>JAUIRK010000894.1:0-1200000 GCA_030549495.1 Nectonema munidae
AGTGCGAACTTTTATAAGAGATGATAAGTGAAAATCAGTCAACCTAGTTCTCTGAGAAGTCTAAATCTACACTTATACATAAAATTATAATTAATAATACTGTAATGTGTGTGGGCCGCAAATCTGCTTGTAATGGGCCGCATGCGGCCCACGGGCCGCGTGTTTGACATGGCTGCACTACATGGTTATGTTATATATATAGACTATGTCACTTTTTTTTTTAAATTTCAATGTCTTCTAATTTTAACAAAATTCAATGAAACTTGATAAAATTTGATACAATCAAAACATTTTTCTTCTTAACACATATGTCAAGTTTCGTTGTTTTTTAAGACCCGCAGAAAATTACACGTGTTTAAAAATTTTCAACTTTATATACTATATATAGTGGCTAACGCTTCTCTGGATAGGAAATGCCTCCGAAGCTTTGCCAAGCTATCGATATATAGGTTAATTAAACATAAATGTAAGGACATTTGAAATTTATTTAATATTCTCTATAAAAAATCAAAACGAGTATCCAAACTATGACACGAAAAGAATTAAACGTTGGAGTAAAAATAAATTCATTTCTTTCATTCTCTCCCACTCTGTCTAACGGCAGAAATCACCTTGAAAAGAGAGAAGATGCGAGTTTTGTTGACATTTTTTGGAAGATATAAAATCTCACGCGGAATAAGTGTTGTTCACGTCTTGATACAAACTTTCGTATAAATTCGAAGAGTCAATGCTGATGATTCCTTAAAAAGCAAATTTATGATTTAAATATCAATACAAAACATTTTCTTCCTAACTTAAAGAAATTTTACCATTTTTCTGTGGGTTATTTTTTACTTTGAGGAATCTATTTTAATGTTAATTTTTAAATTTTAAGTTCTATAAAACCTTTGACCGTTTAAAAAGTAAAACAGTATTGTAAAAAGAAAGAACAAAATTGTAACAAGTATTTTCTATTTCACAATTCAAAAAGTTGCAAAGACAACTGTTATTTTGAAAGCATATATCTTTGCCAATTTATTAAGAAAAAGAATATGCACTTTAAATGGAAAAAACCTAAAATTAAAAATTGCATACACGTGATTATTTTTCAAATATTTGAAATCTTGTTTAAAATGTAGGCCTTGAAGAAAGTTAAGCGTAAAAGAACGCTAAATAGCAATAAAAAATATAAAAAAGAGTAAAGATTTGCCTAAAACACCCAAATTTCATATGCTATAATTCAAATTTCAAAAATAAATATTCCGTTACGTGTACTGGCTTCCTTTTAGCAAAGATTATCAAAAATAGATAAAGAGTTAAAATTGTAGGATATATACAAAGATTTCGGCGCTATAAAGCATTGGAATTGAACTAAATATTCGCCATCAATATATTAACTCTTCTAGTTAGTGGGAGCGATAGTTATGAACCATAAAGAGACTAAGTGATTTCCAAAATTTATTCACAGATAAAGGTAAATAGTCAATCAAATGTACGTTTAGCTGAGTGACAAGTAAAAAACGAATTAAATGTCAAGTCAAGAAAATACCTTACTTAAGCGATACATTTTCTTTCAGAATAAAAAAATTCATAGCATTTCATGTGAGTCCTAAGTTTGGCGTTAATCTACGAAATTTATATGTTTGGCTTGATGTTTTGACATCCCGAAATTATAGCTACTCATGTAAATTATTTTGGAAAATATATAACTAAAAGTCATAAATTATAAAAAATATTTTTTTGTTTCAATCAAGAAATAAAATGAATGCCTGCTGCTTGTTATTCGTAAGTTCTCACATCGTCCGATAAGAATTACAAAACGCTCCGTTGGGAGCGCTACACCCCTTCCCCAAAATTATTCTTTCATTTGGAGATCATTTGTTCCAATAAAAAGCGTTCCTTTTACGTTTCAGTAAAAGTAGTTTCATATTAAATATTTCCTTCATTCCTTAACTTTATTAGAAATAGGATGAAACGTAGAATACAACGATTGACAAAGGTCGTAAAGACGGAAATAATTTGTGCGTTATTTTCTATTTTTCATCCTATTTTTAATAAAGTTCAGGACAAAGACAATGTTAAGTGAAGGAGGCTCACTTGTTGAAAAAAATATGGACTTATAATTTTAAAAATGAACTTAGCAAGATAAATAGTCTAAAAATTTTTAAAAGTATAAATCTAGATAAAGAAGTGCTTATCAAAATCGTACCAAATGAAAAACAGGTCAACTTTGCGACGGGTTAAAAAGGAATAAGGGTATACCTGCAACGCAAGCCGTCATGAAGCAAGCAATGTTCCCGGCTATCACAAACCCCACACCAACTTTGGCGATCAAAGGCCAAAGAGATGAACAGAGCTGTGAAGCCACCAATACACACGCCCATCGATCCAATGTTCGCAAAGCCACACAGCGCATATATTGTGATTACCTGGCTTCTTGCCTAAAACACATTTAACATTTTATCGGTTGATTCACGCCAATCAAATTGCTTTGATGCGCATCTATTCTCTTCCTATGCCAGCGATTTGAATGGCAAAAGTTTTTGACGGGTATGTATGTCACTTTGACCACTAATATAGTCTTACAACTTTCCAGCTAAAGTCTATCTTATGCAACATAAATAGAGACGGTTAGGTGTATTTTAGACAGACGTTTGTTGAGTCATATGATAAGAATTAGTATATGTTTTGTAGCCTTTTATAATTATGGTATACAAAATTGAATAATAGAAAAAAAACCTTTCCTTCCCCTAAAAACCGAAAAAGTAAAAAAAAAATGGGGGGTAAAGGAGAAAAAAAAAATTTTTAAAAGTAGTTTTAACAATTTGATTCACCTTTCATCTTTGAATTACATAGACGATTTTTTGATTCTAAGTAGTTTAATATCAAATTAGTAAATGTTAACTGCTCTTTCTGACATAAAATCGGTTAAGCACTTTGAAACACCTCTGCCCAAATATATGAAAATCGTCGCCTTTAAATATATAATTATACAATGAAAAGAAAGCAGATGGGTTACATTCTCGCTCTCCAAGGGTTTTGGAGCAAAAAATGCATCATGAAAATAATAGCTTAGAAGTTTATTGTAAAAATTGTTTCGCAAATTTAAAGGATGGAGTGGTAAAATGTTTTACAGATTAATTTAATTGCAAGAAAATATGTTAGAGATTTTTTTAAAAAAGAAAAATTGTCAAAATGATTGACAGTTAGCTGGACATTTTAAGAAAGTTAATTTGTGATCACGACAGTTGGCCGTTTGAAAGACGCTCTGACAATTCACTTTTCTATATATATATATATAGATGGACTAACGTATTTTACCTCCCCAGGCTGCCGTTGCATAGGAGGACATGCAAAATTTGGATTGATTTCTGCATTGACAAAATTAATTTAACATCCAAATCTAGAATTAAAAACTTAGAATTGCTATCTCCAACATCTTTAATTCTTTCTTTTTGCGTTTTTCATAGTCAAAAATATCGAAAGCATAAATATCAATTTGAAAAGTGCGCTTTTTTCGAATAGAATTTAGACGAAGGCTGCAACCAGA
The DNA here is from genome assembly GCA_030549495.1 of Nectonema munidae. Classification (NCBI taxonomy): domain Eukaryota; kingdom Metazoa; phylum Nematomorpha; class Nectonematoida; family Nectonematidae; genus Nectonema; species Nectonema munidae. The sequence continues at coordinate 3,530 of JAUIRK010000894.1, forward strand.
AGTTAAAAAAATGAGGAGGCGCGGATGACAATAACACTAAAGATGCAATGATGTTTAAATATACCAATATAACTAAGTTTCGAGAGATGTGCTATGAAATAAAACAAGTTAAGCAAATCAATTCTTCTTGGATATTATAAATCAATATACTATTGTACCATTATCTAAAAATGTATAATTCATAATTCATAGAGACAAGATATTTTTGTCTTTCCATCTCCTTGGAGGAGATCTCAAAAAGTTCTTCAATCACCTAAGAGTGAAAAGCCTCATGCACATTCACATTAGGTTAGCAGTAGAGTTGCAATCATTCTGAAAAAAATTTAAACACGTAAGATAATAGAAGTGGGATAAAATTTTAAAATTATTTCTTCAAAATAAATTTTTGAGGTTTTGGACATTGACAGGGTAAAAATTAGCTATGAATTTCTACAATTAAAAATTTTTTGAAAAATTAAAAAAAAACTGTATTTTATTGGGTATAGAGGTGTTTTATGTTTGAGTGAAATAGCCTAGTATTGCTCAAAAAAGAGGGTATAAAATTAAAATAATTCAATAAGAAGGATTCAATAAGGCACTCTAACTAATTTTAATTATTTCATATTTTGACTAATTCCACGACGAAATTTTTTTGTTTCTTTGCAGCAAATTAGAAACTAAATCATTTCAATTTTTATTCATTTCGGAAATGAATCCTCATAAAAAGAAAATCTTTATAAATAAAATGAAAAAAATTTGCAAAATAATTAAAAATAGAAATAATTTGTTTCTGATAATAAAATTTTCATCGTGTAAATACTCTAAATATCAACCAATAAAAATGGTACATGTCAAGATAATATAAATATGACAAATAAAAATAAAACTAAGAAATAGTTGAAGGCTAGTTGATTTCCACACCACCCTTGAGGTACAACGTATATGGCGCATTAACTTTTTTTTAAGTGGAAGTATCCCCAGTAGGTATATCGTAACCACTGTTCATATTAATACCCTTTTTATTTCTATTTTGTCTTTTTGGAATTCTATTTCGTATTTTTGCTATTCTCTTTGGTCCTTTTGAAATTCTCTTTACTTCGCCTTTAGTTAAAGTTGGGGGGGGGGGGGTTTGGAAAAGTAACTTTATTTAGGTAAGAAGAGTTATTCTATAGCAAAAAGAAGAAAATAGAATTAGGAAAAGAAAAAATAGAACTAAAATTGGTATTTATTACATATTTATTTTCTTAGCCCTTTTCTGTATTCTAAGCGAATCTGCCTCTGCAACTTCTTGTTTTCTTTCTTTTCTGCCTGGGCTCTCATGTTTTCTCGCTTCTTTTCATTCTTGATCGACTCCATTTTCTCCATTTTGCGTGTGCCTTCTTTCTCAATCTTAATGCATTTTGATTTGAAGGCTGAAAACGTTGCTTCACTATTTTGCACATTTTCTTTCTCCAGATTTTGACATTTCATTTCTTTCGCCTGTTCTTTTTTTCCTTTCAAGTTGTCCTTATTTTTGACATATTCAACGAAATTAGTCAAATGCTCTATCTTTTCCTTTTTAAATATTCGAATATCAATTTCTTGAACTTCTTCAACTTCCTCTTTAGGCTTATTCTCTTTTTTATCGAGTTGGCATTGTTTTGCCTTTGATTTCTTTTTTTTATTTTTCGAGCAATAATCAGAATTCTCGTATTTGAAAAGTTCAATTCTTTCAATGCTCTTTCTTATATTTTCCCTGACTTCCCACAAGAAAGCGCAAGGCTCAATTATTGTGTTTCCCAGAGTGGCCATTATCGTAGAGTGCTTTTTATAAAAGTGACAGTAAAACACTTTCTATAGTTATTAGAATACTCGTGGCAATTTCATTGGTCATAAAAAAAATTTCATTGGTTGATGTACGTTCGTAATATTACGCTAGTGGTTAAAGATGCGTCTGTTACCTTACGCAATTTATAACACAATTTTGTATATCCTCACATAATACAAATGAAATGTAATCGTCTACAGAAACAGAACAAAAGGTTTGCATTTTTTAAAACATTTTTTTTAATTGATTTTATTGACTTTATTCGCCCTAGATATAAGCGCAAACCTTGTGTTCTGTAGTTCTGTTTCATTTGTGGAATGTGACAAAATTGTGTTATAAATAGCGAAGATAACATACGCATCTTTACGCACTACGCGTAATATTACGAACGATAAAAGACATGCGCATACATCAACCACATATAACGAATGAGATTTATTTTTTTATTTTTATGACCAATGAAATTGCCACGAGTTTTCTAATAACTATTGAAAGTGTTTTACTGTCACTTTCTTAAAAAGCACTCTACGATAATGGCCACGCTGGGAAACACAATAATTAAGGCTTGCGCTTTGTTATGGGAAATAGTAATAAAAGCTTGCATTGCTATTTTTCTAAAACTCAAATTCTCATACGAAAAAGTCGAGGAAAATATAAGAAAGAGCATTGCAGGAAATGAACCTCACAAATACAGGAATTCTGCTTGCTCAAAAAAGAAATCAAAGGCAAAACAATGCCAACTCGATAAAAAAGAGAAAGTTAAAGAAGTTCGAAAAGTTGATATTCAAAGATTAAAAAAGGAAAAGATAGAGCATTTGACTAATTTCGTTGAATATGTCAAAAATAAGGACTCTTACAAAGTCAATTTGAAAGGAAAAAAAGAAGAGGTGAAGGAAATGAATCTCAAGAAAGAAAATGTGCAAAATAGTGAAGGAAAGTTTTTAGCCTTCAAATCAAAATGCATTAAAATTGAGAAAGAAAGCACACGCAAAAAGGAAAAGATGAACTCGATCAAGAATGAAAAGAAGAGAGAAAACATGAGAGCCCAAGCAGAAAAGAAAGAAAACAAGAAGTTGCAGAAGCAAATTCGCTTAGAATACAGAAAAGGGTTCAGAAAATAAATATATAATAAATACCAATTTTAGTTCTATTTTGTCTTTTCCTAATTCTATTTTATCTTTTTGCTATAGAATAACTCTCTTACCTAAATAAAGTTATTTTCCAAAAACTTTAAAAAGGCGAAGTAAACAGAATTTCAAAAGGACCAAAGAGAATAGCAAAAATACGAAATAGAATTCCAAAAAGACAAAATAGAAATAAAAAGGGTATTAATATGAACAGTGGTTACGATATACCTACTGGGGATACTTCCACTTAAAAAAAAGTTAATGCGCCATATACGTTGTACCTCAAGGGTGGTGTGGAAATCAACTAGCCTTCAACTATTTCTTAGTTTTATTTTTATTTGTCATATTTATATTATCTTGACATGTACCATTTTTACTTTTTGATATTTTGAGTATTTACACGGTGAAAATATTATTTTGGCAGAAAATCAGAAACAGTATTTCTATTTTTAATTATTTTGCAAATAAATCTTATTTTTCTTCAATCTTTACAAACACCAAATTTATAGATTTTTAATTTTTTAATTTTATTTATAAAGATTTTTTATTCTATGAAGATATATTTCCGAAATAATTAAAAACACCCTTATTCCTTTTTAACCCGTCGCAAATTTAACCTGTTTTTCATTTGGTACGATTTTGAGAACCACTTCTTTATCTAGATTTATACTTTTAAAAATTTTTAAACTATTTATCTTGCTAAGTTCATTTTTGAAATTATAAGTCCATGTTTTTTTCAACAAGTGAGCCTCCTTCACTTAACATTCTCTTTGTCCTGAACTTTATTAAAAATAGGATGAAAAATAGAAGATAACGCACAAATTATTTCCGTCTTTACGACCTTTGTCAATCGTTATTCTACGTTTCATCCAATTTCTAATAAAGTTAAGGAATGAAGGAAATATTTAATATGAAGCTACTGTTACGTGAAACGTAAAAGGAACGCTTTTTATTGGAACAAAAAATCTCCAGATGAAATAATAATTTTGGGGGAAGGGTTGTAGCGCTCCCAACGGAGCGTTTTGTAATTCTTATCGGACGATGTGAGAACTTACGAATAACAAGCAGCAGGCATTCATTTTATTTCTTGATTGAAATAAAAAAATATTTTGTATAATTTATGTCTTTTAGTTATATATTTTCCAAAATAATTTATATGAGTAGCTATAAATTTGGAATGTCAAAACATCAAGACAAACATTTAAATTTCGTAGATTAACGCCAAACTTAGGACTCACATGAAATGCTATGAATTTTTTTATTCTGAAAGAAATTGTATTGCCTAAGTAAGGTATTTTCTTGACTTGACATTTAATTCGTTTTTTACTTGTCACTCAGCTAAACGTACATTTGATTGACAATTTGCCTTTATCTGTGAATAAATTTTGGAAATCACTTAGTCTCTTTATGGTTCATAACTATCGCTCTCACTAACTAGAAGAGTTAATATATTGATGGGGATTATTTAGTTCAATTCCAATGCTTTATACCGCCGAAATCTTTGTATATATCCTGCAATTTTTACTCTTTATCTATTTTTGATAATCTTTACTAAAAGGAAGCCAGTACACGTAACGGAATATTTATTTTTAAAATTTGAATTATAGTATATGAAATTTGGGTGTTTTGGGCAAATCTTTACTCTTTTTTATATTTTTTATTGCTATTTAGCGTTCTTTTACGCTTAACTTTCTTCAGGGCCTACATTTTAAAAAGATTTCAAATATTTGAAAAATAATCACGTGTATGCCATTTTTAATTTTAGCTTTTTTCCATTTAAAGTGCATATTCTTTTTCTTAATAAAGTGGCAAAGATATATGCTTTCAAAATAACAGTTGTCTTTGCAACTTTTTGAATTGTGAAATAGAAAATTGCTTGTTACAATTTTGTTTCAAAATGTTTTTCTCAGAATTAGGATTTCAATTCTCTCGATTTCCACTAGTAGAAATCTTGTTTCAGATTATTTCGCAGACTTGATTGATCAAATAAAAAATAAATTGAAAGAAAAAAAAGTTTTTTTAATGCTCGATGAATGCACTCTTTGCGATGCGAGCTTTGTGAATGTTCTGATTGGCTCAATAGATATTCCAGAAAAAACATGGCTTGTCAAGTGTATATACGATTTGAAGAGAATGTTGACTCGAAAAGAATTGTTTGTGTTGGTGGTGATGTTTTAAGGGAGTTTAACGTTAAAAAAGAGAACTTTTTCTTGTTTTTAACCGATGCTGCTAAACGCTGGCCGAATATTGAAAATTATGTATTCTAATTTGTTTCATATTTCATGCTTCGCACATTTAATTCAAAATTGTGCAATGAAAGTTATATCTTTGTATAAAGAAGTAGATGATCTCATTGCTAACATGAAACTCGCAACAATCAAAAATAAAAAAGCTGCCTTTAGAGAGATTGGTTTCCCTCCAACACCAATTATAACAAGATGGACGAGTTGGTTAGAAGCGGCTTCCTATTACTCTGATAAATTACCAGAAGTCAAAATAATTGTTAATTCTTTTAAAAGCAAAGATGGTGTCCTGGTTCAAAATGCCAAAAAAAAAGTGTTAACAATTCGTCACTTTATGAACAACACATAAATATTAAGCAAAATAATTACAATTTGGCAAAAATTATTCAAAAAATTGAATATTCGTCTTTTAGTATCAAGGATGCAATGCAAATTTTTGATTCCATTCACTTTACTGAAGATGAGAGTAAAATCAAAAATTATTTAAAAAAAAGGCTTGAAATAGTGACTTTTTAAAAGTTTTGGAAATGAAAAACGAAAACATTTTCACCCAGTACTTACCTACTGCTTCAGAACTGTCAAGCAATAACATGTGCCGTCGACAGATCTTTTTCAATATGCTTAAAAAGCTTCTGGCTAAAGAGAGAAATTTTTCTCCACATATAGCATAATTAACTATTTCATGTTTTATTATAATAGTTCTAAATAATTTAAAAAAAAAACTTTATTATACCTATATATATCTTTAAAGTCTAGACAAAAAAAGTTGTAAAAGAAAGGTCAATTTTTTTTTCCATAAAGTCAATTTTTTTTCTTTAAAAAGTCAATATTTTAAAAGTTTTAGGTCAATTTTTGTCTGCCCTACTTATAACTGAATTGAATTAGTACACTCGTTCATCAAGAATTAAGCATCTATGTAATCACTAGAAAAATACTGACATAAAAAAGTTGAAAAATTTGATATGACTTTATTAACTTAAAAAACAAAAAAATAGAACAAAAAAAAGCTTTTATATAAAACGTTTATCTAACAAAATAAAATTTTTATTTTACGAAGATCAGCAAATATCATAATTATAATTCGTAAGTAGGTATTTGCAAACATTCTCGTCATTAAAGTTGCGATTTTTAGCAATATGTTTAGGAAAACTTCTTTCTACTTTTATTGATGTGGCTTGTCCATTTTGAAGTAAAGAGTGTATGAAAGAGCTAATATCAGACTTTGTTCTCTTCATAATTTTCTCAACGTCGTTATCTTCTAATCTTTTCTGAATGTATATATTTAAATCACACCCATCTTTTGGTATGTTCAGTTGTGATAAATCTTTATATTCTTTCTGAACAGAATAACCTTTATATTTGCATTTTTCAACCAAATCCAGTAAAGGTTTGTACTTCAAAATTTCTTTCAAATCGTTCGGTAAAGAAGAAACAACAAGGCTTTTTTTGCTCTATCAATAATAAGTTCAGCATCAGAGAAGTCCAACACAATTCTTTTGACTTCAACAAACTTTTTGACATACCAAAATATTAGATGGCTGACTTTAACCAGAATGCCCATCTAGTTACAATGGGTTTAGGTGGTAAGCCTATTTCGTTGAAAATCTTTTGTCTCTCTTTGTTCTTAACTATCAACATTTTGATGCTAGCTCTCAAATTATCTACACTTTCAAATTTTTATGTCACATTAAAACAACATTTATGCAATCAATGTGCTAAGCCTAAAACATGAAACAAACAGGGGTACAAAATTTTTAATGTTTTTCCAGCTTTTTTCATGTTGGTTGCTGCATCACTAATGAGAAGCACAAAATTTTCTCTTCATATTGCTAAGTACTTAATTTTGTCATCAACTATTTGAGTACTTTTTTTGACTATTTACTGAAGTAGAACAGCAAACATAATAAATTAAATACGCATTATTTGGTAAACTTAGATCTCCAACCAAAGCATTTACATAATACTTATTTCCAAATGAGGACTCATCTATAATTAGAAATAAAAAACTAATTTTTACTTTTTCTTTGATACTTTCTTTTATATTTTCTGCAAGACTTGTAATGTAATATCGACAAGAATTTGCATTTGGACAATTGTATCCCATATATTTGAACATCAAAGGATGATTCCATTTATTCAAAGGTATATTTGCTGACAAAAAAGATTCTGTTACTTTCTTTACAAAGTTATTACCACTAATAAACGCTAGATCAGAAGAAGTAGCAAATTTTGAATTCCTTTTAGTTGAATGTTTTTCTATGACTTTCAACAAAAAAATATTTGCTGTGCTTCCTTTTGCTTGACTCACTATATGCTTTTTGACGCAGTCAGTATTCAAGCACAAATTGCAAAAATAGTAATATATAAAAAAATTTCATAACTTATATGTAAACTTATTGTTTTTTTCACATCAATTTTTGTTCAGAAAAAAAATGAACAAAAACAAGCAAAAAAATATATTTTTGGAAAACATAAAAATTTTGTAACTGAAAAAATAACTATTGCGTAAATGGCGTTAAAAATTGATAAAATTTTAATTTCCACAAAATAATAGTTATAGCGCGTAAATTTATTTTAAAAAGAAAACTCTTCAGGAACAATTCAAGCAGAGTGCTTTAGAATGAGCTTTGCAATTAGTATAGCTTCACATTTCTCACATTTTTTTACTGTTCTGCTATACGCTTCAAAATGCATTGTGAACAAGTAGCCCTTTTTTGATGTTCATGGTTCACATTCAATTCTTTTTTCGTAATCGTGTACTTTATCTCCAAAGGCAACTGTAGGACCTATATACGTTCTTATCATTTTATTCGCTGAATCCTCCCCTCCCCTCCTTTGAATTCATTGTAAGCCGGTAAACGTTTTGGTTTTGAAGTAGGATTGCTGATCTTGACATTTTTATGCTGAGAGGATAGGGTATAAATCTTCTATTAGGAGACGCATTACCGCATAAGGATACTTTTACTCTGTTCACCACATAGCAAATTCATGACTCTTATAAAAGCTATTTGTATATACGCCACAACCGGACGGAATGTTGCTTTCTTGAATAAGCCTTTTTGAAATATTCAAACTTGAAAAATAAGTTTTATCTATACCAATCAACTTACCTATATTTCAGGTTTATGTAAATGTTGAAAAACTTTTAGCCATTTAGATGATAAAATTTGATCCCATAGTGACCAGGCTTTTTGGGATCGTAGATCTTGAGTAGACAATTACCTCTGAAGATAACTCAAACAAAAATTAGTTGCTCATCTATTGTAACTATACGGAATGTGGTATCAAATACTGAGAAAAGACTTTGAAAAAGATCCTGTAATTTTTAAATGAGGACGAGTTTATCGGAATAGTCTCTTTTTTCTTTATCATCAAATCTCAAGAACACGTGGATTAAGTTGAGCATATCCCTTCCTAACCATGATTTCAAAAATGGACTGCCACACTTTGAGAATAAATCTGAAAGCTTAATTATTTGATAGCCATGTGTTGTCCCAAGCAAATTAACGCACCCAAATAGGATAAACGATGGTGTACACTAAATTTTTATATCAATGAAAGAGATGCAAATATTTAGGATTTTATGTTCTGAAATTGATAAAATAAAAAAAATGAAAGAACTTACTTTCAGCATCCATTTTAGACAAAGTGTTTGAAAAAATGTAGGAAATTAGATGGGAATCAAAAAATAAATTAAAGATCAATAAAATATCTTTTATCTTTTTAGCTACTCGATTAAGACAGAAAGTTCCTATTTCAGATAGAACTCACACCCCCTGCTGCCAAAGCGAGTTTATAGCCTATACAACCATTGAGGCTGAAACTTGAGCATTTAAAATGATATAAGAAAAGTACAATATTTTAACAAAAAAAAAAACTTGTTTAAGTAAAAAATGCATCATAACTTGAATTAAAGCGAAATAAGGTGATTTGGTTAGATAAATAAGTTATAAATATTTTATCGCTTTCGTTATCCAGGGTATGAAGGTTCATTATTGATTTGAATGGTGTGGAGTAAATTGCCATATGTGCGTGGTGTTAAAAGCAAAGTCATTGCACTTTATAAGATTACTATATAAAATGCATACTCTATCGGATGTTGCCCTGAAAATTCAGGATCTCCAAGGTTAAGAACTCATTCTCCACGTGATTCTATTTAATTCTTCTGCCTTTCTCTCCAGCCTCTTTAATTTCGTGTCTTGAAAAAGGATTTTTTCCAGCTCTGATGATGATAATAATAATCTTTCAAGTTTAAGATGAGTCTTTTTTCATTGACTACTTACTTATGTTGAACAAAATGTTCATAACCTTTCTGTCTTACGTGCATTATTGCGTCTGCATGAATAAATGTGTGTACAATGTACATAATGATGGATATGTTTTTGATTCTATTTGCATAAAATATAGCATATTTCAAAAGGCATCTATCTACGTGCTAGTAAGCAAATTAAGAGTGACATTTGCCGAAGGCGTATTTTCGATTCTCTAATAAATGATTGTCACGCACAACAGATATATATATATATATATGGATGCAGGCAGAAGCACGACGAATATACTCAAAATCTTCTTCATATACGCATTCTACCTAGACAACGCACCATTTTTCGATCATTGTGCTGAAGCTTGACAAAACACAGCCAAAAAAGGGATTAAAATTCAATGAATCAAGATTGTATTTAAACATCGTATTCCCAACTCATTTACTTATTCCGGTGGTTGAAAAGATTCCTTATGAAAGCTTAAAAAAATTTCTCCAAGAAAGTAATTTACCTTTTTTCATTTTATATCCTTTTTTTTAAAAATTAAAAGTTTGTTTTTGCTAATGTTTTACAACATATTTTTACATGCTCGTATATGTTAGTTCAATAATTATATTTTTTAGCAAAATTATTAGTTAACTATAAAATTGATTCATTTGATTGATAACTAGTTAGTTAGCCTGTTAATTAGTTGACATATTATTAAAATATATCCTTTATTTGTTTCTAATATGTTTTTTATTTGGTTTTTAGTGATTTTTTTAAAAAAAATACTAATCAACCCTTTGCGGATCAGAATGACATGTGTGTTCCAAGAAATGAAAATTATCTACTTTTTAAATATATAAAATTCAATTGAAATAGAAAACAGATTAGGAGCGTTAAACATTCTAATAACTTATAATTAATCTTCTCTTCCAAGAACTTGATAAAATAAAGCTACCAACCTGCTTTAAAAGGAGTGCTATTAGAAAACAAAAATTGACTTTATTGACTCTTAACTGACCTAGTTTTGATATAAATTTAAAAGAAGTCAATTATTATATATTGAATTTCTCATGGATAAACATATAAGTTCTGGGTTTTTTGAACGGATTCAATTTTAAACGCTTTTATTTCAATTTTCTCTGACCCATATATTTGACGGTTGAATAACCAAAAATAACCCTTTTTCTATGGTCCACGAAAAATTTCTATGGTCCATTTTGGCCATGTGTAAATTGTAGTTGATAATTGTGATATTTCTCTAAAATTTTTATATCAAATCTAAGTAAGCGCTTACACATATAGGAAAAAGTAGGCAGTTTGCTGATAAGATATTTATTCACTTTTGGAAAGTTTTGCTCTGTCTCTTTATGAAAGAGTATTCTTCTGTTGAATGCCATATGGATTCAAAAATAGAGATAAAAAAATTTGAAGAGAAAATACTCAACTATAAGAGTAAGCGACATTGGAAGATATTGAAGGGGCAAATAAAATTGCATTGAGATGATATAATCTCAATTCGTGAGTAAGGTTGCTTAGATACTGAGTTTCGATAACTCAAGGTCTTGGGTTCGATCTCCCACCAAGCCTACTTTCCTCATAGTTCGATACAAGCGACGCAAGTGTGCCTTCTCGATGAAAACACGAAACGGTACCTCTACCTCTCTTTCTACCTCGGAATACATTAATTAATGAGGTAGAATTAGTCAAGAAATATTTGAATCATAGTCACAGCGTGATTGGAGCAAAAAGTAAGTGCAAAAGTTGCTACCTCCAATATGAAAGAAGAAGCTTTTTCAAATCAAACGTCTTTTCACCCAATCCTATAACTGAAGCACGAATGAACGTTCTTATTGGTAGAAATGTTAGACGATGGAGAGGTGTTGAGGCTAATCATTCGCCAATACCCCAAACAAACATCGACTTCTCTGCACCTCAAAAATATTCTAAATTTGAGAACAAATCAACTTTTTTAGATAGGATGAAGTTAAAAGCATTTCAATTTCGGCAACAGAACATGCCCTTGAAGTTTGGCAGTGTTCAAATAGGGGGTCTAGAAGAAACTTGTAAAAATTGCGCTGCTATATTTTTCAATCATATAATTTGTATCTACAAAAAAGAATTTTGTATTCCAAAGGTGTTTGTTCTTCACTTGATAAGACTCAAAACAACTTTAAGCAAATTTTCAAAAAATTAAAAAAAAAATTATAAATGAGAACACATATAAAGCAGGCCTTTAAAAAACTGCTCATGACGCATTCTTGAAGAATACAAGAAGGATTTCAAGTTCCATATGACAAAGATGTCAGATTTAGTTTAATTGAGAAGTTTTGTATCGCTATTGCTCTTCTATACCAATAAACGATATTTTAAAAATATGTACATTCGACGCATGAAGAAAAACAATGTGTTTTAAATTTTTAATAGAATCTTGGAGCGTTTATAATAATAAATGCTTGAAAGGAAGTTCACGTACCATCAAAAACTTGGAAAAACTTCAGTACACATTGGTTAAAAGCTTAGCTATAGCCACTGTTTATCAAAGCGCTGGGAGATTCATCCAATTTCTAAAAATGGAGAAATGAAAAAGCTAAAATAAAAGTGCAAAAATTGACACAAAAAAGAGATGTTTGAAAAATACTTATTTTACATTTAGTAAAGGATTGCGATTCATCAAAAAGAATGACACTTTTTTGTTATATCATTTGAACTTATGCACTGTAGTAAATAAATTATTTTTGTATCATTATGAAAAATAAAATAAAATAGAATTGTTTTTTGTCTGATTATTATCATTTCTTAAAAACTAAAATATCCAAATACTTTTGTTTCCAAGAATCAAATGATCTGAGACCAAATTGTTTGGGAGTGAATAGTCCGGGAGTAAACTCGCTAGAACCTAAATGTCGTAATGTCAAAAAAGTTAATAAAATTGGCGTATTTTGTTTCAAGAATTTTTATGGAGTTTATTGTCCCATATCTAATGAAAAGTCTTTTACCGAGATTGATTCTCTTGTTTTTTTGGTTATAAGGCATCTTGCTTGAGTAATTCTTCGTTCAATGTTATGAACAACTCCCTCAAAAAGTATGTCATTCGTGTTTGAGGCACAAGGAACTTCTAAATTTTTTTACTTCGACAGCCTAAACTTTATATTTTTTTATAAATCCTTTTAACTTCTGAATTCTCTTTTTTAAATTCTAAATTGTCTTTTTTTTTAATTGGACTAAAATTTCCCTTTTTTTTATTATATATTGTAGAAAAAATATGGGCATTTAAATTTTGATAATTGTATTTTTTAAATTTATATCATTTTATAGTTTTTTACACCTTATCAGACAGTGTCTACTTATCGATTAAAATATTCGAAAAAAATAAATTAATTAAACTTAGTTGATAAAATAAAATTTTGACTTAATTGTTTTCATATTTAATAAAATGTTTTTTGGTATAATATTTTTTATCATAACGAGATCAAAAAATATTATCTGATAAGGTGTGAAATGGAATGTTTAATATTGTTGCCATCTCAAACTATAAAATCATATTTAATTCAAAAAATATTATTATTAAAATTTAAATACTCACTTTTCCTCTAACAATATATAAAAGAGGTAAAATTTTAATCCACTTCAAAAAAATTTGAAGACAAATTCGAACTTAAAAAAAATGGACACTTTAGAACTTAAAATGGTTTAAATATACCAATAACAACGATGAATTCCTATTCTGAAATTATAATATTATAATTTATATTTATAATTATAATTATATATTTATAATTTATATTATTCTGAATCTTTTTTCGTTTTTGGTTTTATTCGCCCCCCCCCCCCTTTACCCTCCCCTCTTTCCAACTTTTCACTATATCTTCTCTTATATTATATATTTACCCATTGTTAACATTTACCATATAATAGATATATAATAGGCCAGCTGTTTTCACACCCCCCCCCCTCCCGGAAGTAGAGCGTATGAGCGCATAAACGTTTTTTAGAGTGGAAGTTTCCCTAGTAGGTATATCGTAACCATTAGAGACATTCATATTGTTTTAGCTCTTTTCTATATTCTAAGCGAATTTGCCTCATCAACTTCCTCCTTTAATTCCTTTCTACTTGGGCTCTCATGTTTCCTCTCTTCTCTTCACTCTTGATCGACTCCATCTTCTTCATTTGGCGTGTGCCTTCTTGCTCAATCTTCTTCCATTTTGATCTGAAGCCTGAAAACTTAATTTTACTATTTTGTAGTTTTCCACCTTCCTGTTATTTTTTGCTTTCAAATTGTCATTGAAACAGTTTTACTTTGGACTTCTTCAACAAAGTTAGTCAAATACTCACAATTTTCTTTGTTCAAACTACGAATTTCAACTCTTACGGGGTCTTATTCAACTTTCATTTTAGCCTTGCTTTCTTTTTCCTCAAGTTGTCGACGTCTTCCTTGCTTTTCTAAATGTACAATGACAGCTTTCATTTGTTATACCTCAATCAATGATTTGTATTTCTAAGTTTCTTCAAATCCTTTTCAAAATGGATGAGATTAACTGTTTTGTTAGGGGATTTCTTTTTGTAGACACGAAGTTTTATGAAAATTGTTGCAGTTTAATAAAATTTTTGTTTGACAAAAATGTCTATCGGCTAAATGTCCGCGTACCGCCTATTTATTGCATAACTTTTTTACTGCATATTCTATTTATACCTATTCAAATTCTGGGGCGGTCCTATAATATCCAAAACTGGACTGGACTAGACCGTCTATTGTTTAAACCGGACCGAACCGCACTCTAGTATATTACGACAGAAAGTAAGGCGCAGACTTGACCATGAACAGGTCTATTTGTCACTGCATAAGTTAGATAAATAACAAATCATTGGCTTAATTTTTCTTTATTTATAGAAAGAAAGGGGATGTAAACGATATATTGCTTTTACTTCAAAGTTTTTAATGCCTTTTAGACTAAAGACACAAACTTTTCAAATTCTTCGACAAGATGATGTCAAATAAAGAGGATATTGTGATGAAGAATCCAGAAGAAAAAGATCCACAACCAAATCATAATCTACAAGAAAATGTAAAACCTTATATATTTATACTTAAAGATACTTCAAAATTTCCAGTTAAAAATACTCGCACATATATGAAATCGCTTCCTCACCCAAACACTTGCGAAATGTATATGACTTGGGGCGCCTACTTTTATTACAAATTGAAACTTTTTCATTACTTTAATTTTTATAACTTTATTCTCTACATTTTTTAATTTTTTATAACTCTAAAAAAGCTAAAATATTTTTAATTGTTATTTAGTTCATATGATTAAACAAATAAAGTGATTTTAAATTATTTATTTTACTCTATCAGACGGACGAACGAACTAATAAACGAACCGCTACTGAGGACCTATGATAGCAAAACCTAGAAGGCATTGCCGTCCTCCTTAGTGTAATTAGTAGTTAACAAAAAAGATTAGTTAATGAATAATAATTATATGCAAATTAGTTCTTCTTATTAACCAATATATTAAATACATAAAATATACTATACTAGTGACCAAGTAAAGCTATATATAAAAAATTTGATGCTAGAGTTATTCCCTAGCTAAAGACATACTTATTGACACAAAAAGATTACATTTTTATTTTGCTTTTAGCTATTAAGTTTTAACACCATCTAATTTTTTAGTAACAGACATTTAACACTAGACGCTGCGTTTCTCAGTTCATGCAACTAATCCCAAAATGAGAAACTATGTTTAAAACAAGTTTTCACATAAGTCCTATATAATGTAAGTAAATATAACTAGCATAATTGATTAGTGTATGTATTCAGATAGAAAAAATAAACTCAGCTCTTTATCGATTTAAAAAAACACACTGCTTCATTATTTTCATGAAAAATTTCCAACATTGAACAAGGGAAGACAAAATTTGATTGACAGAGAGACAATGAAACTACTAAACTTTTTCAAAAGTTTATAATGATATTCAAATTGAAGGATAATAACCCCCTATATTTATTCAATATACCTCAACTCAAATCAGATGCACATTTTTGCAAAAAATGTCCTTTAAATTTATGATATTGTAACCTTGAGAGATAATTATGTAGAAACAATACTTTGATATTCGAAGTTAACTAAGTATACTGATTTGTCTAAATTTTAGGCATATGTGCTCGATATGTAGGCATAATGTTGATTATAACATTCCGCCAACTTGTATTACTGTTTCAAAATATTTAAGGAAAAATAATAATAACAAAAAATGAAGGAAAAACGAAGGAAAAGATATTATAATTTTTGTAAAATCAGTTTGTGTGTTAGATGATATGTTAAATATCCAATAATAATTGAATCCTGGATTTATTTCAACGAAGAAGTGCACATTTTTTTCCAATTAGGTAGTTCCAGTGTATGCTTGTTAGAATCAAGTTGAGCACTAGATAGTAGTTTCCAGAGTCTGAAGCGTGCGTGTTATGATTCCATCCATCTCTATAAACTGTCTTCATATAACATGAAATTATATCAATTATTGTAAATCAATATATATCAAGTTATTGATATGGAGTTAACATTGCCATCCACTCCTTGCTAGTGGGATGAAAAGGTTAAGTTGATCCTAGATTCATGGCTAGGCATAACCAGCATATCTGAAAGGATGGACTGCGAACATCACAAACAAACTTCACCTAGTTAGTTAATTAATAATTTAGTCAGTTAATCAATTAAATAGTTAGTTAATTTGCAGAAGTTAAGGTTAAACCCTAAATCACTTAGTCCACCCAAGTTTTCTCTATTTTGTCATCTAGATTTCTCTCTCGACAAGATCTTCATTGACAATAGAACCATATGGGCAGTAATCGAGACTCAAATATAAAAAAAATCCTTAAACTTTCGTTTCACTGTTTGAATTAGTCATTGAAATATTCTTCTTCGCCTTCTTCAATGATTCTTTTCAAATATTTTTTTTCCAATTTTTAGCCAGTAGGAAAAACAAAAGGAATCTCACAAATGCTCAACAGACTCAACTTCTTTTACTCCAAACTCTACGAAAAGTTAATCACGGAGAGAACAAAGAATATTTTATACTGCACGCTTAAAGGTTTGTAAAAATCATTATTGCCAATATTATTCTTATCAGTCATGTTTGTAGTGTGATGTACCACATTTTTTACTCCCATGACTCGATGTAGAATATGAGTCTAAGTGCCGATGTTTCGACAAAATAGTTTGAAAAACATTAGATAAATTAAATTTGCCATATGTGTCCAGGCTCAGAGCTGCATCCTATCGTGGTAGATGATATAAACGCAAACTAAAGTTGAGTGCCTTATACACTACATATGTGTGTCTAAAATTTATAAAACGACTACTTCTAATATTCCTGAATAGCTACAAGTAGAAATGGATGCGAAATTTTGATAAAAAATGTATCTTGTTACAGAGAGTTGTGGGGGGGGGCATTTGGCTTTACCCACCCTCTCCCTCTTTCTCAAAATGAAGGTTTGCATTCCAATTTAGTTGAGATAGTTGTTTTTGTGAATAGATATTACAGTATTAGAAATTCAAAGTTCCTTTTAAAAGAACTTGATTAATAATAACGGCGTAGTTTTGATTATTTATTTTTAAACATTTTCGTGTTTAAAATGACGGTAACGAGGACTTAAAAATGTTTAGATTAAAAAATTTAGACGAAATTTGATTAAAGATCTTGATTAGGAGAACAAAACTGCCTAAAAATATTTTTCATTGAGAATATAAATATAGAGCAAACTTATAATAAGGAAACACTTAAGGAAACCAATAAAAGTGTTCTTTGTGAACCCGTCTGTTGCTTAAAAATGATCGAATAAAATTAACCAGGAAAAATTGTGCAAAATTGAAACTGATGAACAGGTAGTAACATTGGCAAAATGGATAGAAAAATTTGATGAATTTTGAGTTCGCTTCATTAAATTCTTGCCATAATTACATTGTAAATACATACAAAAAAATATATATATTCTAAGCGCAATATATCGACTTCAAAGGTTTTATGCAAAAATATTCGAAAGATCCAATGAAATCACAATGAAAGCTACCTTAAAAACGGGTCGGTCATAGATTTAGCACCCTTGCTCTAGGGCAGCGTTTCTCAACCGGCGTTCCGAGGAACCCTAGTATTACTCGGAACGTCGCTAGGGGTTCCACGAGATAAACTGAGATAAGCTGATGTACTTTGTTATAAAGCGCTGTTACTTGACTCTCTAAACTATTACAAATTATTTACTAGTGTTACTATTATAAATGAAATCAGATTTATAGACAATTCATAATATGAAAATTTACATGTTTCGTTTGATAGTTGGTTAATTGGGGATTTAACAAATAAAATTACTTTGTCGGTTTCTTAGCTATAGTTTGATTAGATAGTTGGTTTACTGTTCTATTTAATTAAATATTTGTTTACTTTATTAGTCAGTATCCTTTCAAAACCATGTTTAATTAATCTTTATTTAAAAAAATGAAAGTTTTTTAATTGAATTATTATATCTATCAGCGTTCCCTCCACTGATGTTACGCAAAAACTCCCTCAGGATTTCGCGAGAAATAGTAAGGTATTTTTTACGTCTAAGTTTAGATGCTTTTAATGAAAACTGTAAAGTAGTAAGAATCTTATCTAGCACTACTAATAAATGTGATAGAGAAGTTTTCTCAAACTAGCATTAATTATATTTTTTTTCACCGAAGTTTACGTTTTAATTATCTTATATTTTAAGAATGACAACATTTAAAAGCAAACTTTTAAGGCCTTTTTTCCATTAGATTAATTGAGAATCCTTTTTTGTCTTTAATCTAATTACATTTCTTTTACTGTGTTAAAAATTTACTAAAATATTTTTACGTAGGGTTCCTTGAAAGATTTATCATATTCCAGAGCCCATATTCCGCGAAGGTAAAAAGGTTGAGAAACGCTGCTCTAGGGACACGGTAAATGTGTTAATTACATTTGTTCAATATAAGCAGCAGCTTACATTCATTTACAAGAATAAATGGATACTTTTTTGTTCTGAGCATTGGATGTTTTGTTTTATTTTATTTAAACTTTAATTTTTCTTATCTTTCTTCAATTCTCGTGATGAACGTGAAAAACAAATATCTGATTGGTTAATGCTAACTTTTTAGTTATGCTCATTGCGCTTTTCACAGCGTACGTCATCTACTGTGCAATATACAATTTCTCAGAGTCCAAAGAACTCCTCTACTTGACACTCATCGGCTACTCTTTCGCCTTGTTTAACCTCTTCTCACCCTACTTTTATAAGTTAGTTAAAAAATTTGCTAAAGACAAAACACCAACCAAAGGAAAAAAGTTCAATATGGTTAGTAAGTAAGAATATTTTTATACATACTCGCAGTCTAGATTGAGTGAATTAATCATATATTTGCGATAAACACATTTAGGTTCCATTTTATCTTTTTCAATTTATTTTTTTTCTTAGGATAGAACTGATAAAAAAAACACTGAAAATGGCGTATACACCTACGAATATGGATCTCAAAAGAAATGTTAAAAACGTTCTTCTTTAGAACTTTATATTACATTCAAATTGTACAATTTTGTCTCATTTTGTATTTTGTATTGATTACATCTTACCTGCTACCAAAATCAATACCTATATATAAGTAACAATGATTCAATTGTTTTAATTTTCCTCAATTAAGAAAATGTTTACTTTTCTTTAGTTATAGCTATACACAAATAAAAATTTGTATTCCCTTTACCAATTAAATTAGTAAATTATTCAGAGATCCATATTCATCCAAGAGTCAAAGAAAGAGTTTTTGAACAAAAAACAAGATAAAAATTTTTACTTTTGCTATTCCATTTTTAGTATCACGGTAAAACCATCTCTGAAAAGTAATTAAATTCTTTGATAGAAGAAAGATATCGGCAGAAATTCGTTACTATACATTTTATTTTATATTCAATTTCAAGTTTTTTGGACTTTATTTTTACAGAATTTAATAATGAAAAGTTGATTATATATACTTTAATTTGCATGACACTATGTATACATGTGAAATTTTCTCCCATAAATTTTTTTATACCTTGTTAAATTTATACTTTTAGATGGTAGAGTGAATAGTTCCGGCGAAGGAAAAGGGGGGGGGGGGGTGGGGGGATCGAGCCCGATAGCTTTTATGAATAAGCATCAAAAAATATAAAAATATTGGAAAAATGAGAAATCACAAAAAAACATCAAAAAAGGGAAAGACAATTTCATTTTTAATATTGCATCTTACATTGTTCAAAAAGTATAGGTAGGTAGGTAGGAGATATCTAAGCACGTTGAAAAAGTAAAACTTCAAAAATTAGCAAAACAATTGGGGGTTGAGTATTTACTAAGTTGATCAGAAATCAATTCCTATTTTGGATATAATTATTATTCACCAATATTGATAGTAAGTATATTTAACTTTTGAGTTCGAAATTGCTTTTAAAACTATAGTGAGCGTGTTCTATATACACATAAGTAATATTTGTAATGCCGGATAAAAAGAGTGCCTTTCAATTCTCTTGATTGGAGAATTTACGAGATTTGATTCGCTAACGTCAAATTTTCTTTTCCCATCCATTTTATTTGATATTAATTTTTTGATTTAGTGAATTTTTCTTATTTCAGGGTAATAGGAATTCTCTCACTCACTACCTTGATTATTTTCGTCATCTTTGATGCCATGAAGGATAAAACGCGGTTTCGTTCAGCTTTCGGACTTTGTGGATACATACTTTTAACGTGGATCTTCTCAAAAAATCCTCTAAAAGTAAGTGATTACAGGTCATTGGATGAATTCAAGCGCTTATTTATCAAATTTATCCAGCAATCCCATTAATGCCATGGATAAATGGAGGAATTGCAAAGAGTAAAGACTTTCTTTTTGAAGAAGGATAGCAATAGTTTTAATAAATAATAATAATAATAATAGTTAACAATTAACAATGAAATGTCAAAGGAAATAAAATGGATCGAATAGTTGGAACAAAAAGGGAAAATTAGTTCAAAGATGCTTTTTATAAAGCCAACATGTAACAAAAGTTACATGTTTATTAAAAGCGTTTTGAAGGTAAGCGATTCCTTTTAAAATGTCTTAAACAATTTTAATAATTAATTTTAATTTCTGTGTAATTCTCAAGGGCTATCGTGAAATGTTGGCAAGATGCAATCAAAAGTTAATTAAATCAATTTTTGTCACGTATTTAAACACTTCTAAATGATGTTTATATGAGTATGTTAAGTTTTTGGACTAATTTTGTAAACTTTTTTAGGTTAAAATAGTCAAAATTTTTCTTTCGTGAATAAAGTCGCTTAAATTTTTCATTTGGTCCAAAAGGTTATTTTTGGTTTAAGTTTTTGAAAAATGTTAAACAATAATATTTCCTTCTGCTTTCTTTTACAAATAAATTTTTGGGATAAATCGTTTTTACAAAAATTTAAAAAATGTCTGGCAAAAGAGGGTATTACTAAGAAAGTTATAAAATTGAAAAAATTAATTGCAAAAGATACAAATTTTAAATATAAAAATATTTTTCCTTACATAATTTTTGATATAATTCGAGAAATCTAAAAAAAAAAGGCTTATTTTTTTTAAATTATTTCTATTACATGGAATCAAAAATATGAAAAATAACGATTTCCAAATTTATAATAAAAAATAAAAAGAAAAGAAATTAAAAACATTTTATGCTTTAAGTTACTACTCTAAAAAAAATAAAAAAATATTCTCACACATTAGTTTTGTTCGTAGCTCCGTTTTTAGGACCATCTTCTCTTACACGCTCAATTTGGTTCCCATTTCGTACTTAGTAAATTTTGCCGATAAATTTTGATCCTCGCCAATTCTTCATCATAACTTTTCAGTTTTGTATCTTTCGTGTCTGAAATTGCTTTTACTTGAGTAAAGCCTTGAAATTTAGGAATCTTTTGATATTGCAAAAAAAAGGTCATTTTTCTCATTTTCTGCAAAAAAGAATACACTATAATCCAATTGCATCATAAAAGACTCATGAATGAAATTTGAATTGCCAACATTATGCAGAATATGCAAAAGAAGTAGTTGGGTAAAACTCTACGTTCTGGCTTTGGTGTAAGTAAAATATTTTCCGATGCCCGAAGATTAATTCTCGAAAAATTTTTTTCGCAAATATTAAAGTACTTTAGAGTATAGCAGAAAATTTTCATTTGCTGGTAGACTGGTGTCTCACATCTTCTCAAAGTGTTAAACATGCATTAGTTTGATATATCGTTTTACTTTGAGCGCGGGATCTTTCCAACTTTGATAAGTGTGTTGATGACTTTGAGTTAATGGCATTAAAACTCCTTCTTTATGATTCATTTAACCGATGATATTTTTCAAAAATATAATGCCCAACGTGTTAAAATACACCTAAAAAGGTAATCAGACAATTAATTTCAAAAAACAGATCCAGCTAATTCTTATTTTTCTTTTCATCATAGCATTTGAGGAGCGGAATTTTGAAGAGTAATCCACTGCTTTCATTTTTTGGTACACTGGTGTCAACCTGGTACTCAAATGTTTAATATGAATAATTTTTTTCATCATAAAAAAGCTGCTCCATTTGTGTTAAAACCTTCGCTATACGTACGTACATATGGCAATTTACTCCACAATAATCTTAAGACGGATTTGTCCAAAAATTTTCCATTATCGATTTTTCTAAGTAAGATGTAAATTTGAAAAAATTTAAATATTTTCATTAAATTTTATTTTTAATTTCACAGGAAAATCATTGAAATAAGATGTATTACTGTTTTTGAATTTTTTGAGGGTAGATGGCGTAAGAAAGTTAGAATTCTGAACACCCTTAGCCTAATTAACACAGTTATTTGATCTAAACCGTTCTTAAGCGTGTACCCTGAACTAGATAGATTGCGTTTAAAACGGAAACACATTTTTACAGTGTAAACACAGCTTTTTGCATTGCTTTGAAAGGTGAGATGGCGTCCCGTTCTTTGGGGCCTGGCTCTTCAACTACTGCTTGGCTTCTTCGTTCTGCGAACCTTCATCGGCTTGTTCATATTCGAATACATGGGAGAGAAAGCCAAGCTTTTTTTTGAATTCACCAATGAAGGCTCCAAATTTTTGTTTGGAGAAAGCTATGAGGATCACTTCTTTGCATTTAAGGTAATCTTTCTCTTTTTTTTTTATCTCTTGCCCATTTTGTTGTAGTTTTTGAAGTGAATTTGGTACTAGGGAAAAATATGCTATATCTGTTATAGTTAAAAGCCGCTAAGTATTTCATTAATTCTTGTAAATTGATAACCAATTGATTAATTCATTAAACAGGCACAATTTCAGTTTTTTATAATTTATATTATTTTTTTAATTTTATTTTAGCCATGTGTGGTTGGTTGTAAAAGAATGTTTTAAATTGCGTCATTAACGCTTTGAGTACAAGTATGACCTCAATGTCCCAGGAAATGAAAATCTTCGGCTTAAATATATCAAATTGCATTGAAAAATAAAGGAGACGAGTAGCTTCCAAAATTCTTGTGCTGAAAAATTTAAAGAATTCATGTAGCATGATCGCTTTTCCTATAAAACTCTAGAAATATTATACAACAAGAACATTCATCTTGAAAACCGATTGTACAATACCAATTTAATTTTTGTTAAACTCTTAATAAACTCTTTTAAACCGTTGAGCATCAATGTGACAAAAATGAAGACCGTCTCTTTTTTACATTTAAAATTGCATTGAAAAAGAACGCAAGATTAGTCTTCAAAATCCGGATCGACAAATGAATGTTATGCAAGCTCCTTTGTTTTCAATACTCATTCTACAATATTTATTCGAAAGTGAAGCTTAAGGGTATGTACTCTCATAGCTAGTCCTTAAACTGTCAATTCATAAAATTATACCAATTAAAACAAATGAAAAACATCCTTTCTTTTGATTGGTTGCGTAAAATTTATTTATTTTAAATTGTCAAAACACTAGTGAAGAACATTAAAGAGACTTTTTCTTTAAAGATCTTCCATGTATATCATGTTTGAGACTTATTTTCACATAAAATTTTCAATTTTAGGCTATTCCTGTAATATTTTTCTTCAGCTCCACCATCTCTGTTCTGTATTACCTCGGGATAATACAAACGGTTATCATTTTCATTGGCAAAATCATGGAGTATTCTTTGAAAACTTCACCATCCGAAACTATATGCTCTGCTGCTAACATTTTTCTTGGAATGGTAAGCAATTTACTTTCAATATTAAAGCCACAATATATAATATCAATTGAAATTCAGTATTAACAAAGCAGATATTTTCAGATCAAGTGAATCCGTTGCTAACTTCATCCTAAAAACACAACTGGCAATTATTATACCAAAAGTGTAGCTACAAATTGGGTTGTGAGTAAAACATGCTGATAAAAAAGTTTTCGCATATATATAAAAATGTTTAAACCTTTAAGAATCATTTAACATCTTTTCAACATTTTTGATTAACGTAGAAAATGATATGGCTAAAACTTTGTCAAAAGCTGAAAAGCGTATTAAATTAAAGAATCTACGGCAATCTAATGTTCTGTTTAAAATATAAAAACATTGTGCTGTACTTTCAAAACTGTTCATTGTAAATTCACCACGTTAAATATATATATTCATGGCCTATAAGAATCAATGGTCTTATTTATTTTGGTAGAAGTTCAATATTTGCCAAATATAATATACTATTGAATATTAAAACTTTTAATAAATAATTTACTTTGAAGAAGAATTTAAAAAGAGTTTGATAAATCCATAAATAAAATTCTTATTAAAACCATTTTTTTTATTTGATTTTTTAATAAAAAATTATTTTAATGAATTAATTTATAAAAAATATATCTTAGTTTTAACTTTTTTAATTTATCGTTTTTAAGTTAGATTTTAGATAGTTATTGTGCATGATAGTTATTGAACGCTTTCTTAAAGATGATTAGAATTCAAAAAAGTATTACTCTCCACGGGTAAACTGTTCGGTCAGTATAATGGTGCGTATACATTAATTGCACAGATATGCTGATTTTAATTCCAATTTAAATTTGCGTGTTCCCATTTTTAATTTCTTGATGCCGAATTGAACTTGAAAATATATAGATTTTGCCATTCATATACACTCAACATTAGATATGATTTCACTCTATGCTTGCTTTTTGTGTATATTTTTTCAAACTAGAATGTCTTATATTTGTACTTTTAAAAAAATTTTGAGAAATTAAATTAGTTCCAAGTGGAATACTAGTCTTACTCTTGTATATTCCTCTTCTTTGAGTTCGAAAAGCATGTTAATTATGCCTAAATAATGAAAATACTATAAGAGAATACTTTCTTTCTATCATATCCTTCATTTTTATTGAACACATTTGATTTGAAGACAGAAGCACCATTGCTAATCCGACCACTGCTCAAGGATTTGACGGAGAGTGAACTTCATGCCATAATGACAAGTGGATACGCAACAATCTCTGGAACCGTTCTCAGCATTTATATTTCGTTTGGGGTAAGTCAAACATCAATATTTTTAAGTATGGTGTGGGACAGATGTTAATTTGTTGAAGTTGAATAAGATCAATCCAGTTCTTTATATCCATAACCATTTGCATAGGGTATATAGCATCTGATCAACGTAAAGGTTTAGTATGTGTATTATTGTTACATACTGATTAACTTTTCAAAGATACAATCCAAATTATTGCTCCAGGATCAAAAAATGAAAAGCAGGCTCTAAAGCTCTTCATTTTAATTGACAATGAGCAATTTATTTACTCTGGCACATTAATGGCAGGATTAATATTTTATGTCTAATTGAAGAATCCACTTTTTGAACAAAAAGCATATCAAAGGCAAACACGCAATGAAATTTTTTATCTTCAATTTTTGTTCTTTTTTCAAATATATTTTCTATAACACTTTGCAATGAATTATATTAGTTGTTCTAAACTATAATCTTTTTCATTTTAATTCAAAGTATATTTCTTTACAAATGTCTTTCTTCAAAAAAGGAAGTATTCAGCAGAACGCGTAAAAACGAGAAATAAAAAAAGCGGTCGATAATGATTTAAAGGTTAATTGATTTCCAATAAAATTTAGTATCAACTATAAACTGGACCATTCGAAATAATTAACTTTGAATAAGAAAACGAAATAAAGCAATATTTCTCGAAAATACAGCAGCTTCAATGAGAATACCCAAATATTACGAATGCAAACTATCCAAATTTGCCGGAATGCAATAGAAATCTATTTAAATTTCTTCAAAACTAATTTATATGATTAGTGGTTGAATCAGAATATCCAAAAATGGGATAAAAATAATACAACTTTGTAAAGTTAAGCGATACTATTAAAGCATAGTTATTAAACTTTTGAGATATTCTCATCCAATCACTATTTTCGAGCAATCTTCTCTATGCCTTTCTAGGAATCTACACTTTAAAAGATAATTTTTTGAGACATTGATTTGAGGAACATACTTTCAGGTAATTGATTTAGTGAAAAAAGCAGAAACTGGATGAAAAAAGAGAGACTGGTTTCAATTTAACTCCAGGTAGTGTAGTATTAGGAGGTATCTCAAATTTTTCTCTCAGTTTTTCAAATTTTCTAGGATTCATTGTAAATAAAATATGAAAAAGTTACAACCAAGTTCTTATTTATATTTATCAAGATTAGTCAAAATAAATCTTTAAAGAAATTTTTTTTTTAAGATTTGAGAAAGGAAGGGATTGGGATGATTTTTTTGATTTCCACACAAGTATGCAACTTTTCTTTGCATTTAAGATACCCGCATCTCATTTGATATCCGCAAGTGTCATGTCAGCTCCAGCTTCTTTGGCCGTATCAAAACTCTTCTACCCTGAAACAGAGAAGTCAAAGCACACCAAGATTAAAAAGGAGTTGATTAACATGGAGTAAGTTTCGATCTTCACTTTCATTGGTCCAAATTTTCGAAAATGTTTTAATTGACATGTGTCTTTTGCAGCAAAATGATTTTTAACACAAATAAATCCTACAAAAAGGGAAGAATAGCTATTTCAGTCGTATCACTCAAAAATGGGATGATAAGGAAAACTATAATTTGATATGATAAATATATTAGTGTAAACACTATTTTTAATTAAATCAGACGATATCTAAAAAAAACGCAGACGATTTATATTCAAAGTCATTGAAAAAAGCAGACGAAGATGAAATTACTTATGTTCCCAAATGGGAGCATTCGGACTTAATGGGTTAAAGACGTATGATTTTGGGATAGGCTTTTCAGGAAAAAGGGTGTACTACATACAAAACAATATACCGACTTTACCTGCTCACGTTGTAGACATGAGAGTGTGTCTTTTGTAATTGAAACAAATTTTCAATTTTATAAGTGAATGCATCTTCTGTTGTTTCAAGTCACGCACGTATGCATGCAACCTTCAATTTCACAACTTTTAGAATCGCGACATAACTTTTCTCTTTGTTACTGAGTTTCCTTCTAGCATCTTGTTCTTAAATTTGTGAGGCGCTTGATACAGAAAATAAGGTACTTGTATTTTTGTCTACTTCCAGTACACTAAAATTATGTATGTTGACTGCTAATTGAATAGTACTAGAAAATAGTAAAAATAGATTTTACTATCTACCTTATGGGATATGGTGTGTATCAGAGAACAAACTTGAGCTAAAAACTAGATAAATCAACCCCCCCCCTCTCCTAATTTTTCTGGTATTTTTCCAATTGGTTAAATTCTTTTATTTCAATTTAAATAAAAAATGACTTAATTGAGATAAATAAATGAGTAATAAACTCTTGCTACTTAAGAGAAAGAAATTAAAAATATTAATTTTTTTCTCTTTTTTCCTCGAAAAAGTTAGTTTATCAGCAGCGTTGATGAAACTAATTAGGAGAACTTTTCATTTTTATTTTTCTCTATATTACAAAGTCTAATGAAATTTTTTTTATAGATTCACATATTCAACAAAGAACATTTGAATGCTATTCCCCTTATTTTTACTAAAATATCATGATAACGACACGGAATATTTTGATGAAATAATTAACATATTTTTTTTAAAAAGAAAATTTTTCTAAGAATCTCATTTTGTTCATAATAGTGAAGAAACTTAACGCCATTTTTTCACGAGTTTTATTCACGATTGGTGTTTAGATGTCTATAATAATAATATACTATACTAGCTTAGTCCATTATATAAAGAAACAAGTCGTATCCCAATTTAGATAGAACCCTTGCCCAGGCTTTTTACGTTTTTTTGTAAATCCTTAAGTCAACGAGCCCAAAAAGCCCCGAACCGATTCAATATTTTAGCGGTATAAATGAAGTAACAATAAGTGAGGCGAGTTAACAATTTTGGTATAAATAAGATAGAAGCATTATTTGTAAAACTTTGTAGCAAGAGAATAATAGAAAAAATGACAATTGAAATTAAGCCATTTTAGTTCATGCAAAGCAGACAATTTTGACGAAGCTTTTTTAATTCCATTGGAAATTTGTATCCTCCGCCTACAGAGGAACAATGATCCAAAATCGGTTAATTCGATTTTACAAGGAATGGAATATCGATATTAAAAACTTAAAATTAAAACCATTATAATCTGTTTTTATATTGAAACAAAAATTTAGGAAAAAGTATTTAAAATATTTAGTTGCCATAAAATCTACTTCCAACTTTTCAGCCATAATCGAGAAAAACATATGGAAAATTAAAATATCTGAATTGAAAACAGTCCTTTTAATTTTTCTCAACACATTATTTATGTTGATGACCAAAACCAACTTACTTTATTCATTTTTCATAAGAGCAAAGGATAGAAGATTCCGGGAAATTTACCCTTATCCGGGGAAACTGGAAGAAAGGAAAAGAATGATATTCAGATACATGCTAAAAGAAGTGTGTTTGTTTAGAAAAAGCTACAACATAATTGATGCAGTTTCATCTGGAGCGGTTTCCGCAATATCATTGGCGGCGTGTGTGGCTTGCAATCTCATTGTGTTCATAGCAATACGCGCATTTCTGGATGCCAGCATTTCCTGGTTCTTTGCCTTCAGTGGACACCCCGAAATAAACTTCCAAGTAAAATCTTTTGAAGGCGAGATAACTCCTTTCTGAAGTGTTTTTACCATCTGACATTTTTTAGTGGATTTTGGGAAGAATGTTTATGCCGTTGGCTTTCATGATGGGGATTGAGTGGAAGGATTGTCTCGCTGTAGGAAATTTGTTGGGAACAAAGATCGTGATAAATGAATTCATCGCTTACTCAGACTTTATAAATCTTGTCAAAGATGGAGCCTTGTCGGTATACTCCCTATTTTGTCTACTTTTTCGCAAAACATTTTACTGAAGTATGCCGGCTTACCAAAACATTTATATCTTCTTGACAAAAATATTTGTAATTTGAGAGAAGGACAATGCAACCAAGTTAATTTGAACGTTGTTTAAAGGACGTAGCCGTTTCCATAATTTTAAGCAGAATTTTGAAAATTCGTTTTTTTTCCTTTTTCAATGGATTTTTATATATTTAAAGCAGACGATTTTCATTTTTGGGACACTTATACGATCAAAGGTTTAAGTCGGCAGATAGCCTAGTGGTTTGGACGTAGGGTTTTGATCCAGATTGTCTGGGTTCGATTCCCCAATGTGACTATCCTTACCATCTGTTCAGCTATGGAAGATTATTCTTCCTTAAAAATGTAATTTTATATCTAATTACACAATTTGTTCTGCTTTTTCTGGCGTCAAATGAAT
The DNA here is from genome assembly GCA_030549495.1 of Nectonema munidae. Taxonomy (NCBI): domain Eukaryota; kingdom Metazoa; phylum Nematomorpha; class Nectonematoida; family Nectonematidae; genus Nectonema; species Nectonema munidae. Next base: position 32,722 of record JAUIRK010000894.1, read on the forward strand.
TAAGATGTGTTTAAGGAGGAAATATATTTTTATTTTATACCCTCTCTTTTGAGCAATGCTAGACTATTTCACTCAAGCATAAAACCCCTCTACCCGATAAAATTCAGTTTTTTTTAATTTTTCAAAAACTTTTTAATTGTAGAAATTTATAGCTAATTTTTACCATGACAAAAATGTTGTCCCAAACCTCAAAAATCTATTTTGAAGAAATAATTTCAAAATTTTATCCCACTTCTATGTCTTGTCTGTTTAAAAATTTTTCAGAATGATTGCAACTCTTTTACTCACCTAATGTGAATGTGGATTTTCACTCTTAGAAGATTGAAGAACTTTTTAAGATCTCCTCCAAGGAGATGGAAAGACCAAAATATCTTGTCTATATGAATTATACATTTTTAGAAAATGGTACAATAGTATATTGATTTATAATATCCAAGAAGAATTGATTTGCTTAACTTGTTTTATTTCATAGCACATCTCTCGAAACTTAGTTATATTTAAACATCATTGCATCTTTAGTGTTATTGTCATCCGCGCCTCCTCACTTTTTTAACTTCTGGTTGCAGCCTTCGTCTAAATTCTATTCGAAAAAAGCGCACTTTTCAAATTGATATTTATGCTTTCGATATTTTTGATTATGAAAAACGCAAAAAGAAAGAATTAAAGATGTTGGAGATAGCAATTCTAAGTTTTTAATTCTAGATTTGGATGTTAAATTAATTTTGTCAATGCAGAAATCAATCCAAATTTTGCATGTCCTCCTATGCAACGGCAGCGTGGGGAGGTAAAATACGTTAGTCCATCTATATATATATAGAAAAGTGAATTGTCAGAGCGTCTTTCAAACGGCCAACTGTCGTGATCACAAATTAACTTTCTTAAAATGTCCAGCTAACTGTCAATCATTTTGACGATTTTTCTTTTTTAAAACAATCTCTAACATATTTTCTTGCAATTAAATTAATCTGTAAAACATTTTACCACTCCATCCTTTAAATTTGCGAAACAATTTTTACAATAAACTTCTAAGCTATTATTTTCATGATGCATTTTTTGCTCCAAAACCCTTGGAGAGCGAGAATGTAACCCATCTGTTTTCTTTTCATTGAAGGCGACGATTTTCATATATTTGGACAGAGGTGTTTCAAAGCGTTTAACGGTTTTGATACAAGAAAGAGCAGTCAACATTTAGTAATTTGATATTAAACAAATTCAAAGATGAAGGTGGAATCAAATTGGCTAACCAGAACGACCAAAATTTATTATTGTTGACTACTTTTTAACAAAATAAAAGCGTCTCAGTTTATAAATTCTTTTAAAAATATAAATATTCTATTTTTCACTGCATTTTCTTCTGACTATTTCGCTTAAATCGGTAAAGTAAGATATTTTTTCTATTATTCAATTTTGTATACTATAATTATAAAAGGCTATAATTCAAAAACTTACTAATTCTTAGCATGTCTGTCTAAATATACACCTAACGTTCTCAATTTATGTTGCATAAGATAGACTTTATTGAAAGTTGGGAAGTTGCAAGGCTAAATATTAATGGTCAGAATGACATGCCCGTCAAAACTTTCACCATTCAAATTGCTAGGATACGTATCAAAGCAATTTGATTGGAGTGAATCAATCGATAAAATGTTAAATGTGTTTTAGGCAAGAAGCCAGGTAATCACAATATATGCGCTGTGTGGCTTTGCGAACATTGGATCAATGGGCGTGTGTATTGGCGGCTTCACAGCGCTCTGTTCATCTCTTCGGCCTTTGATCGCCAAAGTTGGTGTGCGGTCTGTGATAGCCGGGAACATTGCTTGCTTCATGACGGCTTGTGTCGCAGGTACACCCTTATTCTTTTTAACCCGTCGCAAAGTTGACCTGTTTTTCATTTGATACGATTTTGAGAACCACTTCTTTATCTAGATTTATACTTTTAAAAATTTTTAGACTATTTTATTTTGCTAAGTTCATTTTTGAAATTATAGGTCCATATTTTTTTCAACAAGTGAGCCTCCTTCACTTAACATTCTCTTTGTCCTGAACTTTATTAAAAATAGGATGAAAAATAGAAGATAACGCACAAATTATTTCCGTCTTTACGACCTTTGTCAATCATTATATTCTACGTTTCATCCTATTTCTAATAAAGTTAAGGAATGAAGGAAATATTTAATATGAAAACTACTTTTACTTGAAACGTAAAAGGAACGCTTTTTATTGGAACGAAAGATCTCCAAATGAAAGAATAATTTTGGGGGGGGGGGGGGGGTGTAGCGCTCCCAAGGGAGCGTTTTGTAATTCTTATCGGACGATGTGAGAACTTACGAATAACCAGCAGCAGACATTCATTTTATTTCTTGATTGAAACAAAAAAATATTTTGTATAATTTATGTCTTTTAGTTATATATTTTCCAAAATAATTTACATGAGTAGCTATAATTTTGGGATGTCAAAACATCAAGACAAACATTTAAATTTCGTATATTAACGCCAAACTTAGGACTCACATGAAATGCTATGAATTTTTTTATTCTGAAAGAAAATGTATCGCTTAAGTAAGGTATTTTCTTGACTTGACATTTAATTCGTTTTTTACTTGTCACTCAGCTAAACGTACATTTGATTGACTATTTGCCTTTATCTGTGAATAAATTTTGGAAATTACTTAGTCTCTTTATGGTTCATAACTATCGCTCTCACTAACTAGAAGAGTTAATATATTGATGGGGATTATTTAGTTCAATTCCAATGCTTTATAGGGCCGAAATCTTTGTATATATCCTGCAATTTTAACTCTTTATCTATTTTTGATAATCTTTGCTAAAAGAAAGCCAGTACACGTAATGGAATATTTATTTTTAAAATTTGAATTATAGTATATGAAATTTGGGTGTTTTAGGCAAATCTTTACTCTTTTTTATATTTTTTATTGCTGTTTAGCGTTCTTTTAGGCTTAACTTTCTTCAGAGCCTACATTTTAAACAAGATTTCAAATATTTGAAAAATAATCACGTGTATGCCATTTTTAATTTTAGCTTTTTTCCATTTAAAGTGCATATTCTTTTTCTTAATAAATTGGCAAAGATATATGCTTTCAAAATAACAGTTGTCTTTGCAACTTTTTGAATTGTGAACTAGAAAATTGCTTGTTACAATTTTGTTCTTTCTTTATGCAATACTCTGTCACTTTTTAGACGGTCAAAACGTTTCTCTAACTTAAAAAGTTTACATTCACTTTAAAATAGATTCCTCAAAGTAAAAAATAACGCCCAGAAAAATGGTAAAATTTTTTAAGTTAGGCAGAAAATGTTTTGTCTTGATATTTAAATCATAAATTTGCTTTTTAAGGAATCATCAGCATTGACTCTTCGAATTTATACGAAAGTTTATATCAAGACGTGAACAACACTTATTCCGCGTGAGATTTTATATCTTCCAAAAAATGTCAACAAAACTCGCATCTTCTCTCTTTTCAAGGTGATTTCCGTCGTTAGGCAGAGTGAGAGAGAATGCAAGAAATGAATTTATTTTTTACTCCAACTTTTAATTCTTTTCGTGTCATAGTTTGGATACTCGTTTTGTATTTTTATAGAGAATATTAAATAAATTTCAAATGTCCTTACATTTATGTTTAAATAATATATATATATAGATTTTATTAAAATTTATTCATGGAAACTCTTTCCAATAGCACATATGTTGCAGGTATATCGGAAGCACACATGTGTTTTCGCTAGGATATGGCAGAGAAGTAAAAGGGTCATTGAACCTCTCTCCCTCTAGGATATTCAAATGGCATTTATTTTTTTCGAAACCATAGGAAATTATTTTTTAACATAATTTTAATTGTTATGAAAATTACTACTGTATCTGGAAACAGTAAGCAAGGTAAGCAAAACAACCCATCTAAATTTCCAAAATATGAAATAAAAGAAAAATGAGAAAACCATTCTTGTTGACAAAAACGAGACATAAGTTCTTTTGGATGCCGCAAATCAGAATATTGCTTAGCAGGGAAAACAAAGTTTAAAGAAGGTTTTCTATGCTCTAAAACCACATTTTTTCTGCGTCAGTTTTTTCTGCTAGGAAAGTTCGTAGGAGCTAAAGATGTTGAAGAAGCTAACGATGTGTTCTATGTTCACTTTTTATTTCATGAAACTTTGGAAAATAAAGATACTTGCTTACTGACGTTGCTTGTTATATTAGATTAAATATAAAGAAATGTTATAATGATTGAATTTTAAACGATCAGAAATAAGACTCTTCAAAAGCAGTAAAAAACTCTATAACATAATACTCTCAACGTTTAATTCAAGCATTAACTCAACATTTTTTCAGCGATTCAGACCCAAGATTTTTACACAGTCAAATTGAATAGTAAAAATATATTCAAAGAATTTTACGAATAATTGTTTCGTTTCTAGGGCGATTTAATTGGGTAAAAATGAAAAATTATTTATAAAAATTATTCAAATTCTTTATCCAATCAAATCAAGGGAGTTTGCGCGCTTCACACTTATTTATTTATTTATTTACAAATGAAAGTTTACGCATGAGAAAAGTATGACAAAAACAACTGAACCAAATTATCGAAACAGTAATAAAATAATGTAGGTAATTTTGTGAAGATCCAAAAGCCAGGAGGCCGCAGTTAGGATTCAACACAGACTTTCAAGGATAGGGTTGAAAAATGAAGCATCGAAGACACGAGTTCAAAGCATTGCTCACGGAAACAAAGTGGAATATTGTTGTAGAGTCAAATAATAAAATTAGGAAGTAGAGCAGACATAGCAGTTTCTGTCACAATAGGTATAATGGCTATAGGAAGAAATGAAAAAAATTTTCCAAATTTTTTTGAAGGTTTTCACAGATAAACTGGGGTCTTGAAAGAGAAAAGGAAATTGTTTGTAAAGTAAATTTGTTTTGTATCTGACTGACACAGTAGAAGTTGAGAGTCGGAAAAACACAGGCAAAGGATCGTGTGCTTTTCGGGTTTCGTGCTTTATATTATCATTATATTGTAGAAATTTGCTGAAGAGTCCATGTGGTCTGTTATTGATGTTTTTATGCAAAAAGCAAGCAACTTTAAGATTGAAGAGATCATTCAGTTTGAGTAGATAGTGAATTTTGAAGACAGGTTCTGTGTGTGAGTTGTAGTTGAGATTGAAAACATTTCTGAGAGCACTCTTTTGTAAAATCTCAATACGATTTTTACCGCTTGGGTACCAGTTTATGAGGCTATGCTGAATGTGTGGCAAGAACAGAGTTTTGTAAAGAAGGAGCTTGATATTCGTAGGAAAGATATGTTTTGTGCGATGAAAAACTCACTTCTACGTGGGACAAAAAATAGAAGAACTTCATAAATTGTTTTAATTTTTTTTCAACAATGAATAGAATCAACTATCGATTAAGTCCCTTTTTATAGGGATTTTCAAAGATGTAAAATCATTTATTTTTTATAAAATTTCAGATTTTAAAAAATGATGAATAAAGCAATTGGATAAAAATAATTACCGCTTTGAGCAACACAATTTTTAAAAGCTTTTTTTCAATGGAATTGTACATATTTACGGACAAAGGTTTTCATTTCTAGTCTAAAGAGAAACCAAAAATCTTATTACAAAGGCGTATCAGAACTGGAAAGATGCCATTGGTGATTTAAAAAAACATTCCACAACAGAGTATCAACTCGTATTGACTTCAAGCTCAGTGACCAGAATGCAGAAAAGTATCGACAAAATCGCCTAATTCTGAAATCAATTATAAAGAGTATTGATATTATAAAGTAAATTTTAAAAATTAAAAATTAATGGTAGTATAGCATTTAAATTAATAAGACTTTTATGGAGTGTTTCAAAATAGATTCATTTCTTCGAAATTTAAAGATTCTTCAATATGCATATACTATGTTGGAACTTGGAAGTGTATGCTGATAAGAGAAAATATTATTTGTGACTTCTCTAAAGTCTTTCCTATTACAAACATTTTACATATTGACTTGTGTGTATTGAACAATTAAAAAAACTGTACAAAGCAAGAGATACGGTTACGGTCGATGATAAGGGAGCAATCAGAAATTTTTGAAGAATGGTGCAAAAACTAAAAGATTTTTTGCTATTAGTAAAAGACCTTAATTCAACTCTGAAGATAAATATTTTTATAAATGTTAAATAATGTTTTTAAATAAAAGTTAAAAATTTTGATTTTTTTATTTGAAATTTAATTAAAAAATTTATAACATACACTTATCTGACGGGGGAAGGGAGGGGGACAACTGACCCTCTCTGGTTGAGACTTTGGAATGCTTTGGATTTTCAAAATGGGAAGCGTGAACTTTTATGAAGAGGGGAGGGGAAAAGGTGCAAAAGAATTCAATTTAATAAAAAATAGAAATTCAAATAAAAACTTCACTTTCTATTCTAAACCTTATTTTTTATTTGTATTTGAAATTATTTGAAAAAAGATAGAATATAACGGAATTAAAAGAACAATTCCAACAGTCTCATTCTTCCAATCACAACTGTATATTATTTGTATTTTAAGTTAATTTATAATTTAAGTAATTATTTTAATTTTTTTTATTTCTTTTTTAGTCGTGACTATTTCTTCCCGGCTATGAATTTTTATAGGAATCTACCGAAATACTCCAAAAATCTAGCAAATTCCTCAAAAAATCTAGCGAGTTCCTCAAAAAATCTTTCAAAATTCAGCAAAATTCATAGAAAGCCACCTAAATTCACTTTTAAAATGTTTTAAAGATGAGAGTTTACTTCATCTTTGTTTATCTTCATAAAATGTCATATTCCATTTTACTCCAAACACCTGCCTGTGATATTTGAATAAAAGACTAGAGGCAGAGGTGCTACATACCCTTACAAAATTTTTCTTCACTTTGATGAAAGGAAGGAAGCATGGATTAGAATCTCTAAGCAGGAACCACGTTCACAAGTCAATGCTGAATGATGATTATGCGGTGGCTGGTCAAAATGTCCGAAACCAAAAGTTCCGAAAATTAAAAAAAGTTTTCAAATCTTTTTCTTGTCAATCAGTTTCATTTTGAGCTAGCATATATGAACTATATAAGAGATACTTTATTTATTGAGAAAGAGAAAATGGAAATTGCAATATGAAAATTTTCCTTGAATTGAGATATGGAAAGAAAAACTATTGTTAGGTTTGAGATAGTCTTAACTTCATTCTAAACTCTATAATAAGTTCCATTTCTCAAGGTTTCGCAAACATTTAGACACGGGTGTGGGTGAAAAAATTCTCAGGCTTATTCAAGAGTAAATGAAATTTTGAACAAAAAGGATCCAATAATTAAATGTTCCAATTTTTTAGATAAAAATTTCCTTCGCATTTTTGGCTCAATCGGTTTAAGCCTTGAAGTAAGAGCTTTCTTTACTAAGAAAAATATAGTTATTAAAAAGTTAGTTAAGATTTGTTAATTAGGTAATTGATATGTTAATAAGAAGTGGCAAAATATTTTTTCTTGTCAATAAATAATCGAATTTTGCTCTACTGAAAACACTTATGAGGTTAGACAGGAAAAAAGAAAGAAAATATGAATATATTGTCGCGAATCAAATTGTTTTAATATAAAACAATAAAAACTTAGAGTAAAAATTCTTGCATTTTATCATAGTTTTCTAAGGCTATCTTTTCAATAAGGGCTCATTCACAATTGATGTCAATCAAAGACTGGGGGCGGGGGTGTCGATAAGTTGAGCCTTGTCTTGCCAGACCACTAATATATCACATTTCAATTTGCTTCACTTCTTATTCTCCTATTTTCTCTCGCCTTAGCAAGATAACGCAAAATATTACGTATTTATTTCTTTCGTTCATCAATAAAGTTGTATTTACTTAATACGAAGGACGTCAAAACGGCAGCAGCAAAAATGAATACATGGATATACAATGGTATCAGAGGATAGCAATATTACTCGTCTTATTCAAAGCTCTTGGCATCTCATTTTTGGCTAGCAACTTTTACCCATTAATGAACCATTAAAACTAAAAATTGAGAAACCCGTTGAAATGAAGTGTAAAACAGTTCAAGTGTGTATGAAAGAACTAAAAAATTTTGTTATATTGTTTTCCAATCCTTCAGATGTGATATATTGAATGTTCCTCTAAAGAAGTCGTTTCCAACCTTTTTCCAGTGGCGACCCAATTTAGGCCTCACAAGACTTCCTGCGACCCCACACAAAGATCATAATACTTTCATAATCTTAGTTTCTAAATCATAGATTCCAAAATTTATCAGTGACATATTTAAGGCTTCTATTCCAAGCAGTAAATTGTTGTAAGTTGTTAATATCGTGTAATGTCTGAAAAAACATTTTGCTTCATTTATCGTTTCAGTAAAACATACATGCACTTTACAGTTTATTTGGTGATTGAAAACGTATTATTTATTTTTACTTCATCTCTTGATAGTATACAATTTTCGTAATATACTAAATGGGCTTTCGAACACTTTGTTAAAACGAGTTATTTCGAAAACCGAGATACCACTCTTTATTCACATATATACTTACCCGAGCTCTGAGGGGACCCCAAACCTGCCCATTCCCCGAGGGGAGAGTTAATCCTCGTTCCCCCACGTGAAAAAAACTTAACACTCTTCTTGAGGAATCAATTTTATTTTTTTATTAGTTATATAGTACACATTAGGCTCGTTACAATACACCCATTTTTTTTTAACTCTTTCGTGATTTTCTTTTTAATAAATTTTATATTATAACTTTTTAAAGTTGTAGAGATCCTAAAAAAATAATGAAAATGGAAGTTTATTGTTTACATGCAGATTGGCTCATCTAATGTTACTAACGAGAAGATATTTTAATTTAAAATCGAGATTAAATGTAGGTTGTTTCATTTAAATCAATGATCAAAAATATAATCCAAAAAGAGTTTTTATTTTGAAACAAAAAGTATATAATGCAAAATGATATATTTTGCTTCTTCAAAGAATATATTTTAACTTGATTATACCCTCCAACAATTCTCAGGCGGAAAGATCTATTCGTTTTGATTCGAATATTGTAAACACCAAAAAAGAGATGTTTGAACTTGGAGAAATGTGAAGAATTAATACTTATCCGTCAAAAAAGCAAATCATTTGAAAAACTTGGACATTTCATTTTATTTTTTAAAACTTGGTTTATTTCATTTTATTATAAACACTCTTTTATTCCATAATGAAGTACACTTTATAAGAATTTTATCTTAAACTGCATGGAAAAACTTTTCCTCAATCATATTAATTTGCGCAAGTTATGACTCGCTGCCACGTTCCAGGTTAAACTGGGACAAGAAAGAAGACTGCAACAACTCTTTGATTTCTTCATATCGGTGCGGCGTAAGGGTTTTGAAGAGATCAAAAAATACCTCCACGTGTGTGATAACACATCTCTTCTTGAAAAAGATAAATTTGGCAAAATGTGTCCCTTGATAGAAAAGCAGAATTCAAATTTTTTTAAGTGGGCACCTTCATCTGAGTTTCATTGCATTGATGAAACAATGATTCAATATTTTTGCGGTCACTCGGCAAAACAATTTCTCCGAGGAAAACCAATACGCTTTGGTTATAAACAATGGTCGCATTGTATCGCTCCTGGATATTGCGTTCAGTTTGACTTATACCAAGGAAAATATGTTGAAAGTCGTGAAAGAGATAAATTTGGTCTAGGGGGCTCAGTAGTTTCGAACTTTTCCAATAAGTTAAATCAGCTGTGCCCAAATAATTATCACTATGTGTGTGATAATTTTTTTTCATCGTATGACTTAGTTAACGAAATGCTTGCGATGGGAAAAAAGATAACTGGGACCATCCGCAGTTAAGTCCGAAAGAAAGATTTGAAAGAGAAGAAAAGAGGCTTCCATCAAATTTTATCATTTGATGGAGTCAACATTTTCCAGTGGTATGACAATAAATCAGTACTCGCAATTTCAAATTCTTGCACAGACGAGCCTTTATCTCATGTTGCAAGATATTCCCGTAAAGAAAGGAAGAGTTTCTCCTTTCTAACAACAGTCAAATGCAATGGGTTTATCGAATGGATCAAAACATTGCACAATATCAAGTACCAATTCGAGGAAAAAATGGTATTGGCCCATTTTGAGTCACTTGATCAATACGTCAGTATCTCAAGCGTGGCAAATATACAGATTGACTCCAAATCAAAAGATGGATGAATTGTGTTTTCGAAGAGCGCTCGTTGAAATTCTTTTGTCAAAGTTTGGAGTGCCATCTATGTCAGCTCGACAAAGTGTGAATGAAGTAAAATTTGACAAAAAAGATCATTTTGTATGTAATACTGAAGAGAAAAGAAGAATCCGATGTAGACTTTGTCACACTATGACACAAACTATGTGTAAAAAGTGTAAGGTGGGTGTACAATGTCATACTTTTGACCAGTGATTCATATATGATACGGCTGAATTTCCTTATGAAAAGACTTCAAAAATTCAATTTTTTTGTATATAATATATTTTTATATTGATTATGATATCTTAAACTGAAAATTATAATATAAAATTTTTTTTTAACAATTTTCCTAAATGGCATATAATGCTTCATTGCAAATAGTCAAAAAGGGATAATAGAAAATTCAAACATCAGAGAACCTTCTATTACACACAGAGACTCACACACAAAAAAACGATATCTCAGAATTTTCGAATTCAGTTCAACATATGGTAGAATAAACACCGTTTTCACTAATAAAACTATCGAAAAAAATTCTCATCTAATCATGAAACTTTACATGGTTATTTGTATTACCTCATAAGTTTACTCGTCCTTATGAAATTTTGTTTAAAAATGCCTTCTATTTTGATAATAAGTCACGTCTAATTGTTTTTACGCTCAGGTTTATCCTCATTTGTTTTATGCCCACATTCTCTGCTAATACTTTGGCTGTCATCATCTTAACATGCTCCAGTCACGCTTAAAGAAATTTTCCTAATTTGTTAATTACCTAAATATAATAAAGTTATATTACTATATTTACTTTGAGTTCAATTTTATATTCAATGAATTGCAATTCGCTTTCCGAAAATTAAAAAACATTGAACAACTACATTCTCTTCTTATATCTGAAGTTATAGAAAATTGGGAAAAATAGTCATAGCTCATATTCTTAGATCTAAAAGCTGCTTTTGATTGTGTGAATCACTAGTTTTTATTAAATAAACTTACTAGCTATAATTTTGACCAAACAGCCGTAGATCTAATGCAAAGTTTTTTAAACAACAGAAAGTTCTCAGTTTTTTCTAATGAAAATTTCTCAGATATATATTCTTGTGGTTCTGTGGGAGTACTGCAAGGGTCTTCTTTGGACCCCTTTTGTTTATTGTATACATAAATGAAATATTAAATGTCATTAACAAAGATATATGTAGAGCATTAACGTTTGCTGATGACATAGTTCTTGTATTTAAAGTTGAAGATTTTTCCAGTTTGGAAAGAATTAATGAGAGACTTTCCTTTGTAAATAAGTCGTTTATCAGCAATAAATTGTTTGTTAATTATGATAAATCTAAATGCATGCTGCTTTCAGCTTCTGTCTTTAATGTAAGAAGTGGCAATCATATTATCGAGATGTTGGAGAATTTTAACTTGTTAGGCATTATAATTGATGATAAACTAGTTTGGAATGCACAAATTGACTCAGTATGAAATAAGTTGAATTTTCTGTTTAGAAGTTGGAATCATCTTCCTGTAAAAATTAAAACCATGGCTTATAAAGATTTAGTTTTACCTGTTTTTAACTATTCCCTGGTTAATTGGGCGCGCGTAAAACTTGACAGAATACTAAGATTCAAAACAAAATCTTAAGATCAGCTTTAAATCTGAAGTATAATGAGCATACGAGCCCGCATTTCTATTTGATTAATGTTTTAAAAAATACAAGAGCTCTCTCTAAACTCTTTATACTGAAAAAATATTTCTTCAAATATATTACTGAGCTAGAAGGTTGATGCAATCAGAATTACAAACAAGATAGTCCTGAAGTTTGAACGAAGAGTGCGAGAATGGGTGTGTGAGTGTGATAGTCAGGGGTTCGATTCGAGAGGAAGGGGGGTGTGATTTCAATATTTTTCTCAATTATATGTCTTTTTTATAGTATTTATTAGATATAAATATATATACATTTTATATACATCTCAATGTCACTTTTTTGATATATTTGGAGTATTATAAGTAATTACATATAATAGCATATACCCTATCTATTTTTTATTCAATGTACATCGCAATTTTTAAAAAAAAAAGAAATATCACTCAAATTAGTATATTTTTTAAATTAAATATATGCATACAAACGGTTACACACGTTAGCGTCTTTAATTATAGTCTTTGTGTGGACCTATCTATGATGATAATTTTTATTTCATGTAAAATTGCTATGAATCTTTGTTTATGTATTTATCTTTTTGAATGTCAATAAATTTTCTTTCTTTCTTTCAAAGTTTGCTTTTTTTATCTATTTTTTGTACATGTACAATTTATAAATAATATTTTTTTATCTTTAGTTTCAATCAATTTACCCGCTTTTCTCTTCTATTCTCTTTATTCAGTTCTTCACTTTTAAACGCTCTATCATATACACAGATAAATTCAGATTTGTTCTGTAACAATACGTGTTTAAAGTCTATCAATTCCCAACAATGTAAAATATTAATTAATTTTTACTTCAACATATTTTTTTTTGAACCTAGGCCCAAAGCTGCAATTTTGGAAAGACAAAGAAATATTATAACTACGGAAACGTTCTTATGCACTAAAACCAACGAACAGAGATCAACTTTTAAAAAATTAACAAAAAAGTTTCATATTACTTATTGCAAAAATAAAAAATTGAAAGGAAACAGAGTACTAGCAAAAAATAAGATAAACGTTAAGCTTCGATTTCCAAACTCCTTGAGGTGAGTTTTCTAATATTTATTATAATATATAAATCATTTATATAATTTGCATATATATGTGAAGTTTTTTATTTAATAAATTTCTATTTTCAGATATAATGATGATTTCTATTCCCCAAGCAAGGAAAATATTCCGATGTTAAGAGCTAAAGTGTCTGCCTCTACTTTTAAAATTAGAGGCACAAATTTCGACGGTTTGAAAATTTTTCCCGGTGAACATGATGGTTACTCCTTGATTTTGTTTTCTGACATCCAATCGATTGAGAAGTTTGATTCTTCGCTTATAGAACAAATACAAAGCGATCAATCAGAAATTAAAGAAATCATTCTAGAAATGCCTGTTGTTAAAATTACCTCATCTCCCTCCATTAGAAAAAGAGTAGGAGACTTATTTGATGAGGATCGGAAAGTGTAAGAAATTTAGCATAATACTTTCACGTATTTTAGTGGTAAAAAATCTGAAGATATTACAATTTCACACTGATCTCCAAATCCTTATTATGTTCGGTTAGTATTAAATTGTGTTTAGATTAAGTAATTTCGAATAGAATTCAAGTTAAATAATGTTGGGAAGCATGCTGTAAAAGCTTCATTTCGAGTTAATATTTCAAAAGCCAAACGTAAACCGTTCAATACATCAAAGTATTTCATTTTGTTTTACAGTAACTAAATGCATCATAGGATATACCAAGATTTGAAAACTTACAAACCTATCTTCATCACTACATATTAGTTTAATAATAATAATGATTAGTCAAAAAATGATGGAACATTTATAATATGCTCGTTTGCTTTTTGATTAGGCTGTCCAGACATGCCAGGCTGACCAGTCACTACCATTCTATTCACATTTATTAAACGGCCATTCTTAATAAATGCCCTAACTTATATTTAGCAAAATAATATCTTTATACTTTAATTTAAAATTAAAAATTAATTAGGAATGTGGGAAGCTTTATACTAAAGCGTAGAAGGCCCAAAATTTAAGTTTCTTTATGAGAAAAATGCGAAAAAAAAATTAAACTTTTGACACGTATTGAAAAAAGTATGTTATAATAATATTATAAAACTTGTTTTGCGTTTACCTTCAACTTACTTGGCTTTGAAAATTGTAGTTTTTTGAAGAGATGCTGCGTTTTTATCACAATAAAAATATGGTAAGCAAACATACTTAAATTTTTTTATTAAACTCTGTGTTGATTGAAGTTTTGGTATTTGTGAGTTTGCAAAATATGTGTTACCACTTGAAAATTTTACTCTTAACAGAAACGCGAAAGTCAAAAAAGATTTTGAAGGAATAGAAGACATTCAACAAGAAATCTCTTTCGATATAACTAACAGTGGATCTCATAGTAAAATTTCTAGTTCTTCACAAGTCGTTACTTTCAACAAACCATTCATCTATTTACTTCAAAAAAATAAAGGTGTTATATTAATCGGAAGATTTTATGGCGTGCAAGAAAATTAATCATTAAATCTCTTTTTTCAATAAATTTTATCATAATAATTATTTTTTTTTAATTTAATTACCTAGCCCAATTTAATTCCAAAACTTTCGGTTTACATAGTATGACTATTATAGAAGCATTAACTATAACCGTATTCTAGGAATTAAAAACTATCTCAAATACAAAAGGCAATAAGTAATAAATATGGTTGGTTGGTTAGTTGTGTGAATATCAAAATATTTTCAGCCTAGATACCCGCATTGAGATAGAGGATAAAACCCGACATTTTAAGAGCCGAAAGCATTATGGATCTTATTTACTTTCTTTTTTCCTGTCTAACCTCATAAGTGTTTTCAGTAGAGCAAAATTCGATTATTTATTGAAAAGAAAAAATATTTTGCCATTTAAAATAAGCTAGTGGAAGGAAAATTTCCAAACAAAACAAGATTTTTTCGAAAACTATTAAATTCCAATATTTACTTATTTAAATATCATAAGCACGTGTTAGGAGTAAAATGGAATATGATATTTTTTGAAGGAAAACAAAGATGAAGTAAACTTGGCAAGCGCACCTTTCAATGCAAGAAATCATTTTCTTTCTCTCATGCATAGGCCGTTTATAACTAGAAAAGAGTAGATATCTTGTCCAGGCTGGCCCATCTATGAGCGTGACTTACATTTGTTTACTTTCAAATCACGTTTCATGTGTTTGCATGCACAAACTAGATTTCTAACATATTACTTGCATAAATTTGTCTAGACACATTTCCTGAACAGCACTCACTAAGAAGTGAATCATCACATTTATCCGGGAGTGACTTTTTACCGAAATATAGCGAAATCCTCCAAAAACCTACAGAAATCTTTCAAAATTTATCAAAATTCATAGAAATCCACCTAAATTCACCGAAATCTAAAGAATTCCCCTAAGAAAATCTACTAAATTTTACCGGAATCCACCAAAAATCTACTGAAATCAACCGAAATTTACCAAAATCTTTCAAAATTCATAGAAATCTGCAGAATTCTCCCAAAACCATCTACTAAAATCTATCATCCGCTGAATTTTACTAAAATTCTTCAAAATTAGACAATATATAGAAGGATTACATACAAAAAAATCATTTTGAACTACTATGAAGACATAAAGCAAGCATACTACCAGAAAATTCCAGCACCCACTCTGAGTAGTGTATTTCTGTCTCGCAAATTCAAATTAATAATCGTATATATTATAAAACTAATATATCTTATGAGGACCACACTTTTCTCAACTCCATTCTTCAACCGTTTACTAAAAAGTATTTTGTTTCAAAATATTAACTTTACTCCTTCTTCTGATAACAAAAACTACTGTGATTGCAGACAACTTTCTTTATTTTTAGATCAGTAAAAAAGTCAATTTTCGTTTATATCTTGGTATTTTAACTCACACTCATCTTATTTCATGTGTAATTTACTACTTCTTTGTTCATTTAATTAAATAGTACTTATGTATACTTACAAGCCATCATCACTTTTTTTAACTTAAACTGCTATTGTATACATATAATATATCGTCATCTCTTGTAAAATGTTGATTTCTTCAAACAAAGTATTTCTCTCGTTCTCTCCCTCTGAATAAAATCTCTAAAAATTGCGCTAAGACACTTTTTGAGAAAAGTCATCTAATAACTTGCACACGACATATCAAGCAAAATTTCCAAAGATATCCTTTAGACAATTTAAAATGTCCATTGAAAGAAGCAAAATTTTTAATTCAGTTTTTGATTCGCAAAGTATACTAAGTCCAAATGATATTTGCTACACATGAATCCTATGCCGATAAATACCTACAACGTTTTGGAAGCAACAAATTTCTTCAAAATTTGAAATTATTAAAACATTTGCTCAAGAAAACTACTAATTGCAAACTCGTAGATGTCTCTTCATTAATTGAAAAAATATATGATGAAATTTTTGAAATACTTGATAGAAGTTTCAAAAAATTTCATGTAAACCCAGCTAAATGGATAGAGAAAATTGATGAGCAAAAAATAAACCACTTGAAATTCAAAGTTGCAAAGAAGAACGAGGGTTCTTTGTATATTTTTTTCAGAGAATTTTGAAACTCACATAAAAACTTCTTTTCAAAAAGGCAAAAAATCTTTAGAGAACACAATTTTTAAATTTTCACAATAACATTTTAACTTTTGTATTGTTCATGTTTTCTAAAAAGTGTGTCATTTTTAATTTTGCATACTGATAAGCTCTTAACAATATTACATTATTTCAAGCTTTTTTTGTGAAAATGATCTGTTTTCACCTTTTTTAAGTTTCTTAGATATATTTAGCAAAGTATTCAAAAAACTGAAATAGTTTCACTTTTTTAAATGGCAATTAAGTTTGAAAGACATACAATAATTGAATATTTTCAAGTTTATAGAAAATTTCTATTGTTTTTGAATTTTCAATCGGAAAATAACTCTCGAAAGAAAAAAAAATTATTCAAAGTTTGGGTACCTAATAATCGAGCCTTCTATTCAGAAGTCACATCTGAAAAACTTTTGAATACCAACTTATTCAAAGTTTTCTATGCAATTGATTAAGATTTGTATAAATTCAGAGATCTTTTTATATTTTGGAAGATTTCTGTGGATGTAGGTAGATTTTAGTAGATAGTTGTCGAGGAATTCTGTAGATTTCGATAAATTTTGGGAGATTTTTGTGTATTTTGAAAGAATTCGGTAGATTTTTGGAGGATTTCGGCAGAATTTAGTAGATTTCGTAAAAAAAGTCATACCCTTTCTTCCCTACTTTACTAAATTATGATGGAAAACCAATAAATATCATTCTAAACCACATTTTATAAAAAATAAATTAACTAGGGATCTAGATTTACAACCGCGCCCGTCTCTAGTTCAGAATACTGAAATCTAAAGAATAAAATGAAAGAACATTTGCTTCAGCAGAGATGAAAATGTTAAGAATAATAATTTTTGATTCTACATTAGATATTTCGCTCCACGATCAGTGTTCTGTGTCTGTGCGATTTGTATCCAAGAGCGGTCCATGCACAGGAGCATTTTTTGCCCTTTTGTGAATTGAAATGTACAAACGCGGAATCATATTACAATGCGAAGTCCTTTTTCAAAATTTCTCATTGAACGCTCAAAATATTAAGGGTCAAGCTTACGATGGAACTTTGAGTACGCGATATTTCAGCCACATTCGAGCTGTAGAAGCTACTATTCATAACTTACCGGAAATAATTAGGGCTCTCGAAAGGTTAATTAATGGGGATGTTAGCAATATTGCAGGAAAAGTGTTAGACGAAGCTAGAGGTTTATTTCAGAATATTAGTAAATTTGAGTTTGTTTCAAAAAATGCATTCTGTCTCGCAATATTTGCAAAAGGAAGCTATTGATTCATACTCTGCAGACTTGATGATTGAAAAGATAGTGGAAGAAATTTAAAATATTCGCTCAAACAAATTTTTTGATCAAACTATATCAGAAGCTAAGAGTCTTGCTGAAGAGTGTGAAATTGAAGCAGGGTTTGCAGAAGAAAAACGAAAGAGGAAAAAGAAACGTTTTTATGACAAAAATGCAATTGACGGACTTCACGAGACAAGATTTCAGTATTTCAAAAGAACGGTTTATTTCACTATTTTGGAAAAAAAATATTATAAGTTTTAAAGAGGCTTTTTATGATTTACATATTTTAGTAAACGATTTTCCATGCTTGATACCATCGCACTTTGACGACGATGAGACATGCAATAGAAAAAAATTGATAATCTTGCCAAGTTCTACAAGGGTGACGTTGAAAGTGAATTTATTTTGGACGAGTACTTATCATTCAAAGATTTCTATAAAGAAGTGTGTTTACATAAGTCTTTATCAAGTTCTAAAAATTGTTTCTTTTATGATTTCCAACGACTTAGATAGAGCTTATCCAAATATATTTGCATTAGACAAAATATTTATTACCATTCCAGTGAGCTCAGCTCAAGCCAAGCGAACTTTTAGTAGGTTGAAGTTGATAAAGAATGATATGCGGGTGAAGAGCGTTTGAATGCTCTAGCTGTGATTTTTATAGAAAGAGAACTGCCTGAAAAATTGATTTCAGTGTTGCCATTGAAAAGTTTCCCAACATGAAGCAACGTAAATTTGAACTTTGATACTTACTATTCGTGATAGAATAGATAAACTTTAAGTGAGAAAAAATTTTTTATAATTTTTTTTTGTAAATAAATGTTTTTTTACGTTTTTGTTTATGTCATCATTCTATCTTTTTTATTATTCAGTTACAAACATGGAAAATCGATATTTGGGTGCGTTAAAAAATAAGATCAATTTTTATGCTTGTAAAGACGTAATTTCTGTTGCATATAATTAAATTGACCTATAAATTTGTTGGGCGCAAATAGAGTCCCCCCCCCATGGGTTCAAAACCTATTTACACCACTAATTTGGACTTGAATCCAAAATTTACCACATTTTTATATATTACTGATGTATAGTGAAAAAAAACATCCACGATATTCACTAGTAGGAAAAACCTATTTGAAACATGAAATTAAAAAGAACTATAATCGTGTAAAAAATATTACTTTTCTGGCTGCATTCTTTATTGATATTTCAAAATCACCATTTATATATATTCAATTTTTTCAAATCCAGTTTCCTTTAAATATTCTAAAAATTTCCTAAAAGCTAACTTTTTAAGTAATACAAAATCTTACAGATAAGAACATTCTTTTTTATCTGGAAAACGGCTTTATAAAATGGGTATTGGCACTCCTGGATAAAAGATGGGAAGGTTGAAAATTTGAGTTAAGCCTGAAGAAGACCTTTAAAAAGTTTCATCTACAAAGATTTCGTTTATGGTTGAGACGAAACAGTATCTAAGAGCATTTATTTTAAAAATTAGTAATATATAAAATCAAGAATTATTTACCGTAATACAATACCAGAAAAACAAAGGAGTCTTTTATTAGGTCTCAGCATTACGTCTAATCTTAGAAAATCTCTGCACAATCTAATTTTAATAAATCTTGAGGTATATCAAAATCTATACAACTTGGGTTGTTTTTTTTCTTCCTCTCTTCATTCTTATCAATCTTTTGATGCTGCCAATATTTACTGTATTGATAATATCGCTATTCAAAAAATACTTTTATAAAAAATATGTGGACGCTTTAAAAAAACTTTAAATTACCGATATACCTTATGTGTTGGTGTGAAAGATTTAAAGTTTGAATCTTCTTCTTTGACTTTTTTGATAAAATTTTTCCGTATTTCATTCGCTTCATGATTGTGTTCAATTTCCTTTTTTTAAAACTGAAAAATTGTCAATACTATCTTTCACATATACAATTTTAGCTTAAATACATGTCAAACAAAAAGACATATTGAGAAAATATATTTCATCTTTTTTCTTACCTTTACACTTTTTACTTGTTTGTAGAGTAGAAAAAAAAGTTTTTGTTGTTTTGGCTATAACATTTTTCAAATAAAAAAATAACCCCCAATAATTTGAATCAACAGATGTAAAAAAATATTGAAAACTAAAATAAGAATCTTAGTAATCCTATTAATATTGAAGGAATAAAATAGGTAGGAAAATAATCGTGGATTTCCTTACCTTCTACAATGAAGAAATGATATCAACTGAGAGAAGGAAGGCAATCCCCAATTTTCTGAACTTCTACAATGAAGAAATGATATCAACTGAGAGAAAGAAGCTAATCCCAAAATTCCTACTCTTCCTCATGTGCTTTCATTTGTTTTGCTGGCTGCAAATGGGTATGCTGTAGAAAACGGTTTTTCCCATTATCCGGCCCCAAACCCACAATAAAAAAAATGAGCACAACAGCTTTGAAATTTTTAAAGCCCGCAATTTTAAATGTAAGCCCTGAACCACTCGACAACACATAGAACTCTTTCTTTTTGATAACGAATATAATTTTTTAAATGATACTGTTATTATACAATAATGCATAAAAATAGAAAGTATAGGAAAATTCCTTCGATATAATGCACTTTATCAATAAAGCTGTCGAGCTTAGCATAGAATTACATCCTATTCCATTTTGCGAAAAAATAAATGCATTAATCTAAAATAAGTTTAAAAGATTCGGGTGTTAAAGACTCCTGAAAGCTAACCATTAAATCTCTGTCACAACTGAATGTATGTAAAATAACTAACCAAGCACTATCCAATATCTATCTACACAATTAACTGTCTGAAAGCTAACTAACCAACTTACCTCTGCCTGTGGTTAATAACCGATTAATTAACAGTAACTGAGTAATTAAATAACCTCTCTTACTAACCAACCTCTAAGAAATTGAAAAATTATTAACAGGAAACTTTGAAAACTTTATTTATCCAAACATTTTCGATACGAATGTCTTTTTCAAGGATATATAAAAATATAAATGGAAAGCTTGAAATAAATAAAAAAAAAACAAAAAAAACTTAAATAAAAAAAAAAGAATAAAGTTTTCAAAGTGTCATGTTAATAATATTTCAATTTATAAATTCAAAGGGTTATGATGAATAAATCATAATCCCCCCCCCCCCCGTACTAGTTTCGGTCACAAATAAAAATCGCTTTTCTCATAAAGATACTTGGATAAGATAAAATTTCTTAGATTCATATGTTTACTCTTTACACGTGAAAATTTTTTAAATTACCCGCACCGGGTAATGCGAACCACTAGACTAGATTGAATTTTAATTGGGCAAAGATACATTTGGCCAATGATCGCTAGGCAAGCAAATCTTTACTGTCTAATGTCCGGTTTACATTTGCTTTGAGAAACGATACATCAAGGCATGTTCAGAATAGTCCTAGGAGGAAGGGTGAATCCTTTCATCACAAGAGATTTATATATGCAAGTTTTTCTTTGAAAACACAAATGTCATATTTTTTTACGTACAGCAAAAACTTCATGGAAATGAATAATAATGATGATGAGATGATGATGATGATGTTGAGATGATGATGATGACTATTATGATAGGCAAAAATATTGTTCGCATTCCTCATAATATGTATGAATTTGTTAAAATGAAAAACACAATCTTCAGAAGAAGTATTTTTGTTTGAAATCTTTCCGAATACATGAATTAATCATATGGTTGTGGGCTGGAAAGAAGAGAGTAAACAAGAAGGAGCTTAGTATAAAAACGACGTTCTTTCGAAAAGCACTTGCTCATTCATTTTAAAGTCAAAATTGCAAATAAAGTAAGCCCTCAAAATCTTTTTCAGTATATAATGTAAAAGTGGAACATGCTACATATGGAGGAGAAAACTGCATACACTTCGTTTGGGACAGTTAAATTCAAACATTTTTTTCCAAAGACACGTCTTCATCAGCCTTCACTAGGGAGTGTTTGTGAGTTTAAAAACTTCAATTTTTCAAATTGCAACTTGAACGAAAAAAATTGAGTTTATTAGTTTTTGATATTTTTCAATTTGATACAATTTAAACTGCTGATGTACTTGTTTATACCCTCGTTTATGGTTGTCGACGAAATCTATCTATCGAAAATATCTATCTATCTACACAGTTAAATGTAAATAAACATGAAAAATGAAGCAGTTAAATTGAAAAAAAAAATTCAAATTAAAATGGTATATATATCAAATCACATGATACGTATAAACTGGGTTATACGTATTACTGAGTATCTAAAAATGATAAAGCACTGTCTCCCGTGTCCAATCTATTGAAGTATTGCAAGATCATATTAGTGATGATGGTATTCAGTGAAAATTAACCAATTATTATTATTATAGCCGGTAAGAATAAGGCTTACAAATTCATCATAGTTAATCTAACTGGCAAAACCTTTGGCAAATGATTTAAAATTTACGTATATAAATACTTTTAGCATCGCTGTGATACTACTACGTTTTGTGCAAGTTTATCATGCTTTTTTTAAAGGCACAACAAATGCATACCCATATTTTCATGTTCTCGTGCTTGCAATTATTGTTATAATGAAATGGTTTTTGAATTTTTTCGCTTTCTTCAACAAATATTTCTGTATGCTATGTATATCTATGTGGAGTCAAAATTTTAGCGAAATTAACGGATTAAGATTAATCGATCTGTTAAGGGATATTAGGTTATGAATTAACGAAAATACGGTTAATTGCGATCCCTCATCAATCATCATATTATTTGAAATAAATTCTTCTAATACGGTTCATATTTGATACAAAACTTTGATAAAGACTGTTTTTATGTTTAAATAATAATAAAATTAAAACTTAATTAAATTGTGAATGTTAATTTTTGTCGAGCATGATATATATGTGATTTACTTATTGTTTACCTAATTTTTAGAAAAGAATTATTTTTCGTTTTTAGGCAAAAGAGTAGTATGAACAATCTTGCAAGCCTCACACTTACAATCTTCATGATTTCCATGGTAAGACTTTATATTCATCCATTTTAGATTTCAGGAATGACATAGACTAGATTTAAAAAGATCGAGTTGAATTAGTGACGAAAAATGAACAAAACAATTCAAGAAATTCACATATGTTAATATTTTAAGAAATATTTATGTAGATATTTTGCAATTAAAAAGCTGAAATATTTGTTAATTACTTAGAATTTAAATAATCATTAATTGTAGTTTGCAGAAAATCTAGTTAAAAGGCTCAAAAACATAAAATTCACATATTTAAAAAATAGTTATGTATAATAACTTTAAAAAGGTTAAAAAAGTATTCCTTAGTTAGAAGCAAAACTATAATTACATAGGCGTCATAAACAAGAAGTTAATGAGGATTTATTAGGCCAATCAATTTTTTGTTGAATTTGAGAAAAGCAATTAACATTTAAAAAAACATTTCACTTTTATTGGAGGAAGACAAATATATTTTATAGATTTGGATAGATGCGAAAATTCTATAAGGTTTTAGGAAAATTTGCAGACTACACTACCAATTTTCAAATGCAGTTCGCCAAGCATAAAACATATGTTTCTGTGTGGAGCGATGATTAAAATTATTTCACCTTCCTGTCACAAAACAATATATATGTGAAAATATTTTAAGTAGACATTTAGAGTCACATCTTGCGACTCGTTTCAAAGTCCATAACATTTTCGCCAGCATCATATACCCACCGCATTCTCTATTCCCGTATTTTGCGCCCAACATGGACCAATCAATTCCCTGCTATCCAATCCACACTTTTTCAATTCCTGAAATACCTATCATTTTATCATTAAATCTTTCCAGATTTTAATTTTTCCTTTTGCTCCCTGATTACTTGCGTAGCGTACGCTCTTGTGATATTTACAAACTCTATGCATTGTATTCCTTAACTTAGCGGAATTATTCCGCTAGACCTTCTGTCACGTTCCTCCACAACACAGCGGTTTCCAACTTTGGAGAAATGGCCGAAATAGCTAATTGTGCGTAATACTTAGAAATTTGGGATATTTTTATCATTTCAAGGAAGAATTGAGAAATCAGCATTCATTTCTCGTATATATTGAAAAAAATTTCAATTTTACCTTCTATAAATACATGGATATTTTTTTCTTCATTTAATGATAAAAGTTTAATGAAGTTATTTGTGATCTGCCCCAGAAATATCATAAAGACGAAAGAATAGATAAAGACTAATCTTTTTCAATGAAATTTTGACAATTTGAAATTGCGAACACAAAGAATGATTCCTACACCATTGCATCTCTCAATCTCCCAATTCCTCTCTTTGACACATAACATCTTTCTCATCCTTCTCTTCTTCTTGTTGTGTTATTTCCATAAAATGAAAGGTTTCTCGATTAAAAAATTAAGCGTCATTTCAGAAGTTTTTATTACCTTGGTTTAACAAGGACATCTCAATTCTCGATAAAAATACTTTCTAACATCAAATAAAGTGTTTTTGAAACAACTCAGAGATGCGTAGGAAATTTTTCTGAGTTTTTATGCGATAACATTTTTTTGAATATAAAGTAAAAATGAAAGCTGGTATATGTGCTTGCTGACCGGAACTACGGATACTTTTCCTCCCAGGCTAAAATGGATGAAAATTTATCGCATTGAAGGCAGGACTCATCAAATTTGTTGTATACAATTTTATTAAATAGATGAACAATTTAACTTTCTGACTGAATGAATAACTTTTCTTGAGAATTTTTAATTGATTGCCTTTTCACTCACTTAAAATTTCGTAGTTCTTTAAGAATTCTGTTATGATACATACAATTTTCGGTTATCCAAAATTTTAGAGTTAAAGATCAAACTAAGCGGTAGATGATGTCAATAAAAATTGAGTCAATTTTTCTCAAGTTACTCGTCAAAAATTGTTTAGATTAAAGTTAGCTAGATTTTATTTGTCGCAATGTATTTAAATAATTTATTTTATTTTATTCTACTTGCAAATTTTGCAGATTTAAAAGACAAAATACATCATTGCAGGTTTTCAAGGAATTCTGCTGTCAAGGATTTCAAAAAGGAGGAGAATCTGGAGAAACGAAGGAAACTTCCGCGATAACGATTCCACACATCACACGACCCACGCTCACGCCCACGCCCATGATGATGATGATGATGACGGAAACAGAGGCATTGGATCACGTTATGATTGGTGATATTCCTGGCGAGTTGGTGGAGAAGGTGCAAAGGTATTGTGATGAGAAGAGAGCTACTCTTGGAAGCGATACCACTTGGGAAAACTGCGTCAAAACTTACATGGCTGAAAGCGAGAATATGTCGACCGCAATGAACATGATCATGACGGCTGCAGGAGACTGATCAAATTCGCCTTCCTCCACTTCTCCTTTGAAGGAAAAACGTTGCTAACACTTTTAAAGCTAAATAAACTTTCTTAGAAAAGCTAAAATTATTCAAAATCACAGTCATAACCATGAAATGCCATTTGGTGAATTAAATTACTAACTGGGTATTGGCACCGCTTGTTAGTCGTAACAAAAGGCTGACACAAGGAATCTGGCGTGGAGGAGGAGATTCAATGAAAATTTCGTATAAAGAAGAACAAATTTATTGAAGATAAAACAAGATATAGATATGAACAATATAATAATTAGACAAAGTGCAAAAACAATCTCTTTTAGGTATAATGTCACAAATGATAGACTTAAAAGGTAATAAAAACCATGATAGATGGCAAAAAGGAAGCGCTCCGCTTTTAGACGATCTACCAAATATAACTTTGATGATTAATTTGCTTAGATGTTTGTATTAGGATGTAGATAAATAACAAATCAATGAATATGAATAATTTTTTATAAAATATATTCAATATAGTTAGTTATGTGATAAAAGAGTAATTACATTTTGCCGTATCAAAATTTATCTATTACAGATAAAATAGATAATAAAAAAAGCAAAAGCGAAAGAATTAAAACTATTAAAAAATCGAGTCTTTAGCTTTATACTCAAAGTACGCCTTGAACTGATCAATTTTATCCACAAGCGTTGATGTAAAAAAACTAAATATACTCTTCACATCTTTGTTCATAAAAAAAACGAAGAAATCGAAAAATAATTTTAGAATATAATGGAAAAGAACATTTTTAAATATTTGCCATCTTATCGAGCGCGGATAACTCGAGCTTAATTTTTATGAATGATTTTGTTTTTTTTCTAAGTGAAAATTGTGGAATTTGGTCCAACGGGTGCATAAGACGAGAGAAATTGGCGAAGTTTTTGCTAGAAAGCAAAATTTATGCTCTAAAAAAATAAAGAAAAAAATTCATCATTTTGACTAATGCAGGATACCATCATATCTTGTAACGTAGACAGAAAAGTGTAGAGGGGCAAATAAGACAAGTTGTATGGAATAAAAAACTGAAAACTAGAACAATTGCAAAATGCTATTAGTGTATTTGGAAAGACTTAATAACATGATTTTCTCTTTCTTTTACGTGACATCATAATTCTTTCGTTGGTAAAGATTCTTTTTAGTATTGAAAAAGACCTTTTAAAAGATACTGAACCAAAACCGAAGTTAAAGTCCGTAAAATACAAAATCAAAATATTTTTCAAATTTTCACCTTCATAAAGGTAAAGGTACCATATGGTGTTTTCATCGAGAAGGCACAATTGCGCCGCTTGTATCGAACTATGAGGAAATCAGGCTTGATGCGGGATCGAACCCAAGACCTTGAATTATCGAATCCAGCATCTAACCAACCCTACTCACGCCCCAAAATTTGCACTGTCAAATTGATATAAGATTTCCATAATGTCAGCAAAGTGGTGATTTATATCGGGATCGAATTTTTTCAATAATAACGTTTTTCCCAAAATCAGTTCACTTTTTAAATTTTTCATAAATTTCAAAGTCTAAATACTGTGCTGAAACTTCTTGGATACTCTACTTTCAAAAAGTCTCTGTTTTCTGTCCACAATATGAAATTAGACTTCATTGAGAGATTTGTTTCTAAGACATTCTATTAAAAATAAGTAATCAACATTTTGTTATAATAAAAAGTTTGAATAGGCGAGCTTCCAACTCGTTTATATAACTTTCAATCATTTTTCGATATAACATTTGTTAAAATTTATTAGCATGCGACTAACAAACGCATTCAAATATGCATGCGTCTGATTTAAGGCCAATAATATCTACATTACAAAAAGCAGCAGCTTTGACAGTATATACGCTATTTTATATACTGATATAAAAATCTTACTTTTCTAGGCTTTTTTTTGGTAATTATATTGGAGCAAACGATAGTTTTTCTGACTTTTTAAATTCCATCAGATGTAGTTTTCCTCTTTGAAAACATCACTATATGATATAGGAGAAAACAAAAGCAAGATGTTGATAACAACAAAACGTTTTATTAGAATGAAGTCTATGAATTGCTCGCGTTCCCTGAAAAATTTCTCACGAACCCCAGTTTGAGAAACTCTGCCCTAAGTTATAAGGTTAACTACAGATAATGCCTAAATTTTGGTGAACAATTTTAATTCTTGATTTTGATTGACAGTTTGTGACATGAAGGGGTCATCCAACTACCATAAAAATGGTAGTAAAAGATTCAGCTAGCGATTTTAGGAAAAGTCACGAAATTTGAAGGGACATGATTCAGCCAATTTTCTACAATTAATTTTTTAGTAACGGAGGGGGAGGGGAATTTAATGTTTATTGTAAATATAGCTTTTAAAATTTACTTTCATTCAAAGTCCATATACTCCTATAATTTTAAAAATATCAAATTTGTTTTTCAGAAAAACAAGGTTTCCAAGAAACGGATTATTAAGGCATTGAAAAGAGATGCATTTACCTGAAGGGTAGGTGGGATGGAAAATGATCGTAAGAAAAAAAGTAAAAAAAATTTATTGAAAAAGCAGCAGCATATAACCATAAATGCAAAAATAAAAAGAATTAAAATAATCCGATTGTGATTTGCTTTTGAAACAAAATTAACAACATACAACGACTGATTCGAAGAAATGCGAGAAAGAAATCAAGTTGAAACCTGATCTGTAGTGGGTGCTTTCTTTTTGGAGTGAAGAAGATTCTGAGTTGAAGAGAAGGGAAGAGGAAGAAAATTAAAAAAAATCCAAGAAATATCTAGCAAAAGAATACTTGTTCTTGGGAAATAACACAGTGCACGTATTCATTCACCAACTCTGAACATAATAATGGCTGCCTTTTTGGCGTATGCTCTTTATAACACGCCAACAGAGATTCGCGTTCTCTAAGACATATTGGAGTTGTTGGAGGATCACTAAAAAATTTAAAAAGTCCTTAATTCACATTTTTATCAATATCATTCCTGTTTACTGTTCAATCAATCGAGTTATCAGCGATCCTTACCCTTTTTCTGCCTCGGAGCGCAGATTAGTTCATTTATCTTTGAAGAAGCGCATGAATAGATGATTTTGCAATTTTAAAACGAATGAAATTTTAGATAAACATAAAAAAAGATATGTATTATATATAAAAGCTATTCTTTCAAAAATATTTGCATAAAAACATTTCATTGTTACTGAGGAGAAAATTTGAAGTAAGATTTTTGTCCTTGAACTTTCTTCTTATTTATCATATAGACTAATGGAAGATTTCGAAAGTATTATATTTTATATATATTAAATAGTCAGAGCATTTGGGATGACAAAAAAAAGATGTATTGGATCAGAAATAGACTAAACCTCATGCAAAAAACTATAATTTGACGATTTCTAATTTTTGATATATTGAAAAACCAATTTCACATATGTATGTTGAAAAAAGGGTTATTTATTAAATTTCCTCGATGTGTTGCTGGTTTCTCAGAAACAATATATTCTAATAAAAAATATGAATACATTTTTTTAGAAAAAGTTTTAAATAGATTGAAACAAAGAAAGAAAAAAATGCAAATAAGTTTTCTATCTTGTCGAAGACTTCACAAGGAGTGCTTTCGCTAAGAATCGGTCAAGGCCTGCTTTCGTACATCTCCGGCACTCTAAAAATTCGGTGTTGCCCTTAAACTCAGTGTTTTTAGGCAGGCCCTTAGCAGAAGTCCGCTTTTTAAGCGGTAAAACAATGGATTGAAAAATTAGCGAATCCACTAATGAGAAAAAATATTGTATATACGATGTTTTTTTATAAAATGGCGATAGTTAATCCTAATTGCAATTTTTCAAAATTTTAAAAATAGAGCGCTTCAAATGAAATAAATAAAATACCCAGTATTAAAAAATGGTAGCAAAATAAAACGGCAAATTTAGTATAATATTGTTGATTATGTCGGAGTCAGTGTTGATATAGTTTTATCGACTCCGACTAAAACAACTTATTAACCGTTTGAGGACCAGTGTAAGACCCGGGTACCACGAAATTACAGTCGTCGCTAATATATTAAAGTTCATTGAAAATGAAAGCAAACAATTTATCTTAAAATTTGTATTCCTCAAAATGCCTTCGACTCCGTCTTAAATGTCGTGGCGTTTAAGAGCGTTAGAGTTAACAGGATACCATAACTTTTGGCCGAACAAAAATTTCATCAAACGGACCTTTGGCCGAATGGACATTTGAAGGATGAGTATTTCACCGAATATGCATATAGAATTTGGCGTTTTTTCAGACTTCTGCAACCAATAAAATAATATTAACTAAAACTCAATAAAATATAATAAATTCATAGTTATATCAAAACTATATATAATATATATATAAATGTAGTCATATCATAACACATTTGTCATGTAACTTCTAATAAATAAAATTATCCATCACATAATGTGTGTATAGAAGTTAGAAAAAGAAAACAAAACAAACGTATTGGAATTAAAACAACTTCTACAAAAAATTCGGTGAAATGTCCATTCCGCCAAATGTCCATTAGCCCAAATGTGCATTCAGTTAAATGTTCGGTCACCGTCAACGCTACAATAGAAGGTAATAAATATGCACATTATATCCAAGGTATGGGATTAAAAAACTCTTAATGGCTATTAAAAACACGTGAAGGGGAAATCCTCTTTCGCCATTACTAAACAAAGAATGGAAAGCATTACTTACACAAATTGTTCTTTAGTTTCTTGCAGCTTATTTTCAAAATTTTGACGCACTATTTTGTAGTTGGGTTGGGATCTTTTTGCAATGTTTAGGTCCTCATTCAATTGATTAACATACAATCTACACTTTCGAAGATCCTCCAAATAGACGTCTAGCTTCTTCCTTAAAGGAGACGTAACAAATTAAAGCTATTACTTCCTACGAGCACTGCCTATGTTCAGTATGCGCATCGATTATTATGACTTTTGTACGAAATATCAAATAGATAAAAATAAACACAACATATGCGTAGAATAAAAAGGCAAACAGTCTCGTCTTATCTGCTTAGATAAGCGCCTAAACTTTTAAAAATCTAAATTTAAATGTTTTCAATTTTTAAATAGACAAAAAAAAGTTTTCCCAATCATTTTGAAAATTTTATGAAAAGAAAATAGACTTATGTTCTAAAAAAAAAAGAGTTTTTTCTTGGTTTTAAAAGCTGCAATGAAGATATCAATAAATATGTGAAAGATAGAAATGAATAAAAAATGTTAAATTGTATGAAATGCTATAAACTTGATATATATATATAAAAGATGGAGTAAAATAAGGAAACAACAGGGTTTAGTCAAGATAATTTATTGGCTCTAGGATAATTTGGAGCAAAAAATCTTGAAGCTGGACAAGATATAATTAGGCTAATTTCACAATTACAAGATTTGACAGTGGAAAGTAGGGCAGTTAAGAAGTGACCGAAAAATTGTCAAATCATCTAAAAAATTGACTTAAAAAAGTGACCTAAAAAAATTGGTTAATTTTTAAAGGAAAAAACTTTAAAAAAATATGCATATTTTTATTCAACAATGAATTCATTAAAAATTTATTTTGTTAAGATAAGAAGAATTATATTAATAACGCGTTCAAGCTAGCGGTGAAATAACACTAAGAATTTCTTAGCGCTAAACGCTTATTTTTCGTTAGCGATAAGCGCTATCGTAGCACCGCACTGTCCACCCGGGCTCCAGGCCCAGTCCTGGTCCCAATACCAACCACGCCATCACATAAACAGCTCAATAAACAGTCTCTCACCTCATAACACAGTACATAAAGACAACACACAGAGCAGAGTGATTCTAATTGACAAATAAAAAACAAAATCAAACATTCTTATAATCAAAATTTACCAAAAACGCCTTTGACCGAAAATAAAAATTCATTCTAAAAGAAAGGAGAAGATTAATTTTAGAAAACTTAATGCCTGAAAGGTTAAAATGAGAAACAAGGTAAAATTTTCTTTTTTTGCCAAAATCTTTTTTCTGGTACACAATTCATTCAATTCATTTAAACACAATTCAGTCTTGAATATATTTTTTAGAAAACAGTTTTGCCACTTAAAACATCTTTAAACATCGATGCTTATAGTAAATTTTAGGAATTTAAATCTTTTAAGGCTCAGGTTTTGAAAACGATTCGTCCGCTAATGAGTTTTTGGGTCTTTTCGTTTAGGTGGACACATCAAGTAATCACTATTTCGTGTGCCTTTTATAGTTATGTCCTGGTTTCTATAATATTAATAACTACAATTAATTATATAATAACTTAATAAATAAATATAATTAACTATAAAAGGCAGGCGAACGTCTAAACGAAAAGACTCGAGTTTTTTTATATAAATCTAGGCAGGATATTTTATTTTATTGAAGACCAGTGCCCCATTAAGCTTAAATCAGGGATGAAACAAAAATGCCATATGAATAATTTAGGAAGAAGCAATTTAAAAAAAATCAACAAAATATCGACCTAATTCAAAAATATTGACTTTATTAACCTATAAAAATAAGGGTATATATTAGTCCATCAACCAATTTCAAAGACTTTAAATGGGAGACATTGCTATTTGTTGCAAGATAGAACGGGGATTGAGATGCGGCTTTTTTTACTCAAAACTGTTTTCAGCCAATATACAAGGGTGAAGTGTCAAGTTAGGCATTCAGAAACAATGCACCGTAGGCTGATCTGTCCAATTTAAGCGTAAAAAGTATTTGAAAGCTTTCGTACAGACTTGTACAGATAGCAGTGGAGTATTTAGAGATGGAGAATAACAGTATATAGTCCATTTAAGTTACTTTGACTTTCTAAGAGATATACTTTAGATATGTAAGGTGATATACGTAACTATTTCTTGTCTAAGACGAGTAATTCTGTAGGTAGACATTCATTTCCAAGGCTATCGTATATTGAATATTCAGAAAAAAACAGTTTAAAAAAATGTGATGCTTGTGAAGAATAGCTTGTTTTCATTTGTACATACTTTATTTGTTATAGATCAATAGATACTTGTTGAATATCACTGATCCGGTATCATTAGGACTTAGCCGTTTTTTTGGATCCACGTGTTAGGTTAAAAAGAACCAAACTTTCAAACAAATCGCCATGTCTTGAATTTAAAATTTTTAATTTAACTAATAAGCAATTTTTGTAAACTTTTATTTTTTTTAATTTGTTATACAATTTCTAAATCGAATTTATCATTCCCGGATTAGCGATAGTGAAGCTGTAATGGAGTTCCAGAAGAATCCAACATCAAACGTTCTTAGCCCCTAGTCCGAAACAATTTCCATAAGTGTATCTTTTGCATGAAAACGCCTTACCGAACCCGACTCCGACTCATATTCATTTAAAATCTCCGATTCTCGAAACCAACTCCACAACACAGGTTACATAGCCAGAAATTTTTATTTGGGAGAGGGGGTGGGCGAGTTATGAACTACTGTATAAGTTTTCTTAAAAGTAATGTATGAATGCTGCTGATATAACAGCTCTACGCGTTGAGAACATGAGTTGCTTTATCAGCACGTCTGTTTCTTTTTCTTCCATGTTCACGTTTCTTATTTTATCATTGTTTACATTTTTAACTTTTTTTATAAACTTACTTATTACAAATTGATTCATAAAGCGAGGATCATGCATAACTTGTAAAACGACATTTTTACTAAATATCAGTCTCAAATCCTTTATTAACCCGTTAACGACCAGAATAATCAGACGATATCTAATGTAAAGCAGAAGATTTGTATTAAAGAGCTTTGATAAACGCAGACGATTTTATTTTTGTAAAGTCGACTATAGTCGACATTGGGCGTTAACGGGTTAAGTAGCCCTCCAAATTTTTAGATGGTGGGGATAAGGACTAAGATAGAAGCAGGGGGTTGTAGAGTCGGAGTCGGAGTGGGGGAGGCGTAATATTTATTGCAACTCAGACTCCGATTACATAAATAGTTGTATTCACATATGTTAGATCAGGGGTGACCAACACGTTGGCCGCATGCGGCCCCCAAGGCAAATTTCTGCGGCTCTCTAAGAAAATGAGATAAGGTTGATGTTAAATTATACAGATATTAGTTTATAAAAATTTCAACAAATTAAAATAACTCTTTCAATTAACTACTCATTTTATGTTTAATTTTCATAAAAATTGTGATAATCAGTAATCAGGATAAAAAAGTTTCTGATAAATATTTTATAAAAAAATTATTGTTATTTTTTTAAATAGGTGCGGCCCGACCGCGTCCAATAACTTTTCTAAATGGCCTGCTGCTTGTTTTAGTTGGACATCCCTGTGTTAGATTAAAAAATAAACTCATAGACACTCTCTTTAGTGTACAATGTTGCAAAAATGCAACATTAAAATGTTTACCATTTTTGTCCAACATAGAATTGAAAATCTTTTTGAAGACAATGAAAGAAAGATACTAAACTACGAATACAAATCAATAGACCATTTTAATAAATTATGTTGAAGAAAATAGATCAAACATACAATAGCAACACAGAGCAGAAATGTTTAAAATTGAAGAAATCTCTCAATGACTATCTAAAATTGGCATTCACAAACGACCTTGAAATATGATTATAAAATTTTGTCATCACACTTTTTGGAGATTTATATTTGAAACAGAAAAGTTGATGCTGAATTAATATAAATTTTAGTCCAAGTCGCAAAATTATATATGGGTGGTGTCATTAATGTTAAAAATGCATACATAAATGGATGGAGTTGTAGTCTCAAAAATTACAAATAGCTGGAGGCGGAGCCCAAAAATGATAAATAAGTCGCGAAATATTTTTCCCACTCCACAACATTGGATAGAGGAGCAAGGACCAAAGTGGCCAATAGCTTGTGGCATTGTTGATTTTGTGTGTAGCATGCTCTAATACATGTATATATGCGCATTTTTAAGATGTAATGCTTAACACTGTGCCTTTGTGATACGAAATTAACATCTTTGAAAGATTAAAGGTAGAACTCCTAAATGTTTTTGTAAATGTACGCTCTGAAAAAAGATTCTGTCTCAAAACAGTATGGATAAGGCTGAGATTAAACAAATCATTTGCAAAAAATAATACAACAATAAATCAGTGTGAAGAAAGACATGAAAATGGAAGAAAGAACAAAACTTGGTTTGGAAATCAATGGGAATAGAGAAAAAGTATTACTGGTATTTACTTTTGATTTGTTCTATTTGTTCTTTGCTGAGTTTCAGAGAAACGACATTTGAAGTTCTTACAGAGTTCTTGGGGACATCAACGCCTTTTCCTTGGAGTTCGTTTGCAACGTGTTCGGATATCTTAAGAAAAAATTAATATAAAAAAATTCTACATATCCAACAAACAAAATTAAGCCAGAGAACTGTTAAATTTCATAAAACTGAAATATTGGTAGGTATAAATAACATTCCAGATGACAAAAAACATACCATATGTTAGAAAATATGGACAAATTTTAGAATAGACAAGAAGATGGTTATTTGTTGATTTATTGCAATAAATACATAAATATTTTGTTACAAAGACTTCGTATAAACTTATATGTAAAGGGAAAGGTCACTTGGTGTGCTTTCATCGACAGGGCGCAACCGCACTACTTGTGTCGAACTATGAGCAAAGAAGTCTTGATGCTGGATCAAACCCGAGATCTTATCGTATCAAGGCCAAATACCTAATCCACCTTAATGACCACTCATATATCACGTCATATATGACATCAATAAGTATCACATATGCGTCAAAAATCTTACAGTGAATTTACAAGTTTTATTTTGTTAGATCCAAAATCTGAGTCCCGAAATAAAAGCAGCATGGGTGATTTAGTATAAAAAGTTTTTGGAGACAATTTTTGGAAGTAAACTGCAAATTTGATTAGGCTTATAGGTATTTTCAAATTCTAAATAAAAAAAATCAGTCCAGAAATGAAACCAGCATGGCCGATTTAGTATAAAAACTTGTATTTTATGTAAAATTTGAAGGTATATTTTATTGGATACATTTCTCATCAATCAAAATTTTGATTGACATTTTCTAAAAAGTAGCCATGATTATTGAAAAAATTAAATATATAAAGTTTTATGCGTTCCAAACTGTATATAATTATAAATTTTCAATAGATCCTAAGTTATAAGGTTAAGTACAGATAATGTCAAAATTTTGTTGCAAAATTTTAATTTTTGATTTTGATTGACAGTTTTGGGCATGAAAAGGTCATTCAACTACCATGAAAATGGTTTCAAAAGATGCAGCTAGCGATTTTAGAAAAAGTCACAAAATTTGAAGGGATATGATTCGGCCAATTTTCTACAATTAATTTTGTGAATGGGAGAGGCGTAATAGAGTTACGGTTTGAAAGAAGTATCAATAAAATTTGAGGTTTACGTCTGAAAACTGTTTTCAAAAATATTATCTTACCTGAAATATATATTTTTTAATTAATACCAAATCAACAATGCTAGTTTCGTTTCTAGACTCAGTTTTTACTTTTAAGGTTTGAAAATATCGGCAATTGTCAATAAAATATGCAGTTTACGTCTGAAAACGTCTTCAAAAATATTAAAATTTTATATAAAATATATATTTTTATACCAAATAACCCATGCTAGTTTTATTTATGGACTCAGTTTTTGCATTTAGGATTAGAAAATACCTATAAGTGACAATCAAATTTGCGGTTTACTTCTAAAATTTGTCCATAAAAATATTGATTCAAATTTTACAGGAAATATGTTTTTATACCAAATCGATCATGATGGTTTAATTTCTGGACTCAGTTTTCGCATTTAGGCTTTCAAAATATCTTAAAGCTTCCATCAGATTGGCGCTTTACGCCTAAAAACTATCTCCAAAAATATTTTCAAAATTTCAAATACAATATCTGTTTTTATACTAAATCGACTATTCTTATTTTATTTCTGTACTCCATTTTGGCTAATACGGTTAAATAAATATATGGAAGTGTCAATTAAATTAGTGATGTATGCCTAAAATCAGTTCTGTAAAATTTTTTCAAAAAATCATTATATATTAGTTATAATAGTAAAAATATAAAAAATTATTTTAGCTTATAATACTTTCTACAAACACGTCGAAATATTTATTTAAAAAAACAAAACGTATCATAAAATTTTTGAAGATTAGTATGAGCGAAGGAAGCAATCTGAAAAATAATTGAAAAGATAACGTGTGATCAAAAGAAATAATTTTAAAAAAGATGTATCTTGACTAAATGGAAGATCTACCATGTTCCAATGAATTAGGAAGAAGTGTAAAGATCCAGTGTTCCAAAAGGATTTTGACCGTGAAAAAGAAGTTTCTCTTTTACAAATGAAAAATCTTTAAATTTATAGCTTATCAGCTAAGATTACAATTATGATTTCACTAAGATGGGTAGGAAATCTGAAGATGCCAATATGTGGAGATATAGTAACAATCAGGATAGTTTTAAGTTTAAATAGAATTTGTCCATCTCTTTCCTTTTGTGTGAAAGCAAGATCCTTTTAGATGAAAAAGGCGGAAAACTTTTTGTAATTGAACAATGAACATCACGAATAATTTCATCAGAAAAAAAACTTTTGAACTCGGATTGGTTAACAAATATTCAGGATGAATATCTCTTCATATAACATGATAAAAAACATCAAGAAGATTCTTTAATCAGAATGCTTTGAGAGCGGAAAAAATTGTCCAAGCCTCCCCCCCCCCCCCAGTACTTAAATGGACAAATTTAGCCCAGCATTAATGGGGTTAAGTATTAAGCACATAAAATACTTTTCAGAGGCTTGTGAAAGAAATAAAATAAAAATAATATTTTCTTCAAGATAAATACAGTAGACCCTCGTTAAGTCGGACTAGATGGGGGGAAGGGTGTCCGACTATGCCGATTGTCCGAATTAACAAAGGGTCACTGCCTGCTTCCCCCATGCAACACTTTATCACAATGTCCATGCCTATTTCTGAAGCGCCATAACCACCCATCACTAGCAGTAAACTCATTAATTCCCATATGACTTTCTAACATTTAACCCTAGTTCCCTCCTCGGGTCCATTTGGACCCAAAAAATTTTTTTAACTGTATTTTTTTTAACATTGTATTTTAAATCTTTCTGAAAATTTAGCTATTCCTTTTTTTGACCTTTCAAATCTGAAAATAAAATGTCTGAAGAAAGTATTTTTCATTCTGAATCTTCAAGCTTTTCTGCTAGTTGTTCTGCATCAGATGACAATCTCTCTACAAATACAAGGGTCTCTTCTTTTTCTTGTGATTCTTCAATCAACAATAATGATTCTTCAAAGCACTACTTCAAGAACCTGTTTTTCTAAAGATAGTAAAATAGAATGGAAATTTTATTGTGATAGTACTACTAGCAAGAATAAAGGTGAGAATATTATCAAGTTAAAACCTGGACCAACAAGTTATGCTATTTCTAGAATATCTGATATTTTTTCTAGTTTCATGCTTTTTTTTTCACAAAAAAATTTTAATATTATTATCAAGTATTCAAATTCTAAAAGTGCTTTAAAGTTTGGAGAGGAATAGAAGGATATTGATGAAACAGAAATTAGAGCGTACTTTAGAGTTTTGATACTTGTTGGCGTTTTCCGTTCTAAAAACGAACCAACAAAAAATCTTTGGCATCCAGAAAATGGAAGAAGCATTTTTCCAGCAATAATGTCAAGAAAAAGATTTGAAATAATTTCAAGTTCCTTGAGATTTGACGACATTTCTACAAGAAATATAAGAAAAGAAACAGACAAGTTTGCTCCTATTAGAGATGTCTGGGAAGAATGGAGAGTAATTCCAAAAAAGCTATATAATTCAAATTTTTTTTGACAATTGATGAACAGAGAAGCTACAAAGGTAAGTGTCCTTTTCGGCAATACATACCTAATAAACCACACAAATACGGATTAAAATTTTGGATTCTGTGCGATAATGAAAACCATTATGTTTGGAAGATTTTACCTTATCTTGGAAAGCAGCGCAATTCTAAAATTGAAAAAAATATTGCAGAAAAAGTTGTGCTTGATTTATGCAAAGGATTGAAAGGAAAGCACAAAATAACATCAATTTCAACCATTAGACTTCACTATTATTTCTTATGTATCAAAGAAAAATAAATGTGTGGTTTTACAAAGCACGTATCACCATGATTTAAAAATTTTAGAGAACGAAAAAAAACTTACTGAGATTATTTCAGACTACAATAAGACAAAGGGAGTTGATACATTTGATCAAATGTG
This sequence comes from Nectonema munidae, assembly GCA_030549495.1. Classification (NCBI taxonomy): domain Eukaryota; kingdom Metazoa; phylum Nematomorpha; class Nectonematoida; family Nectonematidae; genus Nectonema; species Nectonema munidae. Next base: position 71,163 of record JAUIRK010000894.1, read on the forward strand.
TTCCAATTACACAGTGAGAAGAAAAACAAATCGATGGCCTATAGTAGTATTTGGAAATATTTTAGATATTTCCGCTTTGAATGCTTATGTTTTGTTCACCGAATTACACCCAAATTGGATGGAAAAATGTAAATACAAAAGGCGTTTATTTTTAGAGCTTGGAAAAAGTTCGTCTTCAGCGATGATTGAAACAAGAAGAGCATTACCCAGAAACGTTGCATCTCAGAATATTATACAACTTGTAAAACCAAATCAAGAAATATCAAAAAAGAAGAAAACGAGGAAGATGTCATTTCTGTTCAAATGATAATAAATTTGACACCTTTTCTGCAAAATTTGTTTGCAAAAATCATCATCAAAAAGTGTGTAACCTTTGTATTTAATAAATTTTTTCAAATTTGCCATTTTTCTGTTTTTTTTCAATGAAAGTGCTATATTTTAACTAGTTAATATACATTGGGTCCATTTGGACCCAAGGAGTATATTCATTAATTTTTTGAGGGCACAAGGGTTAAGCAACATCTTGAATAGCAATCCCACGAACTTTTACACCACATGATGGTTGTGGCACAAACCATTTCGTTTCCGCTTCTTCCAAATTTCCATCCTTAAAAACACGCATCCTTTTTCTATTTCGAAGAGAAAATTTTCTACGACCTCCAATCAAATTATACTTTAAAGAAAAGGCTAGGGGTTTGTTTTTAGCTTTCCTAATGTCTGCCACAGTTTGTTTATTCACTCCTTACTATTCACACTTTTCACAGTAGCTCCAGCTCCTAATTTGTGAATAAGTTCAAGTTTCTCGGTCACTGATAAAGTCACAAGCTTTCGAGCGTTGGCTGTACGTTATCCGGGCATTTTGCAAGAAAATATTGAAGAAAAATGGAGATGAACACTTCAAGTAACTTGAAATAGCCACAACAAATTTTGAAACACCGTCAAAATTTAGAATGATCGCGAACTATCTATTGCCGAGTTATCAGGGTCCGAGTTAACGAGGGTCTACTGTATATATATATATATAAATAAGCTCGGCTCAAAAAATTGCTAAACTGATGAAGATTTAAAGATGCAGATTAAAAAATAAACAAAATAAGCAGGTAAATACAAATTTTTGAGATCGCGTCATACAGGAGAAAAAATTTTTAGATGAAAATTTTTTTACTAGTAAAGGTAAAGGTACCGTGGGGTGTTTTCAGCGAGAAGGCACAATTTCCCCGCTTGTATTCAACTATAAAAAAGTAGGCTTAATGCGGGATCGAGCCCAAGAAATTGAGTTATCGAAACCCAGTATCTAACCAACCTTACTCACGCCTATTTACTCACGTTAGTATTTACTCCACAAAAGCGAACTTTTGCGTGTTATGTGAAACTTATCTTTAATTTTTAAAATGGAAGGAACTTATACAGTTTAATCATTTTAGGCATTGTTGTTAAAAATTTATTATCTGATTTTCTTTTTCAGTGAATATTCCATATATTTTAAAGCTAAAAATTTTCACTTCTTGGAACGACTCAAATTGGTTGAAACTTAAAAGTACTAAGATCTCTATTTCAAAAAAAATCTTAAAAAATTGTTGTTTTATTCAAAGAACAAAAAAGAAGTGTGTCAAATATAATCTGCCTGACAAAAAAAATTTCCTACGATACAAGATAATAAATTTAAGGGTCGCATAAAAATACTTGATATAATTACCCTTCCCACAACTCCTCCATCATCTATTTTTTATGCTTACTTTTTTTGTTGGAATTTTTCATTATAAACAAGATAAAATATAAAACCTTAAACCACTAGAACATTCTAATCTAAATTTTTCATCTAATGTTTCAGTTCTATAATTATTTCTAATTCTTTTTAAATATTTAAAAATTTATTTATTAAAAAATACATTTTTTGGAAAATATGTCAAGAAAAACTATTTTCTTTACAAAAAAAATGGCATTTTAAGATAAAAAAAATAAAAATTCTACCTTATTTATTAATTTTAGTTAGATAAATAAAATAGAAATTAAAGGGAAAATAAGATAAAAAATAATTTTCGCCTCAGAATTATATATCAGTGACGTAAACAAATGGGGTTAAGGAGATAAAAAAAGGTTCTGGAATGAAAGCAAAAATATAATATAATTTACTATCATAAAAATCTAAACAAAATTACTTGCACTATATTTGAAACTTCATCTAAAGATAAATTAACAGATTTAGTTTCTGAATTACCCATTTAAATTTAAAAGCCAAAAATAAAATGAAAATACGACGACATAAAAATTTTAGAACAAAATAGACCTCATTTATAATAATTCAAAATTTTTTGAGTTGAATTTAATCAAATAAAAGATCTTTCAAGTTCATAATAAAGATTCTAAGGTATTTATTAATATTGAATTGTATAAATGATAATCTTTTGTATCAAATTCTCCAAAGTTATATTAATGATGATAAAATGCAAATTTTAATCATTGTTCTGTTTTATATTATCAAATAATTCACTTAATTTATAACTGAAATATTTTTCAAATTTATCAAGTAAAGTTTTATATTCCGTGATTGTTATTTTTGTTGTCATTTTACGATATATTTGATTCCATAAGATTCTATTACTGTCCTTTTTAATACTCTTTCATCTGCCGCTAACTTGAATTTATTTTAATACTTCTAAAACTAGTCTTATACACTTCGCCCGAAAAAATTCCACTGAAATATCCATGCAAATAAAAGACAATACAATTATCCACCATTGCTGAACAATCAAATTCTTAGAATTTACATTCTAGACTAATTTAGAATGTTCGATATACTTTGAAAATTCTTACGTTAAATTATAAAAAACTTTCTTTCAAATGAAAAAACAATTTTCTACAAATCGGGTTTTAGCATACATTACTCCCTATTTATCTATAAATTAAACATACTTCAGGTTATCGAGTAGGCATTCTTGGGGTCATCCCTTGAACTCCCCTCAACATATACTTTCATCTATAAAATTCACTGACTATGTCTACATAACATTTCTAAAGCCTATATACTACGCCTATAGCCCCATTAGAATTCGCTCTAAAATTTTCCTCTCTTAACATTAAATTTATGAAAATATAGATAAAACGCTACATTCTTACCTATAAATCCTTAATACCACACTTTCCAGCAGGCTTTCTCAACTCACTATTCCACTATATATCTCATCTAAACAACAATATGATTTTTCTCGTCCTTCTAATCCTACATCAGAAACTCATTCTTCCTATCAAAATCTAACCTTCATAATTTATCCTTTTTCTCTGACACCAAAAAGAATAAATAATTGCACAAATAAAATGATTACTACTTAACGCATTAAAAGATAGGTGCCTAATCACTTCCATCTAACGTACGAATTTCTCGGACTTATTCAAATTTTCAAAGATGTGCTCCTAAGTTTGGCCCTTTACAAAAGACCTCAACGTTTACTCTTCTTCTCTACTAGCTCTCCTCTCAACTGTTTAACGCCTATATATGTATGCGAATGTAATGCTCTAATTTACACATGCTTCCTTATTTCCTACAACCTTCATCACTTTACTTCCTTCAAAGACATGAATTTTTTCACAGACTTCCAAAACCTCACTCGAGACTTATAATTAAATAACAAAATACCCGTTATCTTAGATCTTTAGCATTTTTCACGCCTGCACTACGATAAATAAAAACATTAACTACCTCCTTCCCCACTTTACTACCATCCATTTCTATACCGATGCACAAAACATAATCCACGATCTCTCTCTATCACACAACATCCCCTTTCCCTCCTTTCAACTCGCCTCCTCCCTAATCAATCTTACACGACATTTCCACATACACCTATGCTGGTGCCCTGCTCACCTAAACATACCAGAAAACTCCCTCGTAGACTACTTAACCTCAAACTTACACCTAACCTCCCACATCCCTCTCATCAACTCCCTATCTCTCAAAACTTTTCAACGCACATTCACTTATCCTCTCTAGAATAATGGCTAATGTCCATAACTTTATCTCAAAATGCACATATCTCCTCTTTACCACACATTAGCACAATTCACACAACTTTCAAAAACAAAAATTTACACCACCTCGTTCAACCATTCGTTCGCTATCAGGCCACTGCCCATGCAAATGATATCTCTTCCGAATTAAAGTTAGCGAAAATCCATACTGTCGTTTCGGATGAGACACAATAGAAACGCCATACCATCTCATCTTCACATGTTAAATCTTCTCTTATCATCGCCAAGATCTTTTATTTCGCTGCCTTTCTTTACTTAATAGATCTTCAACAACACTCTCAGATCTTTTGTTACACCCAACACAACTAAAATCCCTAGCAACCCTCATTGACACCATTGAAACAACTCTTACCACTGTTGACAACCCTATAACAAACTAATCTGCCTTTCCTTTCTATTTTATGAATAACATCTGTAACTCCTCCCTATCTCTACCAACATCTCCATCCTCCTTAACCAACTCTCAAGCTTACGCGAGCATATCAGCACACGCTGGAAAGTGCTTTGAAATTTACCTACCTACCTACCTACCTACCTAATAATATAATTCATTGGTTCAATTAGTTAAGTATTTACTTAATAGGTTCCTTAATTAGATAGTCAGTTAAATAATTTCAGGCCAATTGAATTTGAATTATAATTATTTATAGATTTGAATTTAGAACTTGCTGCTAATATTACTTTGATTTAAATTATTTAATTTAAGAATTAGACTTTCGTTCATAGTTGATCATAAGGGACGTAATTGTGTCTTTTGATGAAAGTACTTCAGTACATATTTCATTTAAAACAAAAAAATATATTTTATATAATAATATTTTTATATTTGGAGGCGTGAGTAAGGTTGGTTAGATACTGGGTTTTTCGATCCTTATAGTTCGATACAAGCAGTTCAATTGTGCTTTCTCGATGAAAACACCCAAGATACCTTTACATTTACCGTTTCTTTAAAAAAAAACCCTGTCTTATTTTCCGCTTCAAACACAATATTTATTTATACTTTTTAGCCTTTATAAATTTTATAAATAAAATATTAATATTGTATTTTTGAACCAAATTTGATTGAAACAAATTACTGTATATTTAAGTGTATATAACTCGGCCACAAATTTAAGAAAAATATGTTGCAACTCTAAATATTCACTTTATAATTTTTTTCGTTAATTTTGATAAATAACAAGTAAAGTTATTTTAAAAATGGCCTTTGAAATTTTAAATTACTTTTCCCTATTTCCTTCTTTTTAGTGCGATTTATTAATGTAATGAAAAAGTAATATTACAAGATTATCTATTTGGAATCAATTAAAGAGAAATTATTTAATTTAACTGTCAAAATTCAGCAGTGACCAAACATCAGTTATCTTTTTGTTAGCTTTTGGTAACTCACTCCTAGAATTGTCTTAACCCTTTCAGGCATAATGGGACACTGGTGCCCTAAACAAAAAAATGAGCAAGTTACTTGCACGTTAACTCAACTTTTTAGTAATATAACTTATTTCAATTTAATTCTATCAAAATTTTAATTTTTTTTTTCAAATTTTTCTTCAAAAATTGTTTTCAAAGTGAAAAAAATATGAACTATTAAGTGATAACATTAAATTTATACAACACCGTAATTCGGTATTTTGATTAAAAAATTTTAAATCAAGTTTTTTCAAATGTATTTATAGAATCATCAATTTTACCTGAAAATTCATTTTTAATTAGCTATTCTTTTACTTTTTTGTTTTCGACTTCAGTGTCCCATTATGTCTTTGTTGAACAATTATAAATGTCCTTATAATAAGATACATAAATACAAGTTTTTATAAGATGTAAATCATGATACTTAGAGATTACACCCAAAGACAAAAAATAACACACATATATATATATATATATCAAGTAATTTGACAGCTATCCTAATCTTTTTCTCTCTTGCCCGTGTGAGAGTAGATATCAGCAGTTAAAAAAATATCTGTCAAATGTGCTGATATATGGGTTTTCTATATTTTGAATCTCTTGGAACCTGCATGATTTGTTACAAACAGACATCACAGATGTTAATGCAGAAGAGAATCTATCATTTATAGTAGACTAATTTTGACAACTCTAAAAAAGAGAGCAGATAAAACTGAAGTGTTCATATTTTTTAACTTCATCACTAAGTTTTACTTTTTATCCTTCTTATGTCTCTGAAAAGTAAAATATACCATAATGGAAGAGAATTGACAATAAGTAAAAAAGATATAACTGAAATTATCTACGCTGAAAACTCAGAAGATGAATTTTTAAAGTTGGACAATGATGATATTCAAGCTCTGATATCTGGTGATGAAGCAGGATGTAGCTCAGTAAGAATTTCCAATAATGAAGAAGAAGAGAAAAGTCTTGAAATTGAATGGAGCAATAATTCGAAATGCGTGTGCTCCATCTTGTAGAAAATCCTATTAAATACGATAAATTTTTGGAATCATTTTCACAACTCTTAGATTCTTCTCATATAAATGACGAATTTTTCGTGTTCAAAAAAGTAACAAACTTTGATATATTATTGAAAGATATAATTTTAGTAGAAACGGAAAGATATACGAGCACAAAAGTCATGTTTTTTCAACCAATGAGCATCAAATTTCTGCTTTTATTGGGATGCATCTTGTGTTTGGCTTTAATAGGCTTCCTACCATAAGAAACTATTGGTCTAAGGGGTCGTTCACAATTGACGTCAACTAAAACTGGGGAGGGGGGGGGGGGTATCCAAAGTTGACATAATTCGATTTTGTTAAGTGATGATATTATAAAAGTTGACATGAGGGGGGAGGGGGTTGAAATTTATCAAAAAAAGGTTGACGTCAATTGTGAACGACCCCTAAGAACAAAAGTTTAAATGTAAGCTATATTTCAAATATCATGACATAATATATATTTACTGAAATCAAACGTTATTTTCATTTCAATAACAATGATAACATGGATGGTGATAGGGCTCATAAAGTGAGGCCGATTTTCAAACATTATAATGCTGCTTTTGAAAAGACATTTTATCCAGAAAAAAGCAGTCAATTGATGAAAGAATGATCAATTTAAAAGCAAATGTAGTATGAAACAGTATGTAGCAAAACCGATTAAATGGGGTTTCAAATGTTGGGTCAGAGCTGGCATTACAGGTTTCCTTTTTCAAATAGAACCCTACATTGGTAAAGAAAAAGACATCAAGCATTTTTTAGGCGAAAATGTTGTAATGCGGTTATTACAGAAAGTTTTGCACAAGGGTTGTCATTTGTATTTCGACAGTTTTTTTTACTACTGTCAACATTATGAAAATGCTGCATGATAAAGGTATTATGGCGACTGGCATTATACGTGAAAATAGAAAACTACTCCTAGGCGATTTGAAAAATGATAAAGATATGAAAAAAGGTGAAGCTGACTGTCATCAAACAACTGATCGTAAATTCAATGTTTGTAAATGGTTCGACACTCGTGGAATCACAGTCTTATCAAACTTTATGAAGCCAACAGGTATGAAGCTCAGAAAAAAAGCGCGGAGAAAGAGGTCGCTTTATTCAAACAATACCTACTATGATCTCAAATTACAATAGTTATATGCGAGGAGTAGACTTGTCCAATCAATTCAAGAGCTATTACAATTATGATCATAGATCAATACATAAGTATTACATAATATATTTTTTTGATTTGTTTGAAACATCTCATAAATTCTTATTTGGTTTTCAAAAAGTTAAAACTTAATATAGTCAATCGTTTATAGTATTTAAGCAAGTTGTTGCTATGCTAGGAGTACCCAACCTTTTTTTTAAATGATCGTCTTTTTTAGATTCGCTTCTAATAAGATCGACCTCAGATATTAAACAGGAGCTCACATTTTCAAAATTATTGAGAGGTGAGAGGATTTTTATTTTCAAAATTTTTGGGGGGAAATTTTTTTTTAATTTTGAAAAAACCATGACATATTATACCAGTTTAAAATATTCTAAATTACTGGGGCTTCCACCTCCCTCTCAAAACACATTAGAAGACGAAATATATAAAAAAGTATTTTTTTTTGAGTATAATAAAAAAAGTAAAAAAATGAAAAAAAAAGTTTATAAAAATTTAATAGAAACAACGTTTTGAATAAAATATTAAAAATATGCTGCATAACTAATTGAAAAATTAATGCGAAGCTTGATACTGCTTAGATTTTGCAATTTTTTTCAAAATCATGCTCTAATGATGAAGTTGCCAAACGAAGACAGTCATCCAAATGATCATCCGAAATTTGATTTCTAAATTGATTTTTAATATTATTCATGCTTGAAAATGCAGATTCACATAAATATGTTGAACAAAAACAAGATAAGAATTTTTGTGCCACACTAGTTAATAATGGAAAATCTTCGTTTGTTTTTCCCAGACTTGATGAGAAATGTTTGCTTTTATTTCGATATTATTTTGCAATTTTATTATTTCAACTTCTACACAAGGTTGATTTATATTGAATAGATAAAAATTTTAGATGAAATATCTGAAATTATCACATCTTTTTGATATGGATTGCTGATGAAAGATAAAACATCAACTTTGAAAAATTTACAAAATCTTGATTTTATTTCTTTTTCTACTACTTCAATTTCATTGACAGATCTATCGAATCGTAACAAAGTAAAGAAGTTTTATTTTCGAAAAACTTTTGTAAGTGTTGAAAATGTTTCAATTCATAATTTTTTATGTTTTCCTTTAATAAAACTAAGTAGCTTCTATCAGTGCTCAACATATCGAATATATTTTTATTTCCACCCTTTAATTAATTAAGTTGTTTGTGGCGTTCGCACCCATCCTTTCGGATATCGTGGCCCGACCGGAATGCTGAGTCCAAGTCTACCTGGACTTTCCATCCCACTAAACGCCCACCGGCCCTTGTTACAAAAGAATAGCTATACCTTGTTATATATATTATTTTACAAGAATTTATGTTACAATATATAAATACAACTGAGTGAAAGATACTATCCTAACGCGAATGCTCCCATTTTGGGAAACAAACTTATTGTCTAGTGATAGCTTGATTACTAATCACGTAGAATCGGGTCGCTAGAGCACTACCTAACCGTAAAAACCTTTGAATTCTTCAGAGGAAGAAAACCAGGGTAAAAAACCGGCACGACGGAATGTATCTTGCTCCTAAATAAAAGAATATGATTATAAAAGGTATATGCTACAAAAATAGAAGCGTTTTAAGGCATGCAATATCTTATATATTATTACTAAATGATATTTGATACATGTTATTGGGTTAAGAAAGATATACATAATTTAAGGCATGCTAGGTTAGGAACAATCTACCCCTGGAATTTGACTCCATCCCTAAATGTAGTCCCTAGGATATATTTCCCCCCTGAAGTTGTAAGTTGAAGTCGTTCAATTTTGAGCAGAAGTCAACCAAAAGTCTCAAATTTAGAACCCACTCTTCCTCAAAAAGTTTATGATAGTAGTCTTCTTTCTCATTCAGAAAAAGTTTAATATCGTTGATAAGCAGTAAAAACCTTTCTAAAAACAAAAGTTCTTTATCAACCTCACACTGAGCTTGAAATAAACGACGCTGTAGAGGTTTTCCTTTGATTGAATTAACAATTTTAGGAGTAATTTCTAAGACATCTTTAGTGGTTAATCTTTTGGTGCATAGTACTTGCTGATGAATAATACAGTGGTATGTTAAAAAATTCGGATAATTTTCGTCTTTTTTACAAAAAGAAATAAAGCCACATTTATGGCCAATCATTGAAGGAGCTCCATCTTTTGTGATAGGAACAAGTTTGAATAACGGAATATGATGTTCTTTAACAAAATTGTTAAAAATTAAAAAAAAGTCTTCTCTAGTTCTACCTTTCAATGGTAAAATTTTTAAAAGTTCTTCTTTAACAGTAAAATTGACAAAACTAAACGAATATAAACCATTAACTGGGCAGTGCCCGTAAAATCAGTTGATTCATCTAATTGTAGAGAGAACGCCACACATTTTTCAATGTCTAAGAATAATTGACTTTTTAAATCAGAACACAATGCTTCCACTCTTCTACTTATTGTCATTCTAGAAAGCTGTACACTTTTAATTGTAGACATTATTTCATTAGAGTTATTAAATTTGGAAAATAATGATTCTGCTACTATTACAAGAGAGAGTCTTTTATTATTGTTCCATCAGAAAAAGGTTTTTTTGATTTGCATAACAAATGACTAACTTTGAGAGATGCAACAGTTGAGGCATATGATGACTTGTTAAGCACCTTCGTCATGCTTTTCTGTTGTTTAAAAAAGTCTATTCTTAATTTTGCAACTTTGTCTTTACGAACTTCACAATTTTTTAGAAATTTTTCTTCATATTTTTGATGTAAACTATTAAAGTGTCTCTCAATATTACTTTTTTTTTTTAGCATCGCAACACATGAATTACATATTAAACAGCAACACCATCAACTAATACAAAAAAAACATTTCTTCCCATTCATAATTAAAATGATAAGTTTTAGTTTTCTTTACACTCATATTCAAATTTTTCAATTTTTTTATATTATCTAAAAACAAAACAACCTAAGGGTAAATAAAATTTCAAAAAAAAAAAATAAAAAAACCTTTTGAAATTTTACATAAAAATAAAATAAAAACTTACAAGTAAAAGAAATTTAATTTGATTATATAGCAACACTAAAGTGACCAGATTTTATCATTATCAAAGCGGGACACCATTATTAAAAATTTGATTTGCAATGAAAAAAATTAAACAAATATAAATTTTTATTTGAGTACAAAAAAGTAACTAAAGATATGAATTTCTATATACAAGTGAATATTGATTTGCCATCGACCAAAAAATTTCTCGCGATCGACTGGTTGGGCATCCCTGTGCTATGCGATTGATAAACAACTTTACATCCAGTAAGTACCCATCTTCTTCCACCTCAAAGAAAAAGATTTCCTTCATCTTTCCAATTTCAGTGAGAGAAGACAAATGTGTCGATTTTGTTGTAAAAATAAAAGAGAAAGCAGAACATTCATTTTTTGTGGAGCCTGTGAAAAGTTTCTCTGTGTACAAAAAGATAGAAACTATTTTTTGAACTTTCATTTAGAATTATGATTTTATAAACTAAAAAAAAATTTTTCAATATTTTTTCCTTATCAAGATTTTTATTAAATCAAAAGTAAAACACAATGCCCAAATTTCATTTGATACTAAGACAAAAAATTTTGTAGGGCTATTTAACAAAGGATCTTGGTGAAAAATATCTCTCGGATAAAAAAAAGTTTAAAAGTAACAACCATTAAAACATTTAACTTTTATGTGCACAGTGGGACACTAGTGTCCCATATCAATTTCGCGGGTCAATGACATTTAATTTCAAAAATGCTTCAGTTTTGTCTTAGTTATATTACAGGAACATTTTTTAAAAAGGTTTAACATCATTTTGATTGCGTAACTTTTTCTGTGCCTGAAAGGGTTAATATAGGTATCTGTATTTTTAATCCTAAGTATATTTTTGACTCTTGACAAAATCTTGTAATTTTCGTTGAAATCTTATTTTCCGTCAACGACTAAACTTAAAATTTTGAATATTTATTCTAAATCAAATTTGCGTATGGATCGATTCGAAACCCAAGACGTTAATTCCCAAATTGGGAGATTTGTACCCTAGACATTTCCTTCCTGATTTTAGACCTTTCGTTTTTTGTCGTTTCATATTTATCCTTACCTTTTTTTACTTAAGGCATTTCATATCAGGGGCGCACATCCGTGGGGCGAAGAGAGGTGAGGTCTATGTAGATTTGGGGCCCCGCTATTAGATTTCTAATTGGGCCATGCAATTCCTAGCACAGGCCCTGTTGTACAGTGTAAATTAGAACATGTCTATAGTTTGAAAAAATTTATTGGAAGTAAAAAATGGCAAAACTATTCATTCATCAAATTATTTTCTATTTAATTAACACTTAGGAACGTGAATGTTTCGACGCATTTTAACTGGCTGGTAGAAATGGCCTTGCTTTGTATGAATCACAGATTGAGAAAAGCTTTCATTGTATTTTCTTGCTCTTTTTTCTTTGAAGACGGGACACTTTTCATTCACAAAAGATCAATCAATAAATAGAAGGGAATTATATTTCCCTTTATACTTTATTCTTTATTTGCCTTCTACATCATTGTTAGTTCAAATTGATCGCCCAAAGATCTACCATGCTTGAACTGGCCACAAATCATTCTTTAAACTTCGCAAGACAGAATTGGGAGTTTTACTTCAACGCAATTTTTAAGTACAGATTTGGCTTAATAACATATACAAAATCCCAGTTCAAACTACCACATATATTTTAAAAACAGTCTAAACTTTTCAATGAAAATTTTTTTTTCTTATTTATACTATGAAAATGAAAAAAAACAATAAAAAGCTTTATTTTACATTAAAACTAAAAAGTAAAACTAATTTCAAAAACAAAGCAATACGATTTCTTATTAAAATGTGAAAAAAAATCATTTAACACATTTTTCACATAAATAAATCATATGAGTTTTAAAAACTGATTTTTGATATATGGGTCACTTCATTGAGGTTCTTTTCCTGGGTTTACAGGTGGAAGCGTAACAATACCCTCGTGCAGAAGTACATGGTTGAATTGAGATTTCAGAGCAGTTATACTTTTGTACTATCCAGCTGTTATATCCAGGTTGTTGCAGAACATTCAATAGGGCCATCTTCTGGAGGGTTAATATGTGGTATAGTCTCTTAGCATTCTATCACTAGTTTTCACACATGACTTGACATTATTGTACTCTATCAATGTCGCAAGCTTGCGCTTTTCACCAACTAATTTGATCGTACTCAGGTGTTGCGATGACAGAACACACAACTTTAAAAAATTTTTGTAGCGTTCTTTGTAGGAATGTATGCTGTTAGAGAGGCATAGTCTGAATACAAAAACTTGCTTTTAATTTCGGCTAACATTAACTCTTTAAAATGCTCAGGTCTAGAGATGTATCGGATGTGAATTTTTTTACATCGGCGGATGCGGATATTAGATTTGACATCCTAGCTGATGCTGATGTGGATATCCAGAATAAATTTTTATGCGGATGCCCGTATAAAATATTTTTAAAAAATTATGTTTTATATTTTACAGTGTGTCTTACTATTTTAATCCCTTTTTTTTTACATTTTTTACTGTTTTTTAATCCACCAATGTAAAAAAAACTAAATCATCCTTCTAGCTTTGAACAGTGCTAGAAGGACAGATAAGGTAATGGACATGCAATTTTTGATAAAAGTGGAAATTCATCTTTTTTAGTTTTCCACCAATCTAAGCAATTATATGAATCAATTCTTTTTTCTTTTTGATACTTCGTTATTTCTTCATTAAAAGCTTCATTATCTTCATTTTCTTTCTCGTTTTCTTCTTCACACTACTAGAGTTTAGAATAGAGACTTTTCTTCATTTTTTGCTGCTTTTTACTTCTATGCTACTATTATCAATCTTAATATAAATTCAAAAGGAAAATTTTTACTTTATTTGTTGTTTCAAAATTGGTGAAAATTTTACTTTTGAATCTCGGATCGAGAAAATGAGCTATAATGTAAAGATTTTAAATTGCGGATGATCCACATATGCGGATACGGATATCCAATACATCTCTCAGGTCTAATGATTAGAGACATAAACCTACGGTTAGCTCTAACAGTTCCACGCAAAGTAAAGTTATTCAGTTTTGCCCACTTACAATGATTGTGAGAAGTGAAAAAGCGGTCAGTGAAAATACCTGAACCACAATGTAGTTCAGCTTGGGTAACACGTTTTTGTACAATTTCTTCAGCGCTAAAGTACGTTTTTTCTATCAAGCCTACATGAATTAAAATGAACATATTCCCGTTCATCACGGCCTTTAAAAAAGGCTCCTCATTTTTTTATTATAGAAAAGAGATATTTTATATCAAGACTTTGATTCCTGGCTTGACCAATGAAAAAAAAGAGCGGAAAAGGATGCAAGCAAATCGCAAATTGAAAACTTTTCATAATATTTCAAATTTTGCCGGTGTCAAAACAAAAAAGTTCATAAGTTGAACATTATTCATCTAAACTTAGATAAAAAGATCAGAAGAACGTGAGAGTGACGGAAATATTATCATTGTTCGTTTTATTGGAATGAAAGTTTTACCAAAATTCTTCTGTTACATTTCCTTTACGTTTTATCTATGTCAACTCAGCTCCATTTCGCCTACATTTATATAATATAGAGTTTTCAACTTTTAAGTTTTACACAAACTATAAGCTTAGTGGTGTAAACAATGAAATTTCTAGTTTTTAAACTTACATAGCCAAACCCGAAATAGCCGTTATCAAAGAATTTTATGGCGATTGACAGAAAAAAAAGGATTTGACTTATGTTTTTCGCTGATTTTAGCCAAAAATGAGCAGTTGGATTTATACTTGACAAGATTTGATCGTAGCCACCAATAATACCGAAGATTTTTTTGTATATTTTGATTTCATTTACAGTGAACCTTCAGGTAATCAACGCCTCGTTCTACTAATAATTCTGTCTACTAATTATTTTTGACATAATTGTTTGTCGAATCACGCACTCCAAAATTAGGCTTATATAAAAAATGCTTAAAGGACCACAGAAGAGTTCACCACGACGAACTTTTTCGAGTCGCAGAAGGAACAAGATAATCTAACTCACAAGGCGCTTTCATTATATAAAAAGGAAGAGAAAGACACTAAGAATGAAGAAATTTGTAGCACGTTGAATGATGTGCAAGCATTTATAGAAAAACATCACCGTGAGAAACTATGACTAAAAGAGCGGTTAGGTGATATCACATTTTTGAAAGATCATCTATCAAAGAAAAAACTAACTATATACTCTGAATAGCGTTCTAGTATCCTTTAAATCACCCATTTCAATCTCAAAAGAAACAGAGGAGTTGAGAATCTAGCGACTGTAAAGATGGAAAGTGGAAAGAAATGCATCTACATAATCTTTTAATGTCTATTTTTTTTTTAATAAAAGTTCATTTAATTCTATTCTTTTTCTAAATTAATAAAAATATTAAAAAAAAACGTATTTTAGTTTCATTTTATATTTTTAAGCCGAATAAATCTATAAAAATATTTCATGTAATCTAGAATGGATTAGAGACAAATATTACGTCAAATTTTGTAAAATGATGATCTATTTAACAATCAAAAATATAGTTGATTTCCCGCTACTGTTGGTGACATAGGAACGCTTTTGAATGTGTGTGATAAATCTTTAAAAAGCATCCTTATATTATAGTAATAAAATGCTTAAATAATATTTTGAAAATAAGCTCGACTCAAAGGATTGAGCCTGAGGCAGAGTTTTTATCGCGTTATTGCAAAATCGCTTCGAGTGAACACGCGGAGTCTGATGTAAACAACGTGCACTTGAACTTCTTTACAACTTACTCGCTTATTGCAAAACCTCGTCCATAATCCTTTCTGATTGGCGGCC
Organism: Nectonema munidae; assembly: GCA_030549495.1. NCBI lineage: Eukaryota > Metazoa > Nematomorpha > Nectonematoida > Nectonematidae > Nectonema > Nectonema munidae. The sequence goes on from JAUIRK010000894.1 coordinate 86,689, forward strand.
CTACTCAAAGAAAAGCTGTCAAAACACTTGTTCACAACGAATTAGGAAATTTCTGATTAGCTACGCAGGTAATAAGTTTTTATAATAACTCACAGCTTGGTATACGTTAAACTCTTCGTATCGAATCATAAACATGAAGAATAAAAGTATTTCTCCGCCTATATATATACATGATATTCTCAAAGATTCACTGGCAACAGCAGTGCCAGTGGAATACAAAGATGAGTGGCAAGAACATCCATTAGTAGTCACACACTACTTCATTGGGAGGGATTGGAGATATAGTAAGGATAGAAAACAATGGATAGAAGTCTTGATCCGTGTGTACTCGTCATTTCAGATGTATGAACCTTAAGTTTTGTGTTTATCTGCCAATAGATAGATACTAATCATTCTTTCGAAACTTAAAATTTTGTTTGCGGCACAAAATCCATTTTAGGGTCCGTAAAAATATAATTCAACTTTGTTGAGGAAAAGTTATGAAATTGAAAAAAAGATATATTATGGTAAGAAGCTCAGTTATATGTGTATGATTTCCCATCTTCATATCTGGTTGAATCAGATTTGATACTAAAAGTGATTAAAATATAATTTAATTATACCTATAAAGCATTCCGTCATGTTCTTTTTCTGTATTCAAAAAATCGAAATCAACAATGCTATTGATTTAGGAGATTTGAGATGGTCGAACCTGACATTTAAAGTTTAGCTTCACAGCATCAAGTTCAACTCTCACACTAAATAGCATTTTTTTGCAATAAAATTTTTTACTTTTTTGATTTTATAAAATTTGTTTTAATGGATAAGCAGTGTTAAAAATATATAACTATATAAAATTAACTGAATAAACTAATAACTTATTCTAATTTTTTTGATAATGCAATAAAAAATAAGGGGTCCATAAAAAATTGTAAGTTCCAGAAAGTTTCATAACAGAAAAAAGAATTTCTGATTTAGCTTCTTGATTACAAAATTTTAGTCCAATGAATTTGTCCGTTTTTCTCAGAGAAAATAATTTTAGGGAACCACAAAAATATTATAAGATGGTGAGGTAAGTAAGTAAATTAGACTATCATATAATTGATTCCAAAAATAGATCTTTCAATGCATAATACCATATTTTAATGTTTATAAAGAACCTACTGATTTTTGATGCTTAAAATGTGAAAATAGGTTTTCAAAAGGTTTATACTCTTAAGAATAAATATATCATCTTGCCAAGTTTATCAAAAATATCTTTTATAGCAAACATTGAATGCATATTTCATTTAAACAGTAGAAAATGTGTAAGATTCATCTTTGGTTATATCGAATTTCCAATGCTTTCCATGTATATGAAATTGCCAATTTTTTTAACGTAATTTTTCACAAAAGACGTTCTTTATAAACGCTAAAATACGGTGTTTGTTATCCATAAATTTTCATTGTGCCCCCCCCCCCTTTCAAAAATTTTACAACTCTTACGTGGGGAATCGTCTGACCAATATTTAATTTTCAATTTTGTATAAATTATATTTGTTGTTTCATTGCTAAAAAACGCTGACTTGCTTTCGTTTTTACAAGATAGACCTTGAAGCTTAAATTAAATATATATTAAGTTTGCTTCATTTGACTTATTGAATTATGATATTACACTTGATCAACTTTAACCTTAACAACAACATCATCATGACGATGAGCATTACTACTATCACCAACGCCATCAAATCATTGGCACTAACAGGATCGTATATTCCTTGCTATCTATCCTCTATATATTATAATCTTATTGCAGTGTATACTTACTCACTCATATTATTTTAGTGCTCTAACAGCTCACCACTGAGATCTGTACTGCAATAAAGGAGCTTCTTTGTACCTCCTCCTTCCTTTCTTAGACTGTGGCTTCATTTAGAGTTTCGTGCAATAAAGTCATGGATAGATGAAAAAGATGACGTTTTTTCGCTCCATCCTCATAACCTATTTCTAAACAGTGCCTCCTTTTTTCTGTTTCAATATTTTTTGCAAGCGCGTGTGTGACCTTGAAATTTTATTTCCTTATGGATGGAAAGAGTGACACGCATAGTAGTGATGGTGCTTTTCGTGACTAACAGCATACTTCTTTCCATTGTGCAAGCCGCTGCTGCTTGCTTGCTTACCTTGCTTCTCCGCTAAATAGATAAATGAAATTTAATTTATAGATTCGTCTCCCGACCTTAATTATTGGAAGATGGTAAACGTATTTGCATATTATTTTAATATACCCTGGCGAGTTGTGTCGGTATGCCTTCTTTCTTCATCCATTGCTTGAAAGTTCGCTTTACTAATTCACTTACCCCTCTCGCTCTCCCATTCGCATCATCTCATCTCTCTTTCACGAAGGATTGATTTGGTTTGGAGATTATTGAGAAGTTTCGTCTCAAAGTCTCTTACAACATTTCTAACAATGGAAGTAGTAGACAGCTTCATTTCCATTACACTCACTTCTTTTTAATCTCTGCCATCTTATTTCACTCAATCCATCCATCCCATCCTTCCAAACACACTTAGCAGGTATGAATTCTTTTCCTTTACCTTAACTTCTAGTGCCGTATTTGGACGATTTTAGCGCATACTTCGATTTTTCATTAAAAAAGGAAATTGGAAATTAAAATCTTAAATATAGAAAATGACGAATATTTTAATAGCGGCCTTGACCTTGGAGATGATTTTCAAACTTCTCTATATACAGAACGGTCTGTCGTTTTCACAAGATATGAGAGTTGCATATATCGAGAATGAAATGAGATTCATTGTTTTTATTAACCCATTTTGGATTATTGTTCCTGTAGATGGGTCAGCAAAATGTTCATGTTGTCCACATTGCGCCGCGAGAGTTATATATGCGAAATAGATGTTCAAAAATGAAGTAAATTTTCACTTATTAAATTGTATTATCCCATGGTTAGAAAAAGTCATACTCATTTATTTATAAAGAAAGGCAAGTTAAGCTTAACTTAGAGTTAGAGCAGTCTTAACTTCCTTTGCTTTGTGTAAATCTTTCGAGACAAATTCTTTAATTAATCTTGTAATCACACAAAACCAAACTGAAAGTTTACCTCATTTAAACAAATGAATAAGACTATATATAGCGTCCCTAATAAGAAAATATTTCTACTTTTGTAACGGGAATGAACCTTCTTGATTGGTTTACTTTAGATGTTATATGCAAGATTATCTAATGTTCAGAAGTTGGTATTTGTGATCCTCCCGCGGACCTTGATTTTTGAAATTTTTCACTCACTACACTAAGAAATTTTCCCAACTCTGCTGTAGAGGAACGCAGACCAACTCCAATTTCCAATGGAATTCAATCGAGATAAATCAAAATAGTCTACTTTGCGCCAACTAAAATACGTTAAAATAACCGTTCACCTCATTAAAATGTTCTTAATTTTACATCATAAAAAATAATTTTTGCCTCTGTGCTGTAATGAAACAAAAAACTTAATCATGTTAAGTCGATTTCAACAAGTAGACTGTCTAATAAGGTAGAATATTACGTTTAGAATGCTTACTAAAGTATCGCGGCAAACAATTACTCTTAAAAATTTTTGTCGTTAAAGTCGCTTTTAAATTGAAGAGTTTATATTGAAATGGCTTTCATATTTTCCGTGAGATCAGGTAATCACATCTTATACCAAATGACATAGTTTGTACAAATTGTATTTATCTTTGGCAATTAATTAATGAGTTGGTAGTTTAAGGATATCAGAGCCATCGTCCAAACATTAATTCACTAGAATAGCATTGGCTAAAATTGCAAAGTGATCAAAATGAGAATGTTGTGTGTTTATTTGAGAAAAGTAGTACTTTAAAAGATTCTGCAAACTTTTATGTATAAAAATGGGCGAAATAAATGAGTAATAGTAAATAGAAAACTTTTTGTAAAATGCAAAAGTCGCGCTTTCTAGATGCAAACTTTTTACATTTGCTCATTCTTCGCTCTGACAAGGTCTTCCTTTAGTTTGCTTTTGTTGTTGTTGTTAGCCCTTTGATTACACTATCTCACGATCGGTGTAATCAATCAGTTCATTACAGAGAGAAAAAAAGTTTGCTTTTCATTTTGAAAGCTAAACACCTATATCAGAATATGTGAAAAGACATCTCATCATCTGTTCAGTTATGAAAGATTATTCCTTTCCTTTAGCTGCAATACCAACATCTAAATAACTGTTAATTATATATTTATACAATAACTTGTAAAAATGGTCACATTTGCTCTGCTAATATTTTGATTCCTATACAAAATATTTTTAAAACCTTATATAGAAAAGGTAGTTTTATATAAAAAAAATTTTATATTAGAAAATTTGTAACATTTTTTCTTGTTCAAATTTTTACATGGAATAAAAAAAATCGCATGGGATGAAATTGATTCGTATTTTTATTCTATTTTCTTATTCCCGCTTTTTCTACGTAAGAAAGCAATCTATTGAGATTCACATTAAATATAAAGTAATAATGGCTATTATCTGTTATAAGAAACTCATTTTTTAATTTTGATTCATGGTGAGCCAAGTAATCCTTCCCACTAGTGGCAAACTTCTCGTTTGGATATGATGGATGAACGAAGACTCTTAAATGTAAAGTACTGACTATTGTTACAGATTACCAAGAAGAAGTCGTTCTCTATCCAATGGAGTTTATAAATTCATTGCAACCATCTAGTATGTTACCACATAAACTCATTTTGAAAGTTGGATGTATCGTAATGCTTCTTCGAAATCTTAGCCTTAAAGATGGCATCTGTAATGGAACCCGCCTTAAAATATATAAATTAAGATAATACGTTTGGCTGTCATATTCTGTTGTTGTGAACCGTGGAAAGCGTGTCTTGATTTCTATAATTTCTCTATCTCCTAATCACACACATCTTCATTTTCAAATCAAGCGTATTCTGTTTCCACTCACATTGTCTTATGCACTGACTATCAATAAAAGTCAAGGACAGACTTTTGAAAAAGTAAGTTTTTTTAAGGGACTATGTTTCAGTCATCAACAACTTTATGTTGCTCAGAAAGATCTTTTCAGGTCATTAAATTTCACGTTTGTGACACTCACTGTCGAGGACATCAGTACAATAATATATAATATACAAAAAACATAGTTTACCCACAAATTTATCGGTGAAATTTTCATGCATCAATCTACCTATCTGTGTATGTATGTATCTATCTATCTATTAATGCTTCTTATTAGAGTCTGGAGGCTCTAAAAATGGATTTAAAAAAGATTGAAAAATTAAAAAAATGTTAATAATAACAAACCGTTTTTATTTCCTACCAATCAAATGATAAAAATTTTGGATAAAAGATGGTTAATTTTTATTTTTATAACAATTATTTTGTCATCCCAAGTTCTTCTAGGTAAGCAAGCCATCGATAGAGATTCACATTAAATGGAAAAGAATTGCTATTATCTATTAAAAATCAGTTACACATAATTCGATTCAACCTTTTTTCATAACGTTCTTTTCAATCAAGATATAATTGGAATTGGAAAACTAATTTAATTTTGTTTAAAGCAAATGCATAGCATGTTAAAATTGCATTTTATTTAAATTATTATCAAAGTAATATTGCTTATAATAATCAAATGATAGGAGAATAATTAATGAAAATGAAAGCAATTGTGCATTTTAAAATGTTCATTAAGTTTTCTGTATTCAGTCTCACAATTCGCATCAATGTTTGTAATTTTTTTCCTTTGCAACAAACTTTAGCTGAATATAATGGAAATTGCTGCGTTTATTGCATCATGCGTTTAACAATTTTCCAAGTTTGGCTTAAAAATGCACGCCATCTGGATTTGTTTAAGTTTTTGCTTCTGTTAAATAATCCTCGAATGAAATGATAAAATCGTTGCTTAAGCTCAGATTTCTGGATTGATTTTTAAGTGTTCAGCTTTTTATCACCGACTTAAAATCATTTTAATCTTTATCATGATGGTGTAAGATAAACTTTTAATTGAGAATTTACCCAAAGTTTTGTTATATCATTGCCAAAGGTGATTTATCTTGATTTCGCACTCGTTATTTAAGATAGATAACTTCTATATATCTATATGTGGTGATCACTGAAACTTTTCCAATGTTGGGTCATTTTATTCAAAAAATTAATTGATGTATTGTGTCATAAAAAAGGAGGAGAAGAAACAAAATTCTCAATCATGGAAAATTTTTATCCTTCGCTTAGTAAGAAATAGAAACGGTTTGTATTATATTTAAAAACAACACCAAGAACTACCATACCATAATTAAATAAAATAAAACTCTAAATGATAATGTTTTGCTTGTATACGGTATATTGATAGCGCTATTGATATATCCAATGTGCTCACCTTCCTTTATATGAAACATTCCTGTCTCGATATATCAGAGACAAAAGGACTAGTTTCCTATAGTTTCAAAGTACTTATTGTAGTTTTAGGAAATCGTATTGCAACAACACGAACTTGGTATACGCGCGTTTCCTCCTAACTTGCTTACAATACCATGTGGGCGAGTTAAGATATTAGTCTTTTTTTAGTTGTCCGTGTGACACATCCAAGGAAAGAACACTCTTCCATGGCTGGACAGATGCTAGGAAGACGCAGACCAAGTGGAGAGAGAACCTACCACAAGACTTATCTGCAGAGTCTTGTGTGTATGGTTTTAACAAACTGAGCAACGTTAGAAGACGTGGGATAGTTGGTGGGTGACGTGGCTAGATTTGTTATCTAAGCTATTTTTTTTATATAAGATATAAGCACTTCCTGGTGTTTTTCGTATATTTTCATATTTTTAGCGAATTTTTCTCTAGCATTTTCTATGAAATTGGGTTTTAAAATTTGCATAGTTGAAAATAGGAAATCGGGCAACTACATAATAATAATTGGTAGAAATTAGCTATAGGCGTAAGATACAAGTCATATTTTTATAATATACGCCTTTTTTTATTAGCAACTCCATTTCTGAGTCAGGCCTCACGTTGCTTGCGATTGCTTAGCATTATTTTTTCATTGTTTTATAATTTTTTATTAACTATATAAAATTTTATTCCTATTCAATTATATTAAAAATATATAATTAAGCTAACTCAAAGCGAGTCTTATTTCTTAGGAAAGGGAGAAATGAAGGCGATATTTACGATTCCAAAAATTTAACAATAGATCCTCCCATATGAGGCCTGAGCAAGTTGCTTAATTTTTGTCCTGATTTACGACTGAACCCTCATCAACTCGGTGGCTTATAAATAAAAAAGGTTTAGTTAAATATAACAGTTTTGTAATATTCTAATATAATATCCTAGTTAACATTGGATATCGAATAGCCGGACCGAAAAAAGAAGCTGACGAGGATGAGATTATTCATTTATAAACGATGATTCCAAAAAAGTATAAAAGAAAAAGATGTAAAAAATAATAATCCAAACCAAATACGGAACAGATAAATTTCAGCTCGATAGCTGGATATGGCATAGATCTAGGAGCACTGCGACAAAAATGTTTGGGGAGTATTTCTTGCAAAAATAATTAATATGAAAAATACTTTAAGGGTGAAAGATAAGTTTTTATACTAAAAAAGAGATAAACAATCGCATTTGTAGCTAAATTTTCCTAAATCTTATTTTTTGGCATATAAGATTAGTGAATGAAAACGCGAGATTTTCATTAATATTTTAGGATTCCGTTTTTAAGCAATGACATCTGGCAACTTTATCTAGATCCCTAGTTAATTTATTTTTTGAAAATGTGGTATAGAATTATATTTATCCGTTTCAATCTTAATTTAGTAAAGTAGGGAAGAAAGGATGTGACTTTTTACCGAAATAAATATTGGAATTTGATAGTTTTCGAAAAAATCTTGTTTTGCTTGGAAATTCTCCTTCCACTAGCTTATTTTAAATGACAAAATATTTTTTCTTTTCAATAAATAATCATAGCTCGTCTGTGCAAGAATTTGAAATTGCGAGTACTGATTTATTGTCATACCTCTGGAAAATTTTGACTCCATCAAATGATAAAATTTGATGGAAGCCTATTTTCTTCTCTTTCAAATCTTTCTTTCGGACTTAACTGCGGATGGTCCCAGTTATCTTTTTTCCCATTGCAAGCATTTCGCTAAGTCATACGATGAAAAAAAATTATCACACACATAGAGATAATTATTTGGGCACAGCTGATTTAACTTATTGGAAAAGTTCGAAACTACTGAGCCCCCTAGACCAAATTTATCTCTTTCACGACTTTCAAGATATTTTCCTTGGTAAGTCAAACTGAACTCAATATCCAGGAGCGATACAATGCGACCATTGTTTATAACCAAAGCGTATTGGTTTTCCTCGGAGAAATTGTTTTGCTGAGTGACCGCAAAAATATTGAATCATTGTTTCATCAATGCAATGAAACTCAGATGAAGGTGCCCACTTAAAAAATTTGAATTCTGCTTTTCTATCAAGGGACACATTTTGCCAAATTTATCTTTTTCAAGAAGAGATGTGTTATCACACACGTGGAGGTATTTTTTGATCTCTTCAAAACGCTTACGCCGCACCGATATGAAGAAATCAAAGAGTGTTGCAGTCTTCTTTCTTGTCCCAGTTTAACCTGGAACGTGGCAGCGAGTCATAACTTGCGCAAATTAATATGATTGAGGAAAAGTTTTTCCATGCAGTTTAAGATAAAATTCTTATAAAGTGTACTTCATTAGGGAATAAAAGAGTGTTTATAATAAAATGAAATAAACCAAGTTTTAAAAAATAAAATGAAATGTCCAAGTTTTTCAAATGATTTGCTTTTTTGACGGATAAGTATTAATTCTTCACATTTCTCCAAGTTCAAACATCTCTTTTTTGGTGTTTACAATATTCGAATCAAAACGAATAGATCTTTCCGCCTGAGAATTGTTGGAGGGTATAATCAAGTTAAAATATATTCTTTGAAGAAGCGAAATATATCATTTTGCATTATATACTTTTTGTTTCAAAATAAAAACTCTTTTTGTATTATATTTTTGATCATTGATTTAAATGAAACAACCTACATTTAATCTCGATTTTAAATTAAAATATCTTCTCGTTAGTAACATTAGATGAGCCAATCTGCATGTAAACAATAAACTTCCATTTTCATTATTTTTTTAGGATCTCTACAACTTTAAAAAGTTATAATATAAAATTTATTAAAAAGAAAATCACGAAAGAGTTAAAAAAAATGGGTGTATTGTAACGAGCCTAATGTGTACTATATAACTAATAAAAAAGTAAAATTGATTCCTCAAGAAGAGTGTTAAGTTTTTTTCGCGGGGGAACGAGGATTAACTCTCCCCTCGGGGAATGGGCAGGTTTGGGGTCCCCTCAGAGCTCGGGTAAGTATATATGTGAATAAAGAGTGGTATCTCGGTTTTCGAAATAACTCGTTTTAACAAAGTGTTCGAAAGCCGATTTAGTATATTACGAAAATTGTATACTATCAAGAGATGAAGTAAAAATAAATAATACGTTTTCAATCACCAAATAAACTGTAAAGTGCATGTATGTTTTACTGAAACGATAAATGAAGCAAAATGTTTTTTCAGACATTACACGATATTAACAACTTACAACAATTTACTGCTTGGAATAGAAGCCTTAAATATGTCACTAATAAATTTTGGAATCTATGATTTAGAAACTAAGATTATGAAAGTATTATGATCTTTGTGTGGGGTCGCAGGAAGTCTGGTGAGGCCTAAATTGGGTCGCCACTGGAAAAAGGTTGGAAACGACTTCTTTAGAGGAACATTCAATATATCACATCTGAAGGATTGGAAAACAATATAACAAAATTTTTTAGTTCTTTCATACACACTTGAACTGTTTTACACTTCATTTCAACGTGTTTCTCAATTTTTAGTTTTAATGGTTCATTAATGGGTAAAAGTTGCTAGAAGAAGTGCCCCTTTTCAAGAATCCTGTCTATAGTGCAAAACATATTTTTTGACAGTGAAGCCTCGTGCTTTGGTGTACATACATACCGAAATTAAAACACAAAATATACCTAGAAGAATCAGAAACATGAGCATCTTCTTCAGGGAGTTTAGCTTAGTTAATTTCAAATCTAATGAGTTGCAAACAAACTGCAAAGTTTATATATATATATATCTACATTATACATATATGGACTCATGCTACGTATATTCGATGGAACTGGGTTGACTTCCTTCCCTTCGTAGTAAATAAAAACGCTAGAAATTGATGTAGCCAAAAATGAGATGCCAAGAGCTTTGAATAAGACGAGTAATATTGCTATCCTCTGATACCATTGTATATCCATGTATTCATTTTTGCTGCTGCCGTTTTGACGTCCTTCGTATTAAGTAAATACAACTTTATTGATGAACGAAAGAAATAAATACGTAATATTTCGCGTTGTCTTGCTAAGGCGAGAGAAAATAGGAGAATAAGAAGTGAAGCAAATTGAAATGTGATATATTAGTGGTCTGGCAAGACAGGGCGGGAGACAACATGCGTACACTTTTTTATATAAGCAACCTGACTATTTAATTAGCTTACAGATTCCTCATTTGTCAACTTATCGACACCCCCGCCCCCAGTCTTTGATTGACATCAATTGTGAATGAGCCCTTATTGAAAAGATAGCCTTAGAAAACTATGATAAAATGCAAGAATTTTTACTCTAAGTTTTTATTGTTTTATATTAAAACAATTTGATTCGCGACAATATATTCATATTTTCTTTCTTTTTTCCTGTCTAACCTCATAAGTGTTTTCAGTAGAGCAAAATTGGATTATTTATTGACAAGAAAAAATATTTTGCCATTTCTTATTAACGTATCAATTACCTAATTAACAAATCTTAACTAACTTTTTAATAACTATCTTTTTCATAGTAAAGAAAGCTCTTACTTCAAGACTTAAACCGATTGAGCCAAAAATGCGTAGGAAATTTTCTAAAAAATTGGAACATTTAATTATTGGATCCTTTTTGTTCAAAATTTCATTTGCTCTTGAATAAGCCTGAGAATATTTTCACACACACCCGTGTCTAGATTTTTACGAAACCTAGAGAAATGGAACTTACTATAGAGTTTAGTATGAAGTTAAGACTATCTCAAAACTAACAATAGTTTTTCTTTCCATATCTCAATTCAAGGAAAATTTTCATATTGCAATTTCCATTTTCTCTTTCTCAATAAATAAAGTATCTCTTATATAGTTCATATATGCTAGCTCAAAATGAAACTGATTGACAAGAAAAAAGATTTGAAAACTTTTTTTAATTTTCCGAACTTTTGGTTTCGGACGTTTTGACCAAGCACCGCATAATAATCATGCAGCATTGGCTTGTGAACATGGCGCCTGCTTAGAGATTCTAATCCATGCTTCCTTCCTTTCATCAAAGTGGAGAAAAGTTTTGTAAGGGTATGTAGCACCTCTGCCTCTAGTCTTTTATTCAAATATCACAGGCAGGTGTTTGGAGTAAAATGGAATATGACATTTTATGAACATAAACAAAGATGAAGCAAACTCTCATCTTTAAAACATTTTAAAAGTGAATTTAGGTGGCTTTCTATGAATTTGGCTGAATTTTGAAGGATTATTTGAGGAATTTGCTAGATTTTTGGAGTATTTTGGTAGATATTTTAAGGATTTCGGTAAATTCCTATAAAAATTCATAGCCGGGAAGAAATAGTCACGACTAAAAAAGAAATAAAAAAAATTAAAATAATTACTTAAATTATAAATTAACTTAAAATACAAATAATAAACAGTTGTGATTGGAAGAATGAGACCTTTGTAATTGTTCTTTTAATTCCGTTATATTCTATCTTTTTTCAAATAATTTCAAATATGTATAAATAAAAAATAACGTTTAGAATAGAAAGTGAAGTTTTTATGCGAATTTCTATTTTTTATTAAATTGAATTGCACCTTTTTCCCCTCCCCTCTTCATAAAAGTTCACGCTTCCCATTTTGAAAATCCAAAGCTTTCCAAAGTCTCAACCAGAGAGGGTCCGTTGTCCCCCTCCCTCCCCCTTCAGATAAGCGTATGTTATAAATTTTTTAATTAAATTTCAAATAAAAAAATTAAAATTTTTAACTTTTATTTAAAAACATTATTTAACATTTATAAAAATATTTATCTTCAGAATTGAATTAAGGTCTTTTACTAATAGCAAAAAAATTTTTTAATTGTTCAATACACACAAGTCAATTGAATATGTAAAATGTTTGTAATAGGAGAGACTTTAGAGAAGTCAAATAATATTTTCTCTTATCTGTATACACTTCCAAGTTCCAACATAGTATATGCATATTGAAGAATCCTTAAATTTCAAAGAAAAGAATATATTTTGAAAGACTCCATAAAAGTCTTATTAATTTAAATGCTATACGAACGATATTTTAAGCTTATATTTCAACGAATCAAAATGAATTATGCAATCAATAGTTTGTATAATTTAATATCTCGTTTAACAGTGACATATTCTTAAAAGCTTTTGAGATGTACGCATCGATTTTGGGAACAAAAATTGATCCTTTTTTACCAAAGAATATGAAATGATGTGCATAATGAAAGTAAGATAAAACAATCATTTGAGGACTAGAATCTTTAAGAATGATCTATTCCAATTAAATTGTATAGGAGATAATTTTCATTTCTTAAGTCTCTAATATCATACATGGCCCTCAAAAGCCTAACCAATCCAACTACAAGCCTGCAGGGTGGAAACAAATAACATAGAATTCGACTTCAATACTTCCAATCTCACGTTATCAGAATTATGCTTACACTTTACGTTGTTTACACGCTTGCTTTCATATACGATTGCTGACTTAACCCGTTTAAGACCAAGCAAAGCAGACGATATCTAAAAAAACGCAGACGATTTATATTCAAAGTCATTGAAAAAAGCAGACGAAGATGAAATTACTTATGTTCCAAAATAGGAACATTGGTCGTAAATGGGTTAATTAAAGGATTCCTTTTAAAAGAACATTTTAGTTCTTAATAACTTACTCTAAATACTTCTTAAATATTTTGTTTATTGAAAAAAAAAATTGTTTTTGTCTTTTTAACAGATGCTTACAATCCTGCTGACCTCTAGGGAGTCTGAGAATATTTTTTACAACTTAAAAAAATGTCAATAAGATTTTTCTTTGACCAGATTAATTTTTAACGTGACAAACTTTTCACCATTAGTGTCACATTGTCTGAAATAGGATACATGAGCTCACCTCGTTGACATCTTTATTTGAATCTTTGGGGTTTTGATGAGCTAATTAACAATAATCGCCTTCTTACATATAAGATTTTTATCTTTAAATTTGCGATTTTTTAAATCTTTAGCTTGATTATGAATGAACTCATGATGATATGCTTCGATTTACAGAAATTTTTTTAAACTAGTTCAAATAATTCAAAAAAAGTAATCAAAAGAAATCATAGATAAGGTCGGTGCATTGACATTTTTTTAAATTCATCCTAATTTGACTCTAAATAAATAAAGGAAGAAAAAAATTTAAAAAACAAATTTTTCTAAAAATGATCATTTGAATTTTTTAAATATTGTGTATTATTGGGAAGTCTTGACTTAGCAGTCGTCTATGCCGATTAAAAACGAACCCAAAAATTTTTAAGTAAAAATTGACGTAAAAATTTTTTATATTAAAGATATGGAAAACAAACAAACTAAGAAAATGTGTTTCTTTTTATTGAAAAATGAATTGATAAAAAAATTATTTTATTTTTAAGTTAATTTTATTAAGAAAACATGAAATGTTAAATAATAGTTTATGGGAATGCAGCGTAGTAGAATTTTTTATTTTTGCCAAAAGTTTAAGGCCCAGATTTTGAAAATAAATGTGTTTATTTTATATAATTCAAAGCAAAATATTTTATTTTATGAGACAATGGCAGGACATTGATTCTGGAAGCGTTAAACGAAATACCAAAAATGAAATAAGATGATTAAAAAAAAGTAACAATTCACCTGATTCAAAAGTTTATAATCAAAAAAATATGTATTGACTGTCCTAGTTATCAATATATGAATTTAAATATTTGAAAAAAATAAATCACTCAAATATTTGAAGAAATTTGCTCTATTTTCAAATGGAACGGAAAGTTTTTAAAAAGCATAACCTAAAATTATACACTTCTTACAAAAAATTATTAATTTCCATTTTGACATTCTCTCCTTCTTACCTATATTTTGAATTACATTTATTTACCATTGTACTTTACAAGGATACCGGGTTTTGATCATTCAAGGTCACGAGTTTCCTCATAGTTCTATACAGGCCGCGCAATTGTACCTTTACCTTATGATATAAACAATATTGGTATCAATTCCTACATGTTAAACGTGTGTATTTGTGGAATATTTATCAAGAATCAGTGCACTTGACCTATTCACACATTTAATCTAACTTTTTTAGAAGCGTAAGGTGAAATGAAGGGCAGCGCTGGTAAGGAAATGGACGCCTTTTCTTCCAACAAGCTCCTGAATTCCTTCTACTTCCCTCACTACTCAAGCGGTATATTGCGTTCACATACTTTTACAGCTCTTTTGATATGTTTTGCGTTTTAAATTGAAAGGCATTATATAAAAAGGCGTGAAAGAGATTTTAGCACACAATTTGTTTTCAAAAAGCTAATAATCCTCTGATCTCATTTCATCCCAGAAAAAACAAACGCGATTGACTGAAACTACGGTTAAGATCAAGAATGGGATAAGAGGATTGCAGTTGCGGATCCTGAAATTTCTTATAGGGAGGGGGGGGAGGGGGGAATCTATTTAATTTTTTTGCAATTTTGCTAAAACTCTTCAGAGAATATGACAGCTGTATTATGTTTTTAGAATGATAATTACCTATGTTTTCATATTTTTAACATTATTTTGCCATGAATAAATTGCAAAAATTTATTTTTATACATGTAAGGGTATACATTAGTAAGGGTAATTTTCGAAGCCATTTTTCATAGGGGGCCTCCCCCTTGGATCCGCCACTGGAGTATTGAATACTTTTTTTTCAAAACATAACAATCTGTTTTACAAAAATATTGAGTTAATGTTAATTTAAGTTTCATATTTTATATTATGACAAAAGTTGTAGCGCGAAATATCCTTTACTAATTTTTCCATCTAACGAATAGTCGTCATACGATAAATTGTCTGACACCAATTTTTTATCGTATATTTTAAATTTCAAATGTTTCTTAATCCTACTTCTTTTCTCCAACTAAGTATGAAATCTATTTGTAAAAAGCGAAGTGTTATTACTTTCTTCCCTTGCCAATCCCTTTTTCTTCATAGTTCGATACAAGCCCCGCAATTGCGCCTTCTCGGTGAAAAAACCCTCACCCTATTTCATCTCTGCCAATTAATTAAATCGTCTTACAACCCGTGTAACGTCACTGTTCCAATAAATTAAAATCGTATTTTTTTAATTTTAAAAATTCCTATTAAAAAGAAAGCAGATGATTTAACTTTTTTTTTTGCCAACTTGCAAACGTAAGTGTATTTTTATTAAAGCTCATTCCTTAAAGCAAGAATATTGTTGAATCAAAGGCTATATTTTGTTTTCTCTAAATTTAGGGGATATATCTACTCCCAATTTATACTAACTATAATATATCTTTTATTGATTTAATTTGAATAGATCCTACTTTTTTGGCATCATCTTACCAAAAAATTTCTCCTCTTTCGCTAAGCATAAAGAAGTTGGGTCATTCCGCGCCAAATTTGTCAGCCAATCATCACCACTGCTTAGCTGTATGCTTTTCCTTTTTTTTCTCGTATGCGCGCATTTACCTTTATTTATATCTTTAGCTTTATGATCATCATAAATTTGGCAAACCGAATACGAGGTAAGACGTTTCTTAAATAACTATTATGAGAACCCATATTCTCCTAGGGCCTGTATATGTACACACTTCAAAAACGGTAATGTTTACTCCAAAAAAAAGTTTTTTTATTTATTCTATTCAAATACTCTTGTAAAAAAAGCAAAGATAGTGTTATGGTAATTGTATTCAAGTTTTCAAAAAGGTAGGAGATTTTTTGAAGTTTTTACTTCTAAGAAGGGGTCACTAAGATGCTTTCATGAATTGGAAACTTTGAAAGAATTTAGATTTCAATAAAATCGTTTTATTTCCTTTATAACTATAGCTAATATATATTTTTTTGATGAAATAAAAATTACCTAGCGTGCACCCATGTGTACATCCCTTCTATGAAAATTGAAAAATAATATAAAACAACTAGAAACAAAATTTGGTTCATAAAAATGTCCTTGAAAACTTCTAATTCGTTTGGATACTTTTTATTAAATTCGTTTATATTTGAAATATATATATGTTCTTCCGTCAGCCTCGAAGATCCGTCATTTTTTCAGGAAGAGATGTAGGGTGATGGAAAACGCGGCTTTACTACCAAAAAACACTTTTAAATTCAATTTACTAACCAATTTTCAAACTTAATTTCATTTAGAAGATTTTGTGCTTTCAATTCTTCTCCCATTTCCCGAATGAATTCTTCCTCCTTTTTTCGCATTAACCAGCGTAAATCTTTAAATTTTGTTTCTCACTTTTTAAAAATCAATTTCAAATTAATATTATCATTATTATTAACCTACTGCGTATTTTAATTTCTTCCTTAATAATATTTTTGTAAATCAAGTAATGTTTTGTCTTTTTTACACTTATTTCGTGTCATCTTTAAAATGTTTTAAAATTACATTATTGTGTCATTCTGGTGTGAGTAAATCGTCTACAATTTAAAATTCATTGGTTTCTAATCTTCGCCCCAGGGTAAGCCCACTTCAATTTTATCATTGCTTTTGCACCCAACCAGAAAACGTGAGCAGATTAGTTATTTTTTCATTTCATAAAAAGATCAAATCACCTTTCAATAGTAGCTACAGAAATTGTGTCTTAAATAGAATATTCCATTTATGTAGATCTTGTTCAAAATATACATTTGTTTTATCATATACAGGATTCTTATTTATCTTCTTCCATTTTAAATGGAAGTCTTTAGCCACATATGATTTAGATTAAATATATAAACCTTCTCGTATGCTATCTCACTTTAACTAGTTGATTATTTTTTTCCTTTGTAATAATCTTCACGAAACCTTGTTAACGTTCAACAAAAGCAGACAAAAATATCTTGAAGGAATGATAAAGTTATTTACCGAAACACTGATGTCGTAGCTTTAACTAAAACAGCTTGCCTTTTAATGTAGCATTAGACGATAGCGCTACAAATCATAACTTATCGATGAAAACAATCGGGTGATCCCTTTTCTATCATAATTCACCCAACGCCTTCACCTCCAACTAGGAATTTTATGCTTTTAACTATCCTTAACATTTTTTTATTTTTCAAAATTTATTATAAAAGAATTTTTGTCCAATGAACACACCACCATTTGATTTTATCAAGTCAAATTACCTTGTTTGTGATTCTGATTGCATCAACCTTCTATCTCCGTGGTTTTCAAACTAGAGTCAGTGGTGCAGCGAAGAAATTCCAATGGGATCGAGAAGGGGACACTGAGTGAATCGTTTTTTCGCAAAATATTGCATTCATTTTAGGGTCATTTGCGATTTTTGCCAATAAATCTCATTTAAAAAGAACAAAAAAGTTAGTTAGCATTCACTTTTCTAAAGCTCGTCAAGTGAAGCCTACACTGGCAGTGAAGCAGTCGAGTTCAGTAAACAAAATTATTGACTATTTTAAACGTTAAGCTGAACGATTGTACAAATCCAGGTTTGATAAAATAGGAATGTTTTTGCAAAATATTAAGTGTTGTTTGAAAGCCTTCTATAAATATTCAAAAAAATAACTTGTCAAAAAGTTCCACAACATAGAAGAACAGTTGATGTTACTTTGCTGCAATGATATCCTATTGAATGTGCTAAGAAGTTCTGAAATTTTAAAGTTGAAGCATATCTTCTTGTCAAACGATATTGTTGGAAGGCTAATAGGAGAGATGTCTAATGATATAATATCAGAGATGGTTTTATTGATTCGGAATTCGATTTTCAACCTTTTTGCAATGAAACAATGAATGCTGTAAACTTAGCTCATCCTTGCCTTTACGTACACCTTGTAAGCAATTAAGAGAAATATTTGACAAGGTGAACAGTTTTTTACAACACATGGTATTAAGCTTGGAGTGTGTATACTGACCATTCTCTAACAATTTTTTGTTCTAGTTTTCAGACTCTGATTAAGGAAAAATCTACAGATGTATTTGGTACCGAATGCGCTATTCATCACTACGCCTGCTGCAATGAAAACCATACATGATGTGTTGAAAAATGTTCTCAATGAAGTCATTAAAAGAGCTTTCAACTCTTGTTTGTTTTCAGAGTTACGTAAAGAAAATTATTTCGAATATGAAAATCTCTTGCTGAACTTAAACGTGAGGTCGCTTACCAAACGAAATGTTTCAAATGCATGTAAAATTTTCAGATATCCGTTTTTGTATGTTCCTGTCGTTTTTAGTGGACATATTTCAATCATGAATTCCCTTAAACTTTCGCTGCAAGGAAGAGATTACTGTACTCAATTTTCATAAACATTAAACACCTATTGAAATGGAGCTGAAATTATGACATTCTTAGACGAGAAAGATTTTGCTCGGTTTTCCAACATATTTGTTGATGAAAATAATATTTTCATTAATGAAGATGTCCTGGAGGTGAAACACGGTGTAGCATATCTTAGGTAAAAAAATTCTCTTTAATCTCGATTGTAATCTGGCCTCAGAAGGCTGCTTAATCAAGAACAGTTTATTGATTTGGTAACTAATGAGGTGCAAAACATGTTTTTGTGAAATATCTCATAGCGATTTTTCGATTGAAATGAGAGAGTCCTATGCTGATGTTGCAAGGATTGCTCTTATTCTATTTGCCACTGCATATGAGTGTGAGCAAGTGTTTTCCATGTTACTTGCTATTGAAACCAAATCCCGAAACAGATTGCATGTGCGTAATAATATGGGAGTTGCATTGGCCAAAACAAAGCCAAACTTAGACAATTGGTTTAGACAAAGAAGATGCATACATCCCATTGACATTGATTGGGTTATTCAGACAATTTTTGAATAAACAATTGTGTCAATTTTTTAGTACAGTAGTTTATATGTTGATTTTTTAATGAGATCCCGAGCTATTAAAAATTTCTAAAAAGACCGTCACGTCTGAATTTTTTACAAACTTTCTGAACACTGTTTTATCTCAACAAAAGAACAAAGGCATTCATATATGATAGATCACTACTCATTGGATGTAATTAAGCCTTTGCCCCTCCTTATTTATATTTACCATTTATTGAAACCGATGGTCACAGTTTCCGTTTCTATAGCTAGATATGCTATACTCTAGCCTACTGAAGGTTTTATACCATGACTAAAAATCCTTTAGGGAAAAGAATTTTTGGTTGAACCGATTCTGTATTTGGTCTTCGAAGGTCTAAAGACCATATGAAAAGGGTTGTATTAGAAGACTCATTTGCAATACAGTCAGACCTCAAATGAATTTGTTAGGTGGATTGATAACTCTTTACTGAAATGCATTGTTGCTTAAAATTAAATTTTAAAATTTTTAGCAACGAAATGTTACCAAGCTTGATTAGTAACACAGAAAAACAAAGAATCATCTTATATAATCTTCATATTCTACCTAACATATATTCAGTTAGTAAAGTAAATTGTTTTATCGCGCTCCAGAATGTCTACCCCATATGAAATGAATCGCCAAAAATTTATTGAAAGAATTCATTAAGTAAAGTATGGATTGCTACTCGTTGATTAGAAAAGGCTTAATGAAGCTAGTTGTGATATTCTAGCTGTCATATCTTTTAAATTGAATCAAACAAATACTCGAAAAGAATTAAGATGGAAGAAATGTACATGATCCAAAAGTGGCTCTTTTATTGTTTTCGTGTGAAACGTCTTTTTACCAATTGCTTCCGCATATCGCGAAAATATCTTCTCATAAAGATTCCATAGCGCTCGTTACCCCTTAATATTTTTCAGATTACCACCACGGGGTTACCTGAATTTAAGAATGAGTGTTTAAAAAAATCTTTACAAGTTCAAAAAAACTTAAAATTTACGGTTTCATTAGGACTTTTTTAAATAATTTCCAACATTAATAAGACATAGTAAGATTTACGTAAAGTAAGGACATACAATAAAATGAAGTTAAAATGAAATATAAAGCAGTGAGATAGAGAAGTATTGAAACATCATAAAAAATGAGGACACTTTGTTCATTCTATAATAATAATAATTATTCATACACGTGTAATGCACATTGGTTCTGTTCCCTATCTTTTAAAAAACGAAATGTGTATATAACATTTCAACCACGGATATACTGCTTCCAAAACTTTTGCCCATTTGATTACAAGATGATACTTATACCATATCTATTACTCAATGTTAAATCCAGTAGAAAGAACTAAAAATATTCGCACCTCACAACTTTTTGCAAAAGAATTTAATTTTAAAACTAAACGCTAATAATAAATTATTGAAATCAAAGTAAGTAACTTAAGGTTTACTAAAAAATATTTTAAATAAGTCAAAAAAATTCATCAAAACTGCAAATGAAGGTTTAGCTTAAATTAGAATATAGGATCCACTAGAGATGTATCTGATGTGAAATTTTTTGCATCCGCAGGTGCCGATGCGTATATTATATTCGACATCCTAACCGATTTGGAAGATAAAAGTCTCTAATTTCAACGTTCACCCTTTGTTTATATAAATACATGATAGTAATAGTTACACAACCCACCTTGATAGAACTGTCACCCGTCTATACCGACCACTCTTCATCTTCATCCTGTGTAACTATAAATGAGTCGAAACTCGATAGAAGTCACGCGTGAAAAACGGTCATTATCAATGGCTAAGATTTTTTCCTTTTATCAAACAATTTTCAACATCCTTTATTACGATTAAATAAACATATTAAAATTAGATTGATATTCTTATTCTTTTGCGTATAAATATTTTTATAATTTAATATTTTATATGTCTAAGCTATACTAATTATAAAATTATAAAATTGAGAGTATATTGACTCGTCACCCCAAGAAAAGTGTTATTTGGCATAAATATCTATGTTAATCTAATTTGTATAAAATAAAATTTTGAACATTTGTGTATTCAGGTGCTATGAAATTAACTTGACAGTTGAGAACATCTATTCACCATTGGACAGTTGTAAAATTTAGAATTAACGTCAGATCTTTGCCGTTGACACCTTATTTGCGTCACTTTATAACCGATAAATAAATCATTTTGAGGAATGTAACATATTACAATTTAGACAGGATGTAGCTAATTTCTTAAGACCTTTAGATTTTTTCTTTATATTTGGTTTAAGTAAAAAGTGCCCGAAGAAATTAAGAGAATTTATATTTAATATTTAACGAGTTATTGTCTTTTTTCTCACGGGATGGAGGAGTAGATAAGCTGCTTAATCTGATTGGATAAATAATTTTGAATATTTTTTTCTATTTTAACCAACCAAATTACGCGAGAAACAAACCAATTATTTTTGAACATTTGAAAAAATTTTGACTTTTAGAATAAACTGCGTATATCAGCAAGAACAATTTGATTATTTTTCTTTATTTATTTAATCGATATTTATTTTTTCGAACTAATAAAAAAATGAATCATCAAATTAATTTTGGAAATAAATAAAATGAATAGTATCAAAAGCTATTCTAAAATTTGGAAAAAAGGAATAAAAATTTCCTAAATAACTAAAACAAATTTGATAAATGATTTAATTAAAAATAATTTCATCCTTTCACTTAAAATAGTGTCTTTATAATTGATTTAATCAAAATCACAAAAAAAAAATTTAAAACTTAACCTAAAGAATAAGCTAACTGATATAAATAGTTCTTTAGTTAAAATTAAATTTTTTTGATGAAATGAAATTTCGTTAAACACGCATTAATAGAGAGTGAAAAAATATTTTCATTATAATTGAAAACCAAGATATATTAAAAAATGTTACAGTTACCAGTAGATTTGCTCTAACTACGCAATCTGCTTTGGAATTTTCAACAAATTTTTATGTGTGTTGGAGAATAATTATTATTTTTCTCTTTTTTGTTAAACTTTTTTCTTTTCTTTTTAGTTGGAAGTGGATGTTTGAGTCCTGTATTACACCTTTCTTCTAGTTCTTCTGGCGTTTTTAACTTTTCCAATAAAGCTCCGTACGTTACTTCTTTATTTACTTCAAAATATATATCAGTAGATCAGCAAATACTAGCTTTCTGAGAAATTCTAAGCATAGTTGAGCGAGTAGCAAAATTTCTTCAAGTGAATATTTTTTTTATCCAGTTTTTCTTTTTACCATATGTTGACCCTTTCAGGTGTCCCAAAAAGTATCTGCTAAATTATATAAAAACTCATTGAGAAAGAAAACAAACGATAGAAAACCAATGCCTGAAAGGAAATAGTGCAGAATTTAAATTCGTCCTCCAAAACACTTTTGCACTTTTTATTTTACAAGAGTATTTGACGCGAGTGTTGCGATTGTAAATGATCAAAAATTTCATTTTTTACGCGGATTAGTTTATCTAAACCAGGAGCGGGCAACCTTTTCAGAGTGAGGGCCAGATGAGACTTTTGGAAGGAGATCGCGAGCCGGAGTGAAAAATGAAATCTCAGAATTACTAGATTTTTTATAATACATTGATTAAATGTAGAATTACATCAATTTTATCAATTTATCATTGATTTTGTATAATACATTGATTGAAAAAAAAGTATAATGCATGCATAAATTGTACAAAAATTGCATTGAACACTCTACAAATCAATGAGACTGCTGGTGCTGTTTGCCATGAAGAAATATTTCCATGTCTGGCTCGATGGTTGAGGAAATTTATTCAGTGAAA
The DNA here is from genome assembly GCA_030549495.1 of Nectonema munidae. NCBI lineage: Eukaryota > Metazoa > Nematomorpha > Nectonematoida > Nectonematidae > Nectonema > Nectonema munidae. Next base: position 109,640 of record JAUIRK010000894.1, read on the forward strand.
TCGCGTTATAAAGAACTCACTTATTATGAACACTTCAATAATATGCACCAACTTGTCAAATCCCTGTTCCTGGTATAATTTCACTAGGTAAATGAGACCTTTTATAAAAAAACTCGCCTTAGAAGAAACTTCGTTTATAATTTTTGATTAATTGCCGATAAATCCCTCATAGCTCATAAAATTTCTTTGTAATTTTTGACACTCCTGTAATTGTATAATAATTGGTTCTAGGAGAAGGATGAGATGTGGAGAAGAATGATATTTTTTTACTCCCTTGATCTTACCGCTTTTCTAAACACATGTATTCTCAAGTCGGTGTAATTTTCCTCATCACTTCTAGTCAGCAATGGCTTGTGCATCACAAAGTTAATTACAAACACATGTGCGTTGAATATATCACTTACTTCTTTCATCTTTCTAATCTTACTTCTTTCATTATTTCTAATACCATTGTTTTTATCTTTGAAAGCTGTTTAATTTTGTTCTTATTAACTGTTCTTATTATGGATGCACCTACATCTTCTAAACTTTGATATTGGAACAAAATATCGTGCTATCACTGCTGCTGAATCTAACTTGAGATCAAAATCAACGATAGCTAAAGAGTTCAATGTACCGCTTGATATGTTATCTTGGTTGAAATCTTCTGATATAATCAAACAATCTTGTGAAAAAGTGAGATAAAGCGAAAAAGAACAAGAAAAAGTTTTTACCCTGATGTTGAAGAGGCTCTTTTTCTCTGGTTCAAAAATGCCAGAGCTCAAAACATTCCCGTTTTAGGACCTACACTCTCAGCTAAAGTTTAAAAATTTTTCTTCAGATTTAAACCATCATGAGTTTAAATGTAGTGAAGGTTGGCTTCACAGATTCAAAAAACGCCATAATATCACTTCCCGAAAATTTGCGGTGAAGCAAAAGATGTTCCAGGAGAGCCTTTAAACGAATGGTTTGATAAAATTTTACCACAAATTTTAAACACATACGAACCTGAAGATATTTATAATGTTGACGAGACGGGTTTATTTTTTAAATTGTTACCTTCTTCATTTGTGCTAAAAGGAGAAGAATGCAATGGGGAAAGCTGTCCAAAGAAAGGTTGACGATATTAGTAGGAGCTAACATGACAGGTAAAGATAAACTTCCTTTACTGGTGATTGGTAAATCCTTAAAACACCGTTGTTTTAGAAATGTTAAATCTTTGCCAACAGAATATAAAGCGAACAAAAAAGCTTGGATGGATACTTCAATATTTCTTTCATGGCTGGAAAAACTTGACACTCGTTTTCGATCTGAAAAGCAACACCATTGTTCTTATATTAGACAATGTAGCATCTCATTCAAAAATAACGTTAACAAATATAACTACAATTTTTGCCAGCAAATACAACGTCCCGTACACAACCTATGGACCAGGGTGTTATAAAAAACTTAAAATTTCATTATGGAGTGACTTTAGTTGAAAAACTGATTACAGCTGTTGACAAGGGCTCTACTTATTCTATCAACGTTCTCGATGCTCTTCATATGATCCTGCAAGCATGGTCTTCCGTCACTTCTGAAACTATTCAAAACTGTTTTAAACACGCCGGATTTGTGCAATCTATGGAAGAAAACATTTACTCAAAATCTACCCTTTATGATAGAAGGAGCGTCTCAAGTGGAACTCCAAACATCTTTTGACTTAGAAAACTACATTGCAGTTGACGATAAATTGTTCACTTCAGCTCCTCTCACAGATGATTTTATTATAAAAGACGTATCCAGTAGGTTTTCTGATCCACGAGAGCAGAGTGGCGAAGAAGATGAAGAAAATAATTTGTCCGAACCTGTGCCAACTGCCACTACTGCCACAATGCTCTAGAACAGTGTAGTGAAGTTATGAAATTCCTGCAAGCTCAAAACACAGCCCAAGAAATGTTTGATTACATTACAAAAGTTGAAAACTTTATTAAAAAGTGCCGAAACTCTTCTTTAATTAATACAGACACGGATTAGTGATTTTTAGAAAAAAACAATTTTTTTGTTAAAAGTTTTTTTTATTTTGTTTTCTTGGGCAGTCATCCTTGATATAGCCTCAACCTTATGAGGTATGTGTTTCAGATAAATTTATTTAAGGAAATTAAGGTTCAGTAAAAACAAAGTTGACATTTTAATTTAACCCTCGGTGAAAACAAAACTCCCTTTGTATGAACTAGAACTTGATTTCCCTCCAACTTCTTTATATCGAGGTTTTACTGTATTTGAAAACTTAAAATTTATTGGAATTTCTTCTCTACTTTTACTGGGAGGTCCGAGGGCCGGATTGCAATAATAAAGCTTAGCAGGGTGGCGGGCCGGAGGTTGCCCGCCCCTACCTATGACTTTCGTAAATAAGTTATAGGTTAAACAAGCGTCTGCTGATTGTATACGACTACTACTTTTACAATTGATTACAATTATATAATTAAAATTGTAAATTGTAACACTGCAAATGTAAATATTATTTTTTATATATATTTTTTCTTTAACTAGTTTCCAACACATCTATATAATTTTATTGTATACATTTTATGAAAATCATTTATACTCATTAATTTGTTATTTATCATATCCATATACATTAATCATCTAAGTTATATTGGTAGACCATCTAAGCGGAATTTTTCCTTTTGGCCATCCATCAATGTTCAATTTACTAAAGTCTATTCATTTGTCATATTACACGCAAAAACATTTTTTTCCACTTCATTTAATCATTATATTGTTGTTCTTACTTGAACTTGTAAATAAATTTCTTCTTCTTCTTCTACTAATAATGATACCTTTCTTACGATTACCAAATAAAAGCATACATACCCTTTAAAACCAACAATGTCAATTGGCCTTGACTAAGTTTCATTCGGGGTTAGGGAGAAAAAAATATTCGACTGTGATTCCGACTTCGTCTGCATAATACTTTAAAACTTGATAAATTTAACGCCAACTTTTCGTTCCCGACTTCCACTAAAGAATGTTCACTCCATTTGCTTATAAAATTCAAATTAAAAAAACCGACTCCTATCCCTTTTGAAATCTCCGACTCGCCAACTTTTTTTTAATTTTTATATTATTTGTTATAAATTATGAAATTAGTTGATAATTAAATTAACCAAACATAGAAGTGTTATGCAAAAAAGAAAGGAAAAGTGCACCACAAAGTATATCTAAAAATCTGATCAAAATGAAGAAATGTTATCTGCTATAAAAAAGAAGAGAGTAAGACAATCGATATGCATAAAATGTTTTAAAGTAGTTTGTGCATCATTTTCACATTTATCTTGCAAATACTCTACATACATCATATTATTTTAAATAAAATGTATTTTTTGTCTTTACAAAAGTTAACATAGTTTAAATTGAGGAGTTTAAATTTTACCTAGATATTCATTTGTTCTCAAATTTTTTAACTATCAAAATATGAACTGATAGGTTGGAGATGAATCATCGCGGTATACAGGTTGGAGATGAACCATCGTAGTATACAGGTATATAGGTAATAACTTATGTAGCATCGTCTCCCCGAATGAGGTATATCAAATCTTACATCTAGCAGAATGTGAACATTGTCTCTCTAGTCATTTATACATGGCATTGAAACCATCGTAGTATACAGGTTGGAGATGAAACATCGTAGAATACAGATTGGAGATGAATCATCGTAGAATACAAGTTGGAGATGAATCATCGTAGAATACGGGTTGGAGATGAATCATCGTAGAATACAGGTTGGAGATGAATCATCATAGAATACAGGTTGGAGATGAATCATCGTAATATACAGGTTGGAGATAATTATATATATAAAAAAAATTAACTGTTCCCATCTTTCAAAATTTAAAATACTTTCATTTTTGTTTTTACATCATAGACTAAAGACTTACACAAAATTTTGTTTCCTTTGATTCTTCTTCTTATTTCGGTAGTTAAAGTGGTTAACAGCGATGAGTTTACTCAATTTTTTCATAAAAAAAGGTCAATATATATTCTCATTTGGGACCTTAATTAAGTTCCCATCGTAAGGAATTATGGTGAATCATTAATTTTCTATTATTTGAGTGATAAAAATTCTTTCATTCAAAATAAATTGGGGAAAGAAATTTAAGATTGAATAATAATAATTGTTATTATATTCCAACTGAACTTTTAGTGGAACACGTTTTTGTTGCCTCTCTTAAACAAATGATTGAATCAGCCTTCTTAAAAGTCATTCTAAAATCTCTTTACGTCAAAAATTTCGTATAAATTCTTTTATTTTTTTTTCAGAACGGAAGATAGAAGATGGTCTCTAGTTTCAATGTCTTCTTCAGCGTTTCATCCAGTTTCAGATTCTTCTTTTCTGGTTTCCACATCTTTTATCCTTTTTACAAGATCCTGAACTCCACTTTGTTGATTCTTTTTATGTGAAAAATTTGGGATGCTCACTAATATAATTAAGACTCCAAAATTTTCCCTTGAATAAGTTTTACGCTTGAGTTTTATTTTCGTCAATACACCATTATTATCATCTTTAACGTCGTCTTTTATTTATTACAGAAATAAAGTGAAGTCCTCTCAAAACCTTTTGAAATCCTTTTTTCGAACAAACCAAAATATCGCCATGTATTTGAATGTTTTGCACGAATGAAAAATATTTTTTTATTTTTCTTTTTTTTTGTTAAGTTTTGATTTGAAATATTTGAAAAGCATTAAAATACAACACATCACTTTTAGTTTGTTTGAAAAAAATTAAGATTTAGAAAAGTTTTGGTTTATTTCGCAAGATAAAAATTGCACATTGTAAGTCCATCGAATTGTCGGTGCGGTATAATTTTTGTTCACCAAAAAAACACATTCGTTTTTTTTATTTTAAATGTATTACGTTAAAAAAATCTTACTTCAACGTTATATCCAATTTAGAATAAAAATATCTAAAAATTTGGCTTTTTGTAAAGAATACTGTTTTTCTTTTTTCATACCTGGAAACTATTGATATAAAAATGTATGTAATTTGATATCTCTACATATTGAAAAACCTAAGGATCCAATAAAAATTATCATTACAGGCATTGATAAAGAGGTTAATTTTCGTTCACAAGAATATTCTGAAACTTTGAAAGTTTTCATTCTTTACAAGTGTTTTATAACTAGAGGCTATTATTTACTGCATCCGATAAGTGTTAAACAAGATTTTCTCACTTCATTTTTTCCAATTTTTTATTTCATTTTATTTTCATGAAGGCTGTTTCTCTATCCCACGAAAATATCTCACCGATGTTTCAGAATAAGCTAAGTTACGCAAACTCTTCCATGTATTCTTCATCTGTTGATCCTTTTTTTCGCTCTCTATCTGAGTGTCCATTGAAACTGAGTTCTTCAAGCCTCAAGCTTTCCCTGAGTCCTTGGTAAACATTCCATTTACATTACTCACATATTCATGATATGTTTTCCTTGTACAAGTAAATGAGAGTTTTGCGCGATTAATAAATAAATATTCTGTATTCGAAACTACGATAAAATATGTCGGTTTATTTTTAAGTTAACCTTTTCATGCATCTGTAAATAAAGACAACATTAATTTGACGTTTTAATATTCTTTTATATTTGCGTAAACGATTAATTATATGTTATATATTATTTCCGGAACTTTTTAAGATTGAACAAGGGCAGAGAAGACATTTTTTGTACAGGATTTAATATGAAATTCGGTTTTTTGAAGGGATGGTATTGCTATATGCGAAACATCCTTTTTAATTGAATATACTATTGTGTTTTTTAAGGCCAAATGGGGAGACAGTGATAATAAACAATTAAAAACGTTCATGTTATACGGTTTTCTTTTGAAGTTTAAATAAAATTTGTCTTCTTAAAATAAAAGCTGATAAGGTAAACACTCAGAAATTAATTTTGCTTTATTATATTTAATTCTAAATTTTAATACTATTTTTTGTCTACCCAGAGGTCAAAAACTTAGCATATCCATGTTTTCTTTGTCATAATCTTTATAGAATAGTACTTTAAGAGAAAATTGCATAACCTGAAAGTTATATATCTTGACTTTCTGTTAAACATTTGGTTAATTTTGATATTACAAAAATTTTAACACAATTATGTATTTGACGTTTAATACTTTTTTGTTATTTTCTAAAATACACTTTTTTTTTCAAAAAAAAAAGAAAAAGTAACGAAACTTTTTATTAAGCTAACGATTATGGTAACGGAGCACTTTTTTTTACTGACTTGTTTTTAGTAGTAACGATCCCAAGTATACTATAATTTATATACCGTATAGACCTTGCTATATGATAAATCATTCGAACATTAACGAATGGAACGATTATTTCACGTTCCATTAATTTGCAACGTGGTATGATGAAATGAGTAAAAACTGATGAACTCTGCAAAGTGGTATGATGAGTGAATTTAAAATGATAAAATGTCAAGTGCTTTTAAAAATAATTTCTTTTTTGAAAAAGCGTAGACCTATCAACACCGCCTTAACTAAATATTCCTAAAACTATTTTGAAAACTAGAAAAAAATGTAAATAATTTTGCCCTGGCTATGCACAATACAAAAAAGTGGTACCTCTTCTTTTTTAGAGTATTATAGTATAAAAACATGCCAAATAGTGAATAAAACTCGATATGAAAATGAAATGATTAACATCGAAGTAAAAAATCAAAAAGATTTATGAATGTCAACAAATATAATAAGCTTTGTTTAGACTGAAAATGAGACTTTTCAATGATTCCAAAATTATTGGGATCAAAGATCAGCAATTATTCCCATTTTTTGAAGGATTACAAGAATAAATTCTGGAGATCGGAGTTGTTAACAGGCGTTAACATTTTTTAATTCTATAAAACAAAATCAAAAATATCAAGGCCATAACAAAAAACTTGAGAACATATTTTTTTGAATAAAAGCTTTTAAATTTTTTTTTATTAATATTCCTATCTTCCCATAAAAAACTTTCATTAAAGATAAAATTATGATATACTTTTTTTGAGATCAGGTATTCTTTATCTTCATGATTTTTGTCAACACGATGAAGCTAAAAGCCATATGTGATCCTGTAAGATTTGTAAACACAGGCGCTTATAGACGTGTTTATGTAAGAAAATTTACCTATACGTATTTTTGTTGAAGTTTTTATTAATATTTTTTGAAATTCTTATTAAAATTCTGGTGACCCTGTTAATAAATCTATTCTAAAACAGCTTTCTGGTTGTTGTTGTTAACCCCTAGATTAACCATCTCCTTATTAATGTAATCTATTAGATCAAAGCTGAGAAATATGGAAAAATATAGAATTTTTGTTACATTTCCTCAGCATGTGCTATGGGGAAAGTGTATTTTCAGCCAACCTACATAAAAGCCACCGTTAGGTACTGCTGACTTTATGTGTAGGTTATACTTATGTCTTTGCCACCTTCTTCAGCACATCAGTGTAGGAAAAGAAAAAGTCGATTAAAGCTTAAAAAAAGTTTCAAGCTAAATCTCCTAGCTGTGTGCATACATGTTTCTTTTCATCTATTTCAACTATACAACTAATCTAGTCTTTTTTTTAGTCCTGCATCTTTCAGTTCTTACAACAATTCAGAGATTAAGCAAATAAATGAAATTTATAAGACAAGATTTCCCAAAGTAACTTTTACTTTTATCTTCTTTCCGTTAACTTCGTTCTTGTTATCTTCACTTAGCGGTTCAATTCTTTCTGTGTAGCAAGATTAGTCGCTATATGTAAACTCGAGTGCAAGGGAATCTCGTGTATTTACGAGACCATTATATTTTACATAGCAGAACGCGATTTTCAAATATATCTCGTTCATTATTTATATGTTTCTGGAAAAAGGTTAAGACGATTTTCAAGAATTATTCAATTATAAAATCGGCAATGAAAGCGAACCTGATAAACTTTAGCTTAATAAAAAATTTATGCATCTTTTCGTTTCAATCACCCTACTCTTTATAAACTTGGATACGAGTATCGCTTCGGGTAGGCGAAGATTTATATGGAGATATACCAATAGATCGCAGTATGGAGTTTTCCTTCAAAAATTATACCGAATTGGAAGACTTCATATTTTTGTTCTATCTTTGAACTTCCGTAAAACCTTTAATTTGTACATTTTTTAAATGTTGAATTTTGCTTTTTGCTGTTTAGTATCCTAAGTGTTTAATGAATCAAAGTAAGCTTGGTTTGCTTGATGTTTATTGTGTGGCTAGTCACTAACTATGATCAAAGCAAGTAGTTAAACAATAGAATACGTTTATAATTTGATAATTTTGGAAATATTATTTTTTAACCTGATCCAGGCTTTTATTCGCCTTTTTTTCAATTTTTAGGCTGCTTTAGAATTGGAAGAAAAGTTGAATAATTTCATTTTGGAGGAAGAGCAAAAATTGAATTCAATTGAGCTTAGTGATGGTGCCGCTCGATTCTTGCATCTCCAAATCAAGGAGCTGGCATTGGACTGCTTGGAAAAGTGTAGAAACAAAGTGCTCACAACTTCCTATTTCCATACACTAACATCAACCCTTTCATCCCTTGATAGCGAATTCAAGACCAAACTTGTGGATCATTTCGCCATTAAGTAATCCACTTTCCTGACATTGTGTTTTCTAGATTTTTCGCACTAGCTAGAGACCGTGCTTTCTTGACCCCTTTTGATCCCTTGTTCCTCAAGATCCTTTTTGTATGGTCATCGCCGTTGTGGCCTCTAAAGCAAGGCTTCTCAATCCCTTTATCGATTACTCCTAAATTTATTATTTGGGGCAATTTAAACTCTTCTTCATGTGTCAGTATCGCATTCAATGGAGGAAATAATTTTCCTTTGCTGCACAGACGGCAAGGATAGTCACGATCGGGAATCGAACAATTGGGATCCTACGCTCCCAAACTAAGGCTTATCTGCCACATCTTTTTTGATTTTTGATGAGAACACAAACTTGTATATATCAAGTTCTTATTTTACGTTTGAAATAGTCAGCTCTTGAAAAGAAGTTGCTAATTTGCCTAAACAAGCATCATTTTAATGGAAATAAAAGTGGAAAAAATCTTACCCCTTAGAATTTCTAACTTTTTCACCAGGGCGCTTAATTCTTCAACCAAGATAGCGCCTTGCAAATTATAATGATGCATTGTATGACATTTTTACAAAATCTTATGAAACATTTATTAATTTCGTATTAAAAATTACTTATACGATGATATTTTAGAAATTTAATGGATTTTTTAATGGGCCTCATCTTAGGAAATCCTGGATCAATGTAGGTCAAGGTAGAAATGAAGCTCACCGTAAAGTTCTTGTACTCAAAAAATTACTTGTTAACTTTTGAAGAGGCAACAAACTGAAAAAACACTTTTTTTTTCAGAAAGTCCTAGAGTAGACATCGTTCTAGCACTACCCTGATGCATTGCGTGATGTTAAAGCACATGACGTAGTGTGACCCATTGCACATCACATCATTAATTCTATAGTATATTCTTCCAAATTTTCTGTTGTTTCAGTAAATCGTTAACTTCCAATAAATTGAATTTACTCTTTTAAAAATTAGACCGAGAAATTGATGGTTAAATTTGGTGTAACCTTCAGAGTATCGATATTTTTCTTTTTTAAAACATTTTTTTGTGTAAATAAAGGGTCCAAGTCAGTCGTCAAAAAACTATGACGAGCTAGTCATTTAATGACCCACATAAATAGTGACCTAGAAAGCAAATTTGTGATCAATTCAAATATGCTAAATTTCCACAAAAATGGAGAAAGAGCCTAAAAGTGTGCCAAAAGGCAAACTTGCCAACATTTTAGATGCTTCATGGGAGATTTTCCTCCTTTTTTAAATCGAAAATCTAAATTTTTACTTCTTATTTTTTACATTATTTTTCATTTTTTTATTCAGAATCTGTTCCAAAAGTTATATACATCATTAAAATATCAATAAGTATTACTATTTTATTTGAATTTTGAAATAGTTATATATATTCTTAACATGATACTTAAGTTTTGGGTTGTTATTTTCAAAAAAGCTGTAAAATGTTTTAAAAAAACTACTATTACAAAAAAGAGAAATTTGAAGTGTATATTGACAGAGCATAAAATATTATATATGATTTTTTATATAAAAAAAATTAAAAACAGCTTTCAGCTTACTCAACAATTTCTAAAGCAAGCACGCCTGTAACATGTGTTGTTGTCCACGTTCAAGTTCATATCAATGTATGTTAGTCTCTTTTGCATTTTGGCGTTCCATTTGCATCTTTTTTACCATATGAAAAATTATTTTTCAGTCAGCTTTAAATTTGGAAAAGATTTTTATAAAATAATAAATGTATTGCTTAAACAAATAGAAAAATTAAACCAATCAAACTGGGACAAAATTATTATAAAAGTTATTTTGTGCTTCAAATTTAGTTTTATTTAAAAAGATATACAAGAGAAGATATATTTTCACAATTGTCAATTTCAACTTTTTGAACTTGCATTCATCGTATGAAATAACTTTTTTGAGAAAAGAACTATCACTTTATATTTTGTTATAAAATTCGATACAATTCAAATCACAAAAAACTGAACAAACCAAAAAATTTCTTCAAATTTATCTTAAATTAAAAATAACCTTTTGTTTAAGCAGGGAGAATAAATACGATTTCAAACCTAAGACAATACTCTCAGTGGTGGTCAACATAGACAGGAATCATGTACTTTTATGTTGAAGAACCCTCTTGTACTCAAAATGTGCAAATTGATATAGGCAGAGTATAATTATATATGTTTTTTTTTATAAAAAAATGATTAAAAACAGCCTTCTTCTCTTGTTAATCTCTGTTGTCATGTTTGCATGATTGTTTGGCTTTCACTTTGGATCCTTTTTACTATATGAAAAATTCTTTAAAATGAGTCTTTGAGTTTGGAATAGATTTTTATAAAATAATACATTTATTGTCTAAACAAATAGAAAAATAAAGATTTATAAAAAAAAATTTGAAATTGGAGTTTATTTTGTATTCAATTTTATGAAAATTAGAAGAGGTGAAGCTACACTGAAGTCATTTTTGTTGATCGTTTCGCGAGCTGCAAGACTTTTGGAGTGTTTGGAGTTTGATCCTTTGCAATTTTACGCGGGCCTAAGTGACTGCGAAAATGAGTTGAAGGAGATGTGTGGCGAACTTAAAGTCGACATGCAAAAGTACATTGTGGAGAAGTTGGGCTTGAAGAAAGTTGATGATGATGACATTCTTGAAGGTTTTCTTAGTGCCAAATCTTGATTTTTATTATTTTTAGTTTTAATCGTTTAAAAGCAAACATGTATTGTCTTTAGCAGAATTGCGAAGTCAAAAAATAACCGATTCACTTCACTTCGACTAAAGAAGGTCCCCTCTATTTGCTTACACCAATTAAACTTATTTTCTCATAGAACCTCCCTCCCCTCTCCCCTCCCATTTTTCAAGGACAAGTTTAATACAACGATTTTTATAAAACTTCTGAGCTAAAAAGCTTCACATTTGTGTTACTTGTAAGTTATAATACATAAAATATTTAATGCTTAATTTTCTAATTTAAAATAAAGACCTGCCTTTTTATAGCAAACTTTTAAAATTATTTTATCTTCACCTCCATTAGCCTTTATGTTTGGGTCGAACACAATCAATATATTTTAGAACATTGAACCATTATATTTTAGTGTATGTATAATTTTTAAAATTTACGTACATTCCACCATTTTGAATAAAATTGGGCGCGTAATAGCAAAATCGAAATACAATATGCACACAAAATTAGTTTTGAAATCTTTTCAATCTGGGAAGTAAAAAAGGGATTGCTGTCAAATCTATATGATTAATTATAATGATTTGTTTTTTAATGTACTACTATATCACCCTCAACGTTTTAGGCCATTTTCCCTATCCTTAGATGAAGTTGTTAGCCTTTGCTATGATTTTTGATCTTGAAACATTTGTATTTTCTCCTTCCTGTTTTAGACTTTCACATAACGGGTCTTTCCTGGTCTTTTATTTTAAGCCTTTCCATAAATCTCCAAATTTATGACCATCTTTTTTTCGATTTGTACGGAACTTACGTTGTATTAAAGATTTGACTATATATCTATTGGCTCTCCGTAGTTATTTTTCATGCCTAAACGGAATAAGTGAAAATACGCGATGTGAACGTCCATGCATAAATGTTTTTAGTTAACACCTTCAAATAGATTCCTCATAGTTGCATAGTTATTCTTAAAATATGAAAATACAGAAGATTTACGCTGTAGAAAAAACAACATAAAAAAATAATACATTTTATACTTTTTTCTTTCATATGTGAAAATTTTGACGTTCCACGAGGAATTACTCTTCATTTTGCGATGAATAAAAGGAATGAATGGGATTCTGAATGAATCAAGCATCAATTTGGAAATAACAAGCGCATAAAGCGAGCAATCTGATGATACTTGTAAAAATCTCATAAAACTTTTTGAATCGAGGAGCTTTATTAAATCCGATTTCACACTTTATGAATTAGAATTAGACTTTAATTTTGATTTAATTGCGTTTTCATGCCCCTCACTTTTAGTCTATGAACTTTTACGCGCACTTGTGTCACAAATATTTTTTTCGAATCTTCTACTAAATGGATTTTCATCATAAATTTAAGTGTATAAAATGAGAAGTATGGAGATGAAAACTGGAATAAGAAAATTTAAAAATGGTGCATATCACTGTTTTTCATCCTAGGTTGTGCAGCCCATCTTTGCGTCAATAAAGTTTTTTTAAAGGATGGAAAAGCAATTTGGGGTGAATGATAGATTAGAGTTTCCCAAAAATGAAGAAAGAAAATATTTTTTACTTCCAAATACTGTATATAAACATTTAAAACTGATTTTAACTTTATTAATTAAACAGAAGACCAGCTGAAGAGTTAATAAATATAGCGTACAACCAGCAAACTATAGGTAAATTTAAGGGTAGACCAAAATTAGCATGGAAAGAAGTAGTTCTAAAGGATATGAAAAAAAAGAAATTTAAAAATAGAGAATTTTGGAGATGTAAAATTAGGTAGTCTTTTTATATATGTTGTCATAGTTTGCAACACGGGCTAGACCCTAGCTTGGTGGGAACGTAGCCGTAAAACCGATTTATATATAAAATTTAAAACTAAAATGAAAATTTTGATGTATTTTTTGCATTAGATGTAGATTATGTGATTTAATGAAAATTTTTATTGATTTCAACAATTCTAAAAACTCATTTTTAGTGAAAACTAAAGATAGAGCAAATAGTGTATTGTGATTTAATACAAAAGTACGTGAAAACTGATCTATGAGCTACATCTACTGAAAAAAGCTTTTAAGTATGTTTAATTCCAGTTTCAAATGTTTTTATATTTTTTGTTCTCATTTTTGGAACACTCTATGAGAGATAAACGATATGTTTTGCCTTTAATAAGAAATTTTTAAAGCAGGGATGTCGAACGCAAATCACTCGATGTCCTAAATTTAGAGTTTTTGCGGGCTGGATAATGGAAGGGTTCGAAAGAACAAAATAACCCAATTTCGTTCCCGTCTTGGATGTTGACGAAGATACGAGTTTCCTTGATTCTCGTAAAGAAAGGTATGCATGCCTTTCCTCCATAGCTCTAAGCCATCGATGGATTTACCTAAGGGTTAGATGGTGTCTCGCAATTTTTTTAATCTTCAAAATTTAAATCATATTACCCTCGCTCATTCTGCATCCTTAGAAACATTCAAAGGCATGGAAACGCTGACTTTGGAAGGAAATGCTGATTCCTTGCCTTCAAGTCAAGATGAAAAAAGTGAGGATGCAAACTATAGGAACAATTTCCTGAATTTATTTTCACGGCCTCCCCACGAGCACGATTTCAGAATTATCAAGTTGATCAGTAATGGGGCGTACGCATCTGTCTACCTTGTCAAACACAAGGTATGCTTTTATAATACGTTGCACAGTTTTCTACAGAATCTGGCGTATCTTTTATCTACAATAACTGGATTATGTGTAAAAGTTTGGGTCCAGAAAATTATTTTACCCAGAATCCAAAAATATAGAAAGTTTGCTTTACTTTTTAAGTCTGAATTAATATTTTTAACTGATAATGAGGAAGCATATTATTGAATAATGTGGTTTTTTTATGTACAAATGAGAATATTTTTGAATTTTATATTTGCCTAAAATTTAGTTTTGCCCGTTCTTCAAGCTTTAAAACAGTAATTCAGCTATATATTTATAATGATTTTTTACTTATTATTATGATTAAATTTTAACGCAAATTATTTTGGTTGACATTTTGTCATCTGCATTTAGACATATAAGTAGGGTTCACTGAAACAAAATATAATTACCCCGGGATATCCGAATAAAAAAAATTTTTTTTATAAATAATAAAGCTAAGAAAGTTTTATCGTGAAGTCTATTGCTTATTTTTGATTGGAAATAACACCATGAAGGAAAAATTTTCTTGAATAGTTGTTGTTGGTTCCTTTTAATAGCATTTTATTTCTTGAAATCAACTACATTTTCAAGTCCTTTATAGAATTCGTTGTAAATTCTTTTTTAATTAAGTTAAGGGTAAATACTTTCTCTGTTGATCAACTCTTCTCTTCATTACACACTTCTACAAACTCTTCTAATTCAAAGAAATTGGTCTGTAGGGACCACTTCTGAAAATATTATTTAGCTAACGGATTAAATTTTGGGGAATGCGCAGAATTTTAGGCTTATTCAAAGCCATTAACTAGCTGTGCAATATGTGTCATGGGAGAGTAGTTTTAATTATTAATTAGAAATACGCCACACATACATTCACTTAGAGCGAATAACCAAAAACTACAAATTGTTTGGTGAGTTGTATATCACAAATGTTTATGTATCTTAGAGTGAGCGGACGTTTAAAAACTGAAATGCTGGTCGGGTTCGGGTTTTAAAACTAAAATTTAAAGCTCGCTCGTGTCCGATGCTGGCTATTTTATTTTTTGACGCAGGAATTTTCTACGACGTGTGCATGGCTCTTCTATATGCATGTGTGTTTAAGGAAAAGAAGTGCAGATTTGCTCTGAAAAAGATCAACAAGCTGAATCTTGTGCTACGCAACAAACTTCAACAAGTGTTCACCGAACGCGATATCCTCTCCTTTACGGATAATCCCTTCGTTGTGTGCATGTATGGCAGTTTCGAGACTAAGCACCACTTGTGCATGCTCTTGGAGTATGTGGAAGGAGGAGATTGTGCTTCTCTTCTCAAGAACATATGTATTCCTTCTCATTCCTCTTTACTGATACGCATGTCTAGTGCTTGCAATTCGCTTATCTTACCCATGTTAATATCATAAAATCGAAGTTTACATTTATATCTGCTCAGCTCCTTTGCTTAGTTTTATTCATCATCGAGGCTGACAACCTCTTGGTCATAGAAAAAAATTTGTGTTTTAATTAAATATGTAAAACACAAAAAAACCACTCTACCGTTCATTTAGAATATTTAAAAATTTTCCCCCAATTTCCATAATAGTTTTCAAGTACTCAACGGATTTCTAAATAGGCCTTGATGTGTACATTTTTGGAAACATATTGTTGGCGTTAGGATTAGTATAGTGTTAGGTTTAGTGTTAGCGCAATCGTACATTTATACATAGATTATTTATTTGTATTAATACACGTCTGATACAAAAAAAACATCTATACACATGCATACATACTAGAAGCCTGCGCAGGGTGGACCATTTGGAAATTTCAGATGCGGGTCATTTGTTTAACTTACTGCTCGGCGAAGCAGGAGCGGGTTCAATATTAGTGCTGCGGGATAATTTGTAAAATAGTTGGAATTGTGAAGAATTAATTCTTAAAAATCGTATAATTTATAGGATATTCTTTTTTCATAGCTCATATCTGATTGACACACTGACACTTTTACATCCTCATAGCTCCAT
Organism: Nectonema munidae; assembly: GCA_030549495.1. Lineage (NCBI taxonomy): Eukaryota > Metazoa > Nematomorpha > Nectonematoida > Nectonematidae > Nectonema > Nectonema munidae. The sequence continues at coordinate 125,576 of JAUIRK010000894.1, forward strand.
TTGTTTCCTTAGATATATAGTACATTTTTATCACATATACAATACGTTATATTGAAGGAATTTTCCTATACTTTCTGTTGTTGCACGTAATGTTTTATATATCATGGCAATAATGATTCTAGAGAGCGTAACTTTAATCTTGCACGCCATCTTATTCCTTCAGGATCAGCTTTAAAAGGCCAAACCGCCAATGATATTGTTAATAAAATGCGGGGCGAGCGGGTGCAAGTAATTTTTTACAGCCCGCGGAGCGCTCTAATACATACATATTGACATTAGACACCCATACACTCAAATACTTAGATTTCAAAAACAGCGGTTAAACCCCAAAAAACATATCTTTTTTTCATTGTTATTATTTATACCGTACGTAACATCTTATGGTCCATGTCAAGACTGACTTGTTACGGGGAACAGTCTTTTAAAAAGAACCCTGCTCTGCACGTGTAACAGGTTGGATTCAAATCCTATTTCTGATCCGTTAATTCTTTTCTTTAGTTAGTTTGCCTCTTGACTTGGCTAGGCTATACTTCGCTGAAACGGTGCTAGCGCTAGAATACCTTCATCATTTTGGCATCGTCCACAGGGATCTGAAGCCAGAGAATCTCTTGATTACGAACACAGGACACATCAAATTGACTGACTTTGGACTCTCCAAAATTGGCTTAATGAGCGTCACAACCATACTCTGCGAAGAAAGGTATGAATACGATGGCTGCTCGCGCGAGTTTTCAGACTGTCAAATTTGCGGAACTCCCGAATACATTGCTCCAGAGGTTCTTTTTCATTTTTCTTACATCATGCTTTTGGGCTTACCAACCTTGCGCTAATTTTCCTTTTACGACTACGACTTCATTTTTAATAAAACTTACTTTCCATTACGCTTTTAATCAAGGGTCTGACTTCAGGGAGGGTTCAAGGGTACACGCCCCACCAAGTTCGCACTTTGTTTTTCACGAAGGGTGTCATACTATTTTTGTTCTCTTCACTTTCTTTGGTAGAGAGCACATATTATCTTTTAAAATGTGTAAAGATTGCTCAGATTTTTTTTATTTTTCCAAGTACTTATTGTCGCGTTGAAAGATTTTTTGTCGCTTTTAGAATGTTCAAAAGTTGGTTGAGGACTAGTGTGACTGAAATTATATCAAAACATTTCTTAGTTTGTCGACATAAAAATCTGTTCAAAATAGTTACGAAGTCCATCAAAAATTTGATAGCAAATTTGATTAATATGGTACCGTTTATTTTGAAAGTTTCATAACCGAAAACTATACTTAAATTTAATTATACTATACTTAATTTTGAAACTATACTTAAAAGTATAGCCTATACTATCATCTTTACTTTCATTTTATATTTTTTGATAGAATAAAATTATTGAGTTTATAATTTTTGCATTTTTGAGACAAGTAATAATATGGCATTTTTGTGATCATAAAATCAATTGTAAACGACTCATTTTAATAATTATTTTCCGCCCCCTCCTCCTCCCCTATCTCATTCGCTATTAGGTACACTTTATTTGCAAGTTTGAAGAATAATACACATTAATTCTTTTTGAGTCGCTTTTGTCGTTTCTTTTTAGCCGATCTTTCCAACTTTGCTTCAGAATTATCATGGCTTAACATCCAATAAAAATCTATCATGTTTGGATTCCATCTTCCCTTATATCTACTTTCTATCTTACTAATGTCTTGATGAAACCTTTCCCTATGTTCATCACTGACTGCTCCTAGGTTTGGAGGAAAAAGTCTAGGTGAGAATGAAGAAAGTGAATTTTCAATGGCATCCGACACCCCATATCCTCATATGCTTCGAGCAATTCATTGATACGGTTTTTGAAATCCGGAGCACGTACATTTCCCAAAAAACATTTAAAAGCATTTAAAGTTCTCAGTTCTTTTTTCCCCTAAAGGTCGTTAAAACAATTGTCTCTCATCGCTTCTCAAATTTGGAGGCCAACAAAAATGCCCTCGTTCAATTTCGCGGAACTCACATTCGGAAATAAGTGAGTTAAATGTTGGAAAACAGAACTACTTTTATCAAGGGGTTTCACAAAATTTTTCATAAAACCCAACTTGATGTGTAAACTGTAAAGGAGGTAAGAGCGCCTTATTCATATTGACCAGTGGAGTCTCCTTAACACTGTGTTGGCCTGGCTCAAATGAAGTTCTCTCACCCCATTTTTTTTTGTAATGTTTAGAAACTGCTCTACTGTCCCAGAGACAGAGAAAGCAGCAATACTTGGTGAAGCCGGCTTGCATTCCCATTAGGAAGCCTATGACTTTGAAATCGCTACATAAGCTCCATTGATGTTGTGAGTATCCAACTGCTTCAAGAAGGAGTTTCATATTGTCATATGACTCCTTCAGGTGAGTTGAGTAAGCAATCTAGACACTTGGGTATTTGTTATCGTTATGGAGTAAAACAGCCTTTAGACTCTTTTTGGAGGAATCTATAAAGAGTCTTCATTCTAATGGCTCGTGTTGAAAGCCTAAGTAGTTGTATAATTCTTGAACGTTGCAACAATAACATAAGCGGTGTTTGCACGCAAAATAAGAAGATAGTTCGGCATTACGCTTTTTGTACTTTGTGATCCTCACCTCCTTTTCAACCAAATTAGGTTGTTTCAGCCTTGAAACCAACAACTCGGCTTGTTCTTTCGTAAGATAGAGGTCGCGTATGAGATCGTTTAGCTCACTCTGTGAAAAAACTGTTGGTTCATAGTCTACTTCATTGATACAGGGTGAAGTGCTTATTCTGTAAGAGTTTGATTCTGCAGAACTCGTCTCCTCCCCTGATAAGAATATGTCCTTGTTTTGGGGTGGTTCAGGTACTGGGTAATCATCAGAATGATAAACAGGTCTGATAACTGACGGAAGATTCGGATACACAATTTTTATTCTGGATGCATGTTTGAAACCTTTGATTTTAGTGAGGCAGAAATAACAATCATCGGCATAGCTTGTCGGAACTCTCAAGATCATTGGAACGGCAAACTTGAAAGATGACTTTCTACCATTAAACCAGGCAGACAGGGCGTTGTAACATGATTTGCAAGACAAAAGAAGAACATTTTTGTAAATATGAAAAATCATTTTTATTCAAATTTGGTCACATTTTTTGCCAAAAAATTCAAAAATTTTCTCTTTAAAGTCAAAAAATTAGCGCTACATGGATAAATGTTTCGCATTTTGCGCTCAAATCAGAAAAAAGACTAAAATATAATGAAGAATATCTAGGCAAGACCTAATTTACCTGTCATCCTAAATAATAATCTTAGATAACCTTGGCGGTCGTTCTCTTCAAATTTAAGCAGAATTTTTCCTCTTTTTAACTCCATTTCTGCTGAGAAAAAAATTATGCTCAAGAATAATGTAGTTGATTTCAATTTTTCAATTTCTCTTTATAAATCATTTTCGAGCGGTTTTTAATAAATCAAAGTACATTTTATCACCACGAAGTATATTTTCATTTTTCAGGTTATCCTAAGACAAGGCTACGGCAAGCCTGTAGATTGGTGGGCCATGGGAATAATTCTATATCAGTTTCTAGTAGGCTGTGTGCCCTTTTGGGGAAGAACTCCAGAAGAAATCTTCAAAAGTGTCACATCTGCAAAAGCTATCGAATGGCCTGATGACGGAAGTTGCGGTGAAGTCCTTGCTGATAACAACAATAATCATCAGCAGCAGCAGCAGCGTGATAACGACGAAACCATTCACTTCAATGAACACAATTCCTCAATTGACTCAAATGCTAAGAACATAATAATGGCGTTTTTGGAAGTCAATCCTGAGCTTCGCTTGGGCAGTATTGGGGGTGCTGCTTCCGTTAAATCTCATCTCTTTTTCGCGAACACGGATTGGGATTCTCTATTGCGTCAAAAATCCGAATTCGTTCCTATCTTGGATGACGACGAAGACACGAGTTACTTTGATTCTCGTGAAGAAAGGTATGCATGCGTTTCTTCTCTCTCTCTCTCTCTCTAGGCCATCAATGGATTTACCCCAAATGTTATCGGGTGTGGCACCTAATTTTTTACCCGAATCCATCACTATCATATATTTGTACACTTTATCATATTGCTTATGAAATGAATAAATAAATATCTACACCTCAATTCCTTAACTAGAATCGACTTGAGGGTTTCTGGAGGGTCCAGAAGAACATGCAGCTGACCGTTTTTTAAGATTTGTCAATAGTTATAATCGTGTTCATCGCGGAATGTTATTCTTCTAATGTTCATCCCACTATCATTTTATCAAACCATTTTCATTGCGATTAAATTAAATCATGAAAATTTTTTACTGCTCTATCCTTTAAAATAGCGATTCACTTTTTACTATAAACATTCTAATTGTTGTTTTCAAGATGAATTAATAATGAGTAATTTTTCGTATATTAGGAATTAAGGCTGTGGTGTTACAAACTTTTTCAGGAGAGTGCAAGAATTTACTCACGTTATAATATAGTGAAATAAGTGTATTTAAAATGCACGACTTTTTTAATATTTAAAGCAATTTTATTGATTCAACGCTTTTAAGCGTATAAAAAACGTTCATCCTTGGAATTGACATTTTTAACGTAAATTTTTCTAAACATGTGTAAAAAATATTTTTAATTATAAAAAAATTAGTATTATTTAAAAGTAATCTTATTCTCCTAGAATTAAAATAAACGAAATCAACACCAAAAAAAAAATTAAAAGCAGGAGAGAAAAAAGAAAACCACTTTAATGGAAATACTTTTAACCAATCAATGATCATGTTTCCTAATTTTTTAGTCTGTGAATTTTTTGCACCAATGATTATAAACTAACGGTGAGTGCACCTAAATAACTTTAGACTGGAACTTTGCGTTTTGGGTTGCAGAAAAGCCTGTAACGGGCAGCATGCAGCCAGAGGACCGTTGTTTACCTACCTTTGAGGCAGCGTTTCTCAACCGGGGTCCGCGGAACCCTAGGGTTACTCGGAACGTCGCTAGGGGTGCCACGAGATAAACTGAGATAAGCTGATGTACTTTGTTATAAAGGGCTGTTACTTGACTCTCTAAACTATTACAAATTATTTGCTATTGTTAAATCAGAATTATAAACAATTCATAATATGAATAAGTTACATGTTTCTTTTGATAGTGGAGATTTAATTAGTCAATATATTTAGAACAAATAAAATTACTTTGTCGGTTTCTTAGCTATAGTTTGATTAGATAGTTGGTTTACTGTTCTATTTAATTAAATATTTGCTTACTTTATTAGTCAGTATCCTTTCAAAACCATGTTTAATTAATCTTTTATTTAAAAAAATGAAAGTTTTTTAATTGAATTATTATATCTATCAGCGTTCCCTCCACCGATGTTACTCAAAAACTCCTTGAGGATTCCGCGAGAAATAGTAAGGTATTTTTTACGTCTAAGTTTAGATGCTCAATGAAAACTTTAAAGTAGTAAGAATCTTATTTAGCATTACTAATAAATATGATAGAGAAGTTTTCTCAAACAAGTATTAATTAAATTTTTTTTTCACCGAAGTTTACGTTTTAATTATCTTATATTTTAAGAATAACAAAATTTAAGCAAACTTTTAAGGCCTTTTTTTCATTAGATTAATTGAGAATCCTTTTTTGTCTTTAATCTAATTAAATTTCTTTTACTGTAATAAAAATTTACGAAAATATTTTTTCGTAGGGATTCTTGAAAAATTTATCGTATTCCAGGGGTTCCGCGAAGGTAAATAGGTTGAGAAATGCTGCCTGAGGTATATAAAGTTTCAATTGTATCTTTAAACCTTGTAAATTTTAAAAATATTGGTATTATAGAAATTGTAAAATATGAAGTATTTGTAGTACTTTTTATTATTTTAAATTTTAACAATTAAATACAACCTTACTTGAGTTTTGTCTTTAAAAATAATTTAAATAAATTTTTGAATTTGTTTTAGTTCATTATTATTCTTAACTCCTTGTGGACCTATTTGACATCGGTATACAAGATATCTGCTTTAAGTATATAAAATTGAATTAAAAAAAGGAAAAGATTAGTCGTGAAAATTCTTGTCCTCAAAGTGTCAAACTTCTCCCATTTTGCCAACCCTTCGAGAAAGAATTTTGAAAGCAATCTTCTTTCTTTTTCAAAGCAATTTTATGTATTTAAAGCAGATGATTTTGACTCCATTTAACAGGTTAACGGCCAGAGTCGACTTTACAAAAATTAAATCGTCTGCGTTTATCAATGCTCTTTAATACAAATCTTCTGCTTTACATTATCTAATTATTCTGGTAGTTAACGGGTTAAACCTTATTTAACCTATTTACGACCAAAGTTCCTATTTTGGAACATAAGTAATTTCATTTCGTCTGCTTTTTTTAATGACTTTGAATATAAATCGTCTGCGTTTTTTTAAATATCGTCTGCTTTGCTTGGTCTTAAATGGGTTAATTCAACCTCAAATTCGAGTTCATCTGCCTTCCTCTACCCTACAAGAACAATAAGCCAAAATTGGTTAATACAACTGAATATAAAAGACTTCTCCTCACGCCGCCATTTTGTTTGTAGGTACAGTAAGCGAAGGACACTTCCGAGCCACAATGATGAGTACGATGAGGATGAAGATGAGGACAGTGGCGAAGTGGATTTGTTCGCCAGCTTCACTTCTTCTTCCCCGCGCTACTCCCGCCTTTACTCTAACGCGTCAAGCGACTCTGCCGACAACGACAGTCCCGTTAGCCCGCGCCTCTCTTCCTACAACCTTAATACGCTTAGCATACGGTTTTCCTTACTTTCATTTTGCACAGGCGCATCCAATGCTTTTTCACTTGCATTTCCCTCATTCTTGTGATTGCGTTTTGAGTGAGGCAGTGATGGTTGGTGAAAATTAGTAGGATGATGCAAAATCCTTAGCATTTTTAGTTTATTATAAAATTCATGTGCAATCGCATATCTTTATATATTTGAAGAAATATTTTTTTAGTATAAAGAGTTTTAGGAAACTTTTCTCTGTTATTCACGGCGAGTAAAAGTCAATAAAGTCAACTTTTATTTCCGTTTAGCAAAAACTCTTTGAAGACGATCTTTACTTGTTTAGTCTAAAAAATTTTGAAATAATTTCAAATTTTTAAGTCAATAAAGTCAATTTTTATATTTAACACTTTTTGATTCAATGTACCTAAAATTGTTATAAGCGATACATACAAGATATCTTCTTTATATTAACACTTCCATAATAGTTGGGCTTTTTTTCATCTAATAAAAGGTTTTACTGTAAAGTTTGCCTGACTGAGGTTAAACATGAAGAAGTTTTTTGTAAGACAAATTTTTTTGTTGAGAAACGCGGTTACATACAATATATCCGCTGCAGAAGTTATGGAATTTTATTTCCAAACTTTTTTTATCATTGCATGTTTTTGACATCTTTTACGCAAGTTTACCTTAAAAGTTAAGTTATCCAGCAAAATTATAATCTCCCATCATGTTTTCATCACAATGGCCTTGATATCTTCGTTCAATCTCTTTAACATCTTGATGAAACCGTTCTCCTTGTTCTTCAGAAAAATACCCATATTATCTTTAAATCTGTCTAAATGAGAATTTAACATGTGCATTTTTAATGACATTCTACATCGCATCAACTCAAAAGACTTCATCAAGTTCTGTATCAGATCTTCGTAATTTTCTGCTCTGTGTTTACCTAGAAATCCTTCAAAGACAGATTTCATGCAAAACCAAGCGTTTTTTTCGGTTTCAGTTAGAAGACTGGGAAATTCAATGGAATTGAAAATTTTTCTAATTTGGGGGCCAATAAAAATGCCTCCTTTAATTTTTGCTTCAGAGAGCTTGGGAAAAAATTCAGGTAGGTATTTAAAGGCATTTAAGTTTGAATCTAGAGCCTTTACAAATTGTTTCATTAGGCCTAATTTAATGTGAAGAGGCGGCATCAATATATTTTTAACATCAACTAATGAATTCCACATGACATTTCTATAACCTACAACAAAAAAAAAAGCTAAAAATAAAATTTTAGCCCTGCTGCCCCAAAGACAAAGAAAACACTGATACTTGAAAAAACCTCCTTGTAATCCAGAAAGAAACGCGATCATTTTGAAGTCTCCAATAACTTCCCATTTGTATTTTTCATATTTCAAAGATTCTAAAAGAATTTTAATGCTATAGTAATCTTCTTTGAGGTATACGGAATGAGCTAAAGGTATAGATGGAAAAGTGTTTCTATTATGAAGTAAGACAGCCAGACTTGTTGTAGAACTGTCTATAAACAGTCTCCATTCATGGCAAACATGATTTATGCCAATCGTGTCAAAAGTCCGTCTACATCATTGCAAAAACAAAGACCATTCTTATAAGTAAAAAAAATAGAAAAAGACTTATGCCTATGTCTTTGGCTTGTGACTTGAACTTCTTTTTTGACTAAATTCCATTGCTTCATTCTTGAAAGAAATATTTCTGCACTGGTTTTAGTAAGATACATGTCTCTTATAAAGTCATTTATTTCCTGCTGATTTGGAAAATGAGTCGTTTTATCAGTCTCATCAGATATAAAGTCTTCGTTTTCTGAACTCGTTGATTCTTTGCTGTTATTGTCACTATTATCTTCATGAGTTGTACTCAATAATGGTACAGGATATTGAGAGCAGTGTGGAATAGGAGCTCGTGATGATGGAATGTCAGGGTACTCTATTTTTGGTGCATTTTTTCCCTTTCGTTTTTTACTCACATCTACCAAGCAGAAAAAACAGTTTGTCAAATGATCTGTAGGTTCGAACCATACACGAGGAAAAGAGAATTTCATGCTTCTTTTTTCGCCACGAAGCCAACCTTCAAGAGTTTTCTTGCAATTTTGACAACAAAAATGAGGAGCCCATTCTTTATTCTGATCCGCTACATGAACACGAAAGCTATAAATTCACCACATATAAAACAAAACGAATCGGGTTTATGCTTGCAACTTCTTGTATTCATTGAAATGAAACAAAAATTAAATTTTTATGTTATTTTCTAAATAAAAAAAAGGAATTAGCTAAACAAGTAATGAAAATGCTAAAAATTTTATCACATGTATTAATAAAACAGTTTATATAAAATCTCAAATACCTTTAAAATAGAAATTATGCTAGGATCTTTTTTACTATTAGAAAAACACTATTAGGTACCATTAAAAAAAAATTAGAACGTAATATTCATCAAACTGCCAATAATTTACACAAAATCAAACTTTTTTTCGATGTATTTGTCTTTTTATAATCAAATAATATTGTAGAGTAAAATAATAATGACTAAAAGCTGGGAACAAAAAAAAAATTTTAATCAAATTCAAAATATAAAAGAAAAACAAAAAAATCAAAATATTTTAAAAAAAATAAATTCTATATTATATTATGCATAAAATTTTTGTTTCCTTTTTCAATATATAAGTATATATACGCATAAAAGGTAGTTGTGAATAGCTTATAACAAAAATCAATGAATTTGTTAGTCATAGAGTAAATGAAATTAAATAATTTGATCTTAAAGCTTTAAAATCGAAGTTTAGTTCATAAAGTTAGGTTTTTTAAATACAGTGTATCATAAGAAAACAGGAAAACATTAGAACTTGGGAACAAAAATTGTGTTACACAGTGATTACCGGCATTAAATCATTCAAAATTAGTAATAGAAAAAGACCTTCTCTTTTCAAACCTATCGGCAACACTTCTGTTCCAATTGTAACGAAATTGACAAATTGGTTGCAAGCAGCAAAATATTTTCATTAAAATCTTCCAGCAGTGAAGAAATTAATGATGAAGATGATGGAATTTTATTGCCAAATATCAAGAAATTGTTATAAAAAAAATCTGTCTCAAAACTTGCTAACAATAATTAGAGAATATTCACGATTCATTGATTTAGTAGGAAAAGGTCAACATAGAGACTTTTTCAGTCGAAGATGCCTTTACTTGTTTCAACATTATTTCATTTAAGACGAATTTGGCGTTAAAAGTTATCTTGAAAATAGATTCAAATAAAATGAAATCAATAAAATCATGAATATGGAAAACTCAAATCTCTCGCAGTACTTATCCCAAATTACAAAATTGTCAAGTTTTAACTTTAGAAGTAGAAAGATCTTTTTCTAAAATGAAAAAACTGCTAGAAAATGATCGAATTTTAAATCAGAAAATGTCATTAATTATATGTTGTTGCATTACAAAGTCATGGATTCTTTGAAATAATTTTCAATACTTTCTCTAAAGTGTTCATTGTTGTTCAATTCTATGAAACTTTAAAAAGTCAATAAAGTCAATTTTTTGGGTCAAATTCTCATAACCTGTACGGTTGAACGCGGGTAGACAACTTGAGTGTCATCTCCAACCTGTATACTACGATGATTTCTATTCCATGTACAATGACTAGGGAGACAATGTTCAACTTTCTGTTCATATTTTGCTAGATGTAAGATTTGATATACCTCATTCTGTAAGACGATGTTACAAAAGTTATTACCTATATTTTTGCAATTTGCACTATTTTAAATAATATATCTGTCAATTAATCAAAGAATTGAAAAATATTCTTTAAAAAAACAATAAATATTTATTCTTTTTAAATATATCGTTGGATCTCGGTCTCTAATCATTTTTATCAAATCATGCATATAAGAAACTTAAAGTACCGGGATCCAAATGATATATTTAAAAAGAATAAATATTTAACTTATCAAGATGACAAGTTAAATGTCGCCTACAAATCAATTAACATTCTATGTATATATAAACACACGCATTTAAATACACTCACGCATATATGTAAATACACTAGCGCACACAATCAAAGATTCTAGTCATCGTCAAGATTTCGGATCACACTATCAAGAGTGGACTAAGCCAAGTTCTTGTTGAATCAGCGATTTGCCTTTGTTAATAATAATAAATTCATACTTCTATCTTTTACGTCACTTCGTAATAGACGTCGTAGGAAATGTTTTGAGGAGCAGGTCTGTTTTATCCCTGTTTAGCCGCTCTAACTAACGCACAGAGCTAGCGAGCACCATCTAAAAATACTCAGTGCTTATAACAAGACCAACAAGAATAGTTTTCATGATTTAAAATGATAAATCGAAGTAGATTTAAAACTGGTGACTCGTGGTAGTATATCTTTTGTCTTTCATATATCTAAACTTTTCTACTTTGTGCCTATTAGAAGTTCTCAAGATGAGAGTAGTGTGGTTTCAATGCCGACGACGTCCTCCCTTAAAAAAGGTGAAGTGGCTTCTAAGCTGCGAAACATCAACCCCAGCAACGCACTCGCGCTGAACTCATCATCCCCATTGTCACTCTCCCCCTCCTCCTCCTACAATGTTCTTCCTAGCTCGCTCCTACGCAAACTCTCGCCTCTCGTCATCCAAGAACTCGGCAGTCAAAGCGTGAGGAGTGCTAGTCAATCGAGCATCACACCAACTTTCGCTTTCTCCAGCCTTTCTCCCATCGGTCATCTCTCATTCTTTTTATTTTTAGAAATTGAAGGCGAAATAGATACTCCCTAATTTATTTAATCAATTAAAAGGTATAACCTCACCGAGTATAATTTTTTTTCATTTGTTTTGAAATAATTGTCTTTGGTCTAGACTCTAGATGTTTACTTCTTAACGGATTTGATCTCCGAATAAGCGGACGATATTCAGTAATTTGTTTCAAAATATCTTAAAATAAAGAAATCGTCTCCAGAATTTAAAGTTGAATACAGGATTAAATGCATTAAATCAAGAAATATGACATATTAAAGGGGGAGTGGATAGTACAGAATTAATTGCATTGTTCAGTAGTCTTCACTTATAAAGAAGACCTTTGCATATAAAACTCTAGAACATTTTCATTAAACTCTGGTTATATTAATATTTCCTTAAGAACATAATTTTTAAAAAATCTCTATGAATTGTAAATTTGTAAGTAATTTATAAAACCTTAAGTTTTTTATTTTAAATTCATTTTAAAACTTAAACTAGCTTTTGAACCGACCGAAATCATGAATATACATGCTAAATGCTACAAACAAAAAACAAAGATTGGTGATTGGAAAACTTAAACTCTCCGTTTTAACCCTTTCATGACCATTGTAGCATATATTATAGATAAACAATTTTACCTTCGTCTGCTTTTTCAAATAGTTTTGTTTATGAATCTTCTGCTTTTTAATAAATATCGTCTGATTTTTCTGGTAATGAAAGAGTTAAACGGTTCCAATTTTTTAAAAACATTTTTTTCTAACTTCCTCACTTTAAATATAATTAAATTTTATTCTTTTACATTAAGTTTTTTTTTTACTTTCTTTTCTATATCATTTATATTTGAAAGAAATTGTTAGTCCGTCATTCGCTAACGGTATCTGGGCTATTTTATCAGCTGAGCATCGCAGTTTGCACACTCTATCTGTCGGAGTCCTAATTCCAATTCAATTTAGCCCTTTCGTGACCAGAAAAATCAGACGATATTTATTAAAAAGCTGAAGATTCATATACAAAACTATTTGAAAAAGCAGACGAAGGTAAAATTGTTTATGTATCATATATGATACACTCGTCACTAAAGGGTTAGGATGCGATTCGTAATATAAAAATTATTTCATCAGGTATATTGTGATGATGTACAAGAGATGTGGTTTTTAGTTGTTAACCCTTTTACGGCCAATGTTCTTATTTTGGAACATAAGTAATTTCATCGTCGTCTGCTTTTTTCAATGACTTTGAATATAAATCATCTGCGTTTTTTTTTAGATATCGTCTGCTTTGCTTGGCCTTAAATGGGTTAATTAGTTTAGTGGAAAAAGTATATCGTGTGATCTGTTATATCATTCGGCATTCAGAATAGACAAGTTTAGGTGTATTCAAAACAGAGTAATAGCAGAGTAAATAGATCGATTTGTACAAAATTTCGGTTCGGTGGATAAAATTTCGTCTGTATTTATTTATCACTCTACCACTTTTTTCTGTGCACAATCTCTCTTTTATCTTTCTTTTCCATTTTGCAGAAAACAGCAATATTTCATACGAATCCGCGGCCAACTCTAGAGATCATTCTCCCATCCACGAGAATATGACTCTTCCTCTGATTCCGTTTTCTAATCTGTCAACCGCAACCATCAACAAATCCTCCTCTTCAGGCTTTGGGTTCACGCTTCGCTCCATTCGTGTCTACCACAAAAACTTTGACTCGTTCTCCATCCATCATATCATCGCGGTACACGCTTCCCTCATTTCCTTGTCTTAGATGTTTTGAGTTGTCCTCTCATAATTATGCACATGTGGCATAAGTCATGCCTAGTTACACTGTATTGTAACGCTACTTTACATTTGTGCCTTGAGGGAAATAGCAAATCATGCAACACGGTAAAGATTCATCAAAAGTTAGGTGCCTGTTCTTGAGTAGATTTCAAAAAAAGCTATTTTATTTCGTTATCTGTCCTTCGATAGATTTTTTTGAGAACACATTTCCTTATGGCAGAAGTTTTTGCGTCGATAATCAGTCAGTCTCGAATATTCGTCATTTTTTTAGGAACCGAATGTGATGGAAAAACGCTGCTTCACTCTCTCTATATATAGGATTCTACACTACCTATCACCAACTACTGATCCATTAATGGATATTACATATTTATCAGTTCCTTTGACACATTCATTAATACTTTTGAAAACGCTATAATATTTTAACATATGTTAACATGTTTGAAATTATTATTTATATACCATGTAGCATAATTACATTTAATTCTACGCATTTTAACTTTGTGTATAAAAGGAAGTTTGTATTTAAATAAAAATTGTTCTCCTATTTATGGAGAGCATTTAGAAAACTGTTATAGAAGACAACAATTGTTCTAGATTGTCAATAAAAGTATTTATTTTTATAATTAAAAGGCTACAACTAATTAATAATAATAATAATTAATCAATGCAATAATTTAATATTATTTTTGGGTCTATAAACCTTTAAAATATTTTGAACGAAATCATTTGTCTTTGATTTTGCTAATGACCACGTTTTTACAATGTTTTTTGCATTTATTATATACATCGTTCTGTTTGTGTAAATAGTCACCAATGCTACCACTCTGTTTTGTTTCTATACTTCTCAACATACTAAGGCTGCTGTCGCATTCACATTTTGACGCGGATTTAAGAAAAATGATCTTGTTGCATTTTAGTAATGTAATCCTTTCGTAATCACTCTGCTATAATTCCCGCATATCTACTCCTTGATGAAAAAATATTACTTGAAAGAAGATCGTCAAAATCCTCAAATTTAGACGATTTTCTTTTCAGCAATGCTGGAGTTGATGTGAAGGCGAAGCTTAGGCTTAACCAGAATATTTTCACATTTATTTTCGATTTTAGGTAAGATAGTGTCTAGCAAAGAAATTGGAATCGTTTTCTTGGAGAAATCTTCACTTAGAAGGAGAAACATTTAGTGATTTAGACGGCGTAAGAATTTCGTTGTAGCATTTGAAAAAGGATGATTCAATATTCTTTCTTTCATTGAGAAATGTTTTTTAAACCAAAGCTATAGATTCTGAAACACAATCTACAGATTTGTGTATTAAATAATCCGTAAATTGCATAGCTATGAATGGTCTAGCAACGTTACAATCTAGGTATGTTATTATAAAAACATTATTAAAATTTTGATTCGTAGAAATAGAAATTATCTTGTAATATGATGCTAAGTTGTTTTACATCCAATGCATTTATTGGTAACTAGTAAAGACGCAAGAAAAAGAAGAAGAAGAAAACTTATTTTAAAAGTATAATAGAACATATACGCATTCCCAATTAAATGAATTATAAAAACATACAAGAAAAGAAGATTTTCAAAAAAAAAAAGAGGGCCAACGGGTAATGAAAATTACCATCAAGATAAAATAACAACAAGCAATAAGTTGCAATTAAATCAGTACATACAGCTAATTCAATAAACTAGCATTAACATAATTAAATATTAAAAAAATATTTAGACATAAAGACGAAATATTCAAGTTGCAATCTTTATGCCTATCTTCAATGTAAGCTTTTTTTGAATGACAGGTAGGTAGAATTCTTTAAATACAATTTGAAAAAATTAAAAGCTTTTATGCTGTCAACAAGAACTTTACTGAAGAACGCAGTTTTTCGTTTATTAAAGTATCGCACTTTTACAATGCACAGCTGTATTCGCAAAGTAATGGAAATTAAGGCGTCCATTTAAGTAATCATTTTTGAAAGCCGAAGTACACAATAAATGTGTTCCAGCAACTTGATCAAGAGTAAAAAAGTTTCAGGTTGAGGGTAATTAACATCACATGTTTATCAGTGTACGCGATTTATATTATCAAAGTACAAAATTCCATATAGATGAGACAATTTGGTAATAATGTGTGATACATGACTTTTCCATTTAATTTGAATATCTAGTACAACCCCCAAAACCGCTCTTAGAAAATCTGATGTAAAGTTTGGCGATTAATTTGCAGATGTCAAATACTTTCAAAACTTTATTAGTAAAAAAAATACATAACATTTTGAAACTTTGAGATTTCAAAAATGAGTATTTGATCTAACTGTCGTCATTTTAATGGGAGTACGAAATGGCGCGTCATGCAATGCTTCCTTCAGCCAATCCCATACTTTTTGATTAGGAGGTAGATAGCAATGGTCCCGCGAAAGGATGTGGCGCGGGTGTCGGTGACTTGGTGACGCACATAAATGGGGAAGAGATTTCGGGGTTGCAGCACATCGAAGTGGTTAAGAAGTTGTCTTCCTCCTCCAAATACAACCAAATACTGATCAACTTCATTCCTCTCGACCAAACCAGCATTCAAATGGTCAAGCACAGCGACAACAACAACACACGCTCTTCCTTTCCACAGAGCGCTAAAGTGTATCATCCTGCTGCCATAAACTTTAAAAAGAAACGCAATTACTACGCCAACAAATTCACGCTTAAAAGCAATTCCTCATTTTTACTGCACACTCCCACAAAAAACTTTAGCAAGTCCAATCTACACCTCAGAAATCCTATCCATTCTCCTGTTTCAAGGTTTGCTATCATCCTTCTATACAACAAATATATTTATTTATTTTTGTGGCGCTGAATTAGCTACGCACTAACTACCTCAGATACTTAATCATTGATGTTGCTTCAATATTCTAACGCAATTTCCACGCCACTATAACACTTTTTATAGCACTTTTTGAGAAAAAAATGTTAGATAAGTTTAAAAAAAATTTTGCCTCCCATTTCAAGTTTTTAATGAGATCTAATTGCCACCAACAAAATTATTTTAACCAGTTAACAACCCGAGTCGCCAATTCTCGACTTTACAATGAATCATCTGTGTTTAGTAGGTTGTAGGTTTACATCAAATATCCTTGGTTAATTATCTGGTAGTCAAGCAGTTAAAACAACTAACTCCCATCAAACCGAATACAAGCATTATTTTGTATCTAAGTTCATTTATAAAGTGCACCTTTTTTTAATTCATTAAATCCTTATAAAACTTGCGTGAATAACGTGCATATTAATTTTCCGCGTTATGCAGGTTATCTTTGTAGTACCAAAAAAATATGCGAAATTATAATTGGAGAAAATGAATCTCAAATTGTATAAAATTGGTTAAGAAAATAGCAATGGAATCAAAATTACATTTTTCGTTAAGTTGGGGACAGTAAATTCACTTCCAGAACAGCATGTCACACAAGAACTATAGCGATTTTGAGCTCATTCTTTTCTGATTTAAATTTAGGAAAGCTTCTTTAATAAAGTCAATAGCTTTCAAAAACAAGCCGGTTAGTGTTAGCACAAGTCATTCCTCTAACGCTTCTTCCATCCCAAGAATTTCAAGTCAAGAAACAAATACTCACTCCAAAGTGAAAACAACATCTCCAAACTTTTCCGCATTCTCGAAGCCAAAGTAAGACATTGCTTCTGTATTTTGGGAAAAAAACCAGCAAGCATTCCAATTTGTATTTCATAGCCAACCAAAAAAGGGTAGTGTCTGGGCTCAACCATCTAAAAATAGAAATACCATTTTACAAACATTTGATAATGATGTGTCACCACTGATTTTGACAATTCAAATTTTTTCTTCAATTTGCATAATAGTTGAAGAGTGCTCAATCAATTTCCTAATCGGCCTTTGTCTATAAAATTTTGGAAAGCTATTGTCGGAGTTGGGATTGGTGCAGAATTAGCATTCGTGTTAGTATTAGCATAATCGTACATGCATTATTTTACACATATTTTAAAGGGTTTCTACAGTATAATTCCAAATGGTTTGCTTTTCCCATTCCCAAGATAATTTTTCCTTCAGCCAGTATTGAAATCAGAATTGCAGAGTTGGGAGGACTCAAACGTTTTGAAGGAGACAGGAGTGTGAATCGAGTTGTGAAAACGAGAAGTGTATACCCTCGAATGATCGGACATTTTTCTTCCCTTGGATGGTCAAAATGGGCCGCAAAGGCCACTTTTTAAGTTTTTTTCTCAATAAAAATATTATAACTGTATAATGAACACAACAAACCCATTATTTATTATTTTAAACTAAACTTTACTTGAAAACTCAATTTTATTAGCTAGAAAAATTTGATTCAATTTTTTAACGCCATCTCCATTTTATTTTCTTGATAAATGAAATATGATAATGATGTATTTTGCTATAAATCTACAAAAAATAGAAATAATACAAACTATAAATATCCTTATAATTGCATAAACTTAAAAATAAAAAATTTCTGCTTCAATTTACACAAAATGTACTTCTTATAACCTATTTTCAAATATAAAAATAGGTTATCAGCACCTCTCAAAATTCACTCAGTCAGGAACGGAGAATATTCAGAGGTAATAATAACTATGCAAGAGAAATTATTGTAATAGATTGCTATCATTACATAATCACATTAAGTGATTTAGATAGAGTTCAACCGATCGTTTCAAATGATCTAAGATCTTTAGCTATAAATCCGACGCGTGCCAGTGTAATGTTTTCTTTTTTAGCTTTCGAAATAACTTTAGCATTATTCAAAACTGGCTTGATAGCATCAGTCAGTAAAGTTTTATTAGGATATATTTTGCACTTGTGTCTCCTAAGAATAGAAGTACCTGTTTTTCTTCCACAAAAAGCGAAAGCTTGAAAGCATACTTTACAAACGACAAAATCCAAATCATTGTTTTTCTCATTTACCACGATACCAAACGTCTTCCAGAGCTCTGATTTCAATCCATTTACACTTTTTATTTTATGTAAGCCAGCTTTCAAATGAGATGAAACTTGCTGAGATGTTAACGTTGCCATTTAAAATGTGCGAAAGAAAACAACAAAAAAATGAATTATTGAATATTTCAAAAATATGACATTCTTATTATTTGATTTTTTTTCCAAATCCAAAAGATCCAAATGATCAAATGAACAAGTTTTCCTCAAACTTCACTATTGATGTACTTGTTGGGTACTTTGCCTCTCTTTATTGGCTTGGTCTTTCAAAGGGCCAAAGAGTACCATATGACGATATTTACACACCCCTCATAGGATCTCCATTTGTCAAAAGTACTTTATCAAAAAATGAAATCAAGTATTGCACCCGTTTTCTTCGGTTTGATGACCCGATAGTGAGAGAAACTTTGTCCTGATAGAATAAAGGCAGCAAAGTACGCGTTCTAAATGATCACGTTTGCAAAGTTTTCCATAAGTAATTTTTTATTGTTTTATATAAATTTGTTTGTATGTTTTGCATGTTGATTGTGTGTGTGTGTGTGTGTGTGTGTGTGTGTGTGTGTGTGTGTGTGTGTGTGTGTGTGTGTGTGTGTGTGTGTGTGTGTGTGTGTGTGTGTGTGTGTGTGTGTGTGTGTGTGTGTGTGTGTGTGTGTGTGTGTGTGTGTGTGTGTGTGTGTGTGTGTGTGTGTGTGTGTGTGTGTGTGTGTGTGTGTGTGTGTGTGTGTGTGTGTGTGTGGGCTCATGTGCTTATTTGTGGGTGCGTGTGTCTGTGTATATTGTGTGTGTCAGTGTATTGTTTGTGTGTGTGTTTATTTGCGGGTGCGTGTATATTGTGTGTGTGTGTGTTTATTTGTGGGTGTGTGTGTGTATGTATCATTGCGTATGCATAAATATGTAGAGATATGTATGCGTTCTCTATCGGTGTCATATCCTGTTTTTGTACTAAATAATTATATTTCAGGTACTCGAATGTAAAAGATTATGTTTGTATAGACGAGCAGTTACTCAAATATCGCGGAAATTGTCCCATTGGGATATTTGATCCTAGTAAGCCAGGAAAGTACGGCATAAAGATTTATCACATAAATGATGCCAATAGTCTTTATATTCTTTCCCCTGAAATTTATTTTTCCTCACATCCAGAAGAAAATTATTTCAGTGGCGAATCAATAGTGAAAAGATTATACGAAGATGCAAATATTCCTAATGGCGTTGGCATTGTTGTAGATCGTTTTTTTATGTCTAACGATTTAATCTTGGTCGGTGGTAGGTACTTGTATTGAAATGAAAAGATTTAACCCCCATGTCATGAAAAAACAAAATGTGAAAAAAAGAAAAATGAAGGACTGCGGTTCTTTCATCCTGTTTACGTTCCAATGCGACATGCTACCCACAATTTCAAAGTGGTACACGTGATGTCAAGTCAGCACTACTCAAATATTCAATTTTTGGGTTCGAAGAAAAAACCAGAATCCATGCTCGTATACAACAAATACAAGTGCGGCGTCGACAAGGCTAACCAAATGCTGAATATGTATACCACTTATAGAATAAACTTTAGATGGCCAATGGTGATATTTTCCAATTATCTTGATGTGGCTGCTCTAAATACTTACATTATCATGAATACTAACTGTCCTGATCAATATAACTCTAAAGACGGTGGAAGAAAACAGGTCCTTAGAAAAATAGCTTTTAGTCTTGCTGAAACATCCATGAAAATATGAGCACAAAGCGATCAAATACCGCAAGAAATAAAACTTATCTTGCAATCTTATGGTTTTGTGAAAGAACAAAGTTCACAAAACCCCAACAAAGTTCCAAAAGAAAAGCTTGTTTTTATTCCAACTGTAAAAGCAGAGTTTTTCAAGTATGTGAAAAATGTCAACAAAACACCTGCAACAAGAATGAAAAAAAAGTTTGTCAAAGCTGATTTTCTATGTCTCAATAAAGACTTTGATATATCCATATTTTTTTATTTTGAAGATTGTTTTACATTCATTTCATTTAAGTTCACTCTAAATTAAAGTTAGACAAGTTTTTTCCATTTGATAGACAAAAAATTTCATGCAAAATAAAAAAATCTTCTGAAGCCCTGTTCAATTTTTTTTATAAAATTTGATTCAAATTTGTTTAATTTAAGTTTTCAGAGTCTCATATAATTGTAGTTAATCAGCGTAGTCACGCTTTTTATTCACACCATGGCCACTGCGACCCTGTTTGACCATGCGAGGGTTAAGAAAAGAAATGTCCATCTCAGACTCCTAAAATTAAAATTTTGAGTTGTAATTTTAATTATTTACCTATTTATTCATTTTTCAATTTAATGAGGATAGCCTTTCTTGACTCTAATTTACGATTTTTCAAACCACATCTGAATACAAATATTGCCTCATGTTTAAGCATATCTTTTTCTGATAGACGAGTTATACGTCAGACCTGTAAAACGATATGCGTAAATATTCCTTGTGTTATACGAGAGTTGGCTCGTTTCTAAATAATTATTCTCAAAATACGACTCTAATTACTACTCTGATTAGTAAAAGGCATATTTACAGGTCGTATAGTTGTTTGTCATAGCTGTCAAACACTAAAAGACGAGTGTGCATGACTTCTGGTTGTAGGAGTGAAAAATTGCTCCTTTGCGCGTGGTTTCTTCTCCGCATGCTGATCAGCGAAGCTTCCAGCGCTACAATTGCTTACCTTGATTTTGTGCTTCTCTATATCTGATTTTGAGTTTTTTAAAAGATGATTATGACTCTGACAAAGATCCTAGTAATTATTACGTTGATTATGATCCGAATCGGCACCAACCCTATGTTTTACGACGAATACTCTATACAGGCATTCATTCCCAATGCTTTCTTATATTGAATACTTGGAATAGAGTTATAAAATCGAGCAGGCTTAAATTTTCTTCTCGAACCGGCCCTACAAGCAACTTTGGTTTAGTCAAGTTTGAGTATTATTTTTCATGTGCGTTCCCCAATCTACACTCTCCTTCTTCAAAGTACATCTTTTCTCTCATCTTTCTTAGAAGCGCCAATTTCTTAGAATACCCTCCTGCGGCGGTATCAGCCTCTCCCAACAATCCCGTGTTGAGTGCCAACCTGCCTAAATTGCACAACATCGGCATGCCTTCCCTACAAAGCAGCCACACTCCCCCCAAAAACTTTTCCTCATCACCATCCCCCTTCAACTCCAGACTTTCTCGGAGGCAGTCATGCGGTTCCATTTCTCCTCTTGCGTCCAAAGCATACACCACCTACGCCACTAAAACATCCCCATCCCCCAAACAACTCTCGTTGGAACATCAAGAGGACGTCATTCCAAGCAAACGCGTCACAGAGAGAAGAAGCTTCACTCGTCCTGAAGCATTCATCCCCTCATCTAATCCATCTTCGCTTCATTGAATCTATTCGCTGCATAATATGTAAATACAAAATATTATTTGTATTCCACTTCTATAGAATGGTTTATATGAAACTCTATGCACATCTTGTGTATGCACGACTGGAAGGAGAGTAATCCATTTTTTGTCAATGTTTCATCCTTTATACGGGTTTATAATAATGCATGCATTCCCTCACATAACACATTAGTGCTGCCTGAGTTCCCCACATCATCATCATCATTACTCACTCTTTTAACAAATTTCCAATTATTATTTTCTATTTTAATATTTATTATATTTAATAGATTTCTCCTGCTTTTACTCATACGTTAATAAATCGTCGTCGTGATACACACTTTGATTCACACACTTTGATTCCAGCCCATTTGACCGGATTATACCCTTTTTTCTGCCACCGTTCCTTAAATGGAACATCAATTTTAAGTTCTCATACTATTCTCATTTTAAGCTTAATTTTATTTATTATAGTTTCTCATTACTTAACTATATTATTTGTATAATAAAAAAAATCTACTAGTTTGGATAACGTTTTTATTGAAATAATCTATAGAACATGGGTTCAAAAATAGTGTTATTTTTTTAAGTAAATTTTATATACAAAAAAACAAATGAAATCAATATTAATATTTTTTATTAGCAAATTTTTTTTAAAAACACTTAATTTATAAATTTGAATGAAAAAAAGACAAACAGTGATTATAAATTTTTCTATATGATTCAAAACAACAAAATGTTCCATTTATAAAACAATGGAAGGTTACTATATAACATTAGTAAGACAAAAAAAAATTCTATTTTATTATGTTAAAAAAATTGTAATGTTTAAATTAATGATTTTATAAATTAAACATAAATTTTATATATTTTAGATATATAATTGATCATAAATGAAAGAATTCTGATATTTTTGATACAAAAAAAATACTAAAGTTTCTACAATTGCCGAAGCGCGTGAAGTAATTTTAGACTCTAAAAATCCTTCATCGATAGTTGTTTTACCTCCTGTTGCTGGAGATTCAAAAAATCAAGATACAGATACAGAAGATTTATACGAACATGAGGAAGAATATGAGCCAGCTGGTGAACTTGAGGTAGAAGAAGAAAATGAAAGCAGGGAAGATGAATATGCGGATAATTATAATGATGATGAAAGCACGTTGGATACTACTGGCGTTTCTCCTCCTAAAAAGAAACAAAAGCCTATTTCTAATATTCCTTCGAGAAAAGATGGAAAATTTGACAAATCGCTTCTTACAAAAAAATTTGGAATAAGCAAAAAATTTGAAGTTCTTGAAGGAAAGAGACCGTTTGACATTTGGAATTTAATTTTTAACGATGAAATACTTGAGCCTATTGTTTTTCAAACAAATCTCTATGCCAATAGAAATAAAAACAATGAAAAGTTCAATGTATGTTTCCAAAATTAAATGAAAAATTTATTGGTATCTTGTTGTTATCTGGCTATCATATTGTAGCAGAAGAGCAACAATATGGGTCTTCTCAACCTGATTTTCATGTAAATATTGCGGCTCAGTAAATATAATAAAAAAATTTCTCCACTTTGCTGATAATTCAAGTTTAACGCCTGGTGATAAAATGAGCAAAGTATCTCCATTATATAATTTTATGAATGTGAGTCTTGTACAATTTGGCGTTTTTCATAGTTTGTTGAGCATAGATGAGTCTATGGTGCCATACTATCGACGTCATTGTTCAAAAATGTTCATCAAAGGTAAGCCGATACGTTTTGGCTATAAAATTTGGTGTCTTTTTGGAAATGATGGATTTCCATTATATTTAAAAATTTATCAAGGAAAAGAAATTTTTCTAAAAATAATCACCTTGCAACAAGAGTTGTCAAATACATGGTTGATGTTATAAAATCTAACTCTGACATTGAATGTCACCAATTATATTTCGACAACTTTTTTACAACTTATAAATTGCTTTTGGAATTGAGAGAAGGTAATGTCAAGGCAATTGAAACAGTTAGGAAAAATAGAATTGCGGATGCGTCTAAAACACTAATATGCAATAAAAAATTGAAAAAAGAGCAAAGAGGATCCTATGATTATTGTTCCGATGGAAAAGTTTATGTTGCAAAATGGAACGATAATTCTATAAATTATGAAAACCATGAGCCAATACATAGAGTGAGACGTCGTGTAAAAGGCGGAGAGAAAAACATAGCACAACCACATCTCATATTTTTTTACAACAAAGGGATGGGAGGTGTTGATCTTTTGGATCGACTATGTGAATCTTATCGTACAAATATAAGAAGCAAAAAGTGGTATTGGCCACTTTTTATTAACATCTTAAATGTATCAGTGATAGCAGCATGGAGGCTTTATTGTAAAACAAATGGAGAAAAACTTTCTCACTTACAATTTTGAAGTGAAATCACACTTTGCTGTCTAAAAGCCGGTATCTCAAATCATCGTAAAAATGAATTTGCCGGAGAGCTTCCACAAAATGTTCGATTTGATGGTATTGAACATCTTTTGATTAAATCAACTCAAGGAAGATGTAGAGTATGTCAAAAAAATACAGTTAAGATGTGCAGAAAATGTAATGTGAGATTACATACAGAAACAGGAAAAACTTGTTTTGAAATATATCACAAAAAACCTTGAATTTTTCTTTTATTGTTTTTTTTCATTTACATATATTTTATCTTCAATAAATTTTTTGCTTTCATATTTTAAAACTCTTATATATTTTTTAGATTTACTTTAAATTAAATTATCTAATTTTTAGCTATAAACTCCAATGTTCCTTAAATGGAACATTACCAAAAGTTGAAAGTAACAGTATTACAAACTTCAAAATTGGTAAAGATTATTCTCACACAATTTAGTGCTTATATAATTTTAAAAAAACTGCATTAAAAAATTTAATCTATAGTCGGCATGAAAAAGTTTGAACACGCAGTATTGTATTCGTGGATGAGTGATTATTTACTTGGAAACAAAAAAACTTTTTTTATTGAAGAAATGAACATTGAATTCTATTAATTCTACGTCCTGATTTCAGATTCATCACGTCACATTTTTGTGTAACAATGTGTTATTTAAATATTCTATTTTAATATTTTTTCATGTTATAATTCAACCTTTTGTTATTAAAATCAATTAATTTAATATTTATTATAGACAATTTTGAATAAAATATATATTTTATGTTGTAAGAAGAAAAGTATATGTTAATTTTTATTGGATTTACATTTCAGACATATGTCTCTTTTTGTTTATTTCTCTTCTTCCTTTTAAAAGAATTCTTACTGTCTCTTTGTAGAAACAACAGTAATCTCCCATCATATTTGGATTAAATTTACCTTCATTTCTCTTTTCCATGGTAGCAATTTTTGATGGAAATGCTCTCCATGCTCGTCACTGACAACGCCAAGATTTTACGGAAAAAATCCAAATGAGAAAGTAAAAAATTTTACTTAAAGACATTCTGCAATCCATTTGTCTTAAAACACTTGGGCATTTTTTTTATTTCTTCATAATCAATGGCTGTTTCCAAGAAAATTCTTTACAACATCTACAAAAGCATTCAATTCATCTTCATTTAGTGCTGAAAGAAAAAGACCATCTTTTAGCAAACTTCGAATTTGAGGTCCAGTAAATATTCCTGCCTTCAATTTAGCCTGTTATTGATTTTGTTAAATTTGCTTTTTAAATACTGAAAACAACTTCCTTGATGATCCTTTTACAAAAATTTTCATTAAACCCAGTAACTCCATCTATGCTATTCCACAGAAAGAAAAAACACATATTTTGTATAGCCTAGTTGTAATCCAAGTAACAAAGAAACAAGTTTAAGATCTCCACTAATACTCCATCTATGATTGTTATAATTTAAGATATTCAACATCATTTTTATGTTTTCATAAGTTTCAAGACCGATAGCATGTACCAAAGATATTGAAGGTTTAATATTTCCATTATGCAATAAAATTCATTTGAGACTAGCTTTGTTGGAATCTATGAAAATTCTCCATTCTTCGGATACGTAAGAAGGACCAATTTTTCCAACAAACCAATAACATCGTTGCAATAACTACAGCTTTATTTTTGAGAATTCTAAGTGACGATAGCGAAGGTAGAAAATTTTTGCGTTTCGGAGAAGTAAATTTGTTTCAATCTTGACCCCAGTAGCTCTGATTTTTCTTTTGTTAAACTTAAATCACGTACTAAGCCTTTCAATTCGGATTGTAAAAGCAGATGTGGTGCTCCTACTTTAGAAAAATAAACTTCATCACCCTCACTTTCTGTGTTTTCATCTGATTCTCCGGAAAGCCTTTTTTCTTTTCGAAGAACTCGTTGTTGATGCGTACTATCATGAAATTCAGGTAAAATTGGATACACGATTTTTGATTTGTTTTTTTTTGAAAAGCCAGAAATATAAGTTAGTCAAGCAAAAGCAGCAGTCGTCAAAATGATTTTTAGGTACTCGCCAAATCATCGAGGTTTGAAAAGGCATTGCTTTTCTTTTGCCTTGCATCCATGCCAATAACGTCGCGTTACATTGTGCACAGCAAAAATGTGGCGACCACGTCTTATCTTGACCAAAATAATTACATTACAACTTGACCTTACAACCAAAATAATATTTGAAGTTATATTTCTTCGCTATTTTAAGAGTGTACTTTCCACATACATAACAAAACTATTAAAAAAAAATTTAATTCATTGTCTATTTAAAAAATTTAATTCATTGAAACATCTGATAAATCATTTTCTGAAATTAATTTTATTTAAAAAATCAAACAAAATAGGTATGATAGAATTATTTTTTATTATTTTGAAACAAACTTCATTTTACATCTTACCATTAAACAAATAAATTGTGATTTACAAAAAAATGGTACGTGTTAGGGAATTTTGTTTTCATTTATGAAATTGAAATATTAAAAAATACTAAAAATGTTAATCTGAATTTTCATAATAAAGTTCGTGTTGCATTGTGCATCAATGGATATGCTTATAGATTTACACGAAATAAATTGTGAGTAAACTGGACAGACTCTGTTATGAAAACTAAGTAAGTTTCGCGTTTCACCATCAACAGGGATTTATATGGCTGGGGCCAGTCTAAATATGACTTATCTGAAAAACAGTGACAAAAGACTGGGGAAATACAGCTTAGCTTCTTAATAATTCTTGGGTATCCTGAGTAGGTGAACTAGGCTTTGAAAGTAAACGTGTGTCGATAAAGCTGTCTTGGCCTGTTGATGTTAGACGAGTGTTTCTGGCTCAATGTTGTCTTCTACCTCAGATTGATCGTCGATTGGACAAACGCATCTAGTATACAAAGACCGTTATCATACTTTCGGCAATGTGTTTGATTGAGCGCCAGTTTAATGAATCAAGAAAAGATTGGACAAGCGAGACATAACTATATATATTCATTAATCATTTGATGCAAAGGCCATTTTCAAATTACTTTATTTTTATTATCTATACCTTTTGTAGCACATGATAAATACAGCCAATCAGGTGTGTAATTTCACATTATTGACTTTTAATCAGCAATGATTGACAAGACAGGTATATTATAATGTCGTATCGTGAATAAAGATTGATCCATTGCTATACATATGCATGAGTTAAGACCTCTTACTACCAAAAATTTCTGGATCTGCGAGGCGTTGCCAACCTTTTGACAATGAAGTGTCAAATCTAAGTAACAAACGCATTGCTCTGTCAATCTTATAATTCCAATTAATAGAGTATATGCTTTTGAAATAACAAATTTATTTTCATATTGGATGCAAACAAATGTCATTTTATTTTAAAAGTAATCTAATTTTATTTGAATCTATTTTTGTCCTTAAAAACCAAAAATGCCGCCAAATGAGATAAACTTTAGCATTAATCTAGAAGCCATGACAAAATTTAAACACATAAGGCCGTGAAGATTATTTCAAAAATAAATACCTACTTGAATGCTTGCTTAGAGTCATCTCTTTGAGTAAGATATCTCAAAAAATGTGTAGTTAGCTTCTTTATCTATCTCATCTAGAAATAATCGCTCGTATTTTTTTCTCCGTTGAAAGTTAACATTACCTTGAATATATTTATAACTACGAGATATTAAGGATTGGCGTGTATTACTAAAATTTAATATGGATTTGGTGTTTATTAAGAATTTATTTCTCTTTACTATACAAAATTAACATTACTCCTTCTTCATGGAAGGAATGAAGGCCTTTTACAATTTAAGTATAAATTACAAGCATTTTTGAAATGGAAATGAATTTTTTAAACTGATCAGACTAATATAACGAGACTCGAAAAGAAAACCAAACTATGTACACCAGCAATTGTACTAGTGAATGTAAGATGTGAACCCAAAATCCTTACCTAAGAAGCAATACCTTCAAAATCTAGACTTAGAGTATCTTTGTAAGGCAGTTTAAAAGTATAAATAAATGAAAAAGATGAATATTTTTATTCTATATCAAACTTCATAAGATTTATAATCTGACACCACGTCTGCCACCCTTTCTTCTCGTACAATCCGAAGGAATGGGTGTAACATCCTCTAAAAATCAAAATGGAAATGACGAAAGCATCCAAGCAAAGAAAAAAATAAAATACACACCAATGCGACCAATCTTCATCCCAGATCTTGCCAAAGCTCGTAAAGCTGATTGAGCTCCAGGTCCGGGTGTTTTTGTCCTTAATAAATATTTAAAAACATTTCAACAGAGCGAATTGAGATTATACGTTTTCAAAAATGAAAATAAATACAAAAACTCTGAAGGCTATAACAGTGAAACCTCATATTACAAACACCTTAACCCATGAGACAGCATACATACAATTTGTAACAGGTCAGTTTGACCTAACTAAACAACGGTATTTGTTTATTTTTCCTACCACCTTTAAAGATAAATTTTTAGTTTTTTTTTTCAGAAAACAATTTTTTTTTAAATATTTTTTTGAGACCAGCTAATTAAATTTATTTAACTTTAATTAATTAACAAATGAACTATGTTCTTAACCAACTGGTCATGTGCTTGAATAATTTCATAAACATTTAATGCATATATATTAATACAGGACTACATCAAACTTATTTTTGAGTGAATCTTTCAATTTAAGTTAATTTATTCAATTTTTAACACTAACTAGTTAATTAAATATAGATATAGCTGTAAAATCCATCATATCTATTTTCACAAGAATAATTTGCGCAGGATTATGTGTCCTTTATTTTGAGGAAAGAACAAAATATTCAGTTTTTCTTCATAGCATTCATCGCAAAAAAAATTAAATGTTGCTAGCATGCATTTTTTTACAAAGTAAACATGCAGTCACAAATTTATTTTGGTTTTTATGTTCTTTAGAATAGCACTGTTTTCTTTTAGAGGGGAGATTATACTCATCATTTTCAAGATTTCGTTTTATCAAACAGGTAGGAAAAAAACTATTGATCTTGTATGAATTGTTTCAATTTTTCCTATTAAACATAAACCCAAATTTCTGATAAATTTTGTGTGAACGTCTTTCTCCAAATTCTCAAGCATATTGAAATTTTTTTATTCTCCAGATAACCGAAGAATTGTGAAACATATCAAAAATATTTGTGATAAATCTTTTTATGCATCTACCATCACGATAATACTGCGATGTACTATAAAGATGTAAAAGCTGGTCAACATGATCCATATTAGGGTGTCCACCCCGGGATTCCTCGTCCTCGAGTCCCCGGGGAATCGTGAATATTCAAAATCCTCGTCCTCGAAAAAAATTTTAAATTTCCTCGGGGAATTATTGAAAAAAAAAATTTGTCGAATCCCACGACAAAAATATCGATGTAACGGAGAAGAAAGATGAAACATTAATCGTTAGCAACCAAAAAACAGAGAAGAAAAGCGTGAAGGAGGAATTGGACGAATTTCTGAAGATTAATGAAAATGAAGAACGTGAAACTAAAAGCAAGATTTCAAGCATAGAGGAAATAATGAAAAAAACATTTGACCTTTATTTAGAAACAAATAGGAGGCCTAAAGTTTTAGAAACTTTATTCAAAAATTTAAAGAGCATAAAACCAACTTTTGTGGATGCCGAAAGAGTGTTTTCGTCAATGGGTTATTTTTCTACAAAAATAAGAAACCAGTTGAATGATGAAACTTTGAACGCTCTAATTTTTCTTAGATATTTTTTTAAAACCTAAATCTTTTATGCATTTAAATTTTTTTCAATAAAAATCTTGTATGAGACTTTTAAATTTTCTTTTCTGAACAGTTTTTACTGTAAAAAATCGCTTTTTCTTCCCCGGGGAAATTTTGAAAAATTACGAGGTCCTCGTTCCCCGGGGAATGAAAAAAAGACCTTAAAGTGGACACACTAATCCACATGTCCCATTGATGCGTTATATCATTTTACTTGATTAGGAACTTCTCCAGTTTAAACCAACTTTACAAAAGTGATCATCTTCAAATTGAAGAGAGGCTGTATTAATTAGTAAAACAATATTGAATGTTTTTATTGTGCGCAGATCTTTCTCCAACACAACAAATTTTCTTTCAAAATTTGTTGGAGCGCTATCAAAATTTTTAATGGAATACTTCTTTTGTTATAAATAATATTACCAATTCTATTTTTCAAAAAAGTTCCATTTATAGGCATACCGTTGTCCAACAAGGATATTGCATTTTCACGTGTAAAGAAATAATTATTTGCTGTTAAATTCCATCCAGAAAGTTTGAACTTTGGAGTGATTTTTTCAACGCGTTCATTGACACCACCATTAAATAATTTATATTATTTTTAGCTAATTTATTGTAATAATTTTTTTTTTGCAAAATATAATAGCATAATTTATCAATACCTTTTATCATTTAGGAGTACCATACGGATTCTTTGTTTTAACTTTTTTATTTCCATCTTTGTCTAAATTTCTTCACCTCCTGTTATGAATCTGCCAACTTTCAAAAATTCTCTATATTGTAAACATCCTGAATATGTGCGCTAACCCGTTGATAAAGTCTTGTTGCCTAACATGACAGCATTTATCTGTATTCATTAATAAGTGTACACCAAGAAAGCTTGAATCTTTCAAATTTCACAAACCAGGTCATTTGGGTCTATTATGTCCTATGGGTGTTATATGTTATAAATTTATATGTGTAATAAATCACTTAAAATTGGAAAATAGTTGAAAGGACTTTAAGGGGTCAATTTTTTTTTATCTCTCCCATTTAAATGAGAAACGAAGCCAAACGCTTTAGGTCATTTTGACATATTGATGTCCTACGATTAACCCAAAAAACAAGCTTAAAAATAGCATAATGTATTCTTTTATTTAATATATTTTTCACAAGTACATACTATTTTAATTTGAATATGGTTCGGATAGAGTCAATTTCGGTTATAAAACTAAAGGTTCCCAAAAATTCATTATATCAGCTTTATATATAGCATGTTAACCTGTTACCAATCAGACACTATTTAACCCATTAAGTCCCAGTGCCCCCATTTGGGAACATAAGTAATTTCATCTTCGTCTCTTTTTCTCAATGACTTTGAATATAAATCGTCTGCGTTTTTTTTAGATATCGTCTGATTTCTATGGTACTTAATGCGTTTGTATTATGTAAAGCAGATTCCTTTTTAAAAGCATGATCTATTTTTGTAGTCGAAGAAATCAAGAGGAGTAGATTTATCGGTAAATAATCTAATTTTATATTTACTGGAGATGTAAAAATGTACAAAACTAAGTTCGGTTTCATGACTGGAAAAAGTACTATTGATGACATATTTATTGTGCGACGAATGTTATGTGGATAAAAAGAAGGATTAAAATAAAAGATGTGATGAGGTTTTAGTTCGATCATGCACACAGAGATGTATTAGATGAATTGGAACAAACAGATCAGTCCAAAATGATTTTTATACACAATTCAAGCGTAAAGGTATAGTAGTGCAACTTTTGATATATGAAAATTTTGTTTGAACTCTAGCAATGTATATACAAAATTCAATGTACACATATACTTTCATCTTTAATGCCATTCAAGTAGCATCTCATATTTCATTGGTAGAAAGTCATCCAATAAAGTGAGATGCAGGACATACATAGATTCTGAAACATATGAGGGTCAAGCAAAGCAGACGATATCTAAAAAACGCAGACGATTTATATTCAAAGTCATTGAAAAAAGCAGACGACGATGAAATTACTTATGTTCCAAAATAGGAACATTGGCCGTAAATGCGTTAAGATAGGCGTAAAGAAGAGAGATGCAGCAATTAAAACAGTATATCATTTTTTAAAACATTTTTCAACATGTTTGAACTAGAATTCTACGGATGTTTCCAAATAGCTCACAAATAATTTATAAATCATTTTCTAGACCAAATTCAAGGCATCAAAACAGTGGTACGTTCCTTTTTACTACTGTATTTTCCCATTACACAATGCAACTTTCTAACAAAGTATGTTTGTTTAGAGAATACGTAATTACTTATTTCCGCCAGTAGCTCTGATTTTGACATGTAGAGCTGTTATTCCAAGTGATTTACACTTTTCAGCTGCATCCTGCGCCGCCATCATTGCAGCATACGGTGAAGATTCGTCCCTGTCGGCTTTAACTTTCATACCTCCAGTGATTCGACAAATAGTTTCTCTAAGAAAAAATATAATATAATGGATCAATGCTTTCACTTAACTAACACAATGTTCCCCAAAGTGAGTGGCAGCAAAAAAAGTAACATTAAAATGTAAAAGTTTACTTTCTAAAATATTTTTATTCTTTCCCATATGGTAGAAAATGGATTTAATGTTGTAAATAAAATTTTAAGTAATGAAAGAAAACGTATAAATAATGTTAGAGTATGATGTCATAATTAATTCGAAAGAAAACATTTAAATTGCAAGATAAACACCAAACTTAGGGATTACATGGAAGTCTATTCATTTTTTATTCTCAAACAAAATATATTTTACAAAGTCCGTTTTTTGACAAATGTGTTCTAGGGAGGGGAGCGTTGAGTAGTAAAAGTTTGGAAACACTGAACAAAGGGGTAAAAAAGCACGGCGTATGTCAACAGAACCATAATGAAGTAGAATCAATGCATTATCAAGGTGCGCGCATTCGGAACAAAGGACAGCGAAAAGCCTTGCCAATAAAACTCGAATTCATCTCAATTCGATATCCTTATTTCTATTTTTGAAAAAAACTTTTTTTAATGTTCTAGTTTTTTTTATCAAGTTTCTTAAAATTTTTGTAAATAAACTTACAAGTAGGTAAATGATTTAATTTTTATTCATAGAAGTTATTTGACTTTTTAAAAGGCATGCATCTTTTAATATTGTGCATAGTGCTAAATGCTATGGTCTGCCTTTAAAAAAGATATAAAGCTTTAGGCCAT
The DNA here is from genome assembly GCA_030549495.1 of Nectonema munidae. NCBI lineage: Eukaryota > Metazoa > Nematomorpha > Nectonematoida > Nectonematidae > Nectonema > Nectonema munidae. The sequence continues at coordinate 158,613 of JAUIRK010000894.1, forward strand.
ATTGATTTAAACCCAGTAAAAGTATCCTAGGATATCTATTGGTTTAAATCTTTATCGAATTTATTTTGCACTTTTTACCATTTTATCTACAGACAATTTCATTACCATTTTATCGGGCCATAGATGATCGGAGGAATTTTAACTAAATAAATAAGAAAGTTTACAATTTTACAAGACAACAATAATAGCATATACAATAATTTATGTTTTTTTATATAATTTTCTTTAGGCTAATTTACTTTACTAAATGAATATATGTGTAGGAAACAATAATACGAAGATTATATATGATGATCGTTTCCTTTTCTATGTTAGTAATAATGGTTAGGTAAGATTTCGGTGCTAAAAATTTTAAACATATTTATTTTAATATAAATTTCAACATTTAATTGTAAGCAACAGTGTCTTAGCCCTATTAATGTTGGGTTAAACTTGTCCGCTCAAGTGTTGGGGCATAAAGCGCCACCTCATTTTTCTCAGATATTAATAAGTTTTTATAAATATTTTCAATCTGATATATCCCAACTATGCTGAATTCAATGATGCCCATTTTTAATGAAAATCAATCAAACCTGTCAAAAATTGATTTTTATATGACAGCTCATCCCAAAAAAGAACAAGTATGCAGAATCCAGTGGTACTATTATTTTTTTATGAAAATCAATCAAAATTGTCAGAAAATGTATTTATATATGACAGCTCATATCAAAATTAAAATTTTCAAGTATGCCCAATTTAGTAGCGATGCTAATTTTTTTTATGAAATCAATTAAATGTGTCAAGAAAATAGAATAAACATGTCAATCAATGTAAAATATATACACTTCAAAATAAATGATACTTGCAGTATTTCTCTGCTAATTATTTTCTTAATTTATTTAATAAACTTTTAGTATTTACACTCAAGATATTTCATTTGTTATCTCAATTGGAAATCCATCGTTTTGGCTACAAATGCGTTATTCCCCCTGCAGTATGTGATTTTGCTATTCATTCTATGAACCTTTCTTGGTGCTTTTTTCATCAGAAATTTATTTTCTGCAATCTGTGACGGATAAAACTTTTTTAAGGGTTTATTTTGAATAGATTTTTTCCTCTATCAAGGCATTCTGATCAAAGAATCTTCTTGGCGATCTTAGCCTTTTTTTTTTATCAGTATCGTGTATTAGAGGTGATATGAAATGATATTAAGCCTGAATATTTGCAACCAATCCCAGTTCAAAAGTTTTTTTTCCCCATGAAATCATTAGTGATGTTTGTTGTTCAATTTCAAAAAGTTGTCCACCTTCATCTAAAAGATTTTCTCTTTCAGGCAAAAGGAAAAAGATGGACAATTTCAATTAAAAAATATCTTGATAGTGACTAAATTCTCACATATTGCATCTGTGCCATTCTTGATAACTGACCCATTCCAAAATTTCAGATTTCCTACCCATCTTAGTTAAATGATAATTGTAATGTTAGCTGATAAGCTATAGGTTTAAAAAATTTTCATTTGCAAAAGAGGAACTTCATTTTCAGGGTCAAAATCTTTTTTGAAACACTTTATATAGAGTTTAAGGTTTCGAAAGAATCAATTGTTTAGGATAAAATATTTTTAATTAGGTGAATGTAAGATGTTATGATAATACATAAAGTTACTCATATTTTATATGTTAATGCACAATATTTATGCCATAGAATCGTTGACTTTTGTTGCGAGTTGCTAATTATGTCTGTAGTAAATCTGTGAGCAAGCTTATGCTTTATAAAGTCCATGTTTAGGTGTCTTTGCTGTTGCTAAAAAAGAGAGGGTGTGATTTCATCATCGTATACTCTCCGATAGATGTTTTCAGAGAGACGATTTTTTCCCGTCAGCTTTTTTCTTCTTACGATAGCTTCATTGATGACATCTTGCCATAATTATTTCCATTACTGTTCATTGTCAATTAAGTGGATCGAATGATAAGTCTGTTGGATTAACAAATTACAAGCGTGAGAGCGTTTGGTTTACTGAAGATGGTGTCGGTGTCGGACTATGAATATCAGAATAACAGGGCAGAAAAAGATTTGGAAAATTAGTCAATATTGTATCTGAAAAAGGGGTTGTGGGATAATCGAGTCTCAGTTAAACGCGGTCTCAATGTATTCTAAATGAGTCTTCTAAGGCAAACCTTTTTATACAGTTCCAAAAGACAGAGACATTTTTGACATTAAAACGCGAAATACATGACCTGATCAACATAGATTTCAGTTCTCTAAAGATTGTTTTTAGTCATGGTATAAAATCTTCACTTGGCTAGAGAATAGTATATCTAGCTATAAGACCCTTTGTAACACATGGAGTTGTGCAAATTAATTTGGACAGTGCTGAAATTAATCCTTGTTTTACCGCATGCGTATATATTTTTATGTTCTAGTGATTAATATTTAATTTCTATTTAATTTTTATTATATATTTCTATTTATATTTAGTTCTCGCTTATCATTCATTATGGACGTTACGCAACGTAAACGTGCAGCTATTATAGCTCTTAGAAAACATACTGATAAAACTCTCAGACAGATTTCTGAATGTCTAGGCGTAGCAAAATCGACTGTGGGACGTCTTGTAAAGAAGTTTGAAGATACTGGTAACGTGGAGGCAGAGAGAAGAGGAAACAGTGTTCGACACTGGTAAAATCAATGCCAAAGCGTGTGAGAATGGTCATACAGGCCAAAGGTGGACATATTTCTTATTAAATATGAATGATATAATAAACTTTTTACACTTTGATTTTTTATTTTATCCACAACTGTCGCAATTAATTTGCACAGCACTGTAGTTTCACATCTAAAAAGGGATCTGTGACCTTCGGTTTCAATAACTAGCGAAAAGCAATAAGAGATAGATTTAATAAACATACGATGAGTAGTGATCACTATCTCTCCGTGTCTCAATGAGAATAGTCTTAAGCAAATAAAATCTTTTAAAAAAAAATTTTTTTTTTTGAAAATGAAAAGATGAAACTGCTGATTTATCATCTGTGGTAAACGGGATACATTTATCGAGCCCATGCTATCTACAAAGCTACTTTTAGATAAAACCCTGATAAGTTTTAGAAAAGCTATATCTCCAAATTATTTGTTTTTACGAAAGTGTGATCCAAAGACGGTATACGGTGATTATAGACGAAATAGAATAAGAAAGAATATACTTAAATCTAAAAAATGTCTGTAAAAATGGAGAAGATAAAGAATTACCAATTTGTTTTCCCTGTGACTTATCATATGAAACATATATTTCTCATGAGCTAGAAGCAATTGATACCATCACAATTACAAGGAACGTAATTCAAGTTGATAAAATCCCTGTAGTTATAATGGGATTGGGAGCTAACAGTGTAAGTGTAATGTCAGGTAATAATGCTGGTGGGTTATCAGAAAAAAAATTAATTTATAATCAATTTTGAAAATTAACAAAAGTTGGTCTTCCTCCTGAATTTTTATGATGTATCTACCAATAGTTTAAAAATTCTTTCGGATTTGAGTTAAAAACAAAATTATAGAACACACTCATCAAGGGACATCCAAAATATTTTCAATTTTCATGATTCCTAAAAGAATAATTATCTTTGCTATATTCAATGGTTATGAATGTCACTACAATACAATAAACAAACTTATTTAACAAAATAAATTTCATTATAAATAAATTAACTTAAAAATTGAAAATCATTAAGGGATCACGATCATATTCAAATTGGCTTGGCAAAACATCAAATTAACGTTTTGGGTGACTGAGTGAGTTTCAACGAAAACTTGCAACGTTTTACGTGCCAGCACATCATAAACCAATAACTTCAATTCATTTCCAAAATCTTTTTCAGCATAGATGAAACGTGTCTGCGTGATAATTTTATGAGCACAATTTGTTTTTGAATAATCCGGTAATGTTGCGCTAAAATAATGTTATATTTGGTAATGATCGTGCTAAAGTTGAATAAGAGGTTTATTGGAGAAAATTTTGTCAAATCAGTGCCTTAATTCTAAGTACTTCTCGCGTGCTTTGTAACAAGGTGACACCGCCAATTGAAAATTGAGTGTTTCCCATGTTTATCATGTGTGCAGTTTTCGGTAATTAGTGGCAATTTTAGTATAGGCGTTTTGCCTTTAAAGGGGAGTATTTATTAAATTATCGATTTTAAATTAAATTATAAATAACATTTTTATGAATTAAACTATTACAAATAGTTTAACATTTGAAGACCGGTGTAACACCGGTGTACCATGAAATGAAAATCATGTTTTAGGCATAGAAAATTGCATTGAAAATGGCCTACGATTAGTCATAAAAATACTGGTCCTCAAAGGTTTAAAAAACATAAACATCTTAAAATAGCATTCCAATGATTTTACAAATAGTTAAGACTAATAAACTATATTAAAAAAGATTACCTTCCTGATAAATCAGTAACATGAACAAAAGTGTCATTAAAACTGGCAAAAATATGTGCAACACCAAAAACTTCTTCACCTTCTCTAGCCTGAGGACCCAATGCTAGATTAGTTTCTTCTTTTAGAATTTTTCCTTTTCTGGGAGCCATTAACCGTAAGAGTATGCGAACTTAAATATGTAAACAAAATTCTCAATAAGTTACTTTTGACGAGAAAAAACAATATTTAAAATATACATATAATTAATGTTTAAAAAAGGCAAAAGTATTATTAAACAAGAGTTTAAAAAACATTCAAAATCTAAAAAACATAATTAGAAAATATTCTCAATAAAAAGGTGCCATATATTAAACCTTAGGTAAATCCGAGTGTTATAAAAAAAAATTTACAAAATAGAAATTAATTTTTCAACAAAGGATTGCATATTATTTCTTTTAAACAAAGATAAATTTTTTATAGAAAATAATTAATATAAAAGAAGAAGAAGAAGAAGAAGATTTAAACCAAAAATTCAATTGATTAGTAAAATCTTTGACAGATAGGCCCATTGAGGCGAAATAATTATAACAAATATAAAAAATTGTAAAAACTGTACACTTCAAATCATCACCTCCTTAACACAAGGATTGTTTATCCCCAACATCCTCATTCCCGTTACATCTCATTTTCAGTATTTTATCAGTTATATATTTGCTTTGAAAAAGGAGTTTATACTCCGAAACTGGTCAGCAAAATCAGCAATAAATTGTCCAGTTTTTACAATTTTTTATATTTATTATAATTTTATATTAGTAGATAGATTAAAATAGATGAGTAAGGTTCGTTAGAAGGCTCTATAATGATTAAGTAACGCATTTGACATAAATAGAAGTCAGGAAGCAAAAATAATTCAAGGATCTAGAGCAGTGGTTCCCAACCGGGGGTTTCAAGGGGTCCATGGAAATTCTACATCAAAATACTTATGCTGAATCTCCTATACTTCTATTTTCCAAATCAATATAAATATATATATTTAGTGCTTTTTTAAATAAATATTTTCTTCTTTTTTTTAAAGTTTCATATTTTGAATGTTTATATATTGTTTTTATTAGTTACAATATTTTTGAAAAATTTATATTTTAATTGGAAAAAATTTTTATTCACATTTTATGTCAGGCTTTACGATTTCTCTGATTTCATATGAATAATCATACGATTTAATCAGATGACTACAATCATCTTTGCATAAAAATCTTTGATTAATTTTGTTGGCTCAAACTATTCAGTTGTAGGGGACCACAGGTAAAAAAGTGACTGAAAAAGGGTGAACGGGATAAAAAAGGTTGGTAACCACTGGTCTAGATCATGGGTTCCCAATTACTGGTGCTCTCCAGGGGGTGCAACGCTTTACCTCAGGCGGTAGGAAGTACTACATTTAAATATAAGAAGTGCCTAAACTTTAGTTTTTAACCAAATATAAATATATTAGAATGTAGTGAAAAATTAAATGCTTTCAAAGAAAAGTTACATCTCTGTCGTCGACGAGTTGAAAAAGGTAATCTTTTGAATTTGCCATCACTCGAAGAAATGACCGATGAAGATGGATCCCTAATTCCAAGTGTTCGAGAAGAAATTGGTAACTATTTGGAAATATGATCCAAATGATATGGTGGATATTTTGAAGGAGGAAATCTAGATCTCAAAAATGGATAATATATCCATATTCTTTTAATTTGGATTATATGCCGAATGTTGAAACGTTGAAAGATGATCTTATTGAATTGCACACAAACTGTGTTTTTGAAATGCAGTTTGAAAGCAAAACTTTGGAACAATATTGGTGCTCGGCAATGGAGATGTTTCCAAGACTTTGTAAAAAAGCACAAAATATGCTTATTCCATTTGTGACAACTTACTTGTGCGAGTCCGGATTTAGTACCCTTTTGTCAATAAAGAATAAATCTACAAATCGCTTGTTTGCACAAGCAGATATGCGAATTGCTATCAGTAGCAAAGTACAACGTTTTGAGAAACTCATATGCAAAAAACAGGAGCAAAATAATCATTAAATTTGAGGTGGACTTTGTATAAAATTATTAGCTTTTTAAAAGAGAAAAATTGAACTATTTTTTAAAATGGAAGTTGTTTGGATACAGATTGTTTCATTTTATTTCCATATATTTAATTTTTGTTAATATAGTACCTCATAAAAAATGATTATGAAAATTTTTCTCGTTTTTTTATTTTAACTTTTCTTTTAAAAAAATTTGTAAATTTTCATTACATAAACTGTAAGGGGTGCAAAAAAAAATTAAAATTTTTTAGGGGTACGGAGCGTCAAAATGGTTGGTAACCACTGGTCTAGATAGATATAGAAATTGCAATAAAAATAACTTCAGCACAGGTAAAGAGGTTGGGTGGCTAGCCACCCAATCCACCCCCCCCCCAGTATCCGCCCTTGCCAACCGTTCAATGAGCTTCAATGGTTGTTAGGGTGTACCTGTCAGCTTAACAGTTGAAGGTCAGGGGTTCGATCCCCAAAGCTCACAACTCTTAAAAACAAATTCACAAATACTGTGAATAACCATGTTAGAACATATCATATAGCCTTATGGCTGAAAGTGCTTTGATATTTCCAACCAACCAAACAACCGTTCAATGTTTCACTAACAAAATTATGATTATCGATAAAATATCCAACCCATTCGTTTACGACCAATAAAACATACAAAAATTATAGTTATAGTAAACATATAAAATAAACAGAAAATTTTTTATTAGGTTTATTTCCAAAAATAAAATGGTCTTTTTTTTAATTTATCCATTCCTAGTGTAAAACATACGTATGAGTAAACCAAAAAATAAAAATACACATGAATAGTTATATGGATATGTAAGTTTGTATTATTTAAGGAAAATATTTATACTGATTTGATTAATATTCGTGGCAAATAAATGGCCCAAATAGATCACACATGATAAAAATAATTATGTGAAATTTGTCAAAATAAGTGAAAAAGTTTTTAACTTTGAGAAAAATAAGAGGGTTTTGTTTTTCAGTTTCTGACACTGAAAATATGTAAAAGCTGAAGTTGGTTTTAATTGAAAAAATAAGTAGTTAATATCCTTATTAATAATTAAATGATTTTAAAATGTTCGTTTGAGAAATAATAATTGTAAGCAACTTTCAATCAAATAAAAAAACTTTAATTCATCTTTTTGTTTCATGAAATGCTTTTATATTTGATCATTGAGATGATTGTTTCCCGATCCGACCGTTCTCCGCGGGGAAAGCATCTCCCCGCCATATCTACGACGCGACATAAAAATTCACTCCCCGCTGTGTTTTGACCTAAAGTTTCAATAGTATACTTATAGTTTTCAATATTATACTTATATAAAAAAGTGTGGAAAATTTTACTACAATTTTACTGTAACATTTAAATAATTTTCAATGTTAAACGTATCGTATTTCATCAAACTTATTGCGACCTCACATAATTTGCATCATTCCAACTTTCATACAATTGTAACCTCACGAAACATTTAACCTGCTTCACAATACTTTCAGTTTTACTTTTCTTTAATTACAACCTCACGAGATAATTACAGCATCGCATACACACATGTATATATAAACTAATAACATACCAGAAATCACTTCATCAAAAAAAACAACCATGAGCTGAAACCATTTCGAGATCTTTACCAACTCCCAAAGCTATCAATCAGCTAATCTATAAAGGCTACCCAATAAGCCAAAGAATCCATTGAAGATCTCTTTCAAATTGTGGATCTTGATTCAGCAATACAATTTACTTCTATTCCCATGAACCATTCTTCTTTTTATTTAACTGAAATTACCCTTAATGACCTCATTGTTGCCATATTTTCTTCATCAAATATAAAATCTGTTGGCGAAGATGAATTATCTCTAGGTTTAATCGTTGACATTCTTCCATACATAAGTTCTTCACCGGTATTCTCTTAAATACTGGTATTTAATATTGTAAAAAATTTTAAAGCATATGATGGTTCAAATTTTACTCTAAGCCTTTCTCCTTTAATCATTTGGAAATTTTGGAAGATTATAATAGATTATAATTTATTTCTGACCGGGCAGCAAATTAGATTAGTTAGCATAAAAATTTGGGATCCACTGATTTAAATGATGTTACATTTTTTAGGCTTATTGTGTCAAATTCATGGCCAGGCCTCTGCCCGTTCTATCATGTCAATATCTTTTGCACTCTTGGACCAAATTATAGAAAAACATATATCTGTACTAAATTAAATTTTCTTGAAATATTCATAATATTCATCCAAGTGAAAAAAAATAAAAAGTTATGTTGTGTGGCACTATTAGTGAAGTATGTGCTTTACCAACTCATATTGACTAGATGTGATATTCCTATCAAGAATATTAGAGTACATATAATATTGGCCGATGCTGATATATCGGTGTCACTTTATTCCAAAGTACTTATACCTTTATTTAAACCAGCCTGTTATGAATGGTAGAAAGCTATGCTGATAATTTTTGCATAGATAAAAACACAGCTCTTTGATTTAAGTATCATAACATTTTGTATACTTGCTTTATTAATTATATTTTATACCAAACTTAAAACACTTTTCTGTAGACTTCTAATATTATATTATCTCCTGTTCATTATACTTTTGCTCTAATATTCTCAAATTAAGGAGTCTTTTTGCATCCATAGGCTGAATAATCTTCCATTCCATACGATGATAAAGATTTCACGAACCGGAGTTGAAGACTATAATTTTAATTCTATATGGGCTGAAAGATTACAAATATAGGATTGAAATCAAATGTCTTAGTTTTTTTCAAATATCTAGAATATATTTATCTCAAACTTACATATCTGAAAATGTTTAAGCAAAAGAGGTCAAGTAGCATTTTAGAATAAGTATTTGATCGAAATAGTAAATATATAAGAATGATTAATTAAAAAAATATTAATATTTTTTGATAATTTTTTATCAAATTTTTATTTCTATATTCTTCTTCCTGAGAACCAGAATTTTGAAGACTGACTGTCTGCTCTTTTCCAATAGATTTTATCTGCTCATTAAAGAATATGTCATGAAAAATGTCTTTAATTGTGACGAAACAGCACTTTTCTTCCGAAGTTTGCCAAAAAAGACACTTACTCAAAATGAGGAATGCTGATCTGAAAATAAAGGCTGTATTCAAAAGTTCACTGTGTTACTTGCTTGTAACTCATATGGCGAAAAACTCACACCTTTTGTTGTTAGTATAAAAAAGTATGTTGCTTCAAATATATCAAGATAAAAGTTTTACCTGTAAATTACAGCTCGAACACGAAGAGTTGGAAGAGACGTTTTTATTCTAGAGTTGACTCCATGATTTAAATTTGAAAATGAAGCGTGAACAAAGAAAAATACTTTTATTTTTGGACAACGCTACATGTCAGGTCTATGAAGATATGTTTTCGCATCTTCTGCGTGTGTACAACCTCTTGACAGAGGCATAATCAGCTCCTTTAAAGTTGAATACAGGAAACTTTTGATGACTCATTTGCTCGTAAAAATGGATTTTGAAAACTCTGTTTCAAGTTTATTAAAAAAAGTAAAAATTTTAGACTCACTTTTTGGATCAAATATGCATGGAACAATGTTAAAAAATCGACATTTGAAAGGTGCCTTGGGCAATATGGTATCAGATAAAAGGTTACTGAAGACATGGAAGATAATAATGATGAAGCAAAGCTAACGTTGAAAGAATTGTCTCATAAAGTTCTTGGAAATAAATTTGAAGAATGTGAGTTTTAACAAAATGATGGGTTCAGTACAGAAAATGAAACATGGCAAACACAATTATTGGAAAGCTTTTTGAAAAATGACGAAGAACATATGGAAGACTCTACAGAAAACAACTCTCTGATTGAAGAAAGTTTTGAGTTAACAAGGTATGAAGTACACGAAATTTTGCAAAAATTGCATATGTTTTCTTTAAAATATGATTAATCTTTTCCTAAACACATAACGAAACTAAACAAGTGAAGCAATAAGTAAAAAGAACATTTTTAAACAAACGCAAATTTGTGACTTTTTCAGCCTATATCATATTTTTCTAAACCATTTTCACATGTTTTTATTTTGATAAAACTTTGAGAGGTACAAACAAAAAAGAGTTGATTCTTCATAAACCGGACCACTGTGTAAACCGAACAATTTTTTCCTCCTTATGCTTTCCGAATTAGATGGGTTTTTAACTGTATACATAATATTTTAAATCTTTATATACAAGGAAAGGATGTAATGAGCTCTCTACGATTGATTGAGATGTTTTTTAATGCAATGCAAGATTACTCTAAAATTTTCCTATTAATCCATTCATTTTTCATATTATGTATAGAAATTTGTTTTTAAGTTCACAGTATATATTTGGAAAACACGCAGGAAAGTACATTAAATTAACAGTATTCATTCAAATTAATACAATCGTTGGAGAGGTTGAATGCACACATAAAAAAGGAAATGCTCTTTCTCGCCTTTTGACTCATGTATAACAGTTTTGAAAGTTTAAAATGTGTTTCGTTCTAGAAGAATAAAATTAACATGCATTAAAAGGCTTATATTTTTTTTTCACAAAATTCACTATTTTGTTCATCTCAGGAGTTTGAGTTATAAAAAATACGTAGTTTTTATAACAAGATCTTCATTCAGAATGCTTAGATATTTTATAAATATGATAATCATCATCATCATCATCCATTCGCCCTTCCGGGCATGGCCGTTTTCCCAGCTAACCAGGGTTGGCCATTTGCTTGCAGCTTCTTTTCCATGTTTTTCTACATTGAGCATCTTCTGCTTTTACTTTTCTTTTGGCCATGTTTTCTACTACTGCTTTCATCCAAGTCTTCTTGGGGCGTCCCCTCTTCGCCTTTCCTTCAAACACTTCATTTTTGATACTTTTAGTCAATCTGACATCGTCCATTCTTTCCAAATGCCCGAACCATCTCAGTCTGTTTTTTTCCATGTACTCTTCTATGCAAATCATTCCCATCTTTCGCCTTAGGTAATCATTGGTAAGCCTGTCTTTTAGAGTTTTTCCATTCATCATCCGTATCATTTTCATCTCAGTACTCATCATTCTTTTTGTATCGGCTTTTTTAAGAGCCCAGCATTCGCTTCCATAACTTCCATAATGGATTTAAAAAAACTTCTCCAGTGAAATAAAAGTGTATCCTATATATTTTTCCTACTACTTTAGGATGTGCTTTTCTAACGATCCCGTGGATATAATCAATTTACATTTAACGCCCAGCATCATTTAAGGGAAAACTTCTTCGATTCCACTAAAATGTTCTTAAACCAATTTGAAGAAATCTACAATGTCAATAGTTCAGGTTTAATTATTTTTCTTTTGAATTTAATCCATAGACTTTTTATCTCCTTTAAAGATATCCTTCATCATTTTATAATTTTTTTATTGTCCTACACTAAGACATCCTCTATAGCAGTGGTTCTCAAAATGAGCACTAGTGCCCCCAAAGTGCTATTTTGGAATTCCTAGAGGGCGCCATAAAAAATACGAATAACTAGAGCTTTTTTCTTGATTGAAGCACAAACTTATTTTGGATAATTTAAGAACACCAAATGCTCACATAAAAAAATGATAAATGCTGTGTAAAAAAGCAATATTCATTTTTCATTATATATTTTTTTATTTTTCAAATTTTATACGCCAATATTGTATTAGATCATCTTTTTTAAGTGAGCAGGTGTTTCTTTAAAATAATGCCATCTGAGTGGTGTTTTTTTGATAAGTAAATTTTTTTTAGCAACACTGCTCTAAAGCCTAAACTCCTTAACTTCTCTACATTTTTTTGGTTTGGGGAGTCGAAGACTTTAAAGGAGTAGGAGTCCAAGTCGGTATCTAATAAAAATTTAGGGGTCGAAATCTATTAAAAAATAGTTTTTTACATATTTTAAATAAAAAAAAATACTTTAGAACTGAGAGAAATACTAATATTAAACTTTGTATTAAGCGATGAAAACAGAATAAACTAATTTAGAATAATTATATCTACTCATTTCTCGAACCCCGACACAGGAGCAACTTTCGCTCAAACCCTGTTTACTTATATTTGAAATTTTCAAATTATTGGTATCACAAAAATCTTTAGAGTAAACACACTTTTTATAGTATTTCATGATTTATGGTTTGAAATGTTTAATTTTTAGCCATCAAACGATTGCTGAGAGAAGTTAGAGAATTGAACAAAGCAACGGAATTATATCATGCTCAACCTGTCAACGTATAAAATTTTTACTTTGATATCAAATATTGCATTCTTAACTTCTTTGAAATACTCTCTTCTTTTTTGGAGTTGCGATGATAATTAATTGGTAAACCACCAGAGTCGATTATTATAGTCGACTTTATGAAAATATGTTTCTCAGCGTTTATAAATCCTTTTTACTACAAATCGTCTGCAATTTTTTAGATATTGTCGCATTATTCTCGTCTTTAATGCCTTAATTGCGTTTATTTATCACTATCTTAAACCTAAATAGCCGATTTCCGTTTCTTCAACCCAACCGCTTTTGTATATGACGAACTTTATTTGTTGGAAAATTGAAGAAAATGATGAAAGATTCTTTGAGTTTTTTTTTAAACTTTAAAAATGGATTTTATGATTTTAATATTTTTACCTTTGCTTGCATATTTCAGGAGAATCTCTTTGAATGGCACTTCACGTTTAAAGGACCTTCAGAGAGTGACTTTAAAATGGGAATATACCATGGAAAGCTGGTCATTCCCTCAGAATATCCCTTAAAGCCTCCAAATATATACTTTCTAACCGTAAATAAAATTTGTTTAACGTGCAGCGCTATCATATCCCACTTTTTTCTAAACAAATTAAAAATCGAGTTTATCTGTTTGAATATTGATGTGCTAATTTTGAAATTTTACGGGCACTTGGCTTATATGAACCGCGTTAGGCCCAATGGGATACCAATCTCCCATAAAATTTAAATCATCTGCTATAAGTTATACAAAAACTCATTAAAAAAGATAAGCAAAATAATAGTTTTTGGCCATAACCCTTTCATGCCCAGAAATTTCGTATCCAAACTTCTGTTTTCCTTTTTAATGCAATTTTGTAAATTTAAAGTTCACGATTTTCATTTCTTGCGACACTGGTCTTACACTAGTACTCAAAAGGTTAAAACGCATACTTTCAGTTTTTGTAAAGAAGATTGACATTTTGGCTTGTCGTTTATATGGGTCATACTAAATTTGGAAATTTTGGTCGATAATTGCATCTCGTCTTATGCGTAAGACCGCGTATATTTTCTATTCATATGATGCCAAAAAGGAGGAAAATTTCCTTGCCTTGCAAATGAATCCAAAAAAGTGGTATACATTTATAAGCTTTTCTTCATTCTAGCCAAATGGAAGATTTCAGACAAGAACAAAAATTTGCTTGAGCATATCAGAACATCATTTAGAATCTTGGTCTCCTGTTTGGTCGAGTTAGTGCCTTTTTTCCTTATGATATTTTTTCGAACTAGTGTTGTGTTTGATTATCATATTATCGGTGAAGGGAGTGGAAATCCTTTTTCAAAAAGTTTCAAATTAGGGATTTAAATTGTATCAAATTAAAAAAAAATTAAAATTGTATAATTTATTGGTGAACGTTTTGTCTGACATGACGGTCTGTCATTAATAAGAAAAAGTTAATGCAACAACCACGTAATGAAATACAAGAATTACGTACTTGATTTCAACAACGACGTAATAGATTCAAAAATCCTATATATATGTATTTTTTTTTCAAAGGTAAAAAAAAGTTTTTTTTCAAAGTTGAAAGAAAAAGAAGAGGAAGATATCATTTTTATTAAGACAATCGTTTCGCTTTAACTTTTCAATTAAATACTGCCAAAGGATTTTAATTCAAAATGCATAAATTAAACATTAAAGACATATTTAACTGGAAAAAAAATTGAAATAAATAAAATAAGTTTTTAACATTAGAATAGCAGTAAATTAACTAGATTTTCTTTTTGCATAGAAAGATTAGGCTTTAAAATTTTGATTACTATTTGCCTCCATCCAACTTTGATGAACTTTTGAACACATGCATCATAAAACAATCTGATCTATATGAATCAGCACATTACAAATTTGATATTAGATGTTTTTTAATTGAAGAAAGACAAACCATATCTTGTTTATATTTCATTGGGCCATTTCTAATACCCGAAGGCACATGCTCATTGATTCTGGAATCAAGTCTTTGGGATGTCTTACCAATATAAGAAGCCTCACAACCATGACACTTAAATTTGTATATTAGATTGCTTTTACAAAGTATTGGTGCAACATCCTTGTGGCTGGTCCATCTCATCAATTTACATGTTATGAATGAAACAATGACATTTGCTGAGTTATAAACATTTTCAATATAGCTCCTTTGTACTTCAAAACCAAAAAAACAGGCTTTTTATCAGGACAAAAACATAGGGGTTTTCAGTTTGACTATGAAAAAGTATGCTATCAATTAATTTGATGGGGTATCCATTTTTCAACAAAATTTCTTTTAATTGTAAAACCTCTTCATCAATAAATTTCTCTGAGCAAATTTGAATTATTCTTGCTTTTAAACCCTTAAATCAAATAAATTTTATATCTCATTGGGCAGTACGATTGGAAATGAAGGTCTTGTCATAATTTCTTGTCATAAAGCCATGAAATTTATCAATAGAAACTAAGACATCTAAGAAAGCTAAAGTTGAATTTACTTCTTTTTCCATGGTGAAGGAGAGAAAAGGAGAAATTTTGTTGAGTAGGGTGATAAACAATTCAATAATCTCAGAATGATTAAAATAACAAAATATATCACCAACATATCTAAAATAACACTTAGGCATAACATGAGACTCGATTTTTAAATAGTTTTTTTTCCAAGTAGCCAACATAAATGTTTGCTAATGAAGGTCCAAGAGGCGACCCCATTGCAACTCCATCAATTTGAGTAAAAAGCGATCCATTAAAAACAAAATTAACATTTATAATAGCTAATTCGAGTAATTTTACAAATGCATCTTTAGACAGATTGACATTCAGATCTTTAGAATAAATGTAATCAACACAAATATCAATAACCTCACTTTAAGGCACATTTGTGAAAAGAGAATTAATATCAAAAGATACCATGTTTCCGACTTTCCGTATTTTGTAAGACTTTAATTTTGAAACAAAGGAAAACGAGTCCTTAACGCATTTTTTACTAAAATCTTCAACAACAGGAGCAATGAATGAATTCAAGTATTTTGATAATTTAAAATAAGCCGAGTTACTCATAGACAAAATTGGGCGCATTGATACACCGGCTTTGTGATCTTTGGGCAAACCATAAAGGCAGGGAAGATACGATCCTGTAGGCCAAAGTTCTTCTTCTTTTCTGGGGTAGAGATGTCAAAGTTCCTCAAGGCACAAACTTTTTTAAATTTTGTAGAGTCAGCAAGAATATCATTCATTTTTGAAATATAATCATTTCTGTTGATCAAAACAGCCACACCTTTATCCGGTTTAAGAATGTATATTCTTTTATCATTCATCCGTTCTTTGAGGCTTGAAATTTGTTTCTCAATCAAAGGAAATTTATTTTTTATCACCTGGAGCTCTGGCATACTTTAAGGCTAAATCATTCAACCGAATTTTCAAGGTGTTTTTGTCAAAATCTGATTTACAATGCAATGAGGTTAAAGAATGAGCCATAGTTTCAAAGCTTTCAAATTTATGCATATCCGCAAAGGATGATAAAATTGGAAGGATTAGATTTTAAAAACAAAATATCTAAAAAAAATTCAATGTAAACCGTAAATTAGCGATAGTTTTAAAAAAGTGGGTATTTAAATTCTAGTATGAATTACTTCTTAAAACTGTCTAATAAACGCTTTCTGCAACATTTTCGCACTCCTGTTCAATGTATAAATATTTTTAATCGATATTAAGGTTAATCCGTGGAAAGTTGGTGAACTTGATGTGCAGAGAAAATTTAATTGAGACATAAAATTTTGTTTATTTTTTTTTGTGTGTCTAAATTCCATCGCATTTTATAAATGATGTTTGCATTCCATAGTTTTGGTATTCACCATTTAGCGTATTGATCATGTCAACCTATTTTTGACTTTATAAAAAAATTCTTTTTGTTCAAAAAAGATTATTATTTATATGTTTATTTTATCATTACAATTCCCTACTTTCAAAAAGAAAACATATATATTGAGAAAGTTTAGTAGATTATAAAAAAATGGACTTTATTGAGAACTAAAAAACTAGAATAAAATGAAAATTGATTAAAAATGATAATTGATGCCTTTTTTGTGTTTGCAGGAGAAAAGAATTTATAGTTTTTGTTCAATGATTGAAAATACCCATAACTGTCTGTATATACTCATAATTCGTTGCCTAGACACTAATGTAGAAAAAATATTCTGAAGTGATAAAATACATCTTTACTCTCATTCAATATAATAATACTAATTAATCTATTTTTATTTTTCCATTGTTTGCACTTACACATGACAACTGTTTCTCACATGGAACTGCCAAAATCATATTTTTTAGTAAATAAAGTTGTAGCATATTTTTCAAATTAGTTCGTACTTGCATTTTGGCCCTGATTGGTTTCATGTTGACTGACTCTGCTGGATCAATTGGATCACTGAATTGTTCTCCTCAACAAAGGATAAAAATGGCTTATGAGTGAGTCTTTTTATTTTGATGAATACATTCTTATATGCTTACATATGAACTTATCTTAAAAATTAAATTTACATCATAATCAATATTCTCAACAGCATCATTATGTATAAACCAGGAGATGATTTCCTTCTCTATCAGCTTTTTTCCTCTATAAATAGCTGTGTTGATATTTGCGATCAAATGTTTTAGCTATTTTTAACCGACAATTAACACTAGAAAAGCCATCGTATCGCATAGAGCCTGTAACTTTTTTCAAAAGCTTTTTAATTAATAAGTCAATATTGTATCGGATAGCAGAGTTTTCGGAAAAACAAGTTCTGAATTATCAATGAGTCTTGTAAGTTTTCAGAAGACAGACATTTTTGACCTTTCAATGCCAAATAATGATTCGGCTGAATTAAGAATTATGTTCCCCAAAGATTTACAAAAGAAATTCTTTTTAGAGTCTTGGTATAAAACCTTGTCTTTGTTATAGCATAGAATATCTTTCGATAAGGCTTTTTGTTACCCATGCAGTTGTTTCAATACTAGAAGATCCAAATCTCGAAGGGCATTTCTGACCATCGATTTCAATAACTGGTAAGCAATAATGAATTGGATGTGGTGAGTGTAGTGATCACCGTCTCTCTATGTCCTAATGGGAAAGTCTCAAATAAAAAAATGCGGCGTAACTTGTTCTATTCATTCAATTTTAAATGGTGTTTGCCACTCTAGTTAGGTCAAAGCCGTAATGATTTGAAAATTTACTGAATTTGAAATGTCCTATCAATAGCATAATCTAACTGCTGATTCATTGAACTGTGTATGAAAAGATACAAATCTCTTTTTCATTTGTCTTCATGGTCTTCCGTAGAATTTATCCTATCCCAAAGCGTTGTGATTAGAGACGAAATAGAAGAATCGGGAAGGAACTGCTTTCGCTCCCAAAGGGATGCTTTGACCAAGTTATTCACTTCATTTCAGAAGAAGGCTTCCAAGAGCAATAAGGTAGTGAAGCCGCTTACCGGCTTGAAATGTTGTCGATAGTATTCGCCCATCAAAGCCACAAGTGCAGACAAGGGACTGAATGGTATAGATGAAGGCGAATATTCTGAATACATGGATGATGAGGATGAATAGCAGGAAGGGAATGAATTCACACAGGTTGATGAGTTCACTATGAATATTTTTCATCGGATGAGCAAGTATTTCAACACCATACATGGTGTCCACGGACCTTGAAAACCTGGAAAACCCCTTGAAAATAAAAACATATCTTGAAAACCTTAAAAACACCTTAAAGGATGATTATAAACCTTGAAAACTTTCCAAAAATTTGATTTTTATATGAATAATAGGTTTAAGAATGTTTTTCTTAAGACCTTTCTATTAAAGTTTGTTGTACGTACGTTGATATCATATAAGCATTGATATAATAATGGAGATAATGATAAGTTGTTTCAATACTCTTTTGTTTTCTGTTTGATGCTACGAGCTATGTTTCATGACAATGCTCATAAGGAAGTTGCTAGGCGGGAAAATTATTGGTTCTAGGTCATTTGCAGCACTCTAAGCAGAGTGCTTCCCTCTCTCTAGCATAAACTATTTCCATTGTCATGGGCTATGTCTTCTGTGTTTACATTTTCTCTTACACTTTTTACTTATCTTTGTGCCTCTCGTGTGTTTTCCTTCAAATATAACATCATCATCAGACAAATTATCATATATAATTAATTTCGGACTAGCCCCTCATTTTCATAATTTGCTGAAAAGCGATGTTTTGCAGTCTGAATTCATCTCTGTCTCTTTTGATGAAACTCTAAATAAAGTATTTCAGAAAAAACAAATGGATATTATTGTAAAGTTTAAAAACAAAGGCAAGTTTTTCCCTCGATACTGGGGTTCTACTTTTTTTAGGGCACTCAACAGCTTCCGATTTGCTGGAAAAATTCCTCTGTACTCTGGACTCAATTAAAATTTCCAGAATTGTTCAAATATCTATGGATGGACCTGGTGTAAACTGGAAATTTTTGAAGATTTTCAAAAATTATTCCTATCAACAAAATGAAAACAATCCTGAAATTTTAGAGGTAGGAAGTTGTTCTCTTCATGTTGTACATGGAGCCTTCAAAAATGGAGAAAGTCTTTTGATTTGGAAAATTATCCCCTTTTTGAGAGATATTTATCATCTTTTCAAAGATGTTCCCGCAAGGCGTTCCGACTTTATTAGTTTTACAAATATTAAAGTGTTTCCTATGAAGTTCTATACTGTTAGATGGCTTGAGAACATTAAATGTGGTGAAAGAGCTTTGTTTTTGTTACCTCGCTTGAAAAATTATGTAGAAGCCTGCGAAAAAAATAAATGTGTTCCTAAATGTTCCACTTATTTCAAGATTAAAGAGAGGATGAAAGATGAACTTTTAACTGCGAAGATAGCTTTTTTCGTTAATGTAGCCAAGGAACTTAAACCTTTTTTACTGGAATTTCAAACAAATGATATTTTGATTCCTTTTTTGTATGACAAGTTGTATAAAGTGACATTAAACTTTGCTTCTTATTTTCTTGAAAATGATTTTTTATATAATCTTAAAACTGGAGACGCTTTGTGCAAAGCTGCAGAAGAAGAAAGTTGTTTTTTACATCAATCTAAGATTGATTTAGGGTTTACTACCAGAAATGAACTGAAATTTTTTTTAAAAAGTAATCAAATTGATGCAAATGCTATTAACGATTTTAAAAAGGGTTGCAAGAACTTTCTTCTTGGAGTTTTTCATAAAATAGTGAATAGATCATTAAAAACAAATTTGTTTCTGATATTAGATGTTTTCTTCCGGAACGTCTTTTAGATAACAATGAAGAAATGATCAAAGGAGTTTTGGATGCTTTAGTCGAAAAGAAGTGGATTACTGGAGAAGAAGGAAACGATGCTTTGCGAGCTTATAGAGAACTAAAGTCTATTCAAAATGTAAAAAGTTATGTAGAGATTAATATTAAAACCAAAAAGCTTGAAGAATTTTGGGATGCAATATTGGAATTGCTTGATGAAAATGAGTCTTTGAAAAAAGTGGTTCAAATAATTTTCACTCTTTTCCACTCTAATGCTGCTGTTGAAAGATCTTTTTCCATTAACAAAGATTGCCTGAATGATAATCTACAAGAAAGATCTTTAATAGGCAGAAGAATGGTATATGATCACATTCAAAGCCATGATGGAATAAAGAATGTTACGATTGATAAAAGAATGCTTCTGAGTGTAGAGAATTCAAGAAAATTATATACGGAAGCTTTGGAAAAAAAGAAAAGAGAAAATATTTCAGAAATAACTTCAAAAGAAAAAAAAGAGAAAGTTGGAATTAACTTTATCAGTGATCGAAGAGAAGAAAAAGAAAGTTGTGAAGATAAGCACAGATCAACTCTTACAACTAAATCAAGAAACTGAATTAATAAAAAAAAAGTTATGCGATCTTTAATTATATGTTTCTTTCAATAAATATTTTCTTATCAAAATTATATTTTGTATAAAAAATTTTTTTAAAATATGTAAATGGTTATTAGCAAAGGAAACTCATGAAACATTCTTTATAATTTTTTTTAAAAAGATATAAACTAATGATGTTAACACCTTACCCTGAAAAAAATATTGTAACCTTGAAAAACGGTTTCAAAAAACTGTAGACACCATGTGTACAATAATAAATGAAAGAAATATTAGGATATCGTATCATTGATTTCATCTATTTTTTTCAAAATGGAAGCACTACTGCATAAAAATGGTACAGTATATAAGAACAGGGTACACTCATATATTACAATTTTTAATAGATTCACAGATGAACATTTTATTTAAGTTTTATAATAAATTGTTTTTTTTAATAATTTAAAGCTAGTATCATCTTCTAATAAATTCTTTTTTTCAAAAACAAAAAGAAAAAAAAATCAGGGCTAGACCTCAAAATTTTGGGAAGAGCTAAACTTTTTTCCTTATTTTCAAAATTTAGGGCCTAAAAAATTATTAATTTTACGGAATGATAAATTTTCGAAAATGACAGCAAAGGTAAAGCTACCTTGGAGTGTTTTCATTGACAGGGCACAACTTCACCGCTTTTGTTGTATTATGAGCTAAGAAGGCTTTGATGCAGGATCGAACCCGAGACTTTGTGGTATTGAAGTCTAGTATCTAGCCAACCTTACTCTCGCCCCCAAAAATCAAACTTCTTCATTGGTCCCCTAGACACACACATATCAAGTGCAAATGTAGGCAGAAGGAAGAGAACAAAAACTCGATACTCAATGAAAACATGATAAGGGAATTGTTTGCAGAAAAAAATACAAGAAACGCAAAATAAAGTCTATGAAAATAAAACTCACTAGATATCAAGAAACGCAGACAATAATAATGAAGTTTAAGAAGATAACCTAGGATACATTTATTCTACTCGAATTAGTGCAGCAGGATCTAATGGGTTGAAGCGAATCTTTCTTAAAGGCTGGTGTGCTGATAGGTAGAGACATCGCTTACGGATCCAAAGCTTTTGGGTTCGAATCCTGACGATGCCATCGATTTATCATAAAAAAAGTTCATCAGTGCGGATATGGAAGCTTCTACTTCCCTTGCATGAAACACCCTGTCAAAAAAAAAAAAAGCTTTGAATTTAGCCTATACACAATATCAAAAGATGCATGACTTTTTGGAATAAAATTTAAATCATTTACCTACTTTTAAGTTTTAGACAAACCTTTGAAGGAGACTGTAAAAATATTGGCAGCCACTATTAAAAACACTATTGTTAAAAAAAACTTAGACATTAAATAAAGAGAAAATTTCGGAACAAAAATGTCATATAAATTGAATTCTGTAATATAACATTTTGATTTTTTTTAATTATATTTGACAAAGATTATCTTAACCCAATGTATTATATTACGTTAATATAACCCTTTCAGTTACTGTATTCAATAGAAATAAAACTTTAAAGCTTTAAAATATAGAGAATAATTTCTGCACCTCAAGAAAAGTTTCTTATATACTTGCTATTTGCTATGAAAAATATTCCTTAAAAATATGATTACTCTAGCTTTCATCTTTTTAGTTTTTTCATCTTAAAAATTTTGAAATCAGCTTCTTTGTTTTAGCTTGGATCCCCACCCACCTCTGCCATATGGCTCTAGCATCCAATCTTTTTTATGTGCGAATTTTATTTCTTTATTCATGATTATTCCATCCACCGCTTTTTGTGCAGTATTTATCTTTTTTGCTTTTTCATCTTAAAAACTTTGAAATCATCTTTTTCTAGTCTTGGATCCCCACCCACCCACCTCGCCCATATGGCTCTAGGATCCAATCTTTTTTATGTGCCAATTTTATTTTACTTTATTACCAATGATTCTGCGGTCTTTTGAAGATAAACATTTTGAAATTCGAACACCAAATACTGAATCAGTTCAACCAAGAATTCTGTTCTCCAAAGATTTAGCAAAGAGATATTCACGTGATTAGAGACGAAATGGAAGAATCGGGAATGAACTCAATCCTAAGAGATGAGTGTAAAAATAATAGCGTACATGAAGAATTATAAGTTTGTTCTTGCTTGGACTCTATCATGTATGAATGATTTTGTTCTCTGTTGAGTTAGAAGAATTTTGATGCGCTCACATTTAAAAACAAGGTCATTCGAATTGCTTAAAATCTTGTAGTTATCCACAGTTATGTTAGGAGTGCGAGCTGAGAGTGCAAGTATAATATGGGGTTCCCCCTTTAAATTTTGAGGATGTGCTCTTCTGCTTTGACTGTACAATGTACATGCAATTAAGTAAGGGAATGAAAAAGAATTTATGAGATAATAGAACTTAATTTTAACTTAACTATCTCTACAGCATTTTGATAAGTTAAGAGAATTTATTCAAGCTCAAAATGATGCTGTGAAATTTGCATGTATTTAAATAAAATTGAACAATTCATCTCGAATCAAAATCATCGATAACTGATTTATTTTCTATGTGTTGTATTTCTTCTTGGTTTTTTTATAAAATAAAAATTTTTCCATCAAGTTTTGTTTTCTTGATTTTTAGCGCAGGCCTGGAATCCCAAAAATAGTCATGCTCGTGAAATGTAAACTGACAACAATCTTATATAGCCCAAAACTGCAACTTTTTTTTAAAATTAATTAGACAACGGATAACTCAAAATGATTTCATGGTTCCCCAGGACTTCGACTTATCGGTAGTTTCCTTATTTTTGCAGTATTTTCTTATTTCTTATGGGCTAAAATTTTCTCAGGTTTAGCACGTGGTAATGGGGTAGAGGTCCCCCTCGTGGATTCTCTAGTTGTTATATTCAAAGGGCTCTGGCTTGACTCCCACTCAATGCTATTTTTTTCAAAGAATTATTTCTTAAACACTTGGTCTTTCATTAATAAGTGTAATTATTTTCCATAATTCGATTTTAGTGATTTGAATTGTTTAATATATCTGTTAGAAGAAGTTGTGATTTTGCCTTTCAATACGTTCATCGTCGTGGTAATAAAAATATTAGATTTCGTATCTTCCAAATTTATTTTGACAAATATTCTTAGATTAGAACTCACATATCTACTTTGTTTAAAATATATCAGGATAGAAATTTGACATAGATCAATGAATTGAGAATATTAAAATTCCATGTTTACGCTTTCCAATCGCTCATATTTATTGGCTTTCTTTTAAACACTTTAAAGATCCAATAGATGGCAATGCGAGTTGTGCGGTCCGATCAAGCACTTGCTTTGTTCAAATTTGCCGGTCTTATCCCATACAGTAAGTTTTTATTTTTTTCTTTTTTTTTGCATGTATCATTTGTTCCAGTAGTTCCTTTGATGTGTCGCCATTTAAAAATAGCATACTGATTAACGCCCGCAATTCTAATGTTTAACATTTTATCTAGTGAATAGTGATAAATCAATGTGAAATTTGAAGTAGTATCAAATTTGGAGCATGATTAAGTTGTCTATTCGCGTAAAGAAATTTTCGCTACATTACTAACCGAACTAGAATAGCTATACCTTGTAAATATTTAATATAGTACATGGAAATAGCTGAAAATGATCAATTTTAGCCAATCAGATCCGAGATTTTTGTGCAGTTCATTTGAATAGTCAGCATTCAAGAAATAATTCTAGCGTAATTTGATTGGTTAAAACTAAGGAATTTTCAAAAATTCTTTATCCAAACAGGACATTTGTGTACTGCCATCTCCTTCAAAAAATAGACACTAACTTTTTAAATATATTAACCCATTTAAGGCCAAGCAAAGCAGACGATATCTAAAAAACGCAGACGATTTATATTCAAAGTCATTGAAAAAAACAGACGAAGATGAAATTACTTATGTTCCCAAATGGGAACATTGGCCGTAAATGGGTTAATAAAAAATACAAGTAAAAATAGACAGGTGGATGATGACTTACTAAGCAAACAAAATCGTACCAAGCAAACTAACTGTAGTTATTGTCTCTATTAACTAACGAAACATTATTTATTCTTATTGACTAAGCAATTTTATTGTTTAACCAATCATTTTATTTCACACAAAGAACTTTCACTATTTTGACTGATCCTTATTGAATTTCATTGGAAATTTGTGTTCCTCTACTGCAGGAAAGATAACCTAAAATTAACATTTAATAATAGTCATATCTATACGAAAATCGAGTTTGTCTTGTGCGTATTCTTTTAACGTAGTACAACTTTTTAAGGTTTTGTTTTTCGGAAACGAATCGTTTGCGTATCTTTTTCTACGAGTTTTTGTATAACTCTCTTAACCGGTTATCGACCACAGTCGACTTTACAAAAATAAAATCGTCTGCGTTTATCAATGCTCTTTAATACAAATCTTCTGCTTTACATTAGATATCGTCTGATTATTTTATTCTCGTCGTTGACGGGTTAACCCTTTCCTGACCAGTGTATCATATATGATACATAAACAATTTTACCTTCGTCTGCTTTTTCAAATAGTTTTGTATAGGAATCTTCTGCTTTTTAATAAATATCGTCTGCGTTTATCAATGCTCTTTAATACAAATCTTCTGCTTTACATTAGATATCGTCTGATTATTTTATTCTCGTCGTTGACGGGTTAACCCTTTCGTGACCAGTGTATCATATATGATACATAAACAATTTTACCTTCGTCTGCTTTTTCAAATAGTTTTGTATAGGAATCTTCTGCTTTTTAATAAATATCGTCTGCGTTTATCAATGCTCTTTAATACAAATCTTCTGCTTTACATTAGATATCGTCTGATTATTTTATTCTCGTCGTTGACGGGTTAACCCTTTCGCGACCAGTGTATCATATATGATACATAAACAATTTTACCTTCGTTTGCTTTTTCAAATAGTTTTGTATATGAATCTTCTGCTTTTTAATAAATATCGTCTGATTTTTCAGGTCACGAAAGAGTTAAAGCTTAGGATTTTCAATGCAAGGAACACTACTGTCCCTTTAAGTGCCCTTGGAAGTGTTAAAGCCCCTATTTTCATAGCCTGGCTCTTATCAAATTTCTCACTTTCGGTGTTCGACCGATGAAAAATGATATCGAAAACACTGCTTAGGATTAATGCGCGTTTGTCGACCCATTTCTACTTTGTTGATTGCCAAATCGCTGACTTTTAATTAATTGATTCATTTATTTATCTTTATTTATTCCCAACATTTTCTTCTTGAAATTATATAAAGGAAATGTGCTTCTTATTTTATAATTAACCAAAAAGGCGCAATTTTTGAAGCGCCCTATATTTTAGGGTTGCTGAGTCGAGGAGAAAGTGTGCGACTCTGACTCCAAAATCCTAAAAATAAAAAATATTTAGACAAAATTTACTTTCAGCTTCCACCAAAAATGGCTAACCCACGTACTTATAAAAATGATTCTTTTTTCAAAATACTTGAAAAAATGTTTTTTTAAAAAAAAACCCGACCCTAATCCTGGTACATCTAATCTATTTATACGCGCTGAATTATTTTTTGCCATGACAAATTAGGATTCCACCAACTGGACTCAGTAAGTTGAAAGCGGGGCATTTAGTTCCAGTTTTTTATTTAGTTCCTATGTTGTTATCCTTTGTTCAGTCTTGTACGATTCCGATTCCCATTCTTAATTTGAGAGATTATAAATTTAAAAACCTTTCTGCAAAAATGGAAAAAGCTTTCTACTTTATCAATTCAAAAAAGTACTCACACACTGGCAACTATATACAATATAAAGTGACATTAAATTTAAATACAAAGAAGAATGAAAACTAAATTTTAAAATGCTTATTTACCCTCTCCAACAAAAAAAGTTTTTTTAGACTTTAAAAATGAAAACACCTGATTCTGATGTATTTTTTAGTGAGAAATTTAAAAGTATTATTTATTCCTTATGAAATGACTCAGTTTTTTTTTGTAAAATGCATTACTTTTGAATTTTTTGCATCCAATTCATCTTATAATTTAAAATGTCTAGAAATGATTGCAAAAATGATGCCAATAAATTTGAACTTATTCCTTATTTAAAAAAACGCTATAAATGATATTTTGGAGGCAAACTAAGAGACCAAGATAAATCTTGCGCCCACACATATGTTGTACTAATTGTCTTGATTCTCTTCTAAATGATACAAAAACAAAGTCGGAAAACTTACATTTCGAATGACTATGGTATGAAAGGAGCCTCTGGATCATTATGCAGATTGCTATTTCTGCTTCACTGACTTACAGAGTATTAACCTGTATTTTTTCTAAGCATAAGATTTAAAATCACTTTCAAACTAAAATATACAAATTTGAGATCGGTCATTCGCCCAATAAACCATTCTGACGATATCAAAGCTCCTTTAAACGTATCATTTTCTAGTTTAAAAGACTTCGACACAGAATGAGATGATGATACTAAAGATATGACATGCAATTTTCCTAGAGTTTTGTCAAATGGACCTTACCTTCTTTAATCAGGAAGATTTAAAGATCTTGCGAAAGGTTTGGATTTAACTAAGCATCAAAGTGATCTTTTAGTTTCAAGACTTGAAGAAAAATTTAGTAACAGAAGAAATTTCACAAGTTATCGTTCAAGATGTGAAGTCTTGAAAGAAAAATTTTCTATTGAAAATTACTGCACTGATAAATTGGGACTTTTTGAAAATTTTGGTATATCTTACGAGGCTACGCAGTGGAGGTTCTTCATGGATTCTTCTTTATATCGTACTAAAGGTGTTCTTCTACACTAGTGGTTCTTAACCTTTTTCTCCAATTCACCACTTTTTAGTGAGCCAACTCTCAATTTCCCACCACAGCATCGGTCTTTGACAAATTAGATTTTAACGTATGCAGTGTTTAGTACGTAGATATTCGTTTTGCTTTTTTTGTGATTTATTACTAAGAGTAAGAGAAAAATTTTCGTCAAGTCAAGAATGAATGAATGTTTTCTGATATATCTGTTTTATGGATATATATTTGTAAAGGATATAATATTTGTGTTGGAATTAAAATTTATTTGGGGATTATTTTATCTTTTTCAATGCATACGTCAACATGCATGTGGTAGCAAAGCAATAAATTGAAATTTAAGACTGTAGTATTGGAGAGGGATATGAAACGATTTGTTATTTTTTTACAATTTATTGGGAAAATAAAAAAAACAAAAAATGCAACATTATACGGCCTTGGCGAGTGCCTCAATGTTCGGTTCCACTTTTGAAATAGCGCAGCGCAAATCAGATTAAAGGTCAATCAGGCAGTTTCGCGATTTCATTTTGATCTCAACCATGCTCGAAAACGCCGACTCGCACAGGTACGCGGAGGGAAATGCAGCCAGTAGTGTGAGAGCGGCTACAGCAACGCGAGGTTTTCCTATGTTGTGCAACTTTTTGACAACAGTTATTTTTTGAAAGTTTATAGAAGGCTTTCAAACCACACTTTATATTTTGCAAAAACCTTCCTACGTTATCAAACCTGGATTTGTGCGATCGTTCAGCTTGACGTTTAAAATTGTCAATACTTTTGTTTACTGAACTCGAGTGCTTCATTTCCACTACAAACTTCACTTGCCGGGCTTTAGAAAAGTGGGTGCTAACACTTCAGAACACAAAAGACACTTACGTTCCTCTTCCCCTCCCCTGCGCAGACATTGATGCAGTAAAAGGAAATTTCAAGTGTGAGTCGTCATATTTCATTTTTTAAGAAAAATGCACATTTACAAATCAGGTCTGAAAAACAATAAAAGAAAAAAATAGTACTCAATTCAAAGACTAACTTATTTGTTCTTTTTAAATGAGATTTTTTGGCAAAAATCGCAAATGACCCAATATGGGTTTAATATTTTGCGAAAAAACGATTCACTCAGTGTCCCCTTCTCGATTCCCATGGGACTTCTTTGCGATCTTCTAGGGGATAGCGGACTCCAGTTTATAATAAATTTTAAAAGTTGTAAAAAAAACTCATTTTACTGTACATGTAATTAAGTATGGGAATTAATTAGAACTTATAGGATAATAGAACTTAGCTTAAACGTAATATTAGTCAAGTTGTGTCTTGATACGGGTTGGCTGCTGTATATAATATTTCACCTCTATTACTCTTATATAACTCCTTAAGTATATTACCGAAGATCAAACAAATGGGATGCGTTTTCGCTTGATTTTATCAAATTCGTAAACCGTTTGTTATCATATAAGCGAAGATCCCCATATAAATACACTTAAAATGGAATATTTTGAACATAATATATCCACTTCAAATCTCATCATGATCAATCAAAAAAGATTGATTTCATCAAATCTCTTGATGACCCTACGTTTAACATTACCGGTAACCTTTCAAATGAAAACGCAGTTTAGGTGATCAAATTTTGTCAATTAAATGACACTAGAGGCAAAATTAAAAAAAAGCCTTTAGATTGACTTTTTTAATTCGATTCTGAGTTTTAACGACGTCAAGAGGAGCTTTCGTTTGAACTCAAAACAAAATGCCAGATTACATAGAAAAATGTTTATTTTTATCTTGCATTTTTTTTGTAAGAACGAACACACAATTTTTATCCAGCTCAATATAGATTTCATCTTTTGTGCTTGAAATAGGAGTTGCCATCGTTGCCTTCAGATGAAGCAGAGAGGAGCGTGCAAAGGAGTGAACCCTCGAGCGTGTTGAGGCGTCCAAGCAACAGCTCTAACTACAACTCTTTTTTTGCACTTGCTTATTCCATCTTCAAGATTTTTTTATCTGTCTTCCTTACAATCATTTCTATGAAGAAGCTCTTTGAATACTTCTTCAGAACTCTTAACACTTCATAGAAATGTCAAAATTTTAAAGCAACATATGTTATATATACATTTTATAATTTGTTTTCAATACTTGGATATATAATCCTACTCATTTTTTATACTTCATTT
The DNA here is from genome assembly GCA_030549495.1 of Nectonema munidae. Taxonomy (NCBI): domain Eukaryota; kingdom Metazoa; phylum Nematomorpha; class Nectonematoida; family Nectonematidae; genus Nectonema; species Nectonema munidae. The sequence continues at coordinate 188,161 of JAUIRK010000894.1, forward strand.
TTTACTGAATAAGTCTTATGCTATCATTTTTTCTCATATATAATGCAATCAAATGCACTTAATATTAAAAAAAACAATTGATAAATTACAAATCTTTTTGTTATCATTGATTTTTATATTGTATATTTTAAAACGTAATATTATAAGGCCTTTAGACATATGATTCCTAATCTTCTTACAGTGGTGAACCTATTTTTACTTCATCCTAATATTTGCAGCCCCCCTCCCCCCCCCCCCCTTCAAAACGAGAACAAATTACTATTCTTATCATTTCATTTTAAAGTTTGTAACTTGAAGGCAAGGTGGTTTTGTAAAGCTTCTTTGGTCACTCTCTACCTTGAAAAGGGTTGTTTTGAATCGTTTGATTCATGATATTTCAAGTTTTTAATCACTTTATATTGGAATAAACAGTTAAATTTTTTTAAAACAAAATGAAATACCTTAAGATATATATATAATAGTGACGCAAAGTGAAAAGATAAAAATTTAATGTAAAAAACGACAAATAGTAGGAAAGACATCCCGTTGTATCAACGTCCTCATTTGAGGACGCCGCTAATTTTAGGGCTTTGATATTATTATAATTTTAGTAATGCGTATGTACATAATAAACAAATGATATACGTTTGAAGCAGTTTCTAGCTAAACTTTAAACTTAGGACAAAATGGATTACTACTAGTTATGCACATTTTGTTCAAAATTCGTTGTTTTTGTTGTTAGCCCCTTGATCACACCATCTCATTATCAGTGTGATCAATCAATTCATTACAGAGAAAATAAATAAATTTCCTATAATGGGCTGAGGAAGTGGAAAAGTATAGAATATTATTACACTTTCGTAGCAGCAACGATGAGTAGGTTTATTTTCAGCCAACCTACATAAAAGTCGCTGTTAGGTCGTCAAAATTTGTTCTAATCAGATAAAGGTGCCTTTAAACACTTCTGCTTTAGATTTATGCCTACACAATTGATCTCTTACTTTGATTAGATGATCATTAAACCTATAAATTTTTTATGCCTTCGCGAACCCAAAAATTGTTTGCCGCCTTCATTTGGGGTCGCGACCCGGGATTGGGAAGCACTTGTGGGAACATTTAGACCGGCCAAACATTATCTTGCTTCAGTACACTTAATACGATGTATTTGATGCAAATATTTTGAAATGTAGGAATTTTAATTCACTAATAAATGTTTATTGATTTTTAAACTTGGTGGGTGTAGAATAAGCTTGATAGTAATTACGGTCAGAATCAAGAAAAAGAAAAATGGATTACTGGAACAGAAAAAATATAAAGTTTCCATCCACTAGAAAAAAGACGCATTACTGTCACGAGAAAAAGATCAAAACATACAAAAAAGGATTAAAATTCTCTTTCAAGCACAAGAAAAAATGTCCATTACTCTAACGAAAAGAAGATCAAAATGTACAAAAAAAATTGTCGCTGAAGTACTAGAAAAAGTGCATTCATTGAACAGGAAGATGCGGTAAACATAGAAAAAAAGATTAAAAAAATTGCGCACCAATGTAAAATAAAAATCAGTGATGGGGATCATACATATATTACGTCCCCTATCGGGGAGGGGGGTAAACTAATTCTAGATGCTCTGTAATAAAAAAGTAGAGCAGGAGGGGTAAAAATCCCGACAGGAGGGGGTTCAAAAACTTAAAAATTTTAGAGGACGTCATTTATGTATGATCCCATTGACAAGTATTTTGCGCTACGGGCCTTATTCAAGTCTACGAAGGGTTTATAGCGGGCGGCAATAAAATTCGGTTTTATGAAAATTTTAAAGGATATTAGTTCATTGCAAATACATATGTTATATTTAGTCAAAAAAATATATATTTTTTTAATTATTCGCTGTTATTTTGCAATTTTAATTTTTTTAATAAAAAAAAAATTTTTAAATAAGTTTTAAGATTAGTGAATGCCACATAAAAAGAGTTCAAGGGGTGCAGGTTGTCCACCATCTGTATTAGATCATTATGGGAAAGATCAATTACAAAAACGACACCCAACAAAAGTTTGCTTTAAGAGAAAACACACACATTAAGAAGAGCGAAGTACAAAATGATCATTCAGATCACCCCTCCCATTCCAAAACTCCGTAAGAAAATGCATGTACAGCTAGATTTATAAATGACTGAATTGTACTAGTCGTGGCGATCCTTTTAGAGACACTGAGCCAGACAGCTGAAAATCGAAAAGACTCAATTCATCCCAACATGCCAGCTTTAAAGACTTCGATGCTGTACCTTTGTCATTTTTGCTAACAAAAGTTTGAAAGAAACAAAAATTTTTTTTCTAAAATCACTGTGATCATTTCTTGTTCTAAATATTCAGATAACTTGTCAATAGATGTCCCATATTTGATTAATTTGAGCGCAACACATCTTTTATCTAATTTTTCAAATTTACCATTATATGAAAATTACAAAATGAGCCAATCTTCTTTCATCTCATATTAACAACACTCAATTTAATAGATAGACACACATAAAGAACTGGTATCCAATATTTATATAAAACGTACACATAGAATTGATGACACATTTACACATTATATACACTAACACTGCACATAACACATATATCATTCTTGCACATAACAAATCATACTCTCATTTTTTTTTATAATTTACACTTGTCGCTTGCGTTTTCTTTCTTTTTTTCTTAGTAGGTAAGAGCTTATAAATTTTATAACATATTATTTAGATAGAGTGCTAATTATGTCTTCTAAAGAAAATATAAGTGACGGTGACAAAGGAAAGCGAAAAACTAAGAGAGTAACCCTAGAAAGAAATAATAGCGAAATATGAAAATGGAGTATGACATACCGAAATCTACATTATCAACGTTTTTGAAAAATAAAGAGATTACTAAAGCTGCTCATTCTGCAAAAGGATCTAAAGTGATTAGTAAACAAAGACCACAGATAATAATTGAAGAAGTTGAAAAGTTCTTGCTCGTGCTTATTAATGAGAAACAGTTGAAAGGGGATAATAGTGTGAGTGAAGCATTTGTCTGTGAAAAATCGCCAAATATTTATGGCCATCTAGTTAATAAAATCGATGGGGCAAGTTTTGAAAAGTTTGATTTTAACCCATTTACGACCAATGTTCCTATTTTGGAACATAAGTAACTTCATCTTCGTCTGCTTTTTTCAATGACTTTGAATATAAATCGTCTGCGTTTTTTTTTAGATATCGTCTGCTTTGCTTGGTCTTAAATGGGTTAAAGCAAGCAGAGGATGATTTGAAAAGTTTAATAAAAAAGGAAGCGAAATTCACAGTTTCAAAGACTGCATGGAACAAATTAATAGTTCAAAGAAGGAAGGAGCAGAGAAGTTTAAAAAAGAATTTAATGATAAAAGCGAAAGGTTTTCTCCTAGAACAGGTTTTTAATGGAAACGAAACAGGTTTGTTTATTTTAGAAAAAGTTGCCAAACCGCATTTGTATAACAAAGAGGAAAAAGCGCTACCAGGTCATAAACCTATGAAAGTCAGGTTGACTCTTTTGATGAGTGGAAACACGGTGACTACAAACAAAACAGTAAACATGTTCAATGACAATGTAATGACTTATTTTTAAAAAATATTATAGAGCCGACAAAAACAACAAAAGCTGGAAAAAATTCTAGTGAAAAGGACAGATACTCCGAAGTAAATCCTACCTGAGCCGAAAAAACAAAGATTAGTTGTAGAACAAAATGAAAACTGTGATTCCAAAAAAAGTTACTATAGAAGAGGGCTCTACTTCTGAGAGTAGTAACTTGCTCTGTTATTCACTTGTATAACGTTATGAATAAAGATTTTTTCTTTAATTTTTCCTTTTAGTAATGCAGTGGTACTTTGGTTTTTGACGATATCATTTGTTTGTACAAAGTCCTACATACATGAACAGTACAGTTAGTTGATTTGGTGTTTGAGAACGGATTATTTGATTCTTATGGGAATAAAGGATTAATTCGCCATTCGAACACTTTGTAGGAACGAATTGTGGTCGAAAGCCGAAGTACCATTATTTGAAATAGAGTTAAACGAAGACAAGTTGTTAAACCAACTAACTTTGTCTACTAGCACATTTTAAATGTTAGTTAATAATACTCTGAAGCAGTCGATTTCAATCTTTTAGCCATCACGCCCCCTTTGAAGAGTAAACCTTTCTCTCCACGCCCCTCGCTCTACAAATTAAATTCCGTCCTAAATTTTCAAGAAAAATAAATTTTTTAAATGAATTTAAATTAGTGAGATACTGATATAACTTTTTAGTAATATATTTGACAATGTATTGATTGGAAGAAAATGACTAAATTTATTTATTTGACATTACAACTCAAAATTAAAAAATACATTTGTCAAGTTATTCAATACAGAAAATAGATTAGTAGAATGTAAGTATGTACGGACAAAGTCTTAATATTTTCTCACGTTTCAGAAAAAATTTTTTAATTTAAAACTCACGCCTCCCCTTAGTAGAAGCTACTCGCATTATTTCCCTGAGCGACTGCTCTGATGTATAGCTAGAGAAAAAGGGTTTTTTACTTTTTATATACGCGCCCAAATATACAATTTATACATCTGTTAAGAGTATTGGTAATGATCATCATCATCATCCATTTGTCTCCAGGAGGAGAACAAGGTCTTATATCCCGGCTTGCCAGGGTCGACCTTTTTCATTTTTTTTACAGCGTCGTCTCCATTGCTTTCTAAGTTGTGCATCTTCCAGAGAGAGTCCCCTTTTCTCCATATCTGCTTTCACCACCTCTCCCCATGATTTCTTGGGGCGCCCTTTAGAGTATTGTTAATAATAATTATAGATATTTTATGCATGAGTAAAATAGTTTATACTTATTCGGTTGAAGGAAGAAGTCAAAGAGAATAAAAATAAATGTTTATTTTGAGAAAAATAAAATTTAAAACAGTAAAATGCATAAAATAAAGCTCAAAACAAATTAACAATAAATAGTACAGAGATAAAATAAATGTATCCAATAAAATATGATATAACTTGATTTAAAAACAACTGTTATGGAATTAATGAGAGAAAATTGATTCAAACAAAATTTCCTCCGTCAAAAGGTATGGATGTGTATTGATGGAGTTGAAAGAAGTGCTTCTCATACTCGAGAAAATTTGTTATGCGCAATTAACACAAATATTCGAAAAACGCTTGAAAAAGAAATACTGGCTGAATAAGCCACATTTAACGCATTTTTTAAAGGAATCACTGTTAATTGTCAATTTGGAATCTGTGCTGTGCGAACTGAAGGCATTCGGGGTAAGCGGTGGAGGAAGAGTGTTCAAAGACTGATCTATATTGAAGGCAGTACTGTTCTTAGGCGCGGATGAATTTTTGAGAGACAATGCGTTGTTGCTTTCTTGGAGAAGGGTTGAGGAAAGAGTGACTAAAGAGTCCAAGGTCTTGTTGTGAAGATTATTGGAAAGAGAGGGCGGAATTAGAAGCTTTAGGGTTTCAGGCAAAGACTTGGCACAAGGAGTTTCCCTCTCTTTATTCGTGATTTTGAGGGAAAGGTGTGACGGCAACTTAACAAAAAGAATATTCGGCTTTGGCAAAAGCATCGGCATCACCTTCGTGCACGATGAGAGATGGCGAGAAACGTTCAGTTGCGAAGAAAGAATGTAGTTGGGGTTGTAGGGTGAATTACAGCGCAAACTTGGAAAGAGTTTAGAAGAATTTTTTGCCTTGGAGGAGGGAGTGGGAGAGGGAAATGAGTGAGTGTGTTTAGAGGAAATGTACAAAGGACTCAATGGAGGAATAGGGGTCGAAGTAATACTTTGGAGGGGTGGTGGCAGAACTCTAGATGAAAGTTGGTGAGAGCACTTGATTGGACTGATTTTAGAACACAAAAACTTCACATCATCATCTCCAGTGCTTGCTTTCGAACGCATTTTTCGTTGCAAACTCTTTGAGAAAGCGGTTGAATTATTTCTTTCTACGCTAGATTTGTCATCGGCTGGGTGATCGATAAGATTATAAGAAGTATATGGATGGTTGAAGTGGGAAGCCTTAAATTGGGGTGAAAAAAGATTTTCTGTTGATTTGCTTGATTGTAAGGGTACACTGAGAGGAGGCATTTTTTTTGTTGAATGAGAGGAAACAGCGGTGACAGGCATGGAGTGCGCTGAAATGGAATAATGGCAGTTGGATTTGGTTCTAAAATAAAGTTTATCGTAATTTTCTTTTGAATTTCATAGGAGTTGAAATACTTGATGTTATTATTGCTTTTTATTTCTTTAACCGAGGAACCGTTTGTGAGTGAAGTGGTCTAGAAGAGTAGAAAATAATTATAATAACGATAAATGGTGTTGCGAAGAGCACAAAACTTTTTATAGTGCATTGAAATCTCTTCCCAAATTCGATTAAAGACGTCTAATCAATTGGGACTAAGAAACATTACAATACAATACGATTTTAATTAAATTCTAAGATCGGGATTTAAACTAAAAGGCTTTTGGGGATCAGAATATCCTCGAACATTTAAAAGAAACTCAAAATCTTAGACGCTCCACTTTCTTTGAAAGAAAAGTGCCAATAATCTTATTTACAGAAATTTTAAGAATAAGGACTAAAGGAATATTTTCCGATATATTCTTGGAAAATAAGCGCGATTCTATAAGGACCACAAGGCATCTTTACGAATATTGGTCAAGAGCGTAGGTTTTAAATCTAAGAAATTTTAGAAGAAAATATATAATTGGCAAAAAAACATTTTCTGATCAAATACAACCGCGTGGTCTTTCAAATGTTACATTTTTGAATTATACACTCAACTTTCGTTATAACGAAGCTCAAGGAACAAAGTGAAATCATTTCGCTATATGCAAATTTCGTTATAAACAGTTTTACGACAAATCTGTCACGAGTTTGATAGCCATGGGTTGCCAAGCCTAAAAATTAATTTTAAAGGGCTAATAAAAAAATGAAAAGAATACAGCGTCTCATTTATTCAATAAAATACAAACATTATGAATACATGAAATGAGTGAAAAATGGTAATACCAGTCAAGAGATATTGATGCACAAGCATTTTCAACGCAAAATCTGTTTGTAAAGTTTGCTGAGTACAAGTTATTTTTCTCTTAGACTTAAAACTCTTCAGCACCTTCTTTAGCTTCTAAACATCCCATTAAATTTGAACAGTGATCGATTGCTGCTGAGTGTGATCGTATTGGTGTTGGCGCAAGTAAGTGAAAATCATCATCATCACTATCTTTATTGGTATTTTCTGGTTCTTTCTTTACCATTGCAACAATAGCTCTACCAGTGAGTGGGGTTCTGCTGTAATTTTATCATCAGATGACAAGTAATCGTAAAGGGTACCATCTGATTCATAAGCAGTTCCACTAAGTGATTCTATTAATTGAGCAACTAGCCATATGTAGAAGCCTGCAAAAAGCCAGCAGTACCTTATGGTGGATTTTTGCGGGTTGGCTGAAATTACACTGGTTTATCGCTGCTGCTGCGAAAGTGTAACAAAATTCTACACTTTTCCCTGAGAGTATTTGCTTTTATGGAAATACTCTCTCAGTTTAAACAAAGCCTTATTTTGAACTGATAGATTATACTCATATAAAGATAGTATAATCTAGGGGCTTACAACAACAACAACAACATTAATTGAGCAATAGGCAAATGATCTTCTAGGTCATAGTCATATTCTAATGATTCCCTTTCTATAGGCTGAGTTTTGAAACCACAATGGCCGAAACAGTTGGCTATTCTTTTTTCTTTCACATGTGTCGTCCATGCCTGACTAATCAGATAAATTCCGGGAATTTATTTTGCCCTATGGAACTCCATTGAAATATATAAAAGTATACACTTTTTAAAGCCTCGACGCCATTAAAATCAGTTCCTCCTGTACTTGGAGTCTGGAGGCGAGGCTGCGTAAAATAACTATACTCTTGGAGGAAGGGGAAACTTTCTAATGTCGTGAAATCAGGTGCACCATGTGAAGCCTAAGATTGCATCTATATCAGCGATTCTTAACAAGGGATGCGAGACAACATAACGGGAGTACGAGAAACGACCAAATAATGCACAACATATGTAGTATGTACTTCTTTTTATTTTTTATTTGAAGATTTTATGTCCGATTTTTCATATCAATCTCAATGGTGCGCCCCCAAGTTTTAGTTATTTCATAGATGCGCCCTAGGGTAAAAAAGTTAGAGAAGCACTGGCCTAGGGATATGTCGTTATAAGCGAAATTTCTGTGTATCCCATTTGAATTAACCGACATTTATTACAAAGACATGATAGGATAAATAGGCGCACCGACGATGTATTTCGTTATAACCGAGTTTTTGATCGCATTTTGTTATAACGAAAGTTGAGTGTATTTGTATTCTAGAACGTAATCATGCTTAAAAACTTGGCTTTTGAAATGGATGCTAACGAATTTTATAATTAAAAACTATAATTTTGTTTCCAAAAAAAATTCTGTCAAATATCAATTTTATTTCTTCTTAGTTATTTTATAAGATTTTAAGGGTAACTTTTAAAATTTAGTAATGCTTTATCGATACAGTGACAAAAATTTTTAAACTGTCAAAAATTACGATAAAAAATAATGCTAACATTTGTGAAATTTTATTTAATGATTTGGAAAAGTTTAGATCATCAACTCGAAAAATTTGTATAAAGAATTTTTCTCTATTAAATCTTATATAGAGAACTTTCAATATGTTTGTGTAATTTTGCTTAAATTTAAATTTCCTACATTATGCGTTCTTTGATTGGATAAAATTATCATTAATTTCATTTATAAAAAAGGAAATTGGCTGACAATAAATCAAGGTAGTATTGACGATGAATTCCATTGACTCTAGAGGGGCGTCTATTTTTAGAAAAGACAGCTTTTTTCAACGGGTTGCGCTTTCGAGGTTAACCAATGAATGATTTTGAGGTAATAATTGCAATCACTTTATTGTGCATTCGGGGCTTGAACTAAATCCTTTACTAAACGAAGCTAAAATCTAGCCATTCACACACAATAAGAGTTAAGTATTGTATAAGAGATGTCAATCAAAGAGCCTACATATGGGGATAAAGAAAAGCAGCAAAATATTATCATTCCTTTTCGAAATAGAAATAAACAAAGAAGAAATAAGAAGGATAAAATATTTCGTACGCTCGACAAGTCAGTAAATGTAGTATCTTGGGATAGGTGAGACAATCTGGAACTCGAATTACCGAATGCCTTTTTCATCAATCTCTCTGAAGAATATTTCTTTTCAAATTCTCCTAAAAAAAAAAATTTCGTAATATCATAATTGTTTGAATATTTTCTTTTTGTACTCTCCTTAAAATGGATTAGTGACATACAGCCTTTTCCTACTCAACCCCCCTTAGAAGGCATTTTTCAAAGAAAGTCTCTCTTAGAGCTTTCTACTTATAAAACATATGTTGTTGCAGAAGAAAAAATGCATCAATTTAAATTTTTTCTTTCAGATTTAAATGTTCGTTTGATTAACACATTTACGGCCAATGTTCCTATTTTCGAACATAAGTAATTTCATCTTCGTCTGCTTTTTTCAATGACTTTGAATATAAATCGTCTGCGTTTTTTAGATATCGTCTGCTTTGCTTGGCCTTAAATGGGTTAAATAAAATTAATTGATATATACATACTCTAACATTATCTATTACAGCAAACACTCCATATCCAGATAAAGGATGCACTAGTGATGGGACGATTAATTGGAATCGTATCGGAATATCGGAAATTTTCTCTAGCATCGGAAATCGGAATGGAAATATTTCAACTCGCTCCGATACCAAAACGATTCCAAGTTAATACGTTACATTGATTTCCTTTACTTAGGATTTTATTGTATAAATAATTTTACTACTTATTGTGTAGAATCACTTGATTCGACAAAATTATTTAATTATAAAAAAATTTAACATTTTTTTGTGTTAATTGTGCATTATTATGTTTAAGCTACTTTTTTTGTAAATTTTGTGTTATAATTTTATATAAAAAATTTTCATGTACATTTTAAATGTTAAAACCGCATGTATCGAACTATGAGTAATTTGTGTAGTGCGGGACACAAGCCCAACGCACAACCCTCTCACTTAAATACATTAGTTCAAATAAATTTTACTTAAATAATAAATTAAAACTAATTGTAAAATCTCATTGTGTAAGTCGGATGTGTCGATCATTCGCTTAAATCGAAGATGATACTGGTCCCCATCGCATTTAAGAACTAATAACATTGTAGAAACTTTTCTTAACTCGAAGTTGGATAAGTCGAACATTCGCTTAAGTCGAGACAACATGTCTTCTCATTATATTTATGTTCAATGTTTTCTCTATGCATGTGTCGAAGTAATGTAAGAGATTTTTTATACATTTTTCATATTACATCACTGTTTGTACATTGTATTATATTTATCTCGCTACTTATATAGTGAAATTTAATAGGTCGTATTATAACTGCGCGCAACTTCATAGAAAAGCAGGTCCTATTTATATTCATTTCAGTAGCATGTTAATGAAAATATAATTATCGCAAATCTTAAGTCAGTGATCTTGTGATGTGTTAAGACTTCGCAATACGATGGAAATAAAGCTAGACCTCAGTCTTTTAAACTTGTCAGACCTTTCGACAAGAATTCACAATGACTTTGTCGCTTACGGAGTTAGAAAGTTAGTGCGCTATACCCGGGATTTCGTTATAAACGGTTTAATTTAAACATAATAAAGAGGAGATTTTGACCAGGTAAGCAAATTGTTTCGTTATATGTGGAATTTTGTTATAAACGTATTTCACTGATATATAAAAATTGCATATGTGAGTATTACATTGAAAAAATTAATCGCATATAATAATCAAAGTAGTAATTAATAATATTTATAAGAAACTTCACAGAGTCCAATCTATCAATTTTTTGGGGGAAGAGTGAACCTTTCGTTGAAAATTTTTGTTTGGTGTCCAAAGATAGACAGGACAAAGATTACCCTAAAAACATTGTCACAGATATAAAACAAAAAAATGATTAAGGAAAATTTTTTCTTAAAAAAGTGTAGGTAATCCACGGAATGCCTCCAAAAATTTAGATATCTCATCAAATCAAAAATTTCAATTGGTAAGAAAAAATCCAGCCAGTATATACCTTAGCGCAAACTCTAGAAAAATAACTAAGGAATAAAAAGGTAATACCAGAAGCTAATCGACTTTTCCAGACATCAAGAGAGGAATGTAGAAATTCATGTGAAAACATTGTGGAGTGGTTGCTGAAATCAAGAGAATTAGTTGAAGTAGGCGTGGAACAAAAGGATTTGGAATCGCAAGGAGGCAATAATGCGAGAAGCTTCTTTTGATAGGCAGCAGGCAATCGCTTGAACATTTTTTCGTTGAATAATTCCTAAAGACATTTTCAATCAACAAATGTTCTTCAAATCAATCATAATAATCATAATAGCATTGTAGATTATTATTTTTAATACAAAGGTGTCTCCGTCTTTATTGCTTCAAGCAAGGGGCAAAGGTGGGTTTCACCCTGTAGTCAGATGCACGAAATTTGTCATGAAGTTAAAAAAGGCGAAATTAAAAACAGACAAACAAATTTTTGCCCCTTGTACGGGATATTGAGCCACTTTTTAAGATCTTACAAAAGACGCTTATCTTTGCCCATTGTGGATATACATTACGCTTTTTTCCATTGATTATTATGAGAAAATAGTAAAATATTTTATATTATTATATTTGAACTGTTTCACTTCTATTTACTTTGATGAAATGATATAAAATTAAAGGAGGCATTTTGTTGCATTGGATAATTTAATAACAATTTCGTTCTTAGTGTATATTTTTTAAGTCTTTTTAAAATGGAAGAAAATTATTTTTATAAATGAAATTCCCTATGCGCCTCCCATTCAGGTTAAGAAAGCTCTGATTAAATAATAATAAATGAGCAATTTTCCTCAATTTCATGTAAGAATGAGGAGGCACATATGGAATTTCATTTATAAAAATAATTTCTTACATTTTAAAAGCACTTTAAAAATGTTTATTATATACATTAAAAGCGAAATAGTTATTAAGTGTCCATGCTAAAATGCGTCCTTTAATTTTATATCATTCCATTAAAATAATTAGAAGTGAAACAGTTTAAAGATTTATTACTGAAAAAAATAAATACAATAAAGGGAAATGCCTACAGCTAACCTTGATAAGCTTACGTGTTAATATATATATATATCATAACATAGGGAAATTTCAGGTCCAAATGTTAGTATATAACTTAACATTTTTACGCCTCATCATTTAACTTAAAAAGGAGAAAATAACGAAAAATAGTTAAAAGTAAGTTCATATGTCTTTGCTAATGAGTGGCTTTTGCCCAGCCTCAATTATGAATAGAATATAAATAACCCTTATTAAATCCAAAGTTCCATAACTAAAATAAAAAGTAATTTTAACTTTATATGATATATATATATAGTTCACCAACCAATAGATCACAATTTAAGTCAGATTTCTTGAGTTGCCATTCTTTAGTTGAAGCCGCAAGTAGTGCTTTAGATATCTTAAAGTTCTAGGTATTTGGTGTCGGAGTATTTAGGTATTGCAGTGTATGCGTGTCTAATGTCAATATGTATTTGTGTCAAGAATGTCAAAAAATGTATGTATAAATGTACGATTGCGCTAACACTAAACCTAACACTAGCCCTAACCCAAACAATAGTTTTCCAAAAATTAGACATTAAGGCCCATTTAGAAATTGGTTGAGCACTTGTCAGTCAACCATTATGCAAATTGGGGAAGAAATTTGAGTAGTCAAAATGGGTGGTAAAGTGGATTCTTGTATCAAAACTCATAAGCAGCCAGTTTCTTGAAGAGAACTAATATACACTCCTGAAATGAGATATCAATATCCTTCTTTGTTTAAATATCAATTATTAAAAAAACAAAACTGAAAAGAAAGTATTAAAAAACTGTTTACCATTTTGCCCAACCTACCCTCGCTTTGTTCAACCTAGAAAACAACACTACGAAACACCTCTTGAATGCCCATGCTTATAAACATGCCTTACACCAATAGATCTATGGACCAACCGAGCCACAGTTAGTAGTCTGTGGGTAAGGTAGGGGGACGGTCTGGTGACCAAGTTTAATTGAGCGATCACTAACGACATCAAGATGAAAGTGCGTTGGAGGCAAACAAGAACCTAGAAAAACTTTTATGAAAAAATGTAAAATGAGGAAAGAAATGACCTTTATATTGACTTTAGTCAGGATGGAGTTGTGCGTCTCTAGATCAATCCTACCTTTCTTAACTTGATTGATTTGCTCTTGAATTGAAAGGCGTTGATTTCTCCTTTTGATAGGCTAAAAATGCAAATAATAATCGAACTTTGCAATGGATTCAACCAATGTGTTCTAACATTATCATGTTTAGATGAAATAGATGATTTCTTGATTTTAAGGTACTTTATATCTTGTGAGAATTGAGAGCTAATTAATGTTCTCAACTGAATAATTGCATGAAATTTATATGGATTTTAGTGAATTCATGAAACTAATAAGTGAAGCAGTAAAGTGTGAAGGAACCTTTTGAAGTATAATAACTCAATTTGATCCACCGCCCATCTTTAAATAAAAAAAAAGAAAAGATCTCTTGATCGGTAGGTTATATCAAATTTGCAAATAATGATTACTCCTTTTATCCCAAAGTGTCACTCTTCTTTGAGCATGCAACGAACACAATGTTTTCATGAAAGTTAGTACTCCGAGCTTTACACTTTATTAACTAAAACAGGAGTTAACCTAAGCTCCTTCAAGGTTGCACAGTCCAACAATTTTCTTTTTACTACGTACCATAAAATGAAAAAGAGAGAGCTCTGATATATCCCACATGATACGCACTCGTGAAACATTTGAAAAATAGGGAAACATAATGATTTAATTTAAGCAAATAATTAGGAATGAAATTGTATGCAGAATATAAAAAAATGACAAGATCATTGGAAAAATTGGAAGGAAGAATTTCCAATGACAATACACTACATTCAAATATTTTTAGAAATGTTATTCAATTCTTATTTGCGTCTACACTTCTGAAGAACCTTTTCTTTGATTTGATACTTTCAAACTATTCTTTTTGGCAATAACAAAAATGGAAAATAACATCCTGCTAGTGTAATAGCTCATTCTTTCGCAATTACAACAATAGTGACCACTTTTAAAAACGCCAATCTTAAATTTGCTGCTAAATGTTTCTAACTTTTCCGTATCATCGCACACCTACAAAATGGCGTCAAATTTCCCAACTTCGTTTGAAGTCCTTAGACTGACTGTACGCTCAACTTACACACAAAGGTACTCTCTTAAACGTTCTTATATAAACTTTCAAACTAGTCATCACTAAAATTACAACTATGTATATGTATCAGGGAAGGGACGATTAATCTATAATCATTTTTTTAAATATCGGAATCATTAGTACCTTCCAATACCTCAGTTCCAATTCATTTTATTTTTAGGAGTATTTAAAAAAAGACAAATCTTTAGACCTATTATAAAATTTAGATAAATTAGCTTTAAATTTTATTTAACTCGATTGATATGCTGTTCGAAATCCAAACACGTAGAATAATTCAAATAAAATTTTAAGAACTTTACACATAAAACAACAGAATCGGAATCGTATATTTTTTAAGAACAGGCATCATAATGGGAATCGTACCTAAATTTGGTATCGTGACCTCACTAATATATATATATATATATGCTTTATGTGCATACTAAGATATTCAAATCAAGGAATCATGAAGGAACAACATACCTTGATCAGTGAAAAATCAAAAGCTAGAGAGGGCAAAAAGGGAATGGCATTGGATGCAAGCGTATTTTTATAACTTGAATTTGAACTTTCACTAAAATTAACTTCTTCCTTCATGGATGATGATGAAGACGTTGCTAATAATGCTGGTGAGGGGGATAGCGAAGGTGTTTTGTCTATGAGTGCGAGCGAAGAAACACAACGTGATAACGATGACGATGATGATGAAGTTGTTAGAATAAGTGTAGGGGAGATGGTGGGAAGCAGTTTCAACGACACTGTTAGATTGGATAGCAAAATGGGCTGAGAAAGATTTGAGTGCAAAGATAGTGTTGCGATCTTTGCTTCCATTGTGGTGGTTGGTGGTTTGGAAGGATTTGAAGGTGCACTCTCCTTGCTATCTCCTATTATTAACTTTGGAGGAAGCATTTTACTCGGGCAAGTCGGTGCACATTTTCCTTTACCTTGATCAAGAACAGTCTTATGAGGAGATGGCGGCAGGCTGGAAGGAACACTCTTATTAACCAAGTTCTTACTGAGGTGTTCGCTGATGCACTTTAAACTCGTTGAATTCAAGGAGTTGGATGATGGCGTGGATACGATCTTTATCTTAAATTTTGAAGGGGATAGAGCAGAAACGGAGGAAGTGCTTTCAGAAACAAACTTCGAATAGTATACTTCTCCATTGCAATTTGAAAAACCTGAAGTAATGGTGACAAAAACGTGAGACATATAATACACGCATATTTCTTTTCGAACAATAGGATTGCAGAATCGACGTGTAAAACATGACTTACAAAAATCTGACTCAGATTCCCAATACGCACAAAAAATTTATTCATTTCCCTTTTACTATTTATATTTATCAGATATCGTTTTTTTTTTTAATAGTAATTTGTAGTTATTATCATAAAATTTTCATTATGAACAGACATGTTATTAAAACTTAATGCTTATACACAGCATAGTGTAAACAAAAGATTTCACAATGTCCAAAAATAATTTAGGGTAAGAACTATGAAGAGATTTGGAAACCCTTAAAAAGAAGCCGTCCTTAAAATTTTGAATCCCATTACTGTATTGTATCAAAGATAATAATAATAATACTAATAATAAAAGATAAAATAATGTACACTTACTCTAGCATAACGCGGGAACATGTTAAAACGTGCAATTAACAAGAATTGAATTGGAAGACGGAATTGATAATACTTTCAAATTCCGATTCCAATAGCACTAAAACCGGCGATTCTAGCGATTCTCGATATCAATTCTAAATACTTTTACGATCACTAGAGTTAGTATTTGATATAAAATCACTTAAAAGTTAGAAACACCAAATCGATACTAAAATCAAAAAAGTTTTCATTGTTGAATGAAAAATAAGGATTTAAAATAATAACTCTAAAAATTAAGAAAAAGAAAACTTTGAGGTATTTAAAAAAACGAAAGATTTGTGAGAATTTTTTTACTTGCTTGAGCGCTATTTTGAGGAGCTAAGTAAAAATTATGTTCAAAAGAAAACATTGAAATGAAGTTCAATTTGTAGCGCTTATCATGAATACTAATATGTAAAAAAAAAAGAACAATAAAAAAAAGAGAAAAAATTTGAAAAAAAAACTTTGCCGTCTCTGTTTTAATGGATGATTTTATTATAATACCTTTTATTCTTCTACTTAAATAATAAAAAATAAAATTGATTCATGCATACAATCAAAAAAGGTAAAATATATCCATTTCATTAATAATAATAATAATCGTTTTAGGCCCAATTGGAGACGAGTGTCCCATAAAATAAAAATCGTGTGCTTTAGCTTAACAAAAAATTTATTGAAGGACATCAGCAGAGAATTCGTTTTCAAGAACTTAAAGTATAAAAAGTAGAAAGAGAAAAAACAATTTAAATACGGTATAATAACGGATTTTATTTAAGCAGTTTCCGTAACCATATAATGCGCAGATTTTTGAAAACAGAATGACTGCTTATCTTTTTCAATGAGTTATTTGGCAAAGCTCCCAGTCATCCTTCAACACAGCATTTCGCTTTGCCAAGATAAACAAAATATTTCATTTTTATTACTCGAGTCTTCTAGAAAATCAACTTCTAATTTACGAAAATACATGAAATTTTAACATATGTTGTAGATAGAGAATTTTATTTTATAGAACACGGGTGTCCCATTGGGCAGGGTTGGGGTCAATTATAATTGCGTAATTGAAAATGTAATTGTAATTGAAATTTATAATTGCCGTTAGGCCTAATGGACTAATTTATCATTTTACTACTTCAACAAATACCACCTGCCCCCCTCCCACCCATGATTTGCACCGGTACAGATCTTATAGCTTCAAAAGGTCGATACGTAAAACGAATTTCTATATTAAATATCAAAAATGAATACATTGATAACAAATTTTTTTAAATAAATACAATAGAAAAATTCACCCCCCCCCCCCCCACAGATCTAATAATAATAATTAATCTGAAGTGTGAACACATGTTTTGTATCAATAATTGTTTTGAATTTATACGAAAACGATACATCAACTTTGTTTTGTAAATATAAAAGTTGAATACCAGTTTCAAAAGTTTCTTTAACTTGATATTTAATAATCAACACTTGTTGATTGCTATGTACATCATTTACATATTCGTTGTCATCAAAATTATCATAAATTAATGTGATAAGAGAAGTTTTAGGAGATAAAAACTTTTAGTTATAAAAGGAAAACTATTGTATATAATTTTTTGATGCATAAGTTACTTCAACAAACATAGAATATATTTTTGGGGGATATAGAAATCTTGACTGAACACTGGCATAAGGTAAGGTACCGTGGTGTGTTTTATCGAAAAGGTACAATTGCGCAACTTGTATCGAACTATGAGGAAAGCAGGCTTGATGCGGGATCGAACCCAAGACCTTGAATTATCGAAACCCAGTATCTAACCAACCTTACCCACGCCCCCAATGACAACAGTCGAACATGTATACTCGACATTTCAAGTAGCATTGTTGCTTCCTAGGTAACAGTGTATATAGTATTTGGGCATATATCATTTTTTGAGTAGCGAGACTCACTCAACAATTGACATAGCACTATAACATGGTTTCCTACAAGTATGGCGTAGGTAAATTCTTATTTTAAAACCTTATAACAAACGTAGGAAAAAATGAATCATGATTGTTAAAATTTGATTTTATATTAAGGATAAATGTTGAGTCTTTTAAAAGAAGTTAGAAGCTTAAAAAGGTCTGGTGTTAATAAGAATTTTAGCTTTCTAGTTAAAGTAGCAAGAATAAAAAAGTTTTTTAAATAAATTTTTTTTTCATTATAAAATTATAAACACTTATTTAGACTGATATTTTGAATTAGCGCTTAACATTATTGGATTGGAATCGAATTGTAATAATGATTAATAAGTTAAAATGTTCAAAAAACTTTCAAGTATAAAACACGAAACGTTTAAAGTTAAAGAAATACAAGGTCTGATTTTTATTTTCGGGATTTTTTCCATCTTAGAAGTTTCGGTAGGTGAAAACGTTGAAGAACTCTTTGGGTACTTTTCAGAGCTCAAGGAAGGATATGAAACAAAAGATTTCAAAGCGCCATTCTAAAATTTTTTATAAATGATAGATTTGAAATCAAAAAAATAGAAAAAGAAAAGTTTGGCATCTCACTATGCTTTCCTTGCTCGCTGGCTGCGAAGAGGAAGAAGAGGAAGCCACGAGTTCACTCTTTTTGCCAGATTTTGAATATAACTTGCACTTAGGCTTAATGATGTACTTATCATTCTCGCTTAGCTTGATGATTAGAACTGAAAAGGTAGAAAAAAAAGGTTTACAATAGAATGTGTTAAATATCACCGCATAACACTGAGAATACAATATAAAACTTTTTACCAAATGCATGTGAACCCCCGCTCCCTCTTCATTCATGTATACAGAGAAAAGAGCAACGCTAACCAAAGCTCTAAACGAGTGGAAGCCCCAATTCTTTCAAGATGGAAGGTTGTTGTTTTTGTTGTTGGCCTCTACTGGCAGATATCTTGTTATCACTATACCATTTTTTTAAATATCTAAGTCTGTGAGTGATGTTAGTATATAGGGATATGGGATTTAATGATGCATTATGGTGATTTGAGGAGGAAGTGATCCTAGTTTGTTTTTCCATTCTCGGAGAAGGACAGTAACCGCGTTTGGATTGAGCCAAAGATCGAGTTGTTTGAGATGTGTAATGTGTGCGCTGTTGAATAGGTGTTCTGTTGTGTGGGGATTTGTTATATCGAACACCTACAAGATGGCAGGTTACTGTCGCTACTTCAGAACATTCTTTTAGCTGCTTGAAACTGAAAACAAAATTGTTAAAGAAATTCCATGACAAATCAAATATTGAATGCTTTATATCACTAATCGCAATTGAAAGAAAGGATGTAAGAAAATAAAATTTTGATTCCTTTATTGAAAAATTTTGCAAAAAAAAGAAAATTTTATTTTAAAAATGATATTGTTTATAAATATAATTCTTCATTTTTGAAAAAATGTGAAAATTAAAAATCTTTAAATAAAAATAATAATCTATTTCAAGCCGCATATATTTTAGGAAAGATTTTTGATAGGAGGCTCCAAAGGCTCCAAACACAATACCCTTGTGAGAGAGGTGGCACTGAAAAGTCTAAGCACGGTAGAATATGTACAATATCTATTACACTACGTACAGTACTAGTAACTTTCCCCCTTTCTATTCTCGCCCTTTCTCCTTTTACAAGGCTGAAGAAATACTGTAGAACTCGCGCTCTTTTCCCCAGAGATTCTTAGAGGTATAGCCAGGACTCTTACAGCAAGGCTAACCATCTAAGTCAGTGCTGAAAAACTATTTCCTGGTCTAAATTTGAGTATACTTAAATCTGTTTTGAAGGCTTCTCTGAAGGGAGACGTGATGGAGTCACTCTATTTTTAATTTATTTAATAGATTATGGACCCGTTAATTAAAAGGTTAATTTCCTAAAAGGTAGAATTCGTTAACCAGAAAATTAATTTCGTTACCCGTTAAATTAAAAAAAACAAAAGAAAAAGTTTTTGTTTTAAGACTGGCTGAAAATATCTTTAAAGTTTAAACTATAGAAGCGGTGTTTTTTGCTATTTTTAAAAGCATAAAACACCAAAACAATAGTTTTTGCATTAGCTAAGGCTGATTTAATCCTGTGACATTTGGTATTAGGCTTTAGACACAAAAAGAAGTAAAAAAATTTTAACTATTTAAAAAAATAGTTAATTAAAAATTATTATTTATAAAAAAATTTTAACTATTAAATTAATTTAATTATTATTAACGGAAGTGAATAATGGTGTGATAAGGAAAAAAGATTTAAAATGTTATTTTACGCTATTATATTATATAGTAATAATTGTTTTCTCACTTATATTCCCTGAAAGTCTAAATAAACTTCGGAGAAGCGAAATAATACAAATTTTTAAGAATGGTAAGAGTAATAGTTTGTTCGTTTGACCAAATACAAAAGAACTTTAAGGAATAGGATAACATATAACTCAACCAAACCATAAATAGACACTTCATTTCACTTTATGCAGTGAAAAATCTTCATCCTTTTTCTTTACAATTCACATAATAAAGGAAAAAATCGTTCTGAATATATTGTCTTCCTATTTTGAATATGGGGGCGTTATGATACAAAGGGCAGATATACATACGAAAACTAAAATGCTTTATTCTAAAATGGATTTCAACTCATAGACTAAACAAGAGCAAAACTTGAGTGAAAATTTTGTTCTACAGCAAAAAAATTGACTGTTTGGATACAATATATATTTACTTTAAAATAATATTTTATATTTATTCAGGGCCTTGAATAAATTTAAAAAACTTGATTTAACAAATATGTATAAAAAGAGAATTTTTTATATTCATATTTTTAAATTCTCTACCAAAAATATTAAATTCTACCTTCCCTTATTTGAAATAAGTTATCTCTACTATCTGACTCAATAAAATGTCTTAAAAAAAATAGAACACACAATACAATCTAATAAAAGTACTACAGAGCTTTTAAAAAAGGAATTATGTATAAAAAGATATAGTACTTAACACTTACTAAAAGAATATTTATATAAAATTAATGACAAAAAACAAACCTTTTTTATTCCATGATTGATCCTTTTCATATTGAATTGACTTATGTGAAAAACTTTTAGGCATTTTTAAAAAATAAATATATATATATATTAAAAATTAGGGTCTAAAAGGGATAATTTTAAATATATATGGAATGATTTCAGGATATATATTTCTACCCCATAACTTTTTGGAACAGAAAAAACATAATTTTAAATATTTTTTATCAAAATGAAATATTCAAAAGGAATTTTATTTAATTAGTCGTTTTATGATAAGATTGTCTATATGTCTTTCTTCCCTAGAATAAAATCCTAGACTAAAATTGAGAGAAATTAGTATTACGATTACTGGAGCATATACTCTCAAGCGCAATGTTCTACATACCCTTAACTTCAGACCACATTTTTATATCTCTACTAATATTTTGTACAAAAAACTCATTGAAAATTATTCACCGGATTACCGCCTTTGCAAACTCCATAATTATCTTACTAGATCCATATCCGAAATAAAACGCATCGAAAGTAAACAACATCGCACTCCAATTTTATCCTGCATTAAATCATCAACCCCTTCTAACCCTTTCCCTTGTTTATATTAATAAGCGATTTGGAATTATAAACTATCATCTTTAAAAGACTTACTTTGCCGAGCATTTAATCCCTCAAGAAATCACACTCTAGCCAAGTAATTTAATCATAAAAAATAATGTTTCAAATTCTACAATTCGAAACTCAAACCAGCTAAGCGAGATTCTTGGATTAAATTCACAAAAAATTAACCTTTTCATGTGCTGTTGTTATCAAAAGTAACACTAAAACCAAATCCTTACCTTATTTGGACGATTATCTCTTCCATCAAACCTAAAGCACAGTAACTATTAATCGTCTTTTTCTTCCTTTTAACTTTTCCTCTGACATTACAAGCTTTGATCATACAATTTACTTAAGCAAATCATCTATAATCTCCTTTATTAATAATCCTTCCTTTCATGAAATCACAATCAGCGTTTAACTCTGTCTGGCATACTCTGATTAATTTAAATATCCGTAGTAATAAATACACAAGTTATATTATAAAGTTTACCATCATTACCTACTCAAACGATGTCTTATCTTCTAACATAAAACTCTCACTTACAAATCTCAAGCCACACTTTTTACCTACTTTCTTACCACAGTTTGACACATTCTTAGCAACTCTCTACTTTCTCTTTTTGCCCATTCTCTTTCCCATTATCTAGTTTAACGAAGCTTAAATCAAATTCTTCATAACGCTCAACACCTCACACACTTAGAATCTTTACCTAAGTTTCAAAATCACAAAAAGGTGTTCATATGCGTTTGAAATCTACAAAAACGGTTCCTTATTTCCCATTTATACATTCAGTTTTTCTTCAAATACACTTAATTAAATTTTTGAATGTGAATTCAAAGAGATTCTTTTTATATATAATTTCTTACTCAAAAACGAGAAATTTTTTCTCATTTCACCGATATTCATTTTTACTGAATTTCAAAATATCATTCGCCATCTAAATCTGTCAAAATGGGCTATAATCCCCCAGAAGAGAGCGACGGTCTAACAAGAAATTAAAATATAAAAAAAATATATTAAAAAAAAATTTAAAATATAGTTTTGTTATTAATTACAATAAATATTCATTTTATTTTTACCTTAGCTTCTAAGTTAATACTTCTCTCCGAAAAGTTTAATCTGTCTATTCTATAGCTTTCGACTCTTTTACTTATCGCACATGGGAGAACGACTTTTCATTATCATCAATTGAATTTCTCTTGTCTATTCTCAATATTTATCATATTCAAACTTCATGATTTAAACATAAATTTTTACTCATCTGCCTTCTTATAAGATGGTTTTTCGGTCAGTACCCTTCTAAACACTGCTTCTTTCGTATTTGCCTATCAAATATAGGTAAGTTTACAGACTCTGTAAAATTGATCTAGGAACTCCCATCCACCTAATATGTATCTTGCCATCTCTTCACTCACTAGGCAATAATTCATAGACAAATGTTCAAATTTTCTAAGTCCTATATTCATTAACTCCTTCAACGTGTCCATCTTTCTCAATTTTACTAATGCTACATCTCCTCTCCTTTAAATCCCTTTTTTTCATCACTTTTAGCAAGTCTTGCAAGCACATCGAATTAGTTCGGAAAGTGCTTTGATATTTTAAATTCACGCAAGCCATCCCTACTAGTTACATGAGGTGTTAATGCAAGGTTGTAGTAAGAGTGGTATGTAAGGGCGGTTCCTTAATATAGACAAATTAAATCCATCTTAATTTTATATCTTTATTTTCTCCCTTCTTTGTTCAAATTTATGTCTAAGCTAATGTTAACCTTATCATAGCTGTTATTTTTTGACCGTATTCGATCTCAATAGACCATTCACAAATTTCTATTAATTTATAGTTCAAAAACACCTAAAAAAAAAAGCATAAATCATCTTTATAAGAATAATAAAGTACTTTTTTTTCAATAGAAAATTACATAACCTTTTAAATATTTATAAATAATATTTATTTCAAGATAAAAATCCTTTTAAAAAGATCTATACAAATTTAAATTTTGGTATTTTGTTTGCTAACTTTTTAACTATACTAAAGTGATTCCAATAATTTTTTTTCGATCACAGAAATACTTTTTTCGTATTTAAAAGATCAAATAAAGGAAAAAAAGTAATATGTTTTGAAACTAATGTGCTTTTATTTCACTCAAAAAAGTAGTAAACCAAATTGATTTATTTTTAACGGCCCATATTTAAATAAAATAACTCAGTTTTATTTATATATTTCTTTATATAAATAATGAAATTATTATATATTATTTGGGATTAAATATAATAAAAATCCCATATATTATACTAGGAGCTTAAGCAAACCTTTGAAAATTTATAATAGACTGAATGGATCAAATATCTCTATTTTGAATAAATGTAATGATTTTTACCTCGATAACAAAATTCTATTTGATGACGTTTTTATGCCGTTGCTTTCTTTTAAAAAGAAAATAAAAAACTACTTTTTTTCACTAATTTTTTTCACTAATTTAATATATTATAGTTTTGTTTATGGTAATTGGGTATTTTCCAAATGTCTATAAATTATAATACATATATATACATATATATATTATCTTTCAATGTTCTTGCTCTTTCTTTTGCTCCCTATGCTTTTTTCCTAATCCTTTGCTCAATTCGCAAAAGGATGTTCTCCGTTGCTAACTAAATATGGTCAGCATTGATTTCACTCTCATAAATACGGGATATCTTTCTGCCTCTAAAATCCGGTTTAATTTTTTTCCTGATTTGCTATGTAAATTTGTTACCTGCACCTTTCTCTATCATTTCTTTTATCCTACATTGTATTTCTTCTCCCCTCTATTTTGTATATTCTTGTTATTTTCAACACACTTTTTTTATATATCTGATAAAACATTTATTTTACACATAAAAAGTTATGTCAACTTTGTATAACACATAATTATACCTTCACACACATACATATTATATAAGATGAACAGATAAAAAGTCATCCTTTTTTTGTTCAATAAATTCTATTCTATTCTATTCTATTCTATTCTATTCTATTCTATTCTACCTATAAAGAGTTTTTTACCCAACGATTTACAAAAGAACTTTTAAGTTGATAATATTTGTAATAATTTATGCGTAGATATACATCTTTTATTTCATAATAGAAAAATCTAACTGACGGCCATTTTGGGTATTGGTTAGATTTCCAGGATTGTTGGTTGGTTGGTTGAGATATCAAAGCACTTTCAGCCGTAAGCCTATATGTTCGCATTATGCCTAAGATGGTTAATCACAGTTTTTGTGAATTTGTTTTTAGATTTGGGAGCCTTGAGTATCGAACCCCTGACCTTCAACTGTTAAGCTTTTTTAAGTTTATATTTTGTGAATATATATATATATATCTTTATAAATATATATATGTGCATTTTAAACTTCAATAATAGCTTCTGTGAAATTATTTTTTTTGAATTAATTTTTTTCTTTATGATGGACTAGACATACCGGATTCAGTCATACTTATTTGGATTTTTAATTCTAATAAATCTATTTATCTATTTGTTGAAAATCATTCTTCGCTTAAGAGAGATACCCAAAAATTATTAAGATTGTTTTATAGGATAGGGTTAAAGTTTTAAGTATCTATTAATTAAATGAACTGCTTTTTCCAACACAGAGACCCCAAGAATTGGAAATCAAAATTTATCAACCCATTGATATAACAAATATTTAAAGAAAATAAAGTTATACAACTATAAATTTTAATCAATTATAATTTTTTATTTTGATACATTGAAGAACGAGCTTGTTATTCTAGACAGCTGAATTTAAACATAGATCGGGAAAGCTAATTTTAAGAGAGGGGGGGGGGGGGTTGGACTATATTTCAATGGAGTTTTAAGGGAAAAATATATTCCTTAGAATGGAATATGCTTCTTTTGACTGCTTGTGCGAGATTATATATTAAATTTCAAACTCGTTATTTGTTTCTTCTTTTACTATATCCTGCATTAAATTATTTTGTCAAAATTACAAGGTTAAACTTATCTTCTAGCATTTAGATACCCGGAAATCACGACATGATATATTGAAGTTTTTTGAACAAATAGTAGCACCTTTTGAATAATGTTAAAGATCAAATGTTGCCAGTGTCGAACACTTTTTTAATTCTGATAAAGAATATAATTATAAGAAATCCAATTAAATTTATTTAAATGTACTTATTTAAGGAAGGAGTAAAGGTACTGTGGGGTGTTTTCATCAAGGAGGCACACTTGCGCCGTTGTATCGAACTATGAGAAAAGGAGGCTTGATGGCTCATTGTGTTATCAAAGCCCAGTATAACTTACTCAAGTCTGATATGATCCCCCATAAGATGATACTTGTTGCAATAATTAAGACTGTAAAACAAAAATTAGTAAAAGATTTAATACTTTATGTGTTAATTTATTTGGATTGCCGGGTAATGTGCGATTGCCTGTAAACCAGCATAGGTGGCTTATGTATGGTGGCGCATCAAACAAATTACAAACTATAGATTATAAATTTTTTTGAAAATAAAAAGAAGTAATTTTATTCAAATCTTTTTTTAATATGTCACCAAATCTAAGCTTTTTTAAAATATTTATTTTTTTAACATTCCTTAATTTCCGTTTTGCCCTTTATTGTCATCCTAAGAATTGTTATGATAGTAATTTTTGTTTATTTTTATTTATTACGCTTATGTCATATTATTATTTTTATCAGTATTGGGCGTTGAAAGAGACTCTTCAAAAGTATATAATTTTTTTTATAATATTTTTTGTTTATTAAATTTTATTATATTAGACTGAAATTATTAAAAAGTATAAACAACTTTCAATAAAGTATCATCCTGATAAACATTTAGATGAAGTAAGACTTTATTTCCATATCAATCACTACATTACCTTTTTATATAAATAATTTATTGACAACTATTTTATTTAATTAGAATTTATCATAAAATCTTATTCCAAAATTAATATTGATAACGTGATAAGTGATAACTTAATTTTCTACAAATATTTAGCTATTTAAACCTTCAAACACCATTGCCTCAAAAATCGTCTGATTTAGTTAGATAAAAAGTCACTAAAAAAGAAAGCAGACTAGAAGTTGTTCAAATATTGCCTAGAAGTAGAATTAGTCTAGCAGAAATAATTTTTAGTAGTATGAATCAGAGAAGCACATCCTTAAAATTTTTTGGGCGGGGAGGAGCAAACTTTTTAATTTTCGAAATTTTTTATAAAACAATTTTTGTTCAATGAACACACAACCTTTATTACCCGACATTATTCTTGCACTATAAGCCCATGATCCTATCTTAATTGAGGATAACTGCATGGGTTTTATCAAGTCAAGTTACCTGACTTGTAATTCTGATTGCAACACTACTTTCGTTTTCAGTGGTTCTCAAACTGAAGCCGCGATGCCCTAGAAATCAGTTCCATAGAGACCGATAAAGTGCCACTAGATGGACCATATTGCACCAATATTGAGTAATTTCGGATTTCTAACAAGGCACATTAAAAAAAAATAAATAATTTAGTCTTTGAATTGTGTACTATTTTTTATTGCTTACAGGCCTGATTTTATAGATGTAAATGTGCATTTTTCTTATTGGCTTAAAAAATAAAATATGACGTCTCATACTTGAAATTTAGTTTTACTGCATTAACCTTTGGTTGAGAAGAGTAACCTAAGTGTCTTTTGTGTTCTCAAGTCGATATACTTCTCTAAAGCCCGTCAAATTAAAAAGACACCTAGAAATGAAGTAATCAAGTTCAGTAAACAAAACTATTGGTTATTTTAAACGTCAATCTGAACGATTCCACAAATTCAGATTTGATAACATAGGAATGTTTTTGCAAAATATTAAGTGTGATCTGAAAGAAAAAATATCTGTTGTCAAAGGTCCCTCAGGATAGGAGAACTTAGTAATTTGCTAAGAAGTTCTGAACTTGAAAAGTTGAAGCATATCTTCCTGTCAAACGATATCTTTAGAAGGTTAATACATAAATATATTAGGTAACACGAAATTATTGAATCATCAAATTCAAAACTTCATTTGGTTATTTTTATATAAAATTTTTTTAGTTTAAAATGAAACAGTAATACCTATTAAACATCTTTTTTCAATCCAAACCAAAATACCTACTTTAATTATATAATGGGTTTAAAACTAACTTTCTTCTAGTTTTATTGTATACACTTAATGCCTCCAAACATACATCCTTTTTTAAAAGGTTATGTATATTATATCAAATACTATAAAGATTTAAAATGTAAAACAAATTAGTGGTTTTAGCAATGAAACAATTATGAAAATAATGTGAATAACGCAATATGTAACGAAAAGTATTAAAACTACAATAAAACGTGGTCTTTTGATTTTGAAAATTTTGAAAACAAATTTTATATCAATATATCGATGTTGAAATGTATAAAGAATGTTGAAAAAGAGGTATATAAACTTTATTTTTAAATCAATATTTATCAAAAAATGGTTTACATATTCAACTTCAGTATATAATTTGCTACATTTTGACGTATCATACGTCATGATTTGACTTAATATGCGCCAACTAGCTTATTTAACCCTGCAAACATTTTACATGCTATAACTGAGTAAAAGGGTAGGTAAACAAACACAAACTATAATCCTTTTCATCGTGAAGTGGTTTTAGCAATGCGCTAATATTGCTTTGAGAATGTCAACACTGCATTCAGTAAAGATTCATGCGCGCATCATTGATACACACATCAATAAATACTAATTGAAAACGCACACTAAGATTAAGCGCGCGTTAAAATGAATATCAAAAGCGTTCATTCATCTATCCTGGGACTTAAGGATACGATGAGTGAACAGAAATCGTATAATTATGTCTGATGAGCAGAGCGAGTAAAAGTCAATAAAGTCAACTTTTATTTCCGTTTAGCAAAAACTCTTTGAAGAAAATCTTTACTTGTTTAGTAAATTTTTCGAGTTTAGGTCAATAAAGTCAATTTTTATATTTAACACTTTTTGATTCAATGTGCCTAATTTTATTCCCAAACTTTTTTTCATTGCATGTTTTTCACATCTTTTACACAAGTTTACCTTAAAAGTTAAGTTATCCTGCAAAATTGTAGATTACCAGCATTAAATCATTCAAAATTAGTAATAGAAAAAGACGTTCTCTTTTCAAACCTATCGGCAACACTTCAGTTTCAATTGGAACGAAATTGACAAATTGGTTGCAAGCAGCAAAATATTTTCATTAAAATCTTCCAGCAGTGAAGAAAATGATGAAGATGATGTAATTTTATTGTCAAATATCTAGAAATTGATAAAAAAAGAAAAGAAAACCTGTGTCAAAACTTGCAAACAATATTTAGAGAATATTCACAGTTCATTGATTTAGTCGGAAAAAGTCAATATTGAGACTTTTCATTCGAAGATGCCTTTACTTGTTTCAACATTATTTCATTTAAGACGAATGTGGGCGTTAAAAGTTATCTTGAAAATAGATTCA
This sequence comes from Nectonema munidae, assembly GCA_030549495.1. Lineage (NCBI taxonomy): Eukaryota > Metazoa > Nematomorpha > Nectonematoida > Nectonematidae > Nectonema > Nectonema munidae. The sequence goes on from JAUIRK010000894.1 coordinate 217,220, forward strand.
AATAAAATGAAATCAATAAAATCATGAATATGGAAAACCATCAAATCTCTCGCACTACTTATCCCACATTACAAAATTGTCTAGTTTTAACTTTAGAAGTAGAAAGATCTTTTTCTAAATTGAAAAAACTGCTAGAAAATGATCGAATTTTAAATCAGAAAATGTCATTAATTTTATGTTATTTCTTGAATGATTCTTTGAAATAATTTTCAATACTTTCTCTAAAGTGTTCATAATTGTTCAAATCAATGAAACTTTAAAAAGTCAATAAATTCAATTTTTTCTCTGAGTAAAGGTCAATTTTTTGGGTCAATTTTTCCTCGCCCTTCTTATCGCGTATATTTTTTCCTTAAAAATCATCAGACCTATTTTACAGCATCCTCGATTGAAATGGATTTAGTTGAAAAATGTATAAACTTCCAATACTTTGTATGAGGATGACACGTTTTAAAATATTTAATCTGAATCGGTATGGTTATGATAGCTCAAAAACGAGTTTGTATAACAAAGAAGGAATGTTGTAATGTTATAATAGTAAGTATTCCTAATTAGATGCACTTTATGCGTTTATCTTATTTAGGGGGTGGATTTTACTAAATTAGAACTCAAATTTGAAGCATATAAATTTAAGCTATTTTATCTTATTAGTTTAATAAAAAACGAAAATTGACATTTTATCATAAAACTTAGAGTATCATAATAATATATCTTAAACTTATAAGTTTATTATAAGAAAGTAGATTAAGAACTAAGAGGATTAAGGAGCCTCATCCGTCAGAAGACTTTTTAGCATACATATCAATAATGGTGTCAAATCCCAATCGAATATCTCTGTGAACAAAAAGAAGAATGAGAGCATTAAAACGATCCTCATTCATTGAACTGCGAAGTGAATTGATGTGGTAAAACTTGATGTGTTTAAATAATAAATTTACAAAAAAATTGGATAATATAAAAGTAATAAGTGTCACGCTTAACTACGTTTGAAACATAAAAAACTTTTTAGGCCTTCTCACTTTAGAGAAAGATTGAATCTAAAAAACGGGTTGCAGAAATCATCATAATATTTGAGTTCTACGAAAAGAATTAGATCGAGAAAAATTTTCAAGCAATTGGCAATGCAATTGGGGGGGGGGGGGCGTACGGCGGTTCCGCCCCCCTTAAATCGGCCAGTGTTATGTATTTATGCTTGTATTATATTTTATAATTCAGTTAAATTCTTGTTCATGACATTTAATTCTTCCCTCAAATATATCTCAAGATATAAATAATTCTTAATCCTTACTTGAAAGTTTGCTAGTACAAAAGTATGAAAAAAATGAAATTGAACTTTGGTAATATCATTTCAATCTAATTAATGATCTTAAACCGTTTCATATAACTACAATAAAACGATAGCCTTTCCGTGGAATCGTACAAATTTATTTTATTTTTTAGGAAAAGAAAAAGGTTAACGAAGCTATATTCCAGGAAATTGGAAATGCTTATGCGGTAAGATATTTCACAATTTTGAAAGTAAAAAAACTTCGACCCATATGTTCCTTTGATATATCTGCTGATATATATATATTTCTTTCCAATATCTATGATAGGAGCTTTACACCTTAAAAAAGAACAAACATATTAAATTAAATTAAATGTAATTTAGAATTGAGTTTATTCAATAAACATAGTTCAACAATATCTTTACCTAAAGTCTAAGCTTCTTTTTTGTGTAGAGTCATTAATTAAAAGAATGTCGTAAAAGGCGACTAATAAATCTAATATTTTGTGTTTGCTTGATGCGCGTTATTCCGTTTGTAGTCTTTCTTGTTTACAGCACACATTTATGAGACTGGTATAATAAAAAAACGTAATTTCTAGCAGTGGTGTCATATGTAAAATATTGACTGGAAGTAATATATACTGGGTAGAAGGATGAATATGACCCTTACAAATTTTTTTGCTTATCAATTTTATACCAAAAACCTATATTTATGAAATATAATTTCTAAGTAAGTATAGGAAGCACATTTAAAAATGTATTATATAGCTTAAAATTTTTAGTTTATTTAAAAAAACTATTTTTGTATGTAATATAATATAAAATTTTACGATTTTTTTTAAATTTATTGAGATGTTTCTGGTGGGAAATTTTTTTGTCAGAAAATGTGAACATTCTCTCAAAATGGATGTGAGAATTAATTTTCTAACGGCATAATTGCTATTCTAAGCAAACACGAGTTTTATACTTCTCAAAAATTGAGTTCAGAAGATTCCCATGTATATGTGTATCATAATTCATAAAGATCTTACTTATCATAAAAATCTTTGATAAAGTTAAAATTAAAAAATTCCGAAAAAAACTTTCCGGTATATAGGAAAAAAGAAAAGCACTGAATAATGAAATAATATGATAAGAGTTACATACACAGAAGTTAAGAATATGTCAGTGATGTAGGTCACTGAAACATGGCATGATAACAGTGGAATTTGGAAAAAAGGACCAATTTAACTCTTTTTAATCCAAAATTAACTAAAATCTAAAAACTTTCTTCATTCTTTAAACTTTTAAAATAAATTAAAGTTAATGCTATTAATAGTATTGGAATTTTTTTTAAACTATCTAGAGTGATAACTATTTTTTACTTTTTATTGATTTGAAAAAACCGAATAAACCAAAATCTTTAAACTTTTCAAAATTATAATTTTTTCAAACAGACTAAAAATAATGCGATGTATTTTAAATGAATTAAAAATGAAAAAAAATAAAAATAAATAAATTTATTTTCATTCTTACGACTCTTTGAGATTTTATTTTAATCCCGTTTTCTCAACTTATAAATGAGTCAATAAAAAGTAAAAAAAATATTTCATTCTAAATATTTAAAAACATTGAAATGCATTACATTATCTTTAGTTTGTTTTAAAAACTTAAATATTTCTTGGAGTTTTGAGATTTTGGTTTATTTCGGATTAATTTGATTTATTTCGTTAAAAAGGCACACCCTAAAGATTTAAAAAAATATTTTTAAAGATCCATTTTTTTACGAAAAAGAATGCGCCATAATGCTGAGTATTTATGCTCAGTATTAATGAGATAGGATACTACATTTACTGATAAACCTATTAGATTTGATATAATAATAATCAAGAAATATCATTTGCCTTTTATCCTCATTTAGATTTAATCTCTATATTAGATACTTCCTTGAAATTTTTTATATTTGTATACAGTTTTGAACTCATAGCACCTGTATGTATTTAATTTTATCAATAAACATGGCTTCTTTTTAGAAAATGTCATTCAAAATTTTGATTGATGATAAATAAAATATTCATTCAAATTTGACATAAAATGCATGTTTTTATACTAAATCGGACATGCTGGTTTAATTTCTCGACTCAGTTTTTGCATTTACGGTTTGAAAATGTCAATCAAATGTGCGGTTTACGTCCTGCCTACAAAAATATTCATTGAAATTTTACTGAAAAACTACCAAATTAACTCACTCACTGATTAACTAACTAACTGGTTAAATAACTAACCAAACCAAATAATTAACCAACTAACCTTTGATTTTTCACTCCTTTGATCTGTGACTTTTTTGAACAATATTCAAGCCTTTGAAGACCTGTGTGAGACCGGTATACCATGAAATGAAAATGGCTTTCTTAAAAATCCAGTGGAAAAAGGCAGACCTTAAAAATTCCGCTTCTCAAAGGTTTAAGTAGGAACAAATTTTGTCACTTCTTTGAGAGGTCATTCTTTTGAACCCATCCCAAAATTGGTACTAGGACAAAATTCTCTATGGACAACTTTAATTGAGTAATCAATTAATATATTTGAGTTAAGTTTAAAATGCTATTAAAAACATGTGTTTAAAAGCCTAAATTAAATTTCAGTGAGATGTTGTCCCCCGGGAGTTTTTTCCTGACACCCCAAAAATTACCCATAAAAACACTTACCACACATAGTAACACGCCAAACGACTAATTTACAACGCATACTAACAGAAACACGTGAATATTAAAATCCCCCAAAAATACAGACATATACATACTTTTTTAAACTTTAAAACCCAGACCCTAAACCATAAATAAAAACTTCAATACCTTTATCACGCCCTAAGTCCAAAGAAGCATAAAAACATCATATTTGATGACGCAAATACCATCAAATACCATGGTTGTCAAAATAAGATATTTTTAATTTACCACAAATAAATAAAATTGTGAACACAAAAAATAGCCAAGGTTGTTGAAACCAAGCTCCAATTCTTATTATTAAATTCCAAGCATCAGAGCACAAACATTGCTCATTGGTAACTTTAATTTATATAGCGTACCCAATTTTCAATATAACAAAGAGTTATATTTGATGCAGATGAAAACAAGCGAAACCAGGATGCCACAAAACTAAAAAGGGCGGAACTGTAATGTTTTAACCCATTTAAGACCAAGCAAAGCAGACGATATTTAAAAAAAACGCAGACGATTTATATTCAAAGTCATTGAAAAAAGCAGACGAAGATGAAATTACTTATGTTCCAAAATAGGAACATTGGTCGTAAATGGGTTAAACAGGATTTAGGCTAGGTTTAGAAGAGTTAGTCAGTCTTAGGATTTGTGTCAGGGTTAATTTATCTTAAGATTTACAGAACTTAGTCGCTTTCAGGCCTTTTGTTTTTCAGGTCTCTTAACCAAGAACCGCTATCTCTATATCGGACGGCAGCAAATTATTTTTTTGAAAGTGTTTACAATAATTATACTATAGTACGCTAGTCAAAAGTTTAGTTACAGTTGTGGACTCCTTGGGAATTCACACCTATCTTATTGATCTCTTGTTTACCCCATATGGAGTTAATATGCACAAAGAAATTTTAATCCGCATATGGTGCGACATTTGGCTAGCAATCAGGTCTAAGAAAGTCACATGATACGCGAGTAATTATATAAATAAGGTAACTATGTATACCTCTTACTCATAGTTGCAATGATATTAGAAATAAGGCAACATTTAAATAGGTTGCAAACGGCTGTGCTCATTTGACACTTAGTTGCTGACGAAATATATATATGCTCGTCTTTGATCCATTTCATCTTATTGTCAATTTTAACTGGAGGAGACGCTTTTATCAAAATTCGCTAATTTTCCTTTTATATTTTTCTGAGAGGTTTTCTATTCTCGCTATTGAACAAGATTTGTGAATGAACATGATTGAGTTTTTGCATAAATTCTTATTTATTTCATTTGTTTAATCATTTTTGGTATATTTTTATTGTATCCAATTTTATAAGGAAGGATCCCACGATAACCTCTTGCAATTTCTATCTAAAACATTTTTCTCTCTTTTTTCAAAGGCAAAATCCTTGTCTGTCTCATGAAATAATATGCTACGTATCTTATCGCTTTCCATTTTCAAAAAAAAGGTATAGCCCACTTTTCTTGGAACATATAGTTTTCAAATAAAAATTTCTCAACAGATATTTCTTTCAAAAATGTGCATTTATAGTCAAAGTAAAGGAAAAATTTTGGCTCTTATTTACTTTTCAATTTATTTATTTATTTTAGAGGAAAAAAATAAGTAATATCTTTTGAAAGTCAACTAAGCAACTAAGATGACATCCATCTTATATTTTTCTTTTCAAGTTTTCACATGTATGAACCCTGGATCGCGTTAACACTTAGTTAGTTCGTCAAATGCACCAATACAAATTTTTAATCAAATTTGGAAACTAATAAATACGCTTACTGTTTTAAAAGTAGATAAAGAACTTGCGCATTCATTTTCTTTCCATTTTTTGTCATCTCTGTGCGTAATCTTGCCCTGCTTTTTTTTTGATGAGCCTATGCTCCTCTTGAATATTTTTAAACAAAACAACAACAAGAGTTATATCTGAGGCGGCTCTTTCTGGGTTGGGAGGGTGGGTTTAGAGAGCTTGTTGCAGGAGTAGAAGGAAGAATGAGGAGCTGCCGTCGTGCTTGGCCTTATATAGTCTGTATGTGGGATTCTGAACGGCTCGTCGCTGGGTTGTTGCGACTTTGAATGCACCTTATGTTGTCTTTGCAATTTTTGATTCTGATCTTGAGTTCTTCTGGGATTGTGAGCAGGATTTGTGAGTTTCTAGCATGGTGTGTTCCAAAGCTGTGATGGAATCGCAGAAGAAAATGGATTTGAGTCTCCATTAGCCAGGGCGAGGAGGAGAGCAAGTAGTTCCGTGATATGAATGTTGGTAGGATTGATCTTATAGATTGTAGAGCCTTATTTTGAGACGATTGCCATCTGTTGAGGAGTTGCATCAGAGAAGATTGCTTGCTTCGGGATAGGAGTCTTAGCGAATTTTGTGTATGAAGTTATCTTCTTCCAAGCCTGGGTCCATGTTCTCCAATGTAGGGCGTTTTTCGATAGCGTATCGTAAAGACTGGATAGCCATCGGTATGCACCATTTACTGTTAATAAATAGTAAGTGATGAATCCGATGGTTCTTTGATATAGCTTTTTATACTTGTTGTTCTCCAAATAGGCACCAGCTAGTAGAAGAAGGGCATCTTTTAATTTAGATTGTATTCGTTTAGGCAATTGTATTGTACGTTTGTGAAGATTCAGGATAATATCCAAGTAATTGATAGATTGTTGCAGGATAATTTCACTTTTGTTCCAGTTGATTTGAATATTGCATTCTTGTAGGAACAGGATGAAGTCTTGCGTGACGTTAGAACAGGTTTCTTTTTTGCTTGCTAGGATTAGGATATCATCTATGTATCATAAGAATTTACTTTGGGAGTTTTTTCGCGCTTTGAAGGTGGCAATGAGTTTTTTGACGCTCCGTTGGAATGAGATTGGGGGTTCGTTCCTTTTTCCACTCCTTGACGTGCGTGCCTGCTAACAAACTTTGCTGACCGACTAACTGAAAAATAACACAACTACCTAACTAGCTACTCTTATATTACTTAAAAAACTTAAGTCCTGTATTGAAGTAAACATTGGTGCCGCCTATTCATGGATTGAATGTGTCTTAGGCAATGTTAGAAAAACGTGAGATTTTTCATCAAAAACCTCAGATTTTATTAAGTAAAATTTTTTAACACCACTACATATAACATTTTTGATCTAATATTTGAATATAGTGTGTATATTGTATATTTTTATATTCATTAATTAAAAACGACAGAAAAACAAAACAAATTGTCTTTAACTAAAAATCTAAAAAAAAAGCTCTAATTGAAAGAAAGAGAATTCAAGGAATTCAAAGCACAATGGAAATTCAATTAGAGTTCCAAAACTGATGAATTTTCACCAGTTTTTGTTTTTGCTGTTGAAATTCGATTTCTCCACGTGCTACAAATATGCAAAAATTGATTCGATCTTCTAGCTTCTCTGTTCAATTAGTAGTATAAATAGATTTGCAAAAGGATCGATGGTATTTACAGAATCCTAGTTTTCTGCAGATATATCCTTGAATCAAGAATGCAAAGTATGCAGGTATTCAAAAGGAATTGTCAGAATATTTGCATCCAAAACCTTGACTGCAATTAAAAGCTCTAGAGAATGTTTTGCAAGAATTAGTTCTTCATGAAATTATGAGGATGTTTTCCTTTGAACTGGATGATGGCTTTAATATTACTAGGAGAAGTAGACTGTCATGGTTTAGTCATGCGAAGAGAAAAAATGAAGAAAGTAAAACTCTGCATTCACTAGATCAGAAGATAAGTGAGAAAGAGAATAGAGGGTATTTAAAACCTTTGTATTGTAAAGATGAAACCAAAAGAACTTTTAGACACTTCAAACACCTTTTCCATGAAGTTTAGCATTCTGATCGTAGTCATTATGATGCTTTTGTAATTTTTTAATCTTACAAAGTGTATTGAATGAATATTCTCGTTCCAGTTGAGACCTAACAATGCCTTTTCCCAGATGAATTTTCAAAAGATTTTTGAATGTGTTAATTGGATAAAATATTGCTTTAAGAATTCAGTTATGTAAGATATGAAGTCTTAAGATTAAAAAAAAAACCTAATTCGTTCGAGCTTCATTTCCTAATCTCGATCTGACAGCCCAAATGAGAGATTTCTGGTTAAGACCCTAAATTTTCTACATATCAACTGAAAGATTCGGAAGTGTTCCTACCCAATAAGATTTCAACTAGATCAACAATTCTTGGGTGTATGTCTATATCATACAAAGGATAGAAGCTATCACGTTAGATTTCTGGTACGTTATTTTTGATGAAATTTTACAAAAACAGTATTTATCATTTTTTTGAGCTAACACTTTTTTCACTTCTATCTTTGTATTTTTATTCTTAGTTTTTTTAACTTTTACCTGAGAACACTCTTCGTGAACATTTTTTATCGGAGAATCTACGCTCTTTTAAATCACACGACAGCCGCGTTGATCTTTCAAGATGAGAAATAAAAAATGGAAATGCATGTAAAAAGCGTGTTCACTCCAGTCGTAGATCTGGAAGAAAATTTATCCCCGAGCGATTTTGTAGACTTTCTTTCTGAATATTTGCTATACGAAAGCATTAAAATGAATACTTATCAGTATTACTCGCATAACACAAGGATTCGTTGCGCATCTTAACTTACGGATCTGAAGTACAAAACTCTTTAATCAGAAAAATAAAATGAAACTTTATCGCGCTATAAACTGCTATGCTCATAAATTTCAGGAAGGGGGAGATTCGCTTCACCCCCTCCCCCCTCTAAATACTCTTCTTGTTCAGAGGATGGGGATGTGGTACAGTGTCCTAAAAAAATTTCTTTCATTTTGTGGACTTAAAAAATTATCTAAAAAAATTTCTTTCACTCTGTAGACCTTAAAACTTCACAAAAAATATAATAAGTTGAAGTCTAATAAAAAATTGCAATTAGTGAAGGACACTTTAAACTTGATTAACTGACTATGTACGTTTTGAATATTGAACTATTGATAAACTGACCAATCATTAATGTTAGCTTTTACGTTTTTTAAAATATTTTTGTCGACATTTATCACACCATGAGTTCTCATTATTTTGTCTGTTGAGAATGCTCCTTAAACTTTCATTTCGCACACCATATAGAGCATTCTTCAACTTAACTATATGATCAAAATAATAGATTAATCTGTGTCAACCTGTAATTTTAAGACTCTTTGGAATATTTATCATACTCTTGATCTTGGAAACTCCTTTAGATTCCATTTTTGTTCTTAAAAATTCTATGCATGTGATCTTTTTTATTATGATAATTTTTATACTTAGATATTAAAAGATGATGAAGTTAGAGAAGAGTACAACTTTGCTCTTGACAACCCTGGTAAGGCATTTTTTCTTTTACTAAACAAGTTTGATCTGTGTAATTTATATTTTTTGATGTTCACAATAAGGGGCAGATGATTTCTGGATTTTAAGGTACTTTTATCGCCTGCTTTTTTTCTAGGATGAAATAGGCCAATATTTTCAAATCGATTCATTAATCTATTTTTTCTGTTTTTGCACGAAGGAATAATTATTTCACCTCTTCGTTCCACGAAAGCAGGTTTCTTTCCGATTCTAGATAATGATTCTGATTCTCTAATTTTTTTAATTCCAACTTTGATTTTGATTCTCTGAATTTTTTGATGTCAACCTTGATTCTTATTCTGTTTTTTTATTTCATAAATTATGATTTTGATTCTGATTTACAAAATACGATTCTAAATCCATCCTCTCTTCTGATTAGTATAAAACATATTTCTCGGTATTTAAAGGTAAGCTTGTCTAGCTGTGGAAAAATGGAGTGCTTTATCATTTGTACTGATGAATGATTCACTGAAATATGCAGCATATAGTTGTTCGTCAAGCTGTCATACACTAAACGACAAGTATACTAGACTTCTGGCTGCGAGAATGAAACAATTCCTGCTATGGTCGTTGTTTTTACCCTCTATGCGCACTATCATCTAATTCTGTTGCTTCGTTATTCTTACTTTTCCAAGAAACTCTGCTCGTTCTCCTGATGTATACCAGAGGTGTATCGGATGTGAATTTTTTTGTATCCTTGGATGCGGATGCGGATATCAAATTTGACATTCTAGCGGGAACGGATGCGGGTATCATAATTGCTATTCTAAGCAAACGCAAGTTTTTGGCTTCTTAAAAATTCAGAGAGAAATAAATATTTTTGATAAAGTAAAAATTGAAAAATTTTGAAAAAAACTTTGCGGTATATAGAAAAAATAAATGTTTGAAAATGGCGGATTCAGACGTTATTGCGGATGTTGAAACTTAAATGATCCGTGGATGATGTTAAGAAGATGTAAAATTTTTGCTGATATCAGCGAATCTTCCAGCGCTACAATTAGTGAGAGAATCACACTTTTGTGGATCTCTAGGTCTGCTTTTGTTTTTTTTAAATGATTAAGATTCTAGTTTCGATTTTTAGAAATTTCTGTCATTATGATTATAATTAGAATCGAGCCCAACTCTAAACCAAAGTAAGCAATAGCCTTCGTTTTATTATCAATAGGCAGTGGATAACGTTTTTTTTGCAGAAGTTTTCTGGATTTTATATATTAGTTTCATCCTTTGAGAACGAGAATTTTGAAGACTAATCATCGGCCCCCTTTTCAAGGTATTTTTCATATCTAAAGCAGACAATTTTCATTTCATGCCACACTGATGTCCACAAGTGTCCTCAAAGGGTTAATTTATACGAAGTTGGTGTTATTATGCGTTATCCTACGCACTGAGGGTATTTGATGATGTGCTAACATGATTATCATATAGCAAAAAAAGTTTGGATAATAAAAAACTCCCGATTCTGAAGTTTAATAATTAAATCCTTTCTTGGGTCTAAAAATCACAAAGCCATGTGTAGAAGCTTATATCCTAAGCGAGTAGCACCTAACGGTATCTTTTATGTAGACACTCCACTATTTTAGTAAACCTAAATTTTGATAAAAATATGCCGTTGCCAGGGCTAAATAAAATATAAAGAAACTCCTTATTTTAGATAATATATACCATTTTTACTTATAAATTGTCTTTTTTTGTTCGAAATTGTCTTTTTTCAATTCTAATTTGTCTTTTTTAAGTCCTAAGTAAAAATGGTATATCTCGAAGTTCATATTTAGAATTTACAGGACACAATGTTAATCTTTATTTTTCCACGAACCTTTAGCGCTGTCCGTGTCCACGCGTCATTGATTGACTTCCTCTGGTCTAAACCCTATTCACATATAATCTTCCTTCTTATTGGTATATAAGAGATATTTTGGAAGAGATATTGAGATGTCTTTATTTTTTTAGATTTCTTTGCAACAAATATGTACAACTATTACCGAAGAAGGTACACACAAAATATCGATGGAAGATACGTTTTCTTGTTCATAGTCACGACGATATCAATTTTTCAAGTAAGCGAGATTATTTCTCATTTCTATATAATCACACTCTTTAACTCAGACACATCTGTCTCATATTGAATCGACTCGGAAAAGGTTTTTTGGTCTATCCAAACCGAATACGTATAAAATTTTAATTTTCCACCCATGTCGGACTTGTAAATTAGGATTTTCAGGGCCCAAAATAACCGACCCGCCTGCTCTTAAAACCAATTGTCAATAAGAGTAGAAGATGTTAATTGGAAACCCTTTAAGTTAATTTTTTTGGAAAAAAAAATCATTTTTATTTTTATCGTTCCCAACTTTTTTTGCTTCATACCCACTTTCAGCAATATGTAACACTGTCGTTCTTCTCTAAACGTATATGTAAGTAAAAAGAAATGAAATAAACTTTTAGAATATAAAAACTAACATGAATAATATTGAAAACTTTTAATATAAGAATGTTCGTATTCTTTTACAAATTATATTGAGTGAGTTTTTTTTGTTGCAACTTTTGTTTTAATATCACTTAAGTCAATAAAATTTTAAAATGCTCTAAGGTTTTTTCGGATAAACTTCTCACAGATGGACTATGTTCTAGTTCTTAGAGAATAGCAAATATTCTTTGAGCAATTCCTGTTTTCTTTCCATTGACCTCTACACCCTCTGCAAATGCCCCACGCATTCTCCATTTTGTGAACCACTGTTTTTGATATTTTGGGTAGGCAGTTATTTTTTTTACGTTCCGACTCCATGAAAAAAGGCAAAATAAACAAAAAATACAATGCCACCTTAGATTACGAACACTGATCTATGAACTGGTGTTCCATTTTGCCTGAAATGATTATACAGGGATGCATCATCATCCTCCATTCGCTCTAATGAGCAGGTCTTTGTCCTGGCGAGCCAAGGTCGACCTTGAATTTGCAGCGACGTCTCCATCTTCCTTTCATTTCAGCATCTTCAATCTTCAGGTTCGAAAAACAGGGATGCATATGGGAGAATTTTTTTAATGATTCTATCTCAAAAGTTTTGGATCTATGCACTCTACCGGCGTTTTTGACTATTCAAATGCATTCCTCAATTTGCATAGAATTAGCATTAGTGTTAGTATTAGAGTTATTGTTAGGGTTGAGGTTAGTTTTAGCGCAATTATACCAACAATATACATGAATGCATACCTTTAGATATACATTTTTTGACATCCTTGACACAAACTTTCCTTTTTATTCGTATTAATACACGTGTAACACGAAAAGCATCTTGACATGCCACCAGGGATGTCCAACTGATACAACTAGTGGGCAATTTTCAATTTTTTTTGTCATGATAGGGCCGTATCTGATTTCTGAAAAAAATTCAGACAAAAATTCAAGAATAATTTGGTCTATTTGAGCCTCATAAATTGAAAACATCGTCATAGTGTAATATTTCAAAACATCTCATTTTTGATTTGATTTTAATGTTTTCAACTCAATTTTCAAAAAATCAGAAAGAAGGTATACTTTTTATTCAATAAAATAGCACATAAAAAATACTGATATTAATTAAATATCACATAAAAATTTTTTCTCTTTTCTTCCTCTATTTTTCTTTTTTTTCCAAATTGACATTAATTAACCTGAAAATTTGATTTTTAAAAAATGCACCTTTAAGACTTTGAAAAATTAACTTATAAAAAACGATTGACAAAAAAATTTATGAAGGCTCATTGAAAATCTAAAAAATGAAGTGAATATAGCTTAAGAAAAATCAAAGGTAAAAAAATGAAACATATGTCAATATATGATTGATTTTTAATATTCAAAAAGAGATAGTAATTCGTCAAAAAAAATGATAAAATTCAAAGACGATTTTAAAAAGTGATAATAATAATAATATATTGATCAAACTTTAAAATTTGTATAATGTAATTGTTGAGAAAAATTGATATTTATATAATTTATGAAAAAATCTCATTTTTCTTCCCGGGCCGCATGTTGGACACCCCTGTGCTACACACATAGATACACACACCATGATGAAGGCATTGAAGCTATATGATAGCGAAGGAAAAAAAAAGAAAACTCAGAATTAAAAGCTAAAACTTTTTTCCAAGCCCTAGATTTATTAGAGATCTTGGTGAAACTTAATGAACTCTTCCTCGTTTTAAGTATGTGCACGCTTGGCAAAGCCATCTAGATACCATCAAATCATTGTCCGAAATTCCGAAGTTCCGCCTTCTCGCAAAGGAAATTGCGATAAAGGATGGCCTGCTTTCAACCAACGAAAATATGGGAAAGAAAAAGAAGGATAAACTATCGAAAGTAAAAGCACTCTATCATCTCTTCATATATTTTTTTAGCGTGTATGCGTACTATCTCTTCATTTATCATATGTTCCGCAGTAGATTAACAATTTATTTTGCTTCTTTTTACATTGAGAATTTCTGCAAAAATACTTTTTTATATTTAAAATCGAATAAGCTCTATATTTTTATATCGCAGCCACAAATTCATTTCAACAGCGCGTGGAACCAAATAATTTGGCAAATAATTTCCCAAGAAATCAGAAATTCGATTCAGAATTATCGAGACGTGAGTTTTTTTCGATAAAAAAGAATAAAATCCATAACACTAATATGGATGCATAAAAAGGAAAATTGTTTTTTTTAGAAAAAAACATTTTAAAAAAGGAAAAACTTGACTTATTTTTTAAAGGTGATCTTTTTTAAGTTAAAAAGTTACATACAATTAAAAAATTTCTCTCACATTCCCAAGATGTATGTTGTATGTGTAACAAATCATTTAAAAACTTTTAGAAGGGATTCTAAAATTTTAAGAGATTTTTATAATTTTTGATGGAATAAATGTCGGAATAATTTTCTCAAGTTCCGCTTGTATTTTCTCTAGAATCAAGAAGCTTAAAAAGGCTTGGAGTCTTGGGAAATCTCGACACAGAAACTCTATTTGGGGGCTTAACTTTGATACCTAAATTTATGACATACTCTTGACAATGATTGATCTGATATTAAAGTCTTTTATAATCAAGTAAGACATCCAAAGAGAATTTTGTAACCAAAAAGTATCAGAAATCAAGGAAGCCCGGATGGATAAATGCGCTTTGAAGTGTAGGTTTAGGCAAGAAAGCTTTATTCATTGTGTGTGAGTAAAAAATAGTATATTTAAAGTGGAAAACTTACATCTTGGTTAAAATGATCTTTTCAAAAATTTAGGAAAAGCAAGAGGTAATGAGGCGGAGCAAAGTGTACTTTTTTCAAAATGATAGAAAAAATATCTTTTGTTTAAAAAGTATGGGGAAAAACTATATAAAATCGACTACTATTTGGAAATAAGGGTGGTATGGCCTATCGCATAAATCGATTATTCACTTATGTTGAAGTAAATTAGCTGCCCCATCGATGTATAGTGGCAGTTAATTACTCACTTTGTCATTTTTCTTGGCTCATGCAACACATTTGATGTTATGAAATTAAGCAATGAATATTAAGTCGAATTAGAAATTAAGTTATGAATATGGTTACCCATTGAGAACCGGAATTTTATTTGTATATTTGAAGCAGAGCAGACCATTTTCATTTATAGAGACACTCGTGTCCCACTCCTCTTCAAAGGCAAAATCTATTTTTCCGTTTTTAATTCCGAATAATATTATACATGTAGATATTTTATAAATATATTTTATAATAATAAAAAGGAAAATAAATGAAAATGGCGCCAAAGTCCTCACTTAAACACACCACTGAAGACTGTTTATGACCTTTCTGCAGCATCCCTCATTAAAAAATGTTGCGAAAATGCGAGCGTTGGTTCTGTCTAAGTTTATAATATGTCCCCTCAACTCGATTAATCAAACGATATCTAATGTCTAGCAGAAGAATTTATTCTTGTAAATTCAACCCTGTTCGTTAAGCGCTTTCAAAATAATGTTTTCTTCATATATTTTTTAACTAGTGGCGTATGGGTTTCTGGAATTGTATATTTGATCAAAGATATATGTATATATATTTTAGGAAGCTTTAAGAGAGAAAGAAAATTTGATTCTTCGAAGCATAATTGAAGAAAATTTAGAGAAAAGGTAATGCAAACTTATCAATGATCCTTCTTTGTTGCATGTGTGCGTGAACTCTTGATGAACACTTTCAAGCATTTTCTTTTCCATAATTTTATCTCCTCCTTTTCCATTTGAATGCTTTTCCCCTCACTTAATTTACTTCTTTGAAAACGAATCGCCTGTTTTCCGTTTCTCGTGTCCCACTCGTCCTCAAAGGTTTAACACAGAGGCTATTTTTATTTCTTGTATAACGGATGAAGCATTCTACCTGAACAGGTTGATCTCTTTTAAAAGTTGAAGATATGGATGGAATCAATTTTATTTCAATGCTAAATAAAGGTTTCGACTCGCTTTCATTGATCGCTGTCATTTAGTATCGGCATTTATGAAGTGATTTTTATAACTTTAGAAATGTTTAAAAGAATTCTATTCACTCTTATTCAATTTCTTTCCTAGTTGGATACCACTCGAAATTCAATTACCATACCTCTTGCATTCGATCCCAAACAAGACTTTATTCCTAAATTTAGCGCACACATACTGAGTCTATTTTTCTATTTTTAGAGGCGAACACTTTAAACCGAATTGGAAGAATGTCCTATTTTTTCAAGTTATATTCCTACCATATACCATATATCTCTGGATTTCTTCCTTCCTATCTTGGCACTTAAAATTCACAATTCTGAGAAAGGTAAGGATTTTCTTAATTCCATAGTTTTTTACGTTTTCTCCATTTTTACAAGCTCATTTCGAACATGTAATCTTTCTCTTTGAAGACTAAAGTTTGGTATAGTGTTACCTCTCAAAAGTGCATGGTTTATAGAAAACACTTGTATTTGCTTTATCACACCAGGAAAAACCCTCATGGCATTTCATTTTAGAGGAACTGTTTTTACATTTACCACGTGTCGATTCGTTATGCCCATTTCTGAAGGCAGACGTAGTTTGTTTTGTCAGAGAGTACTTTCTTTTACAAAAACACCATGCACCATATTTGAAGTGGCGGTTTTTCAAGAATTAGCCTAATTGTTTTAATTTTAATTCTTGCTTTCTTTATTTAGATACTCTAAGTTAAAATTAGTTGTGTTAATCTTTAATGTGATTATTGGTGTTATTTAAATCACACCCACCATAGTTTTACTCTGAAAATGACACTTTATGGGGCTAAAAAACTGGTAAAAATTTGCATTTAACCTTGAATAAACTTTTTTTCTAAAACCATCCTTTTTTGAAGTCATTTTCTATACTTAACTTAGCTTTAAGAATCCTGCATATTGAACTTCAGACTCCGACACCAAAATTTTTTAAACTTATTATATACTTTTCCTTGAATAAAAAATTGATTAATACGACAGTAAGTGGAAAAGCACGTACACATATGAGAAATTTTTTATCATATTTTTTCTTCATTTAGCCTAATGTGAAACCCAAATTAAACATTTTAAGTTAAATTTAAACAAAGTTATATATTTGAATATTTCCTTCACTTTGAAATATTTTTCCTCAACTTTTTTAATTCTTCCCAGAAGAAAATCTTTTTGGTCACCATTTAAATGTTTTATAATAGAAAAGTTAAAAATGGAATTATCTCTCATATTGAAATCCGACACAGTTTTATCCAAAACCAATGTGGTCCGAATAATCAATCATGACTGTACAATTTGAATATAGGGTAGTATCTAGGATTTCCTTTTAACTTTTTTTTGTTTGTAACTTTTCTTAATTATTATTATAACCGCTGTAAAAGCTATTTATTATTTTATATTCGATTTTTCTTCTATATATTTTCTAAAATAATAATATGTATATAATATATATATATTAGGGTGGCCGTTATTTTTTGACTTTTGTAAAAAAAGTTTCCCAACCCAAAATTTTGTTTCTTAAGTTCCATGTGGTTGGCTAAGTCGATTCAAGCAACGTCATTCTATTTCATTTGGTGCAATTTCTGGTGAAATAAGTTCTGTAAACGAAGATATTGTATCTGGCTGGAAAAGAAAAGTTGTAGAAATTGTTAGTGGATACGATGAGTGTAATATTTTCAATATGGGTGAAACAGGTCCGAGTTCTCGATGTCTTCCTGACATCACCTTGCGGGTTGGTGGAAAGTCAAAATATCATTTGATGACAGTCTTTGTCGGTGTTATTCAATGCGGTGAATTTGAAAAGCTCGTTATAATAGGATATGCAAAAACCACGTTGCTTCAAAAATTTAGACATGCAAAGCTTAATCGCATGAGGAAACAGAAACAAAATTCTTCTTTTTTAGGCACCGTTCCTTCTCATCCTAAAGATCAAGATTTATGCAATGTTAAACTTGTATTCATTCCGTCTAATTCGACTTCTGCATTACAACCTCTAGTTCAAGGCATGCTACAATGTATCAAAGGAAACTACAGAAAAAAGTTACTTGGGCATGTTATGTTGAAATTTGTCTGCCACTTGTGTATCAGAAATAAGCGAGTCTGTTAATATTCTTCAGGCCATCTAGTGGGTTATGGAAACTTTGTTGAACTGTTAACAAGTGTTTTTGTCAAACATTGATTTATAACATTAGATCCACCATGCAATAATGAAGAAGATGATACCTCGTTTTTGCAAGAATTGATAGATCAAACAACAAAAAAGTTTCAAGTAGAAGATCCCATGACAGCTGATAATAATTATCGAGTAACAGATGGAAATTTGCCTACATCAAAAAATCTCTCAAAAGGTTGGGAAGAAAGACTTTAACCTCTTCATCTTCAAACATGTTTTTCTGGACAAGAATCAATAGAAGATAGTGAAAAACAGTTAAATGATGGAAACAAAGAAACGTGTTGTAGCTCGAAAGAAGCTCTATAATACTTCACAGGACGCATAAAAAGTATTGTTTGGATATTGAATTGACAGATGTTTGGTTGGCCTTTGCAAAAGCGGAAACACTTTTACAGGAAAGATATTTTCATATTCAGCATAAAAAACAAACCAGAATAGATTCGTTTTTTTCACACAAAATTTCCTTTTTATTCAATAAATTTTCATGAATACAATATTTGTGTTGCTTTTGTTTTTATACTAATCACATCAGATTTATAATATGATTTATCTATCTTTAAACTCACTAATAAGACCATAAAAATAAAATCCTAAATGTGGTCTAACTCATTATCAGCCAGTGTCCTATAAATGGGACGTAATTTAAACCTAACAAAACAAATTAATTATTCACTTTTTTTGTTTTAATCTTTTGCATGTTAAATGCCTACGAAACCTTTTATCTATGTTCAAAAAAATTTCTTGATAATTTTTGGTTTGCATCTATAAATTTTATATAAATTTGGGAAAAACAGTGAAAAAAAGAAAGACTAACTTTTTTAAAAATAATAATAGCTCAAAGACATATAAAAAAATTTTATACTTTAAATTTGTTTTTAAATGATGCAAAAGTGTTTTTGTTTTGATTCATTATTTCCACGTGTGTCCTTACTTCTTTTTGTGAAGTAGAAATAAAAGAAAATAAATTTAGCAAATTTTTATTCTTCCATTGTTCAACTAGGAGTACGAGTTGAAAGACAAACTCAATCTCATTAAATCACATATGAAGTTAAATGAGAAGCAGTTCAATTGTTTCTCCGATGAAGAAGTTGAGCATTTTCTCGCTCGAAAGCTGTGGATCAAATCCAAATACAAGGTTACTTTCTCCTCTATTATTCAATTCGCAACTTATGCATGCAATCTTTCGCTCGTTCCAGGCCTATCTCTTGGAGAAGGAAGAAAGTGTGCAGGAGAGACTCGTACAAAGTGGGAGGTATAAAAGATATCAAAGAATGATGAAAAGAGGAGGACCTCCCAGACTCACCTTCGCCGAAGACTGATATTCATAATATATACACACACACACACACATCGTTTTTATTTCATATATCCTTCGTACAATAAATCTAAATTTTATCACAACGTGGTTAAACTATTATTTTGTGACTAAATCACAATGCTCTATTTGTTATAATATTTTTGATTTTGTTTATTATTATTTTTTTTATTATTGCGCGATTTTAGTTATTATTTGTGAATGCAAGATAAATCCGTTGAAACTTTGTCTCCTTCTTCACATACATATATAACTTCTACAAATGTGTTTACTATTTGGTTTCTCTGTTACCTGGACTTATCTGACGTGATTTCCATTTTTCTTCGACATCTAATGCCATCCATCAAATCCTTTCTTTATCATCACGTGGTTAGCCTACCATTTTCATATCTCTATCCACAAATGATACAGCGTGGGGTTTAACGGCCATTTGATTTAAATGAAAATTTTTCCGAATATTAGGACTTGTTATCAGGGTAATCTATTTTTTACCTAAAAATTCCCATTTTTGACTTTATAATCAAAAATTGTTGATTTGGAAAATTTTCTTCCATTGTATAAAACGATCTTTTCTATGTTTATTATAAAAATATAATAGGAGCTCCCCCCTGCTTAATTTGCATTTTATAAATATATCATATTTGCGGTCCGCAAGCCAAGTTTCTGAATGGCGAAAACAAAACAATTAAATGATTATTTAGCAATTGAGATCCAAGTATTGAATAATAATAAACTAAAGTAACAGATGATGAGATTAATCAAAATGATTGAAAACATTCTTTAAATAGTAGGTAGACATCGATGCAAACTGTCTGATAAAGCAAATACATAGGTTATTAATTTTTACTTGAAAAACTTAGAGATTGATAAAATATGATGCATTTGACTTTTGTATATGCATTGCCAAATTAATCCAAAATTAATGTCATTCGTACAAGTAAGTACCTCATTACTATTTTTAATACCAATACAAATTGAATTTCTTTGTTTGAACTTTGTCAAGATTTTTCAGTTCGCTAAAGTAAAACAAAGTATAGCAAATTAATTAGACATAATACGCTTAACCACAGGCCTTGCTGTAATGGAGCATGATATTTTTCTTATTTTTTCAGGCACTAGACAAATTATTTTCAGTAAAAATGTATTTCTATGAGAAACTCTATCTCCGTAAAAATTATTTTGGCCATGTCCTCGAAAATGAGAGCCATCTTTCGAATCCGAGCTACAATTTACAAACCTTTTGAAAAATCAAATAAAATTTGATTCATTATACACTAATATGCTCTATAATTCAGAGAGAAATTATGGATGCGGGTGAATGGCCCCATATGGCTTCAATTTTCTCTGAATCCCCGATTGGTGTGAGTAAGTCCTTATCTGGAAATTTTAATTCTAATTCCTTTTTCATAAATTTTGTGCAAATTTGAAATAATAAAATCAATCCATTGATTAAAGGCACTAACCTAGCCAAGAATTTTGAACTAGGATACAACAATTTTTTCAGAGATAAGGGCAAATATTTTGCCTAGCACATAACTAGTGTATAAGAAACTTTTTCTTGAGGTCCAGAAATTATTCTCTATATTTTAAAGCTTTAAAGTTTTATTTCTACTGAAAGAGTTATATTAACGTAATAGAATAGAAAATCTTTGCCAAATATAGTTTAAACAATCAAAACGTTATATTACAGAATTCAATTTATAGGACATTTTTGTTCAGAGATGTTCTCTTTATTTGATGCTTAAGTTTTTTTATTATCAATAGTGCTTTTAATGGCTGGTAATGTTTTTACAGTCTCCTTCAAATTTTTGTCTAAAACTTATAAGTAGGTAAATGATTAAATTACAAAAAGTTATGCATCTTTTGATATTGTGTATAGTGCTAAATTCTAGGCTTTCTTTTAACCCTAGTGCCCTTCTTAGGTCCATTTGGACACACAAAAAATTTTTAATGGAATTTTTTAAAAACTTTTTTTGAACGTTTAAACTTTTGCTATTTGTTATATTTGCATATTTAACACAACTTAATAAATATCAATGCTAAAAAATTGACAAATCAACGGTCAGTTACTTTGTTCATTTGTTAGTTAGTTAGTTTGTTTGTTTGTTAGTTATTTTGATATTTTACAATATTTATTAAAAATATTGTTTACTTTTTAAAAATCAATAGGTTACTTTACATACCCCAGGGTTGGACACCAACAGGTTACTCTGTTTCTAGAATTTTTGATATTTTGTCTTCTTTCATTCTTTTTTTCCAGTAAAAATGTAAATATTATTTTAAAAAGTTCAAAGTTAAAGGAAAAATGGATAGGTCTTGATGAAACGGAGTTAAAAGCTTATTTTGGTGTTTTAATACTTGCTGGAGTTTTTCGTTCAAAAAACGAACCAACAAAGAATCTTTGGCATCCAGAAAACGCTTCCATAAGAAAAGGGATAGACAAATTTGCTCTTTTCAGAGATGTTTGTGAAGAATGGGCTACAATTTCAAAAAAAATTGTTCAATCCAAATTTTTTCGGACAATTGATGAACATTTGAGGGGTTACAAAAGTAGCATTTAGGCAATATATGCCTAATAAACCAAAAAAGGGCGGAATAAAATTTTGGATTCTTTGTGATAATGAAACACATTGTGTTTGGAAAATTTCACCAATCTTGGAAAACAACCTAATTCATAAACCGAAAAATATTGCGGAAAATGTGTTTTGTTGTGTTAGATTTGTGCAAAGGATTGAAAGGACATAACATTACATATGATAACTTTTTTTCATCATTCGCACTTAGTGAAAAACTTCTTTCTAAGCATACAATTTCAACACGAAGAAAAACAAAACAAAACTTCACTACCTATAAATTTTGCTTTTTATATATAATTTTACTATTGTTTCTTATGCTTCAAAAAAGAATAAATGTTTTGTTTTGCAGAGCACATATCTTAGCAATTCAAAAGTATGTTTTGTATACCAAAATTAACTCTAATTGGATGGAAAACTGTAAATACAAAGGAAGATTAATTTTGGTAGAACTTGGCAAAAGCCTTTCAATGATGATAGAAACACCGTCAACATTACCGCAAAATATTAGATCTCAGAATATTGTAAAACATTGCTAATAAAACGCAAAACAAAAAAGAAAACGGACGATGTTTTTTATGTTCAAATGATAACAAATTTGATACTTTTTGTGCAAAATATACAAATGTAAATAATAATTTTTTTTCTTCATTTTGTTCTCTTTTAAATGCTTTTTCAATTCATACTATAAAGAATATTATTTTTTTTTATTTGAGCTATATTTTAACCGCGTTATTTACAATGGGTTCATTTGGACCCAAAAAGTATATTTATTAATTTTTTTGAGGGCACAAGGGTTAAGAAAGGTTTCCTTCAACCAATTAGATTCTGCTGCACTAATTTTAGTACAATAAATGTATTCTAGATTATCTTCTAAAACTTCATTATTTTTGTCTGCGTTTCTTGAGATCTAGTGAGTTTTATTTTCATTGACTTTATTTTGCATTTCTTGTATTTTTTTCTTCAAACAACTCCCTTATCATGTTTTCATTGAGTATCGAGTTTTTGTTCTCTTCCTTCTGCCTACATTTGCACTTGATATGTGTGTGTCTAGGGGACCAATGAAGAAGTTTGATTTTTTGGGGCGTGAGTAAGGTTGGCAAGATACTAGACTTCAATACCACAAAGTCTGGGGTTCGATCCTGCATCAAAGCCTTCTTAGCTCATAGTTCGACAAAAACGGTGAAGTTGCCCTGTCGAAGAAAACACTCCAAGGTAGCTTTAACTTTGCTGTCATTTTCGAAAATTTATTATTTCATAAAATTACTAATATTTTTAGGCCCTAAATTTTGAAAATAAAAAAAAAAAGTTTCGCTCCTTCCAAAATTTTGAGGTGTAGTC
This sequence comes from Nectonema munidae, assembly GCA_030549495.1. Classification (NCBI taxonomy): domain Eukaryota; kingdom Metazoa; phylum Nematomorpha; class Nectonematoida; family Nectonematidae; genus Nectonema; species Nectonema munidae. The sequence continues at coordinate 240,376 of JAUIRK010000894.1, forward strand.
GTGTTTTTTTTGTTTTTGAAAAAAGAATTTATTAGAAAATGATACTAGCTTAAAATTATTAAAAAACAATTTATTATAAAACTTAAATAAAATGTTCATCTGTGAATCTAAAAAATGTAATATATGAGTGTAACCTGTTCTTATATACTGTACCACTTTTATGCAGTAGTGCTTTAATTTTGAAAAAAAGATGAAATCAATGATACGATATCCTACTATTTCTTTCATTTATTATTGTACACATGGTGTTGAAATACTTGCTCATCCGATCTAAAATATTCTTAGTAAATTCAACCCCTTCCTGCTATTCTTCCTCATCATCCATGTTTTTCAATATTTGCCTAATCTGTACCATTCAGTCCCTTGTCTGCACTTGTGGCTTTGATGGTCGAATACTATCGACAACATTTCACATCCGTAAGGGGTTTCACTACATTATTGCTCTTAGAAGCCTTCTGGAATGAAGTGAATAACTTGGTCAACGCATCCATTTGGGTATGAAAGCAGTTCCTTCCCGATTCTTCTTTTTCGTCTCTGATCACATAAATAACGCTTTGAGCTAGAACAAAGCCATCATGCATTTCTCTCAAATTAGGATTTATAGCTATCATGAGCTTGATAAATTCAATAAATTTACCAAAGTTCGGTGAATCAACAGTTTCATAGTTTCAATAGGACATTTCAAATTCCGAAAATTTTCCAATTGTCACAGTTTTTGACGAAAATAGTCCGTCTAACAGGATCTAAAATTGAATATATAGAACAAGTTAGGAAAAAAAATTTTTTTTTTAGACTTTCCCATTAGGGCACGGAGAGACTGTGATCACTAGTCAGTCATCATCATCACCATCCATTTTGCCTTCTAGGCCTGGTTATTGTTCCCAAAGAGTCGGGGTCAACCAGTTTCCTGCAACAACTACGCCATTTCATTCTTTCTTTAGCATCACTTCGCACAAACTTTCTTTTTTTCATATCGTGGTGTATCACTTCATTCCATGCTTTCTTGGGTCTTCATCTCCATCAATCAATTCATCTTTTATCTTCTTTACAACGTTCCCTTCGAACATCCTCTCGACATGACCAAACCAACGTAATCTATTCTCTTCTAAATGCACTTCTATATCCTCAATTCCAATTTTCTTTCTCAACACATCGTTGGCAATCCTATCTTTCAGCGTCTTTCCGCGCATCATCCTAATCAATCTCATCTCAGTTGTTTGTAGCCTTCTCGTCTCAGCCTTCTTCACTAGTCAGTCATCGCATGTAATAAATCCTTTATCTCTCTTTACTTCTTTCAAACAGATATTCAAACCGATGCTCATAAATGCCCTTTCAGGCTTCGATCTTCTAGTACTGAAACATCTGCATGCGTAACAAAATTATCGTTCTCAAAAGATTGACCCATCAACGGTTAGTTACTTTGTTCATTTGTTAGTTGGTTTGTTTGTTCGTTATTTGGATATTTTACATATTCAGTCAGTTAAGTTAGTGGATTATGTTAGTTATTTAGTTAGCGAGCTAGTCAATTAGGTAGTTTTTGTCTTAGCTTGTTGATGTTGGAATTATTGTTGAAGTTTTCTATTAAATTTTTCCGATGATTTGTCACTCTTTTGTCATGTAACGCCTTTGATTTGCCGCTAAAATGAATTTCCCTATTTTTGTTACTTCTTTGAATTTCTATCATTTTCACAGGAGCCACTCTTAAAAACAGAAATAACGAATCAGAAATGATGATATGATACGACGAGAAATTCGTTCTAAAACACAAGGAAGGTCTGACCTATGTTCACACCTCCCTCCACAAGGGCGACGAACCTTTAAGAAAGATAAGGGTTTCCTTCCTCTAGCTTATCACTATCAGTGAGTGGTGCATCGACAAAACTGGATTCGCTAGTATGCTAATAAATATCTTCACCAAAATCAAAGTAAAGTGGTCCTCAATATGGAAATGATTTCGGAGCTAGCGAACCTTCGACCACATATGTGATAAGCGTTCAGAGGGGCGTGTCATAGGCTTTCATACTTCCTAAATCCCCTTCTATTGTGCAGGAAATATAGGATTGCAGATAGATCAACAGGGGTGAAAGCCGTTAGCGACTGTCTAAAATGATTTTTACTTCCTACTGATTCAGCCAATTGCGTTTGGTTATGTTGTTAAAACGGCTGTGATAGAGCTATCTACGATCATTATTATTTTCTGCTCTTTCTCGTTTATCCCTACCCACGACCCCAACTATCTCCATTCTGCGCCAAGATTTCAAAAGTATGGAAAAACACAAGAGATCTTCCGCTATACAATTGGAAAAGAAAGACAAAGATCGAACTGAAAAAGGCATTGTCGCTATTTAGTGAGGGGTAGGCTTGAATCGCTGCCACAAAGTGTCGTCGGGGACCTGGAAACCAACTTCTAAATATGAAGATCCATGGTTAGGAAAAGAAGCAATCAACCCAATGAGGATTGAAAATAGTCAAAACGGCATCCAATGGAGAGCCGTATTGTGAAGGTACATTCGCTATTACACACAAGACAATGGTCGTGGGAAAGCACCGTCGACCCAATGGAATCTAGCCCTAATACACACAATGACACGTCAAGCGTCTATGAAACTTCCACGAAATGGAACTTTTATTTTGTGTGTATATTTACACTTTGTTTTACTAAGGACCCTTTTTATGGCTGACACCAAAGTGCACTTAGGTTTTATCCCTTTATCTATCGATTTGTTCAATAAAGATTTTAAGGATCTAACAGTATACTTAACTTGATCTCTAAGAGAGGTAAACTTCTTCAATGAGGAATCCATTTTATTTTTTTCCACGTGAAAAAAGTGTCTCTCTTCTTTTAATCACTTTGTGTGTAACCCACGGATTATTTTTAGTTCTATATTTATCATTTGAAGTAAAGTAAGTTTTAGTAGATTTCTTTCTAAATTCAAGCACTTTATTTATAAAAAGATCTAAAATAACTTTGGAGCTCCCTGAAAATCTTTGGAAATTGAAGTAGTCGAATTGATAGAACCAACTAAGCTAAAGTATTGATTCTTATTAAAATACGTTTTTACTATTTTGAGTTTGTGGAATGTGGTAAGTTTGGTAGATGATAGAATAGGGTAAAAATAACTGAACTAATAACAAAAGTTTGGTGATAAAGTTTGTTAAAGTGTATAAAGAAATTGCCTACTAGTGTTGCACTTGAAGGACGAGTAGGAGTACTGGTCGATGGAATAGAGGACTGGGATCAGAGTAAAGATAGAAATGATGAAACATGATTTTTGCTGTAACAGTCGAATAAGTTGTAGTTGTAATCCATCCGCCACGTAAAATCCCTCGATAGTTCGCTCAAATACTCCTCAAATAAATTGTTAAATGAAGTCATTTCAGAAAGTGTAGACGCAACGAGCCATTTCCATCTATTAATTCAATGGAGTAAACATTTACAAAAACCTAACATCTATATGAGTTATCATCAAATAGAACTGGAAGAATGGCTGCTAGTTCATAGGACAAAATACCATTCACACCCATTCTTGGTACATTCTCTTTTGTCTGTCTTTTTAATAACACTTCAACTGGTCGTTTGAGCGCTTTGCTAAGGATTTGGGCAATCTGTCTACGAAAGCTATCTTCTCACAGCCAAATTATATAGACTTGTCAACATTATATGTAGATGCGAAGATTCAGCCAATTACAGCATTGACTAGACTTTCTGGATATCTTTCTGAATCCAATGGATGTATATTATGCATTCATCCAGGTTGTCTTGAATTTTTAATCTGTCAAGAGTATCATCGGCCTTGGTTCAAGAAGTGCCCTCTTTTTATGCGCAACAACTTCTGTATTGCCATACGCCATGTTTCTATGTCAATTTTCAGCTGATTACATATGTGAAGGCCAAGGATCCAACGCTTGAGAGTGGACGACTGCAAGATGATGTCAATGAGACTATTTGACCATGGCCACACCTAATGAAGGTAGATTCAATACACTGGCCAGACCATATATCATTCCAGACTCCGGGTTGGTGTCTCATGACTAGATCTCCATCCATGAAAGTCTTTAGGACAGACTATGAGAGCTTTGCCATGGATCGTAAATAATACAGTCCGTACTGGACATAGTTGAAGTGACCAGAACGAAGAAAATAGATAAATTATGCCTTTTGTGGCCATTCTGCTCGAACGAATGGCACAGAACCTTAAAGTGAGTAACAGAAGTTCTTGGTCACTTTCGATATGCAAACGTTTTTTTAATTGAGTAAATGCTTTGCGAAAGATTTCTATGTTTGCCATTCCATTACGAGATAACATAAACAGTTGGGGAAAGTATTAGACAAGTTTAAATCCTTTGTAGAGCTATTCAATTCGGGGTGTCGTCATTCAAAATTGTGTTAACAACTTTTGGAAGTTTGTAAAACTTGAAAGATAAAAGGCTTTGAAATAAAAGGTCGTTTGTAGTATTCTCGATCTAATGTCTTCTTCCTATTTGTCTGTATGTATCCTACAGGTCTCAAGGATAGATTTTTTGAATGACTTGTGTGAGATATACAGTGTCTAAATTAAACCAGCGTTGGGTGCTATGCTTCTGCAAGGCTTTGTTACAGGCTCTCTCGTTTTTGCAAGAATTGTTTGCACTTATTCTTGCAAGAGCACTGGTTCTAAAGCTGGGAGGAATTCCCCCTTTGTGGAACTTTAACATATTCTATGGGGAGAAGGAAAAACACTAAACTGCAAAGCGACAGACTCTAGCTGAGGAGATCAGAAGGGATAAAACTATCAACATTTTTATTTGTTATTAAATGTGTATGATTCCACTATAAAAATGTTCTATGTAAAATGCAAATGTTTAAATGTCGTCTCCAGTAGTTTTGTCAGAACACTGATAAGAAAGAAATGTGAAGATTTTCAGTATTCTATTAGAATTTATTTGAATGTAAACTCTTGATAAAAATGTTCAAATTCAAATGTTAAGGCCCTTCATTGAGGGGATTGCTTGCTTAAAATGTTCCAAACAAGGGATTCTTAACCTGTGGTCCATGGATGCTCATTGGATGGGTTTCAAGAGTTTTGTGAGTGTCGCATTAAAGAAACCATTTTTTTATTTAAAATTATAAATATACTTTCATTAACATTTTTTTGATTAAAACATTTTATAATTGATCCTTTTAATAAAAACTTAATTCTTTTTTTGCAAGTACAAATATTAATTGCATGCAAGGTATTTATATGAAAATTTCCGTGGTGGGGATCCTTAGCTTTCATGAGCTTTTTAAAGAGGACCATCACTAAATAATGGTTAAGAACCCCTGTTCTAAACTATAACATTACAATAGACATTATCTCTGCTCCGAACACAACCGTTTGTATAATTCTTCAAAAAGCAATCTTCGTCATTCCTCTTATCTCTGGTACGAAAGGAAAGAAATCATTGGTTCTACATCTACGCCTATTATTATATAGCAATTTATTCACAACTACTTCTGTAATTAACAGAAATAATGATGGACACGTGAATACAATAAACATCTTTTGGAAGAGAATTGTGTTTTCCCATTATACATCCATCATGTGCTCAAACCATGGAAATGCTTCTAATGTGAAAAACATCATTTTTATAGCTGCAAGTTGGCCATCTCGAATTTTCGTCCATAAAAAAGTTTCTTCCCTGTCAGCTTGGTATGTGGGTGATTTGTGATAAGTGTATCCTAATACAGCAAGAAATGCAATAAATGTATGTTTCAAAACCGCGTTCAATTATAAACGCTTTTTTCCAGCGAAATATTAAAAGATTGCAAAAATTAAGCATTTGAAGGCCTGGAAGTAGTTAAATACACTGTTTATGTGTTTAAAAAAGTACATAAAAATCATAAGATTTACTAGTTCAATAACGAAATTTTTTTGAGGTCGTTTAGAAATAGTAGTAAAATTACGCGTAGTACTCGCTATCAGATTATATAGTATAGCACATATTACATTTTTTCAGTCATTTTACAGTGAAAAATATATTTACAATTCAATCACAACAAATCTCAGTCACTTATCTCAATGAAGTTGTAAATTTTTCCGACTCCGAAACAGATTTTAGAAGTTATATGTTCATATTTCACAGCAAAAAAACACTTGTATCTCAAAATTTTTTAAAGTTTTTGAAAGTTAACTAACTAATTCATTAACCACTAACATTAAATCTTTTACTTTTTACTCAGGCCACAGAGAATTGCCCACTTTGCCAATTCACAGAATGCAAATAAAAAGAGGCAATTTCACAATTATAAAAGTCAAACCAAAAGTAGTATAATCAAGTTTTACCATTTTTATAGTAATATTACCAGCAATTTGTGTAAAGTGAGAGCTTTTACTCAATTTTTTTGAATAAATAAATATTTCCTTATTTTTTCTGTTATGTCAGCAATACCAATATTTAAATAATGATAATTAGTTAATGATATAGAGAACTTAAAAATCTTTAGTTTGAGAGGATTTTTCAGTCAAATCTTTTACCTCATTTAAAATCAATTTAGTACTAAAAATAGTAAATTTGCCCATGATTCAATAATAGTATTTTTATTACCAAGAATAGCAAAGTTATGCATTGCGAAAGTAATCATTTAGAGTAGCTTTACAACTAAAGCTACTCTAAAGTTCTCCTTTACCTTTTTTTTCACCTTCACCATTTAGTTTGAGGGTATTGCGCGTTTCAACGAATAAATTAAGAAATTATATTTATGCAAATTGTGTCATAATTTAATGAGATTCACTTGCATTCCACTTCTCATGTGGCAGCTTTGCGAATAAATTTACATATTACACCCCTCAAATTAAATTGACAAGTTAATGCTTTCTGTGAGAAGTAGGGAATCGATTAAAAAACGAATAATACGTTGCAATCTGCCTTTTTCATTCAGGCATTTTACGTTGTAACACATGTGCTGCGTTTAGTATTTATTTAATAATACTGCAACCATATGCTGAATTGGATTATGTTTTTTGAAGTTTTAATGTTATCATTTCTAACATTTTGTTTGATGTGGTTGATAACGATTTTCTCATAATTGTATTTTCGATGCTAAAAATAGTAAAATAGATCAAAGAATCGAGAATGAATTGTTATAATTGACCTATACGGCATATACAAGTTACGACTGATTGAAAATGTAAAGATACAGCATTTTTTTTATGGTTTTATAAGAAAATTATATTTTTGAAACTATTAATATAAATAGGAATAAATTAAGGATCCATTATGATCAAATCCTTTTCTTTTTCTGAATCAAAATTCACTCCTTTGTTCGTATAATAAAATTTTATAGTTGACATTTAATTTTGATAGCGCGCTTAAATATTTTTTTACCAAAGTACATAAAAGCAGTAAAGCCTTTCATCTTATCCTCCATCACATCAAAATGTCCATTTCTTCCATTAATTTTAATTGCATTGGGAATTTATGTTTTTATAACTTTTTTTCAATTTGTTTGTATTGGATAAAGTTGAACCTTCTCACCGCCATACTGCAAAAACAATTGAGCAGGTCTTTCCGAGTCTAGTAGATTATTTTTTGCAAGCACTTTTAAGATCAATTTTTGCGATTAAAAATAAATTGATAAAGTTTAAGTATAAGAAGAAGAAGAAGAAGAATTTTTATTGAAAAATTATAATTATATTTAACTTTTCAGGTTGGGGTATATTTTAGATCAGTGATTCTCAAACTTTTTTCTCTTGTGGAACCTTTGCAAACTCAATTTTTTTATAATTTTTTATAAATATGGGTAGATCCCTTATTTTCATTTCTCCCAATAGTGGTTTTATCTATCAAAAATATATGAAAATAAACAAGGCGTCCTTAATCACTATTTTTAGTTTGTTTACTCATTTAATTTTAAATAGTTCTATATCTATTATAAAATGAGATAAATTGTATAAAATCAATTTTATTATGTCAAAAAGTGGAAATTTTTATACGAAAAAATATGTTGTTTAGTGGGGAGCCTTGAACTTGATGCTGTAAAGCTAAACAAATTTTGAATTTTAAATATTCTTTTAAGAACCGCTCTAAAATTATTGTGGACTCCGTGGGGATCCAACTGGACCACGTTGAGAAACATCGTTTTAGATCTGAAATGTAGAAGAGAAATTTAATGAACTTTTATGAATTCCATATTTTTTCATATTCAAGTAATTTTAAGCCCAATTTCCAAAAATGTGAAACAATATTTGGTCAACCATCTTTTAGCGTTTCTTTAAAATATGGTCTTTGATAAACTGATTAATTCAATCTTTATGATAGGGTCACAAAGAGCTAGCGCTGATAAAAAGTTTCCAGCTTTCACTACTAGGTTTAACTGTGGCTGAATGAATACTTTCCCCATCATGGAGAGAGGGGAGAATGCATTTCTGTGGGAACGGCAAGAATGTTTCTCTTATATGGAAACGCGTAATTTCAGGTCCCATTCGTCTTTTGTGTGTGTATATGTATATTGTGTTAGCATAGCAGATTAACACATGGGCTATTGGGAATGCAGCCCTATGTCCACGGCCCCACTGAAAAAATAGGTCCCAGTATTGAAAAAATGCATATAATATATGCAAAAAGTAAAGCTATAGAAAAGTCTATAAAGAAATAATTACTTAAGTGGAAATAAATATGGATTTGTAACTTTTTTGTATTAAAGTATTTACACATTAAATAAATGAATAAACGTTTTACTATGCCTTTTTTTTCGTTTTTTTTCTTTTGAACAACATACGTAATAATTAAGACTTGCATATTATACAGTTTTTTATAAAGTAGACTTTTTTTAGACATGTCATAAAGCCGAAGATCTATACATAGGGAGAGGGGGGCTAACAGTTTCTTTAAATCACATAGCTATGGCCCCAGGCCCTGCGTTTCCCTAATCCGCACCTGTATATATGTGTCTGTCCGTGTGTATGTGAGTGGGAATTTGTGTGTATTCGTGGTTATTAGAGTTGGGTATGATTATAATCAGAATCATAATCGGAATTTCAAAATTTTCTAGAATCCTTATCAGGATCATAATCTTTTTTTTTTTAAATCCAAAATTAGAATCAAAATCAGACATAGAGAACCATAAAAAACAGATTCTCTCAGTAATAGTAGCATGGGAAGCTTCACTGTTATACACCCGGAGAACGATTAGAGTTTCGCGAAAAATTAAGAAAAGAGCTCCATTGTATCTTCCCTATTGAGGGAAAATAAATGACAAATCTCTATGCAGAGTATAAACCACGGTTAGACAAGGATTTTTTCATTCCCAAAGCCAGAAAACATGTACATCTGGCTTTTTGTGTTTGAGAGCGATGAAAACAATGATATCCACATTTAAGCGAATCATTCATCAGCACTAGTAAACGATCTACACTGGAAAGTAAAGCAATCCATCTTTCCACTGCTGCTAAACTGACCTGTAAATATCCATAATCAAAGTTGTAATTAAAAATACGGTGAAGCAGAATTCGAATCATAATAATCATGTGTGTAGGGATGGTATTCGGCCAAAATTAACTGATTGTTATTAACCGGTGGATTCGGCTGACTAATTCACCGCAACGAAACCGTAATTCACTGATCAATTCAACTCGCAAAACGTTTAGCGAATCAAAATAGATTTACTTAACTTTAGAAATATTGTGATGCATAATGTCTCGTGTAATAATTACATGATGTCTTTTTACAAACAGCATTGCGCAAACTTATTTTCACGTTCTCGTACTTGTAATTACGTTCAAATAAAATTACGCTTGCTTTTTTTACGTTTGTTACAAACAATTTTGTATTTTATGACTCAAAATTTTCTTTGAATTAGCGGGTTAATTGATCAGTTAAAATATAATACGCTATACAACGATCACTAGTATATGAAGGTATGTGTGTAAGGGAATGCTCATAGCCAGCCTATTAATAAAACGTAGCTAGAAGATTGTCCAAATCTCTGTCCTATATTTACAATGCTTTTATTACTTCTTTTATCGGACACATCTAGAAGGCAGTGAAATGCACTAAGGGTTAGTGAAAATTTGCAAAATAATTTCAATTTCCTGTAAATATTATCTAAATTCAATCAGTTTCTTTTCATTTCATAAATTTAGTGAGGTCAACAACCCCTTCCTGGCTACGGGCCTCAGGGTGTGTGTGTGCTGATTCTGGCTGAAAAAACAAAAGGAATTTGATGGAGAAGTGCAAGAGAAGTTATAATTGGGGGGCAATTAAAATACACTTTTTGTCTCTTCTACTCGGGCGCTCTCAGAAGAATAAAGGACGCATGAAAGATCTCTGCCTCCCTGCTACACACATACACTTTCCGCTACATCTCAATGCTATGCACAAATTGCCTTTTTTTGTGCTTGGAAAGGGAAGAAATGGTCGGAGAAGGATGGTGGGTGACGCTGAGCAAACGCGTAAACTCAAATCTCTTGTCAAGATTCAGGCAGACAAGAAGAAAAAGAAGAAGTATAAGAAGGAGCAGATAATTACCATTGTTTCAACGAAACCAAGTAACCCAGATAACGAGGCGAGCTTGTGGAGGAAGAGGGAGTAAGTAAGGTAAGCTCGAGTGCATGCCTCGAAAGCGGTAAAGGTTCGCTCTGAAACGTAATGAGTCTTGCGGGAGCTAATCATTGTGCTTCGCCTGCACTACTTGCAACAAAGCTTCGTGCAGATCACATCCTCAAGACCTTCCTGCCTCGTACCGTAATCTCAATAACGAAAGGCATTCCTCATAATTATCCTGATTAATACTGCTACTGCTACTGCGCTGTCGCTGGCTTAGTCGTCAGACTGAATTGACACGTTTATCCCATATACTTGTACTTAGCGCGTATATAGTGGGTGCGTTGGCGTGCGTATTAATTAACCTTCTCCTCAGATCCTTGTTCTATTTTTGCGTCGTGTCTCCATAACTATCTTCTTGTTGCATTCCTTCAATCACTTCGACTGAAAACACTCTCCCACTACTCGCAGACTTACCAAGTGCGCACTCACACACAGCCAAAGCCTTTCTGCTCTTTCTCTTCTTTCATCAGTAAGTTTTCCCCTATACCTTTTCCTATATCAGCGTAAGGGCGAATCAGAAGAGATGGGAGCTGTTTTCCATCTGCGACAGGGGTCGATGCACTTTCCCAAATCGTTACCCCAAAATGGATAAATTCACGCAAAAGCTATGATCCCTTGTTTTGAAAGAAAGAAAATCTTGGATTCTTTCAATTCAATTAGCCGATAGATCCCACAGACCCATTTTAAAGGCCGATGCGTTTTCTGCATTAGTCTTATATTAACCGATTAACTGCGAGAATAACAATCAGAAGATATTTAATGTACGGCAGAACATGTGCTTTAAAAATTATTTATAAAAGCAAACGATTTTATCTGTGTAATGTTTACTTTGGCGGTTTAGCGCTTAGATTACATGATAAGGATGAAGTTGATTAATTCACGCATAATAAACGATTTTTACTAATCCCTATTGAATTCCATTGTTAATTTTAAATTATTTTGCCACTGAGAACATTTTTGTTGGTATATAATTTCTATTTTTGAAAAGATGCTATCACAAATAATGCGAATATTTTCAAGGCGAAAGTTGAAAGTATATGTTCAACGAAATTGTGTTTTAGGTTTTTAAAGAGTTACACCAATTCCTATCATATCTCTTTCTCAACCAACACATCTTAAATTGAAAGCATATCAATTGAATTGATGTTATAGATATGCCAGAAGTTAATAGATAATGTTCAACTAGTTTGATATCTTTGCTAATGTGTATAAAAAAACAATTTCTCATATGGGCAATAATGTGTAAAGACCTGATTGCTTCACTCTGGTTATTAGGTCCATGTGTCTGTTATATATCAGTTGTGATTGGTAACTTGTTAAGAAAAAGACAAATTTTTATCAAAGATCTATCTACCCAATCGTTATTATGCATTAAAAGAGCTATGGTCTTTTTTTGTGACAGAGGGAGGAATTGGCAAATTATTTCATTTGATTGGATAAAGACTTTTCAAAAATCTTATAGCTTTAGCCAATCAAATTGCACTAGAATGGAAATGATTTGTTTGAAGATTTCTCTAAAAGTTGACTATTCGGATGAACTGCGCAGAAATCTTGGATCACAAGAATTTTTCAATACTGCATACGAATATTGTACCCTATCATACTATTTATAAACGACTCAATTAAACCTCTTGACTGGCATGATAGCATTTGTAGTTTTTATGTTCAGGATTTTTCTTTATACCCGCATCCAAATCCTATTTTTGATTGTCTACATCTCAATCATTTTCAACCATTCCCATAAATGATATCAAATATATAGGAGCAACTTGAGACTTTACGTGAGTAAGGTGGTTTGATACTGGGTTTCGATGACTCAAGGTTTTGGGTTCGATCCCGCATCAAGCCTACTTTTCTCATAGTTCGATACAAGCGGCGCAATTCTGCCTTCTCAATGAAAATATCCCACGATTCCTTTACCTCTATAAAAAGTGAGGAAATAAAATTTTGATTAAATAAATGTAGCCAATTCATAATGAGACACTTTGCAGCTTGGAATAAAACTTTTCAATTATTTAGATACATAAGCATCAAATAGCATGGAATTTCATTAAAAAAAAAGCATATTTTTTAACTTTTTTACCCAAAAAAATTGAATTAATAAATAAAATATAAATAAAATATATTTTTGAAAGATAATCATTTTTCAGTAGATATGATCATTTTTTTTATAAATTTGAAATTAAAAAAAAGTTTATAAAATTTATTTATTGAATTAAAATATTTTTAATAGGAAAATAAATAAAACTTTTATTCAGCGAAGTTGAAAACTTTATTAACTTTCGATTTCTCTCGCCTTCTTCAGATTTAATACACAAATAGAAATACTCTCCCTTCTCTCGTGCTGATTAAACGATTTGTTTATTAGAAGTTGAGAGTGGTCGAAAATAATAAAGTTTTCAACTTGGCTGAATAAAAGTTTTACTTATTTCCCTATTATATCCTTCAACTTTTATTCATGACATCTCAGCAACACTTTCTTTACACTCTTGATTTTAATTAGCTTGAAGTTAGTAAAAGGTGATTTATTTTAAAATAGGAGCTAACTATATTTTTGGTTGCAAAAATAAACACTCATTATTTCATGTATTCAAGTAACGATTTATAATCATGCCATTTGTTTTTCCGATTTAATCTTGAGGATTTTATAAAAACATTATGGAAGATCAAAGTAAAAAAGTTGCATTTCACAAAATATTTATATTTTCAGCTCAATGCACAAAAATATTCCTAAATAAAGAAAAGATTTTCAAAAAATTCCGCGTTCTATGCTTTTCTAGAGTTAAATAGGAAATTTTATTAGGCGGAGAAGTGTCACCAAATCGCTCAAACATGTTATCTTTTTTTATCGCCTCAAATACTTTGAATTGATTTGTTTAGAATTACGTCAATCATGTTGAAGTGTTTGGTGTTCAACACATTTTTGGTAAGTGCTCTTTCCTCATTTTTACGACTAACATGCCTATCCTTAATTTTCTCTCGCAGACACTAATTCTCACTCATTTACCCAAACCCCCTCACCCAATGCCTTTGCCCATAAAGGGTGGACAGCAACAGATGAGAGGAGGCTATGGAATGCATATGCCATTCCCAGGAAAAGGACAGCCCCAAGGCAAAGGCTTCCCCATCCATGGGGGTCAGCAAGCCAAAGGCTACCCCCCACACCCCATGCCCTTTCCCTCTAAAGGCGGAAAAGGAGGGGGTGGAGGTGGGTATCCTCCAATGCCTATGCCATTCCCAGGAAAAGGACAGCCCCAAGGCAAAGGCTTCCCTCCTCCCCCCTTTCCCATGCCCTTCCCCATGAAAGGGGGGCATCAACAAGCCAAAGGCTACCCCATGAAAGGAGGACATCATCAGCAACAGACGCAGCAACAAGTGGCCCAGCCTAGTTTCCAGCAGAGCGCTTTCCCCCAGTCCCAACAAGTGGTTCAACAGCCGCAGCAAGTGCAGCAACAACAACATCAACAACAACAGGTCGTTAATCAACAAGCCAGATCTGAGTAAGTCTTTTCATCTCTCCCTCCCTCTCTCTCTCTCACTCATCCATGATCATCTTTATTTCGAAAAAGGGGATCTTTGAAGTATTAAACAAACCAAAATTCCAATTTTATCATTCATTTTGTTCAATAATGATGAAATGATATCAATTTTTTTCATATTGCACTTATATAAGGGTTTAGGAAAATTTCGCAACAAATTTTACTAATATCCATACCATATGTTGACACAACCATATGTAGCAACTTTTACATATTGTTGAGAGTTAGACGGCTTTATACAGATTTTTTTTATACTTTTAAACAACCACGGAACCGGCTAACGGCTCACAAAGTCAATACATTTTTTCAAATTCAGGTTTATTAATCTGCTGATAATTTTTTTCAATACTTTTTTGATACAAATAGTCTATTTTTGGAATGGTATAAACTAAATACAAAACCTTCATTTTTTCAATAATATTATGAAATTTAATGAAATAATTTATACGTATATTCATGTAAAAATGGACACACTTACTAGCTGTTTTAATGAAACTGTCTGAATTAAATTTATTAAAATTATAATAGTAATAATAAGAGGTTGGCTTACTCACAAACTAGCTGATTAACTATAAGCAGACGTTCAGTGCATAAGATCTAAATCGTTTTCATTCAATGTTTAGACGGTATTTCAATGCAGAACTGCATTTGTAATTTCGAAGATTCAAACTCTTAGATTATGGGAACTGTTGAAATTTTTGAAACTTTTATTTACAAATAATCTATTTCGATTGGTAACTTATTAAAATCTTAGATGACCAAGAAATATATGAAAGAAATAAAGTGTTAATATTTTGACTTAGTAATTCGCTTACTAATGCTAAGTTTTAGCAAAGCTTTACGATCTTATCAAAAATCGTGCACTTAAATTTGTAAATCTAGCCAATCACAAGCGATGCCAACCATTGGAAGACGCTTCGCAATTTGGATTTTGGGCTTAATGATTTTTATAGCCTTTTCCATCGTCTGATTTCTCAGGATGGGCCATGATTTTGAAATTCTTTTATAAGTTTTAATTATTATCTTTATTTTTTTATAAAAATTAGTAAATATCGAAAAATATTTTACTATAAACTCAGAAAAATATATAAATTCACTTTTTTTTAAAACTATTTTCAAACTCTTGTTGTTCCATCTTAAAAAATCTTTATCCATCTTTTGCCAAATAATTGGGATCTTAATTTTATGATAAAAAGTTCAGCATCTAAAAAACTGTTTCGGATACAACAGATATTGGAAGAATATTTTAAAAGTTTTGCAAATAAATTAATTGATTTTTTGTCAGTAATTTCAAATAGCTCTAGTGCATTATTCAAAGACTCTGTATTAACAATATTTTTTAAAATAAAAATTTCTGCGTGTTGAAGTTTGTCTATAATTGTATTAGCTTCTAGTTTTTCTTTGAGGTTAAGGAATCAACACTTTTATCTTCCATCCTTTCTTCTTAACATTAAAAAGTAACTAATTAAATAATATGCTTATATTTGTGCAATTTATTTAAAAATATTTCGATATAAAAAATATTAATATTTAAATATAAGAAGAATTTGCCGGAAGTTTGAATTCGCGATTTCCAAATTTTTTTATACCAAATTAAGTAGGATTCAGGAAAATAAATTTTACTTGCATTCCAAAAATGGAGCGATAAGAAAATGAAGTGCCACTTGTAAGGTCATTTTGTTTTCAATTAGACCAAATGCTTTGGACGTGAGAATAATGAGTGTGGTGCAGCAGCCGCCATCCGTTCCCGACCCTGGATCAAGTTCTGAGGGTAGTGGAACTGAGTTGCTTCAACGAGATCCCCAGAGTGTGAGAGGCACGCTGAACTACAAGGACTTCGTTTTGGATGACAACGTCAGCTTGGAGAATTTTGAAAATGATCCAGACACCTTTTACGAAGAAATCATCATTGCAGCCACCAAACTCAAACCGAAGAAGAAGAAACAACTCGTCGCCAAAAAGCCACAAGAAAAGCCCAAGAAAAATGTAAGCTCTTTCTCTTAAAGATCACTTTTTATATTTCACGAACTTTACCCAAAAACTTATATTGCTCATATACATTTCCAGATTTTTACACAAAAAATTTGAACAGTCAAAAGTTAGTCAAGAAATCTCCATAATAATTTATTCGATCCTAATGTAATTGGATTTGTTGCAACTAAAAAATTATTCAAAAATCTCAACCAATCAGATCAAAGAGTTTGTGTAACCCTCACTTTTGTGATGAAAAAGACAAAAACTTTTAAATATGTAATATTTTTGGTCTATATTAACGAAACTGGAGTATAAATCCAATTGCTAATTTTTTTGCCAATTTATACGAAAAAACTAGTGTGATCTTTACCTAAATAATTTACCAAAATCTCAAAATTTTCGGAAATCTTAAAGTCTTTAAAATAAATTAAAAATATTTCAATGTATTTAAATGTTTTTAAATATTTTAACTTGTTTTTGAATTAAAAAAAAGGTTAGCTATTTTGATTTGTTTCTAATTTCCTTCTTATATTAGAACAATTGATTGCATTTTACAAATTACTTAACATTTTATTGAAAAAAAATTAAGCAGAAAACTTTTTTTAACATTTTTTTTAGTTTTCTTTATCAATCGCCTCCACCAACAAACCCATAAAAAGCCGTGATTTAGAATGAAAAATCTTTTTTTTTATACTTTTTATTCATTAAAAAAACGAAAATAAACAGAAATCTCGAAACATTTCGACATATATTTTTAAATAACGTAAAAATAATGAGTTGTATTTCAATATTTTTGACTAGTTGGAATTAAAAATAAAAATTCACGTGGATTTAACAAATAAGGCATTCCCTAAAGCGTATAATATACGTTGTAATCAATTTTTTTATCAATTAAAATAACTTTAAAATTTATGTATACTGATTTAGATTTGGACTCACCCCCACTTTGCTTGTCTGATTTCTACTTATTTCACCCCCTTTAGTGTTTGCATAAGTATCGAAAATTAGGAACCGGTGCCAATACCGAAAAAAACTTACAAAACCGGGAAATTTCGGTTCCAACCAGTTCCTTGAGGAGATATATAGGCAGCAAAAAGATGCAATGAAATTGATGTTTTTAATTTATTATAAACAGATGTACACTTTTTTATTCTATATCATCATTATCATTAAAATGGTTCTCGGAGAAAAGTGTGCAGCAGAGAAAAAAAAGAAAAATAAAGTCTTTTGTCGTTTGCACACTTTTCTCCGTTTACCATTAAAATGTTAGATCACAATTAAAAAAAGACTTTATATGAATGAAGTGCAGTAAAGTTTCATGCAAAGAATTGCATATTGAAATAAATCAATTACAACTATAAGTAATTCTTGGAATCGGGAATACTTTTCGTTTCCGAGAAGGTCCCAAATTTTTAGAAGTGGGAACGTCCCGGTATTTCAGAACCGGTAGCAAACCCTAATCCCCTTCTTTGATGTTGGTTTGGCGAACATATTCGGCGTAACTTGATTTGCGTTGTTGTGCAAAATGGAAATAAGAGTATATAATTGTAAATGTTCATTTCTTTCTCTATTTATTTTTTTATATAAAAATTTATCATAAACGGAGGAAAAAAAATTACTATCACTTACTAATCATAGATTAACAAAGTTGTTCTTTGGATTAGAAGTAAATGATGTGTCTTTACTAACTTTATTAGTTACGGCTACTAATCAGGCTATTTGCACTAATATAAATAAATAAAATACCATATGGAGCATTCATTATTTCCGCCCTGTTAGGGATGTGAATAAATAACTCATGAAGGTAGGGAGAATGCATCATTTGAAGTATACAAAGAGAAATTTTCAAAATACAATAAGAGAATAATGAGTTCTCACAATATATTTTCCATATTGTTTTTTAGAGATATCCTTAAATTAAGTTTTAGAAAAAAAGTAGTAAGAATATTCTTCATTCTACCAATAAGGGTGTTGCATAACCTTTCAAATGAATTTTATCGAATTGTTTAGTTTCATTTTCACATTTGATTTCTTGTAAATCTACTTAACTCATTATTTAAGAAAGAAAAAAATTTTATTGAATATTTAATATTTAGAATAAACCCACAAATACACATTAAATATAAAGTAAAAACGAATAAAATTGAAATAACCACTGCTCTAAAGATTGCTATATTAGATAAAGAATATTAAATTTTACTGAGCTGTAGAGTATTTTTAAGGACAGTTTTAAGGTTATTAGTATATTTTAAAATGATTATGAATTAGAAATACTTACTTTTTTAATCATTTGTTCAGTAAAAGTCAAAAATATATAAATAATAATTGACTTTACATTTTACTAATTTTGCTAGTGGTAAAACTCATAAATCCCTTACTAATTAGTGAATTTTTGGACGAGAGCGTTTGATAAATTAATTTGTAATTGAAACTAATTTTTTTCTTAGTGATGTTTTAAAATAAATGATGCATTGATTTCACATTCATATTGATTAAAGAAGGACAATTCAAAAAGGATTTTAGAAGCGTGGAATAACAAGCCAGGAGAGGCTGCTCTGACACAATTTCAAGCTTCCCTAAGAAGGAAACTCGGGTATCCTACAATCTCGCGTATTATGCGATCCATAAATTTTTCACACCAAAATACAATTTACCACACACATATCTCTTCTATCATATGCGAATTTCTGTGTTGTGGGAAAAGTAACCAAAACTTTGAACAACTTTGGATTAAAAGAAAGAGACTTTGAGACTTCCTACCCTCTATTACGAACGAAAAATGGTTAACCGCAAAAGTAAAACTCTTGTTTGATGACGCAACCCATAAAATTAGGTTAAAAAGTATGCCTTCAAATGTCAATCCTATACAGCATTGGGATCCATCCTTGCGGATATTATGCCCCTACTTTGATGACTGAGGCGGCCTTTTTAACAGCATGCATATACATTTGCATAAATTAAATTACAAATTGTATATATTTCCAATATATGAATAAACAGCTTGGTGATAGATATAATTCTAACACGAATGCTCACATATTTGCAAAAGATTTCGCAAATCAATTTAAACCTTTCAATTCTTCAGAGGAAGAGAACAAGATTAAAAAACCGGCAAAACGGAATGTAACTTGATCTTGCGTTAAAGGTTGCGATCATTATATATAAATAGAATATCATAAAAGGAAGTATGAAAAAATGAAAGACCTTATTTAATATTGCTTTACTATTTTTTGTCTTCCCGTTGGCTTGCCAGCTAACTAATATTCCAAGTTTGCATATACTAAAGTGTACAGCGAATTCAAGAGGTTTACAGTCAACTCGCCCTTGTAATACCCAGGGCTGGCGAGGAAGAGAATATTTGTTACTCCCATATTGATTGATTAAATCTATTTTATCTTTAAGAACTAACATGCTTTGATTTAATGTTGGATATATTATATTTTAGCTTTTTGTTTCATTTAGTCGCTTTTGTTTTTTTTAAGTATAAAATAAATTTTTTTTTATTGTTATATAATTTGCTTAGTTACATTTACTTGACATTTGATTAGTGTTGCTTGATGATTTTTATGACAATGGCCAAATTTTTTACTCCGGGGTAAGAGTAAGATTGGAAATTCTTTTTTACACCGAAATAGGAGTAAGGATAACTCAAAAATATCCACAACTCACCAGCCCTGAAAATTAACCAATAATAATTAACGAATTAATTAATCATCTATCTTACAACTAATTAATTAATTAATAAAAAACCAACTAATTAATTAAAAAATAATGCGAGTTTTGTTTTGGTGCGCGTTGACCACACCCCATTTAAGTCATACAAACTAAGCCTTAGAATTTGACGTCTGGCCAACACATATTATTATACATGATATGCATATTATATATGAGCAGACACATGAAGAGGCCTGTTAAAATGGCAGTAACATTTCTGCTTTCATCTTACCCTTTTTTACATATATGCAATGACAGATAAAATAAATTATTTATCTTGTTTTTGATAGGCTGTTCTGAGAGGAGTTATCATAATTGACAATTATGCAAATGGAGACAAGGCAGTTGCTCCAATCAGAGCTAGGCAAAGATCTCGTCAAAGACAGCGAAGAAAGAAGCCCCTATCAGACACATTAAAGATCCTGGAAAATGCCGGTTACAATCTCAACGACTTGGACAAGCTGGGAGGCGTGACCATTGAAGATTTGATTTTCAGGCGATGAGTGGGCAGGGGCTTGGGGAGTTGAGCTCAACACTACAATATACCACGCCTTCTTCACGTCCATCATCTTCATCTCTTTCCATATTTGCATATTGCATGTGTAAGA
This sequence comes from Nectonema munidae, assembly GCA_030549495.1. Classification (NCBI taxonomy): domain Eukaryota; kingdom Metazoa; phylum Nematomorpha; class Nectonematoida; family Nectonematidae; genus Nectonema; species Nectonema munidae. The sequence continues at coordinate 260,777 of JAUIRK010000894.1, forward strand.
AGTGAAAAGGAAACATAATTTAACATTCCTTCTCCTTCCATGTAAGTAGTAATAAAACGCTCGTTTCCTGAAGTTTGTGTGATTTAGGAGTTGACGCTGGGTGAACAACTGATTTGAATGTCTTTTATATACACCACATATAAATAATACGGCTTTGAAACAAAAATATGAAACGGTGTGATTGTAAGCTTTTTAATAAATTCATCTTTTATACACATTCTTTCACTTTTGGCAAATAAATTTTCGAACAAAAATCATTTCTTCCTTTAAGTTGTAATCTACCACCGAAGAAGAAGAAGAAGAAGAAAATTTATTAGAAAAGTTTAAGAATAAATTATTCACAAAATTACAATTTTAGGTTAGATACACATATTAAAATGAATATATAATTACATTGAACATCTGGATTTTCAAAAGGCCAGCAGCCGCTATTATGAAATTCCAAAAACTATTGAAATAAACAACAACAAAAAAAGCGTAATAAAAAAAACAAAAGAAAATACAATTTGAAAGAAGAGAAAAAATAAAAAAATTTTGGTGATAGTTATATAAAATAAATTACAATTAATAATAGTTAATAATCAATATATAATTAGTAAATATATAGATAAATATATATTATAAGTCATGCACAAGAGATTGGAGCGAGTGAAATGAAACTTAGTTTGTTTCTGGATATCCAATTTCATTCATGACATAATGACATGAAAAACAATTTCGAAATACAAATTTTTAACTTCTTTTTTAAAAGAGCTTATGTTTAAGTGCATCAAATCCCATACGTTTAATAAGTTCCTATTCCAAAATTCAGATACCTTATACTTGAGAGCCTGATAAAACTTGATAGAACTATACTATGGAATAAAGGTTTTATATTTATAACGAATATCATAATCAGTGTTAGCTAGGATGAAATCCATTGTGTGATCAAAGATTATAGAATTTGTAAATAAACAGACTTAGGTTATACTCATATAAATGATGTATTTTTAGGATTTTGGATTCCTAGAACAATTGGTTTATGTGTGAAAAATGACTGACATTATGTATATTTCGTATGGCTTTCTTTTGAAATTTGAACAAGTTTGGAACATTTTTATGACCCCATACAAAAATACAGTAATTTATGTATGGCAGAAAGAAGGAATTGTAGAGCAGAATTTTGACATTTATTGGCAGCAATTATTTGAAATATTTTAAAATTCCGTTAACCCGGGAGAGTTTACTTTCAATGAGTGAGATATAATTATTCAAATTTAATTAGTTGTCAATGATGTTTCGTAGAAGTTGAAAAAAATTCACCCATTTCAAACATGAAATTATTCAATTGAAAAGCTGATCACTTTTACCAAAAAGCATATATTTTGATTTTTTTCAAATTAATTACCATCCAATTTTTATCGCACCATTCTAGAACTGGTTTAATTTTGTTCTCAAAAAAACCGAGCAAACATTTTTGTCATCATAAGTGAAAGGCCTATTTACCGTTAAATCATCAGCAAAGCTGAAAAAAATGAGTTCATTACAAGATGAGAACATATCAGAAATCATTCATAAATATCAAGAAAAACAGAGCATCCATTATAGACCCTTGAGGCACACCACAAGAACGACAGATCTTCTTGAGAGATTAACTTGTTGTTGCCTCATTTCAAGATAGGATTTAACAAGAGATAAAGATCAGGTATGTTCCAATCCATATTTTTTCAAATTACAAAGTAAAAGTTTATGTGAAATCATATCGAAGGCTTGTGAAAAGTCTATAAAAGCTGTGGAAATCCCACCACCATTTTGCAGTTTTTCTATGATATTATTTATAAATAATGTAATCAAAGATTGAGTATTGTGTGACTTCCTAAATCCAAACTGATACTTGTAAATAAGCTTGTTTTGTTCAGAATAGAAATTCAATTGTATATGAAGCAACTTTTCAAAAATTTTAGGGATCACAGGTATCAAAGATCTATATAGGCCTATAGTTATCCACATTAGATTTATCTCCCTTTTTGAAAATTAGGAGCACTCTACTAATTTAAAACACTTTTGGGTATGTTGAAAATTCTAGACAAGGATTTAAGCCTATTGTGAAATACTTAGCTAGAGTATTCATTTTTACCAATTTGACGCGAAACATTGAAACTCCGTATATGTCGCAGGTCTTATTGCTTCTAAAAGAATCAACAGCGGTTCTTACATCCTGAATTGTAATTCTAGTAAAACTGAAGCTTACACTTGCATCAATATGAATATTGGGACCATAATCCCCACAAATCGGAGTACGAGAATTCCTAAATTTCGTATTGAATATATTTCCAAATTCATTGGCATCTTCAATTTCTCTTTCTCCATACTTTAAGGAAATTTTAGAGTCTGAGGTGGGTTTAATAAAACTATTGATCTTTCTCCAAGCACCTTTGAGACTTGTTTCTTCAGAAAAAGGGTATGGAAATATGTCTTTTTCAACTGCTTTGATAAATTTTTAACTTTATTTCTGAGAATTTTGTATCCATTTTCCAATATATCACTACAATGCGTTTTCATTTTCATAAAGACTTTATTTCTTTTTTTGATTGGACGTAAAAGTCTCTTATTGATCCACAGATTGGAAGATGTTTTATAATAGTGATTTGAATTTCTTTTAAACTTAATTTGCTTCATGCTAAGATTTAAAAACTGAGACAACTTATCATAAAGTCTCAATAAAAAGATTTCTGGATTATCAAATGCGTTTCTCAAATAATCATGCCAATTTAAAGAATGAAACAGCACCAACAAAATCACAAGTATTGAATACTTTTTTAGTGAACAAGAGATGCTCATCGAGATCAATTTAACATGAAACTAAAAGAGGTAAATGATCAGAAATATGAAACTGAACATTATAAGAAATATAAGGGAAAAATATCATAGGAATAAAAATATTATCTATGAGCGTCTCGCTTATAAATCTTGTGAACTTTGTAAAAATACGACAGCCAAATGTTTAAGAACATCTCTATATGCTTATTATTATTATTATAGATCTATAAGTCCAGATTGAAATCTCCTAAAAACAAACTTATTTTATAATCATATTGGTAATTTTCAAGGAAAATTTCAAACTCATCCAGGAAAAGATTAATTTCATTAAGCGTATAAATGGGCTTTCTATAAATATATTAGTAATATGAAGCGTGGTTGAAGCAGAGATCTGAATAGAGACGGTGAGAGCTTCAAAAAATGCACTCTTGTCATGAATGAAACATTTCTTATATTTCAAAGTTTTATGGATGAAGAAAGACAAGCCCGAATGGGAGCTCAAAGAAGGAGGACAGTGCACAAGGTCATAGCCCTCAATATTGAAAGTATTAAAAGTATTTTCAAACATCCATGTCTCTTGTAAAGAAATCATATGGATACGATTTCTATTTACAGAATTAAATATATTCAAAAAACTTATCTAAAGAACAATATTTTGCTTTGAGAGATTGAATATTTAGTGTTATGATATTCAAGTTGTACAAACTTATTGTGTCTTTTAGAACAGTTCATCACAAAGATATGGTTCATCATAACGAAAAAGATTAAACAAATCAGGGTTATTAATTATAGCATCATTGTTAGAATGAATTATGTTAGGCTTACTCTCATCATGAACAGAGAAAGAAGTGATTGATTTTGTATACTCAAGATTTTTTTAACCAAAGGGCATTTAAAACTACAAGAAAAATGCATATAGCCAAGAGAGAACCATTGTTGAAACAATTATCGCATTTTAATTTACTTTGGTAAATCATTTTTCACTCACAATCTTTGTATACATGACTATTTGAAGAACAGTGCGCACAAATGGCTCCAAGTTTTCTACAAACTTTTGTTGTGTGTTCAAATCGTAAACATTTGGCACATTGAATATTAGAAATTTACATTTACATAACTTAATATACAAATAGTAAGCATTTTTCTTGATATAGTTATAAGTTCTTGAATCACATTTAAATACGCAACACCTCGTGTTATTAAATTTTGAGTAAAAAGAAAATACCCTCAATAATATCTTGTGTACAAAATGTACACTTAAAAGATTTTAATAAAGAAAAAATATCCTTATGAATTTTTTTACAACAACAATACACACTTGGCACTGAAACACATCATAAAGGCTAATATATTCAATTATAAAATAAGTATTTTGTATTACTGTATAAAAATAAAGAGCAAAGAACATACCCTAGTATTATGTGTACAAACTGTACACATATGCTTTATGTAATAATTACTGCTATGAATGATGGCTTGCAAGGCTTACTTAGAATCGTAAAAGTACTTTTGACAAGCACATCTGTTTTCTTTTATAATTTTTCTTCATTTTGTTTATTCAATACATAAGCACAATAGTTTTTCTTTCGTATAATTTTTCATTACTTTATTGTTTTTCAAGCGTGTTTGACTTTTTATTTATCTGTTGTTCTTCGTTCATAATGAAAGAAACTGAAAGAAAATGTTCTAAAAAGGCTCGTTTTTTCTTATCTATGCTCCAAGAAAATGATATCGAAATGACTGAAAATGTTCAAGGTAATGAGTTTGATCATTGTTAAGACGAATTTTTGTTGAATGAAGATACTTCCGATCTGATGGAAGAACCACAAGGCAATCATAATGGCGGTGACAATGAAGGCGAAATCGAAATTTTTGTTGATGAATCAGAATCTGAAGAGGGAAGCAGCGAAGAAAGTGAACCTAAAAATTGTGAGTATGATAATAATCTCGTAGCCAACGGAATACGTTGCAATTATAACCCTATTCCTTCTGCTCTACGAAAAAGAAATATTTTAACACAGAGGCCTGGTGTTGTTTGCAGAGTTGACAGCGAGATGGAAGCTTTTATGCTTTTTTATTCTGAAGAAATGTTTTTACTTATTATGAGATATACAAACAGAAAAGTGAGTGATGTTTGCTATGAATATAAAACTAAAAATAAGTGTGCACAATGTCCTCCTCATATGGCAAGATTTTCTATGGAAGAAATAAAAGCTTCGTTTGCAATTCTAATTAGAGCAGGAGTTGATCGTGAAAACATGACAAATTTGCAAGAATTATGGACAGAAGTAGATGGCAGACCCTTTTATAAGACAACCATGTCTTTTCAAAGATTTAAGTTTTTTCTAAAATGTTTACGTTTTGATAGTTTCAGAAACCGTGAAGAAAAAAATCACGGCAATTCGTGATTTATGGAACTTGTTTCAAAAAAATCTACTAAATTTCTACATTCCTGATATCAACATAACCGTAGATGAGCAATTAGTTGGCTATACAGGCAAAGTCCCGTGTAGAGTCTACATGCCTAATAAACCACGTAAATATGGTGTTAAAATATATTGGACTTGTGAGGCCTTTTCCGGTTTCGCCTTAAAAGGATATATCCAGTGGCGGTTCTAGATTTTCAAAAGTGAGGGTGCCAAACAAGGGCCAAGTTTTTAAAAAGTTGTAAAGAAATAGGTTTAAAACTAAAAAATTTAAAACTTCTCATCTCAAATTAAGAGTGCTCTTCGTCTAAGATTCACCCGCCAAGATAAGGGATATATTTCTTACCCTGGATGCAAAACCCACTCAAAAAAATTAAATTATAACAAGTTTCGAGTAAATTTTAAATCCAGTAAAATAGGTATTTGATGTGGAGGGGCCAACATGGGATCCAGCCAAAAAACCGGGGGGGCATGCCTCCCCCTCCCTTAAAACCGCCACTGGATATATCTATGATTATCCAAATAAAGATCCTAAAAAAAATACGAGCAAAGTTTTTCCTGCAGTATTGTACTTCATTGGATGGAGCCTTTTTTTGTTCAGGAAGGGAAGTTTATACTGATGTATTTTACTTCTCAAAAACTTGCTGTTGAACTGGCTAAAAAAAATTGACACTAATAGGAACTATCAAAAAGCTCAAGGAAAGAAATTCCACACATCATGAAGACATTGAAAGGCCGTCAAGTTTTTTCTACTCTTTCACTCTATGATCATGAAAATAAAATTGTATTTTTTCCTATGCACCACCCAAAAACAAAAATGTTTTGCTACTTTCACCTTCTCATTCTCAAATTGATGCTTCTTCTAGAGAAGATTTAAAGCCTAACACCATACTTGATTATAATGAAAACAAAAGTGGAGTAGACCTGATGGATGGAATAATAGAAGAGTTCACGACACGTAGAAAGAGCGTAAGATGGCCAGTACTGATAAATTACAACATAATAGAAGTCTGCTGGCATAATGCTTTTATTTTTTTCTCAAAATTGGGTTTCTGCATAACCAGAAAGAAATTTCACAAATCTCTCTACTTCCAACTTGCTGAACCTTTTGCTAAAAACGGGTTTACAAAAAGCAAATCTTAGAAGAAAAACTAAACTTGCATGCATTATTGTAGGCTTTTCATCCAACTATGAATCTTCTGCTTTAGAATGCGATGAAGTAACAAAACCACAACTTGCTAGAAGATATTACGAATGCCAAAAATGGAGTCGATCTATTTGTTTCAATTGCAAAAGAACAATATGTCCGGTACACAGAAAAAAAATTAAAAAAGAATTGTGTCTTTTTTGTAAATAGGGTTTTTAATATTTGTTTTTTATCTTTAAAAAAATATATGTTATAAAACTTTTTTATTTGGAAATTCTAGCTTTCTTGCTTGTGTACATTTTGTACACAAAATACTGTTAGGTGTTTAGATATTTAAGTACTATTGAGGGTTAAACATACTTTTTTCAGACACTAGTTCTTTCAGAACAGAGTTTTCCCTTAAATATTTCTTCTAGTAGGTCTTTATCATTTACATCTTTCGAAACCGTTATCTTTACTTTCAGAAATAATTGTTTTGCCTTTTTATAGTTTACGTTGTTTTTTTGGAAAATACTTTCTACTTTTTGAAGATTTGATTGATCAGTTAATGATATTTTCTTTACTTTTAGATGTTCTTTGATGTATTTTACTTTATCATCGTCTAAACACTTTTTAGCTAAATCATTTAGATCTTGATCATTTTTCACGTAGAGTACATTTTGGTTAGATTTCACAGCATCAGCATGAAACATTTTTTTAACAAGAGGACTCCAACCTTCCAACTTTTCAAGGCTGCTTTTTTAAGCATCAAAGCCTTTATTAATATTTTCTATAACTTCACGCTTGTTCTGTTCAAGGGAACTTTCAGAATTATATGGATTTTTTGACGCTTTATTAGCAGATGAGTTCAAGTTTGCTAGATTTAAACAATTTTCACAAACCCATCTAACACCTAAGCAGTGTTTCCCTAACTTTTTTGAGCCGCGACACACTCTTTACATAGAAAAATTCCGTGACACACCACCAAGCAAATATTTCAAAAAAACTGTTAAATGAAGTATTTTAATTAACAGTATCTTTGTAATCCATTAAACATTAAGATTAAAATTAGCAACAGAAGGAAACTGGGCGAACAAGCAACAGCAACAACAATAAAATTTTATTCAGTGTGACAAATGAGTTTGCTTTCGAGAACAAATTAAATTCCATCGAGGGTTCAAAGACGACAAGCAAACTCGCATTTCATCCTCAATTCGGTGAAGTCTTTCTCGCTTTTTGGATTTGATTTCGGTTAATGTCGAAAGAAAACAGAAAGTTTTCAAAATTTAATAATAATTGAACCGCGTTAATCCAAATCCTGTTAATCGAAGTCGTACTAATTGAGGGATGACTGTATCTTTTTATTATTTCTGAACAATCTCGCGACACACTTGGAAAGTTTTTGTGACACACAGTTTGGGAAAACCTGACCTAGAGAGTAATGATTATCGAAGATTTGGGGGTAACTTACTAAAACAGTAGCAAAACCACTTGGCGCATTGAAAACAAGAAATCATATCTTATTTTTTCTCTTCTTAACATTGAAAACAAGTACAATTTTCATTCTTTTTGGCCTCAAACATAAATAAATTTTCAAATTTCAATTTATGCAAGTAAAATAGCCAATTTTAATTTTAAGGGAGATCTATATATAAAAATTATAATTTCTTTCAATCAATTGATTGTTCAAAATAATAATTAAAAACGTTGAGCATTATGTAGAACATTATACGCCATTAAAAACTTAGATGAAATCTAGTTTTAATAATTTTTTTTACTTATTAATTTTATATTAAATTGAAATAAAAGAATTTAACCAATTGGAAAAATACCAAAAAAAATAAGGAGAGGGGGGGAGGTTGATTTATCTATTTTTTAGCTCAAGTTTGTTCTCTGATACACACCATATTTCATAAGGTAGATAGTAAAATCTATGTTTACTATTTTCTAGTACTATTCAATTAGCAGTCAACATGCATAATTTTAGTGTGCTGGAAGTAGACAAAAATACAAGTACCTTATTTTCTGTATCAAGCGCCTCACAAATTTAAGAACAAGATGCTGGAAGGAAACTCAGTAACAAAGAGAAAAGTTATGTCGCGATTCATTAAAAAAAAGATAAAAGTTGTCAAATTGAAGGTTGCATACCTGCGTGATTTTAATCTACCACCGATGTCCAATAAAATAAAAGTCTCCTCCTTTAACTTGTGTGAAAACGCATTGAAAAAGATAACCAAACGATTCGCATTTAAAAACATGTGCTTAACCGATTATCGAGGACAGTCGACATATGCGAATTTACAAAAATGTGAATTGTCCGCTTTTATTAATGCTTTTTGATACAAATCTTCTGCTTTACACTAGATATCGTCTGATTATTCTGGATGTTAACAGGATAAAGTGTTAAGGTATAGTTTTATTTCAAATTACTTCTGTTTTTTTGAATACAAATCAAGAAATCGTGTGCCAGTTAAAAATAACTGTGCTTCTGTTAAATGGATCGTTTGTGATCATCTGCATACGTCAGTCTTATGACAAAATTTAACATATGGGAAATGTTTACTTCTAAAAGAAGGAGAAAACGATTTTCGTTATAACGATAAAATTCGTTCATATGGAAAGAAACGTGGATTTTGGTAAAATGTATTTTAAAGTAGCTGTAACAACTTTTTTATAAAGAATTTTAGAGTGCTAACATTTAATAACTGAATCCTAACAATGGTGCCAACTCACTTTTCAATTTCACATCCAAAAAAAAAATACATCCAAAAATAGCCCAAAAATCTTTGTTTTTTTTCTAAAATTTATGCAAAAAATTAAATATCGAGCTTCAATAATGTAAAAACACATTCTTTTTTTACAAAAAATATTTGGAATAAAAAACTAATTGTATTAATAAAAATACCAAATCATCCAAGTCACCAAAGTTCTTCTACCATTATTTGGATCATTTCTTAATGAGATAGCGAACTTAAAAATCTTTCGTTTCTAAGATGATTTATCAGTCAGATAAAATATTAAACTTACCATGATTCAATATAGTATTTTAATTAGGACGAATAGTAAAATTATGCATTGTTACACTAACTATTTAATTTATTTATAGTAACAACATTATACTTTCAGCGTATATGAAAATTATTTCACCATAAAAACTGCATTAATAAGCTATCTAGCTTCAATCTGTTGTTAATTTTTAGATTTTTTGCAATTAACAGCACTAAAAACTCTTTCGAACTCAGCATTTTTCATCCACAGGTATGTGAATTATATAAAAAAATTCAGAGACCTCATAAAATAAGGAATATGTAAAATTTAGCATCTAAAAATGTTATCTTATATCTAAGAGTGAGTAAATACATCTAAAGTTGCTTCACGAAGAATTCAGCCTAGAGACAATTCAACGCCTGCTCAATATTAATCTTAATTGCTTTGAAGCCGAATTTGCCTACATAAAACTTGGGAAGACTTTATTAAAAATTAAAAAATAATTTCACATAATGGAGGATTTAATGTCTGACAAGCTTTAAGAAATTTTTTTTACTAATGTAATTTTTAAAACCACGTCCAATGATTTTAACCTGGATAGAAGACGCTATAATGGAAAAATATCATTTATTATTCGAGGTGAATAATTTTTTCATTCATCACAATATTTTTGGTGATATGCGCCTTTTTAATCTTTTAAATCTTAGTTCCTTTTTATATTAGCGAAAAATGTAGTAAGCGTTCTACAGATATCGCATCTCAAATCAATAACCAAATTTATTATCAATGAAATTGGAGGATGAGAAGTCCACGTTTGAGCATAACTCACAAAGAAGGCAAAGGATTTACTGTATATATAAATATTAAACATGCTCAAAGACAGCATCTTTCCAAAATAGTCTAATTTATTCTTCAAGATATGCAGACAGGATATAGGCAACAGAGTGGAGCAAAGAATGCGAATATTTTATCAGCCGTTGAGAAAAATTGTTTATTTGATTAGATTTTTTACAGTAAGACTTTTGAAATTTGTAAAAATATAATGTATATAAAAGGTAGAATTTGGAATTTAGCTTCGCTATTATGTTTACAATGTTTTACCCTGAAATGATGTATCTTTCTTTGAGATCTATAAACATGCTAGAAGGCGAGTTTAATTTTCTATGTGATTCAAGTTTCTCAAATGATCTTTTGCCTGATAAACATAAAATTTCTTTCTTTTCCTTGAGATCTATAATTTTATCATACTTCAAGTTAGGCATTGTTGGTTTTTAAGGAAGAGAGACAAAGGAATATTTTTATTATTAAAAATATAATTAAAAAAATAGATTTAAAAGTGTGGTTTTCAGATGTTCGGGTTTTTTTGGGATTCTCCCAATCTTATTTTTGTCTAATAAAATAATACAAGAGGATTTAGAAAAATTCCTTCTTTTCATTCACTAATCTTTTGGTTTGAAAAAGGAGTTTGAAAAAATTTAGCTGACTTATAATCTCTTTTTTTAGTACAAAAACTCCTCTTTCACTTTCAAAGTATTTTTCATATTAATTATTATTTCTGTAAGGAAAAAATCACTTTGTTCTTGTCTTTTTCAAGACCATTTTTCTCCAGGATTAATGATTTAAAAAGCTGATAACTGTACTACTACCATATGGTATTCGACACGTTGCCTCGCGTCTTCCGCTGCGAATATGTCAACATATCAGAGCTATCGTTCAATCCGAATTACTTTCATTTTGTGAAAGAAGCGTTGTATTAGGTTGCAAACTAATGTGAGTAAATCTTCCTGCCATAATATGAGTAAAACTCTAAAGTAATATTCGAGGCTAAAGAATTCCTTTATTAAAAAAATGCAAAAAGTCGCGGCATTAAATTTCTTTCAAGACACGGCCATGCGCAGTGTTGCCAACTCTCAAAAATAAAAGTAGGCATGTTTTAAAAAAAATTATTTGTTAAAAAGTATAGGTAAATTAAAAAGATTTTTTTTTTTTACGAATTTTCAAAATGTCGCTAGAAGAAGCAGGTTATGAATTCCAATTTGCGAGTTCCACTACTAATTTTTGCAACAACTTCAGAAAGCAACTTCCAACAACGTTCAGTATCATTCTCCAATACCCTAAACTTAATAAGCAATTTACTTTTTAAAGTATTTAAATCAATTTGTTTTTTTAGCTTAGTTTTAATGATATTGAACTAATTAATAAACAGGCTTTCTACTTCGCCATTTTAAATATGGTAAACAAAATAATTTTTGAATAAGATTTACCAAATCTTGAGAAGCCTTTTCTTTCACTGGATAATGATAAGTTTATGAACTTTTGCTCAAAATTTTAAAGTGTGTGTTTTTCTTCCGATTGAACTGTATGAAGTATTTTTTGCTGAAAACCTATTTTTGTTAAAACATGAGCAGAGAAGACTTGATCCCTGAATCAAACCCAAAAATTTACTCACCTTACTCACCCCTCCATAAATGTAGAAAATTAATTTAAAATTTAAACATTTAAATACTTTTTTTCTATTTTATATTCTTATGTACGCGAAAATAAAAATCGCTCAAAAAATTTCTGTCGCTAAAAGCTTTCCTTTTTTTCTGTATCTAAAAGCTAAAGTTTGCCATATGTGGTCGGTCACGCTAAGCTCTAAAGTGGAAAAAGGTTTCGCCTCTTCGATCGTATTATGCAATAATATGAAGAAAGAGGATGGGAAGATGAGAGGAAAGATATTGATTTTGGAGGGAAAAGATATAGTATGCAATAAAAAGTGATTAAAAAATGGTACAAAAGTCAAATGATATGCGTACCTACGTGCATGTACACATGAATGTGTATCCATGATATACAATAGATATTATATGGAGAATATTGTAGTATGTGGTGAACATTTTTCTTGGCTATCGACCTTACTTTTGGAAATAGGAACTTCTTTTTACCTCTTCTTTCTTCATAGTGAGTGATTCATTCCTCAATCGCTTTATACATTTTCTCGTAGATTTATTGACATTACATTGTGGAACGTTTATGATCAATTTTTTATTGACAAATCCAATAGATTCTCTTTTTTAAGAGTTATAGTGGCGTAGGATTTTTTTTGTTTTTGTTGAGCCAATTAACTTTCTTTTCTCATGTAATGGATAAAATTGATAGCGCAAATACGTGAATGTTGGTAGGAGGAGGTGTATATATTGCTTACATGGGATGATATGGTGGCATTGAACAAGAAAGATATTCTTATGTTAGATGTTTGTCTGTATCTCTCTCTCTGTGTGTGTGTGTTTAGATTAGAAGATAAAATTTTATGTTAAATCAATCAAAAGCTGAGCCAAAGTTTCTAATCTCATTCAAGGTAAATAAGTCGTGATATAAAAAAGGACGTTATGCAAGCATATCAATCTCCTCCAATCTCTGTGCTTTTTTTTTAATATATAAAAGAAGTATAAAAAAGTTTCTTATGATATAGGCAATTATCGCGGTTACTGAGTTTTCATTAAAAATGAGATAGCGAGCACCAAACCTCATTAGCCAACATTTTCTATTTTGTACGCCACTCCTTGTTTCGAAGTCTTGAATTTTTAGCAGAAAGTAGGAGTTATTCTGTTTCCAATAGTTAGGCTTGCAAATCCACTAACATTTTTGACTGAGTTCATGATGGCCTACCGGAATGATTCTTAAATTTACATATGTCAAAGGATCAGTAATTGTTTTTAAGTGTAGGTTATTCTTATACCACATAAATAAAGAAGTTTTCAAAATATTTATTTTGTATACATATTAGAAAAACACTTTTCTTGAGTCTTGTGAGCCTCAAAATAATACTTCTACAATTATAGTTTGAAAATTTTTGAATATTAAATTCAACAATAATATCGGAATATTTATATAAGAGTATATATAAGTTCAAAGTAAAAAGTGAATAGTCATTTTAAAGGTTGAATCAGTAAAACACTTTCATAATTTAATTTAAAAAGACAAAAAAGGTTACCTACCAGATGAACATTAATTAGGAGAAGGAAAGTTAGCGGTCAAAACGATTATATCAGCTGACAGTTTAAAACAGTGGTTCCCAACCGGGGGTCCATGGACCTCTAGGGGTCCATGGAAGAATTTGAAGGGGTCCATGGAAATTCTACTTCAAACTACTTATGCTGAATCTCCTTTAATATACTTCTATTTTCAAAATCAATATAAATATATATATTTAGAGCTTTTTTAAATAAATATTTTCTTCCCTTTTTTAAAGTTTCATATTTTGAATGTTTATATATGCTTTTTATTAGATATTTTTGAAAAATTTATATTTTAATTGGAAAAAAATTTCATTCACATTTTATGTCAGGCTTTACGATTTCTCTGATTTCATATGAATAAGCATACGATTTAATCAGATGACTACATTCATTTTTTTGCATAAAAATCTTTGATTAATTTTGTTGGCTCAAACTATTCAGTTATAGGGGTCCATAGGTAAAATAAGTGACTAAAAAAGGGGGAACGGGATAAAAAAGGTTGGGAACCACTGGTTTAAAAGATGGTCTGAGAGTTAACATATCTACAAAAATCCCTGTTTCTAAAGAGTGAAAATAAATACTTTCTTGAAATCATTTATTCTTATTATTTCTTCCTTTTCACTAATTAACGAAAATGTCGACAAAAAGTCTTCAAATGTTACTCTTTCCAAATATTTTTCTTCTTCTGTCATTGCTTGTCTTTGAAAAGTTTAATATTTATATATGAGATTGAAGAACTTAATGCCAAGAGAGAGTATGAAACTTTTTGAATCAAAAATTTAAATTTGCTTTTCTATTCTCTTTATTTCTTTTTCTTGATATTTTGGTTTGTTTATCTTTTCATCGACACTTTTTTCATTTGTTTTCTTCTTCTGCAGCTTTTGAAAAATAGACTCACTAGTTCTAATAGAATTTTTGAATTGAAAAAATGACTACTGATCAATTAATATCACATCGCAAAACTCAAACATTAAAACATTTTACCATATCGATGAACGTAAAGGTGCAGACTTATTATTACTATTAAAGGAGTAACAAATCAAAAGGACGACATGAAAAAAGAGCGACAGAAATATGGAAATTCAAAAGACGAAAATTAAGAGGAGTGACAAATCAAAGCAGTTACTAGACAAAAGCGTGACAAAATTACCTAAAAAATTCAAACTATATATCAACATATTAAAGATTTACTTATATATCTGAATAAGAATAATATAATTGCATAGTTTGTTACTGTTATCCTTGTAAACATTTATGTGAAAAGTGAAGATAATAGTTGTGAGTTTTTCATTTTGTCATAATAAAAGTCTTCCCCTGGTTCTATGTCAATCGTTTTAATTATTTTGTATATATTATTATTTACAACCAAAAAGAAACAAAAGTAAATGTAAAAAAATATTAAAAAAAAATAAAGATGATTACCCTGTTTTTTTTAATTTTAAATGTCAAGGTTTTTGAGATACGCAAAAAGCTTCAAAAAACGCTAGGATGACTGCCTCGTCGAAGTATTGAGGCGCAAAATATATCAATATCAAGTCTTTATTATGTTATAGCGCAGAAATATGCTGAGATTAAATGGTATCTGGTAAAAACGGCTCAGAACCAAAACGTCCTAAAACAGAAATGGCCCAAAACCAAAATGGCCCAAAACTAAAACGGTCCAAACCCAAATAAAATTAACAATCAAAATATAAAATCAGTGAAAAAAGTTACTATTTGATTTTACTTTATTAGATGTTTTGGTTTCAAAATATTGGTGCTTTGGTCTTTTTGATTTTGGGACTTTTAAGATGTGAACGTTTTGGCTATCTTTTAATTTTGGATGTTTTGGTATTGGTCCATTTTAATCAAAACATAAGATACAACATTAAAATTTTTATCTCATATAATTTAATTTGTAAGTTTTGAAAATTCTAAGATTAAAGCCGAGATTTGATTTGAACATCAAAGTAAATTTAATATTTGTAGACAAAAATTTAAGTCAAAGAATTGATATAAGTATTTAATAACAAAATGAATGATTTCGCACAATTTTTAAGCCTATAAAGTTTAATAAGGAGCTTATATTCATAGATCAAAACAGAAACTTAAAACAAAAGTTTATGATGTCTCTAAGAGAATTTAAAATAGCCTATAGATTTCAATTACTAAAAACTTTGTTTTAGATGTTTTACTTTTATTGATAGTTTGTTCTTAGCGATTTTTTATTTGGACCGTCTTGGTTTTGGGCCGTTTTGATTTGGGCCGTTTTGTCCTTGAACCGATTAAAATTATAAATGAAAAAATAGATTGTTTAACAGTCTTTGAGACTAATCGCCTGCATTCTTTTTCAATGCAGTGTTTATATACTTAAAGCGGATGATTTTTATTTCTTGGTACACCGGTGTCGTACTGGTCCTCAAAGGGTTAAAACAAAATAATTATTTCTAGTGTAACATGACATTGGTGTCAAACATTGGGAAAAATGGAATTATTAGGCGCATACCTGCAAAAAACCCGTTACATTCGTCTAAAACGTGAATGTCAAGATATTCCTTTTTGAAGGCATGGAAATATTTGTGTAAAAAGGAGAAGTCAGCATTGCATGCTTCAAATGCCTCTTGTTTTAAGGGTTATTTTGATTTGTCAAAAATGTTGAAAGATGTCACAACTTTGTTTTGTCATCTTAGACACCTTGCTTCCCGCTATGAGCCATATATGAGTGAGGGGTATTTAGTCAAAATCACTGTTGGTAACAAGCAGTAATTGGGATATTTCAATATGTGATATTAGCAAATGTATAGAGTTATTAACTATGTGCTTCTTAAAGACGGCTCAAAGGGACCGTACCGATATTTGGCATTTAACTTGCAAACGAAGGATTTCTTTTTAAAGGTTTCCACTTCGATTCTTGAAATACCCGAATTAAAATGTCCTGTTATTTGAACTGATGCCATCTGGTTGACGCCAAGAAGGGCATCATTCGGTTAAAAAATTAACTACCCTCCACTTATATTAGTAATCTTATTATTAAGAAAATTTTGAAAAAAGTTGACTAGGTGCTAACATATGTTATATATAGTAATTTTTTTAAAATTATTAGAAGCAAAATAAATAGGAAAATACGTTGAAAATTAAATGAAAAAAAGGAGTTTATGATGAAAAAATTTGGTATTTACAAAACATAAAAGTGAAAATAAAGAACATTATAAAAAATATCAGTATAGAAAATATAAGAAAGTTTTTTCGTTTTTGAAAAAATAAAGCCTCCGAAGAAGGAAAAGTATTTTTTCTTTTTTTTTATAAAATTATACATTAAAATTTTAAAAGTGAGTGTTATCCACTCGATATATTATGCGTAAACGTATATATACAAACATTATATGGAAAAAAGAAACTAGTGGATTAATTATACTATTCAATAAACTTCTAAATCGAGCTCTTGTTTTTCGAATCTGTGCACACATGGCGAAAATGGAGCATAAAATTTTAGGTGGTGTATCTAAAATCTGTCTACGTTTAAATCTTTCCGTTTATTATATGCGCGTTTAATTTTTTTTTGCGATTGATTGCGTGTTTTTGAGTAGTAATCGTTATATTTAATTATTTTATAAAAGGCATATAAATTATTATTATTCAAGCAAAACTTTCTTTTCATTATGAGATAGTTTCGTGAGCTCGAAAATAAATGTTGTACAACTGTCGAACGAGAAGTGGGAAAAAGCTGTTGCAATGATTCAAACGGACCCACCATATTTGAAAAATAAATTATACTTAAAAAATTACTAAATTATACCACTCTTATTGCTGCATAACTTATAAACTAATTAACTTATTTATAGGAATTAAAATCAAAAGTAATTTCGAGGATAAATTCATGAAAACTTTAGTATTATGTGTCCGCTGACAAATCTATATATGTGTATGCCTGTCTCTCCCTTTGTGTATCTGCCGTCTAGCTGTCTTTTGTCTTTTTGTGTGTAAAATGTCATGATGGATGCAAGACTATATGACATAACGAATGTCTGGATATATCAATAAAAGCTATATCCTACTTTGTATAGAGGATATGCCAATTTAATCTATATAGCATGTGTGCATAATCTTCTTTCGATTTATTGAAAAGGTAAGTGAGATATTGAATTTTCCAATTGATAAATGTATTAGTATTTTTGATTTTGATGAGTGTACTTCAAAATTTGGTGCCCCGGTCTATTTGTGTCAATGTGCGTGTTAATAGAGCCCTTCCAATTATATTCTTCTCACTTAGCTGGTATAAACGAGAACACACATTACTACTCCCTGCAAATTGTTCGAAGCCTTTTCCATGCTTGATGGAGAGATAATGATGAAATAATAATTGCTAGAATCAATATTTCCTTCTAATTGCATTTTCACCTTATAACGTATATAGGTATATATAAATGTGCATTATTACAAGTATTTATTTAATGTAGGTATGTGTGGTTGCCTGCCTCTACGTCACTAGATCAGCAGTGTATCCACATCCTATAAATTATGCAATAGACGAATCCTTCTTTGTAGTTGTGCCATTGACAAAGCGCGTATCTATCTACTTTGAACTGGCAAGAACAGCTTGGCTTCTTCCTTCACAACATTTTTATATCGAGTTGGGAGAACTGTTCATTAAAAGGAAATATTTTTCCACATTTTTCTCTTTAAAAAAAAAACTCTTAAAGTCAGAATTGTTCCATGGATTGGACACCATGTTAATAAACTTTTCGATTACTTTCAAACACAACAGATCTTCTCTATTCAACACGCAAGGCAGGGGGTGGAACATGACCTTCTGTCAAATTTTGAGTAGAGCTAAATCAAATTCATCTTGATTTTGCTTCTTTTTTTCTTTCTTCTGTTTTACTTTTCGTAGTTGAGTTAGTATTTTGATTCAGGGAATAAGCAAACTTCTTTTGATTTATTCTTATTGCTTTACGTGTATAAAAGAAATAGATCTATTTTAATAAAAATTATTTTTTTCTATATTACATATGTTTTAATTAAATAAAAATTTGGATGAAGAATGAGAACTTTGATTTTTACAAGCTTAAAGGACGTTGAATCAAGAAAATGTCTTTTGAAGAACACTAAATTCCAAAAAAAACTCATTTTTGTTTCATTAAAGCTTACCGTCTTGCCTATTTAAAATATTGCTCATTTTACTATAATATACTACGCTGTGATGCCATTTTTGAAGGCTTCGTTTTGAAAAGTTTGCTCGGGAATTAAAAAAGTGGATGGAAATTGAAAGAGAACTGTTCTTTATACACATGTGTCCACTAACTACATATATACAAGTTCACTAATGGATGTTTTTCTGTACATTTTACTAAATGCAAAGTTTTCAAGAAAGATTCATGCTTATTCGAAGATTTGAACCAATATCTATTCCTTTCCTACCGTCAAACGTTTTATGAGGAGTTACATTCTTTCGTCGCATAGCTCACTTCCATCTATACTTCGATCTGAACAATAGCTTGTCTGATCTAATTAGTATGGGATGGTATTTAAAGTTGTGTAGAAAACATTTTTGATAAGATTTTGACATTTTACTGTTTTTTGTACAAGATGAGAAAAGAAAAAAATAAGGAAATAAAAGAATATAGGTTGAAATAAAATATCTGCATGACGTCAGATTTCGCTTTTTCAAATTATGCTCACTTTAAATTACCAAAAAAAAAACTTACTTTTTCTTTGTATGTCTTGGCTGGTTCATTCTAAATTGGAATTTTTTTGAGGAGAAAAAGGCATGTTTACAAAAAATGAAATAAATTTGACTTTTTTGAAAAAAAAACATTTGAAAAGTATTTTCTTATTTTTTCTCTATTGAATTTATATGCAAAAAGGAATGATATTCTCTTTATATCCAAATATTTGTCTTCAAGAGGTATGGAAGTTTGCTTATTCTTCATCCTTCTTCAACACAAGAAAGTATTTTATAATTCATATACATATATATATTAGGGAGCATTTCTATTTATTGAATTTTATTTTTTTTCAGTAATAAATCTTTGAACTGTTTCACTTCTATTTATTTTGAAGATATGATATAAAATTAAAGGATGCATTTTGGATGAGATAATTAATAACAATTTTGTTTCGATATAATGAATATTTTTCAAGTGGTTTTAAAATTTAGGAAAATATTTTTTATAAATGAAATTCCATATGTGCCTCCCATTTAGTTTTAGAAACCTGTGATGCTACAATAAATGAGCCTTTTTTCGTTATAATGTAAGAATGAGGAAAGCACATATGGAATTTCATTTATAAAAATATTTTCCCACATTTTAAAAATACTTGAAAAATATTCATTTAAACTAAATAGTTATTAATATACTTATCCAATGCAACATACCTTCTTTAATTTTATATCATATCTTCAAAATAAATATAGTGGTAAAACATTAGAACAGATATTACTTATCCAATGAAAAATGCTCCTTTAATTTTACATCATTCCATCAAAATAAATGGAAGTGAAAAAGTTCAAAGATTTATTACTGAAAAAAATAAATACAATATTGGAAAAGGCCGCCTAAATCCTATATTTATATTTATAGACTCCTTTAACCTTGTTTTACATGTTGATAACTTTTTAGTTCTTCTTTTAAATCAGATAAAATTTTAACATAAAGCATTTTTTATTACTCTTAATCTATAAATTTTAAAATTTGAGCAAAATTCAATATTTTATGTGAAAGATATTCTGCACATAAAAAACGTTACAATTATATACATTGTATCCTGGTCAAAGCAATCTCGCCATATTTTAATGCCCCGGAGCTTTGCCAAGCTCCTAATATATGTATGTTGTATAGAAGTAAATGAAATAATTACATCAATTAAAAAAGTCATTGTGTAAATCTATGAATATGGCATTATCACCATCAGGTAATTCTCCTCATCGCTAATTATAACAAATGTTAATGACTCTTCTTTTGAAATACGCGGTGAAATTACATGCAAGGCATTTGCTTGAGACGCAAATGATATTGGTTATCACAAGTTCGAAGAGTGAATTCATTTTTTGCGCGAAAAGACAACTCAATACAAAAATTAAATTTGTGTGAGCTTACTTCGTTACCCGTACAAAATGATTGGAAGGAAATACAAGGACTGAAAAGTTTTTAACATGTGGCAAACTAGTTGATTTGTCAATTAGCAAACATTTATCTCTTTTGAGCACTTTGCAAATAAACGAAAAAATGCTTCTCTTTTTTGCTATTCAAAGTATCTTTAAAAGCACGATATGTTTCATAATACGTATTAATAAAATCAATATTCGTTTCTTCCAAACAAAAAATCTTACTCCATTTTTCTCTTAAATACATGCTCATGATTTGACTCCTCTCAAACTCCATATGTCACACTACTCTTCAACATCGCGATTCCGTGGTAAAGCCTCTCTAAAAAGTCACCTCTCTAAAAAGGCCATTTTTAGTCGTTTCAATGTTTGGTCGTTATAAACAAGCTTTATACATTTATTTGTGAAGCTGAACCGTATAGAAAAATAGGTAGATGAATAAATTTCTCTCGATAAATCAAAGTAATTAATTTTCATCATTACTTTTTTTGCATGACTTTTTATTTTTTCATGAATAATTTTTTTGGTAAACTCTTGATTTTATCGTACTTTCATATTTGATCATTCTAACTGAGTATAACTTAAATGTCAAATGTTTTACTTCAAAACAAAAATTGAAATCTTCATTGAAACCTTTAGATAATAAAAGTGTTATTTTAGAAAAGTCAAACCTTTGCAAATCCTTCAGTTCAATTTCTATTCTCTCAACTAAAATCCGCTTTAAAAAAGTAGAAAATGTCAAAAAATAGTTTAAAACGTGATGGCTAAAGTTTTCCTACTATTGTTACACCATTTGGACGCGTCCATGAAAAAATGACCTACAAAAAAATACCCTAACCAAATTAAAAATAATTAACTAAGTTAGAATTAGTTAACTAACTCACTAACTAGTTAACTTTTATAGTAATTATTACTATTAGTAATTGAGCAAAATTCTTTTAACTCAGCCTAAAACTTGAATTGAACAGTATTCCTGATAAAAGCTTCCATCAAGCTCTCAACAACCTTTCACAGTGCAACCAAAATTTGAAAGCAGTTTTTGTAGATGCCTACAGATAAATAGATAAATGATGGTTTGTGTGTGTTATACCATACATATAAAGTATCTATGCATACACGTACATTAGCATTATATTGATACACACAGTTTCAAATTTGAAAGTTATAAAACACATTTTATTGTTGTGAAAGGAGTAAAAAAGTTAATGTTTGATTAGAAATCGATTAATCAATTTTGTATTGTTGAATGTATCTGTTATCCTGTAATCTCTCCAGTGCATTAAATTTGATAATATCTAAGCTCTTTTCCAAAGAATAGTACGTCTACAGAGCACACACACACACACACACACACTTTGCATGATTCGTTGATTTACATTGAAGAAGCTTAGCTGGAGCGCGTATACATATTCATCCATCCATCCGGCTCTCACTATTGCAAGACTTTCATTTCTTTGATTATTTTATGCCAATTATCTTATTTGCATTCTCCTCAAATTCTCATTAGAGAGGGAGAGAGAGAGAGAGAGAGACGGGAACAAACTAATAAAGCTTAGAGTCATAAAGTTTTAAAAGAAGTCACAATATACCTACATCGCGATATCAATGTAAGTTTTTCTCTCCACATCCTCTCAAACATTTGCTTCTTCAGCACGGGGTGATCAGAGACAATATTTAAGTGATCAGTGTGGAAACGAAGGACATTCAGAGGGCGCTAAATACAATCTCCCTCTCCCCCTTTTCCTTGCTAACAAATCACTTTTTTTCGCTCCAATACATTTATGCGCAAATATTTTTTAAAAAAAATTCTTAGATTTGATTCAAAATTTAATGGGTAACGTTTTGCTTTTTTGGCAAGTGATTAACTTCATTTATTTTATAGTATTTTTAATGATTAAAATTTGAATATAATTTTAAACTAATCATTTTTAGTTTTGAAGTAAAAATAAAGTTAAGATACTTTTTAAAGTTAAGCAGCATATACCTCTTAAAAGTTTTGGTCCTCAAGGACATAATTTTTAGTTCTTTTCACTTAAAGTTTAGTATTAGGATCGGCAAGTAAGAGCAAAAAATTTTCTGTCTTCGAAGATATAAAATTCAATTGAAAAAAAGGAGTAGATAAATTTTAATAATTTTGGCCCTAAATGTGTAGGCCGAGCGAGATGCGTGAAAAGGAATCTTTTAGTTACCCCTTTCAATCACTAAAAGAAAGGAAGCCTATTGGTTATTAAAAGGGTTACTGCGCGAGCAATCATATCCTTGCATTTACATTTTGCTTTTAGCAAAATTATTTTATTACCTGATTGGCATCTTCTAGCAGTAGCGGCTCTTTTGCCCTTTGATACCGAACTTCAAAAGTCATTCTTCTCTTCTTACTCATATAGACATATATTATATTATATCATATACATTTACACGGATAGACAATTTACCCTTGGATTGGAAATAACACTTCAATGTATTATTTCACATGTAAGATGAAAATGTAAAAAATTCCTAGTGTATATTATGGATATATCTACACATGATTCATAATACTCATTCAAAATTTTTATCCAATCAGATCAAAGAGTTTGCGTGTTTCGCCCACACTTCCTTAATAAAAAAAACATAAGTTTAAAAATATATGACACATTTAATGTATAATATTAGTTACTCCTTAATTTTTAGAAATACCGTATACATTCAATATAAGCACACAAACAACATCGATATAAGCACATTTACCTACTACAGTCCTATTTATTTTGGAGTATCTTTGAACACAAATAAATCGTTATAAGCACATTTTGCTTTATACACAAACTCAGATTTATAGATAAAAAACAGTTATAACAATATTTATGGAATCATATAATAACGATTAAAATTCAACAAAGTCAATTTTCGCAAGACTCAAGAAAAAGCCCCCAAAACAAAGTTTTTTTCAATTTTATATAATATATAGGTAATTTTTGATTTTTTTATGTCAATAAAAGTCCATTTTTGTGTTAAGTCAATAAAAGTCAATTGTTTAAAATCATATCGGAAAAGATATTTTACCAGTTAAATCAAAAATGAAGAATAGATAAAAATGAACCGTTTACCACTTCTCAAAATGTTTAGCCGAATTATTCAAAAGTTGAGTTAAAATAAAAGATTAAGAAATATTATTCTAAGTTGAACTGATATATATATATATATATATATATATATATGTTTTTTGAATAATCCAAATATGTAGTATACATCATTTCTTTTTATTTCAATAGTAGATATGACTGCTTTACTTAAAATATTAATACATATACTTAGCCGGTGTAAACTTTTCCAGAACCCACACGATAATTCAAAAATTTTTAACGTTTATACAACTTGAAATTGAAAAGCAAATAAAAACAAACCAGCCGGAAATAAAGAACATCATTGAGAAAAGCACTCATGAAAATGGTATTTGATCAATAATGCAAAAAAGTTTGAATAAAGTTAATCAAAGTAAAGATTTATTATCAATTAAAAGAGGAAATGCTGAAAAAATTATTGCCTTGATCGAAAAATAACGAAAAAGAAGTTTTACAATAAAAGAAGTCAAATGGTGGTAAATTTTATTGATTTTAACAATGAAGAATGAGGGTTGAATTTATACATAAAGCGTATAGAATGAAATACAACCAAATTAGCGATATTATGGTAATGAATAACCCAAATATATCACCAAATGTGTATGAGGAACCGTTATAACGCACTTACCGGGGTCCATAATAACTACTAGCGTTATAATTTTCCAATTTAAGTTAAATAATATTTACATGGACCGATTTTTTTCAGTTGGTTATATAGAAAACATTACACAACACTTCTAAAACCAAAATTTGAAAAGTAATTAAGTGTAAAAGAAATGTCACAAACGAATTGTAAGTTTTATTACAAAAATTTTTATTAGAACAAAAAAACATCTTGGTACACTTGAATTTTGAAGCTGGGTATGGCATATACGCCTGTAAAAATGGGAGCCAAGACATGACCGCGTTATAAGCGATATCGCGCTAAATACAGTTATTTACTGTGTTTACTTTTACAATGTTGTCCGGCTTCTAGTTCGAAAGTAGAAAGATCTTTTCAAAGTTGATCAAATTACTGGCAAAGGATAGGAATTTCAGTACAGACAATATTTTTAATTATACATACACTAATTCTTGGAATTTTTATTTTTATAATTGTGATAAATTTTTGTGGTGATTCCAATTCATATATATATATAAAGTCAATAAAAATTTTAAGTCAATTTTTATTTTTAAAAGTCAATAAATTTTTAGTTGAAAGTCAATTTTTTGATTTCATAAAGTCATTTTTTGTTTGTCTTGATAGTAACACATGTAATAATTTTGCCTTCCTTATGTTAACTTGTGCTTGTATAGATTGTAGCTTGTTGTAGATATGCTGGTATTGTGTAAGTGTATACATTTACTCTTTTCGCGCTCAGTTTTCAGTTAAATTGTTGAAACAAGTACAACTTTCAAGTCCACTTTTGAACGAGAAAGCAAAATCGGTTCATTGTGAACCTACTCGATTTTCTGAAGCTACTCCTATCAATTTTTCAACTGGATGAGTGGATGATCGCATAGATTTCAGAAAAGATTTAATATACTTCACAAGCGTGAACATGGATGGAGAAAGAGCACGTGTTGATATAAAAAATGCATAAAAATGGTAGAATTTTTTATAACTGATATTTTAAAAAAGAATTCTTAAAGTTGTGCTGAAACAGGTATTTATTATAGAGCCACACCAATGCTCTCTAAGAAAAATGAAGCTGTTAGTGGAAGTAAAAAAACATTAAATAGATTGGCTCTGTTACTTTCCAAAAAGTTACCTTTGCTAGTAATGGGAAAGTTTCAAAGTCTAAGAAGTTTTAAAATGAAGAAAAATAAATGGCCTGTTCAGTATAAACACAATAAAGCATCCTGGATGACTGAAGATATTTTTGTGATTGACTTTTATCTTTAGACAATAAAACGCAGAAAGAAAAAATAAAATTTGTTTTGATTCTTGATCAGTCTCCTGCACATCCAAAAAGTGTTAAAACTTTAAATATTAAATTTTTTCACCTCTCACCACAACTTCTATATTATGGGTCTTTTACAATTGATGTCAATCAAAGTGTTGGGGGGGGGGGGTGTTCATAAGTTGACAAATGAAGAATTGGCAAACTAATTACTTAGTAAAAAATTGACAAATGGGGTTAGGGGTTAAAATTAAGAAAAAAAGTTTACGTCAATTGTGAATGACCTCTTATAACCAATGGATGCTGGTATAACACGAAGTGTCAAAACTCACTATAGGAAAAATTAGGATGAAAGGAATTATAGATCTTTGGATAGCGGTCAAGTTTGCGCTACCATATTCAAGGTGTGGTCGTATCAGCAGGGCTTTATATACTGGTAGTGCTATTCCAGTATCGAATACCTCGAAGTGTCTAAACTGTAAAGACTTGAAAGAAATATTGAATAAGCATTTGAAATAGCTTTTGAAAAATGAGCTTCAAAGCGCAAAGTTTTGTCGATAGTGACTCCAAGATCGCTAATAAAGGCAACACGTTTTATACCATAGCTATCCAGCTATGTAATAGGTGACATTATTATTTGAGCCAATTTAAAGGTGACTACATTTAGAGAAGTTGGGACCCATACCCCAAGTGTTGCGCCATTAGTAACACCAGCAAAGAGATCAGTTTGTAAAGCCTTTTAAGATGTGTTAGTTGAAGCGCAGTGATTTTTAAGTTCATGTGTAAAAAGTTTCAAATGAGAATCAATTTTGGAGGGCAAGTCGTTTATGTATAAATTGAATAACAAAGGTCTAAGCACACTACCTTCGATAACACCACTTGTTACATCGATTAAACTTGTTAGCTGTCCATTGAGAGAGACTTGTTGCGTTCTATTCTTTAAAAATATTCAATCCATTTAAAATCTTTAGTATTTATGCCATACGCTTTTAGTTTTTTGAACTAAATAGTTGTGGGGTACTTTGTCAAAAGCTTTACTAAAATCAAAGTAAAGAACGTCAACAGTTAAACCTACGAAATTCTATATGATTGGGTTATTGTAGATTTTTTATATACGAGTTAAGCTATGCAATTCTAACAATTGGGTTATTGTAGATTTTTTCTTATAGAAGCCATGCTCTTCACTTGTGACGATATATCAGGGATGGCCAAACTTTTTTTATATAAGGGCTAATTTTTTTGTAGAAATTTTTGGCGGTCTACCTTGTAAGTATAAAAAATAATTAATATTCTTAAAACAAATGTAACTTTTGTTGTTTTATATAAGTAAAAAAATTTTTTATTAACTTCAAAATATACAACTTAAAAATTATAAAAACTAATTTTTTTTGAAGATGAAACCTGCACTGCATATTTTGTGCTAGTTTTTCAAAATTTGGATCGAAATTTGTCAGGGCGATTCTTAAACATGCCTGCAAATGTTCGTTAGTTAATTGAGATCTATGTTTTGTTTTTATACTATTCATCGAAGAAAAAGCAGATACACACAAATATGTGGATCCGAAAAACGAATGGAAAGTAGCAAATACCATCCAAATTTATCTTTAAAAATATATTTTATAAAATCTTTCGACCCATGCATTGATTTAAGACTTAAGTCACATTTTATATTTATAAGTTCTTCTTCTAATTCAGCCAAATTGCCAATTTGTAGAAAGTCGCCAATTTTTTTAGCTAAAAATTCAATACTCACGTCGTCCTTGAAGGGGTTTAGTAGAAAAGTGATGATACTTTCAATATTATTAAAACTTTCGAATCTTTTTTCAAATTCATTCATGAGAGTTCTTAGACTAGCTACTTATCTATCCACATTTAATCTTTTTTCAGCACCTCTTTCGTCATCTAAATTCGGAAAATGTTTTAAGTCGCCACGTTCCATTTGTTTAAGTTGTATATTCAACTTTTCTTTAAATGAATTTACATGACTACCATTTCAATTATTGATTTATCTTTGCCTTGTAAT
Source organism: Nectonema munidae (assembly GCA_030549495.1). NCBI lineage: Eukaryota > Metazoa > Nematomorpha > Nectonematoida > Nectonematidae > Nectonema > Nectonema munidae. The sequence goes on from JAUIRK010000894.1 coordinate 288,208, forward strand.
TGGGTATTTAGTAGGCTTATCTTCTCAGTAACGTTGCAAAAAAAGCTAGATCGCAGCGCCATTCTGAATCACTCAATTGAACATATTGAATTTTTTTAGTTTCAAGAAAAATGCAAACTTTTGGTAATAGTTCTCTGAAACGAGTCAAAAACTTAGCACGGCTTAGCCATCTAACATCTGTGTGTAAAAGCAATTCATTGTGTTCTTCTCCACACTCTTTTAGCAAAACACGAAACTCTCGACGCGATAAACTATTTGACCTGATGTAGTTGACAGTTTTGAACGCTATGTCCATGACATGATCAAAGTTTAAAACTTTTGAGCATAGTACTTGATTATGTATGATGCAAATAATCAATAAATCTGGGAAACTTTTCATCGCGCTTACAACGAGAAATAAAGCCATTATTGCAACCAGTCATTGCAGGGGCACCATCTGTTGTAATTGAAACCAGTTTGGAAATTGGAAAATTTGTAAGTGATATAAATTCTTTGAATGAGTTGAAATATCTTCACCTCTAGTGCGTTCATTCATCGGAATTATTGTTAACAACTCTTCTACGGCGACATGTCAACAAAAACCATTCTGATGAAAACACAGAGTTGAGCAGTGCCAATATAGTCAGTCGACTCGTCAAACTGTAATGAAAGAACAACGCACTTATCAACATTAATTTGTAGAGCTTGCTCAAGATCTTGACTGATATCCTTTGTTCTTCGCATAATAGTATTTCGTGACAATGACAAGTTTTTTATACATGTCATAATTTCGGACTTATTTTTGAAGTTTTCAAATAAAACATCTCCCGCTTTGATGAAAGCTTCTTTTACTATTTCTCCATCGCTAAAAGATTTGTTATGTTTAATTAATGTTTGAGTAATTTTGAATGAAGCGATTGTAGCAGATTTTGAGCTTGTGTTGTATTTTAAAAAGCTATTTTGTTGTTCAAGCAATTCTGCTTTGAGTTGTTTAACTTTTGATTTTCTTAAGGCTGTATTTTGTGGAAAATCAATAGAATAATTTTTGTGAACTTTAAAAAAATGTCTCTCCACGTTCGCTTTTTTAGGCAATGCAACTATTCCCTTACAAATTAAACATAAACACTTGTTATTGTTCATTAGAAAAAAGTAGTTCTCTTCCAATTCATTATGATAATGGTAAGTTTTTCTTTTTTTAAAAGATGATCCTGGCTCATTCATTTATCAGCCACAAGATAAAATCAAATATAGTTAAAACTACTTCTAAAAAAGGTAATAAAAGATAGTAATAAAGGTACTTTTATAAAAGGTTAATTTTGTAAAAAATTGGTATTAAGTTGAACATTATAAACAAAATTGCCCAAGATTTTAATTAACTTGTTCTCATATTTCTTAATCATTTTATAATTACTAATTTAAACTTATGTGTATTCAAAATTAAATGAGTTTAAATCTTACAAAACAGTAAAATTTTTATGAATGAATTTGAATAAAGGTATAGGTATCGTGGGGCGTTTCATTGAGAAGTTCAAACAAGACCGCTTATGTCGAACTATGAATAGACTTGTAGTACGCGAATCGAACCCAACACTTTGTGTTCGATGTCCGACGCGCTACCTAAACTATCCACGCCCCCATAATTATAAAAAGCCTAATCTACCCATGCCTCTATATTAAATATATTAAATAAAAGTTTAGTATTATTTAGAAATTACTATTGTTCTAGTATTTTTTATATCTGACACTGGTACGTTGCGTATTTATTTTTTGACAAAAAATTTTTTTAGGTTTTAAATTAAATATCATTTGATTATTTATGTTGACAACTATTTTTTATAATGATTTTTTTCATTAATTTCACTTTTTTACATTTAACTATTTTTAATTTGATTTAATAAAATTATGACAAGCATGCCCTTCAAATAGAAAAAATTCAAACAAGGATGTTATTTTTCTTAAGTTACTGTGTCGAATAACTGAAAGATTTAAAATAGATTTAGTATACTTCATTATAGTAAATGTGTCACATGTGCATATAAAAAGACTAAATTAGAATTTTTTTAACATTGACTTCAAAGGTTGCTATAAACACAAATTAGAATTTTTTATATTCAACTTTCATAGAAACTTGCATATGGTTACTATTGTTCAGTAAGGCAAAATGAGACACTGAATTAACGAAAAAAAATTAAATTATAAGTAGATTAAAAATTTTTTTATAATAGATCTAACAAAAAATACACATCAAAAAATTCTACTTAATACTTTTCCTTTAAATTATAAATTATTGCTTTATTACATGAGATTAAATTTAATATAATTTTCCTATTTCAAACCTTAAAAAAAAATTTTTTTTTGAAAATTGTAGTCATAAAAGTAAACATTTTTTTAAATCATTTCGATATACCGAAAAAACAGTTCTACTAAATGTCTTAATGTCACAATATGTCTAAAAGAATTCTAAAAATATTTAAAAAGGTTCATATTCGCAACGTCGAAAACCAAAATGTCCGAGACGAAAACGTCCTAAAACCAAAACTTCCAAAACCAAAACGTCCGAAAAGAAAGCGTGTGAAATCCAAAATGTCTTAAAATCTAAACATCTTAGAATTAAAGAGTTCTAAAACCAAAAAGCTTAAACTGAATTGTTTAGAACTCTTAGGTCGTTTAGATTTCAAGATATTTTGGACATAGGATGTATTGCCTTTGGACGTTTTTCTTCAAATGTTTTAGTTTTAGACGTTTTGTTTTCGTACGTTTTGACCAGGAATCATTAAAGAATAAACAAATTTGACATTTTGCATTGTAAGCGTAAAAACTTTTTACCGAAAAAAAGACTAATTTATCAATTTAATGCACTTACAAAGACAAAAGCAAAATTTTATAGGTGGTAAAAGCAAAGAACAATGTTGAAAATAATGTTCAACTTCTGATTTTTAAAATTTATATCATCAATCAGACAAATTCTACTGCATGATGAAAAGATAATCAAAGTTAAATAAATAGCATACCACCGGAAATAATATAAGCTTCTCAAAGCTCTTAATTTGTAACATAAATACATAGGTTTGCAACATATAGTTGCCATACCCAACATATAATGATAATATAATGTCCTTAATTTCCTCATCATCTTGAAAAATATGAGGATTATTTATGGAAGGGAAGTGTGATGTTGGAATTGAATTGAGAGAAGAATTAATTTTTTTGAAAAATTTTAGCCTAAAAAAAGAAATCTTTATCAATATGATTGATTATTAACTATGCGAAAAATTGGGAAAATGCAACTTCATGAAACATTCACATAGACAATATGATAGAAACGGAAATTCTTAAGAAAAAAATTGATCCAACAATTAATTTCTGGTTTATTCCTTAATTGTTTATAAACTACTTGAGGTCTACTTTCTTGAGCTTGGCGGTGGACTAGTCGACCGCGGGCGACTTCTTGGACACCTCTGCGATATATCTTAGTGTCGAGACCAAATTTGTGCATGCTTTTTTATATGAATTACAACGTTATCCATAAATAGCGTGGAGGTTTTGTATTCTGAGTTGCTGTCAAGAATTAACTTCAACTCTTCCATGAATACGAGAAACTTTTTACTGTTGTGAGTAGAATTTTCAATAAATTTTGATAATTAATGGCAGAAATTAAGGTTAAGTTTAAAAACTCTGTTAATTATATTCTTTAAAAATTTTTTGTGAATTTAATTAATTTTTTTAATTTTTACTGAAAAACCCATTTATCTTTTTTTTCTGAAACTAAAATAAATAAAGAAGTCATTCAATAATTGAATATAAATACTTTAATGAGCTTTGAAACATTTATCGCTTGCACAATTTAAGAAGTAAAAATTCGTCAAAATATCTCGCTAAATAAGAAAAAAATATTTTTGAATGTAAAATAGTTAATTCTGTTCAAAACGGATTTAGTGTAGATACGTCATGAAGTAAAAAATGTGTATTTGAAAAACGACAAATGAAAAAAAACAAATTCCAAATAGAAAAAGAAGCATTTGAAATAATAAAAATAATTAACAAAATCAAAATAAAACTTAAAATAATATACAATAAAAAAAACGAATTCAAAATGAAAAATACGAATTCAAAATGAAAAAAAACGAATTTAAAATATTCATTTACACTGCATGTGTCAAACTATCAACAAAGAAGGCTTGATGCTGAATCGAAGGCGAGACCTTGTGGCATCAAAGCCAACTTCTAACCAACCTTACTGACTCAAATATATTTATACAAGGATAAATAACAAAAAATCTTGGAAATATCAACTTGAAAAATAACAACCAATTGCCCTATTTGATTAGACAATCTTAACTAATGCATCACCTGCTCTAAGTGATGTAAATGCGTTAGAATGATTTATAAATGTGAATAAAATATATAAAAAATTTTAGATAAGATATTTTAACTTTAAATTATTATTATTTCCTGTTTGAATACCCACAATTTGAAATTATATTTGCAATGCAATCTTTTAAATCTCCTCTAATTTAAAATTTCTAATTGATGTAACAAAATTGTTAAGATTTTTGGAATAAAATAAAAAGTAAAATTGGAGTACTTTCGTAAAAATGGAACATCTGGCAACAGTATCTATACTTTATGAGATTATGTTTAGAAATCAATCAATAAAAGTATTGAAAAATATATTTGATTGGAAAGGCGTTATGAACACATTACACGCTTTAGATTTTACAGGCACTAATTTTAACAGTATTAACATGATTGCGATGACATATTTCTTTTGGAGGTGAGGTGGTCTATAAATCATTTAAGACTTGGAAAATAAAATGAATCAATCATTTCTTCGTAGCTTTTTGCAAATCAAAAAAAGTGAAATATGATCGTTAATCTTTTGATTAATTGATCAGCACCACCATTTCTTACGCAAGATCTATTTTCCCACACCATCATCATCGTCATCATCATTGACATTTACTTCTGTGCTACACTAACACCACTTTACGTAAGTTTTTTTATTTTTTGTTCAGTTTTTTGTGCTTCGAATACGACACTAAATCGGCTATTATTCCTTTTTGTCAAATTATTATCAGAACAAGAACTTCCCAGTCAATTTTTTTTCAATTTTTTTTCAAAACTTTTCCTTTTTTATTTTTTGATCTTGAACATTTCATCCAAATAAACTATGTTTTTTACTTTAATTTTTTGTCTAAATAATTCTATATTTTGTTTTTTAGTTAATACTACACTTTTTAACCTTCCAATATTCACAATACGAGTCGTTACTTGGTTTGTCGTAATGTATATAATAAGAGATGCATGTATTTTTAGATGATCTCTTTCAGCAGTTTGATAATAATCTATTTGATTTAAGAGAGATCATTTTATTTTATGAGACAATGACAAGGCATTGAGCCTTAAAGACGAAAAAGTCACATACACGGAAAAAAATTCAAAAATATTTTAATTAAATTTTGACTTAATTTAAATATATCACCTTTTTACAGAAAAAATTGGGTACTTATGGGTTATCCCCCCCCCCCCCCCCACTCTAAAAAATTTAAAAAAAATTTTTATTTGAATTTAAATGATGAGTAAAAATAATAAATTACTTGTTTAAAGAGGAGTCCAATACATATTTATTACATACAATACATATTTTATACATACAATTATTGAATATATATACTATATTCAACATACAATGTTTTTATACATACAATATATATTTAATTATATATTTAAAATTATTAATTAATTAGTATTTTAAAATTATTAAGTTGGAAAAAATTTTGAGTGGGGGGGGGGGAGAGATAACACATAAGTACCAAAAATTGACTTTATTTACTTATAAAAATTGCAGAATCAAAAAACAAGGACTATAAATCATAATTGCTCAATATAATTAATTATCTTCCCTCCGAATTTTACGCATGGCTTCAGAACATTATTCCTGAAAGTTGAGTTTGCTGTATTGTTGAATATAATTTTTTATTTTGCCCCTCTCCTGTTCAAAAATTTTTGATTGGTGCTTTAGTGTCCCCTCTTGATAGAGCATTTATTAGTTAACATGCAGTACTAAAGAAATAACTGAAAATAAAGTTAAATGGTTCAAATCATTTAAAATTTCGGAAAAATCCTTTTCTTCCAAAGACATGACTTATTCATATCATGGAGCATATCGGTTAACGAAAGAAAAAAATTGGTTAAAGAGTTATGCTTAAATAAAATTAAAGTTATAATGTACACATGGAATTTGTGGTAACACTTTTACAACTTAAAACAAATACTATTTTGAGTATAAATTTATAGTTCCAATTTTTTTTTTCGATCTTCCAACGTTAATCCTTCTCTACAATACAAGGCAGTATGTTTATCACATTTCTTTTAAATTTAACATTGTTAATATTGAAAGATTTCAGAGGACTATTACTAAGAAGATTTCAGGATTAAAAGATTTAAGTTATCAAGAAAGGCTCAAGAAAGTGAACCTGCCTTCCAACTAATTTCTGTTTTCAACATCCTTCATGAAAGCATGCACAGTAGCTCAAAAATATTACCTGAATATTCAAAGAGAACACAAAGATTTCACTCCAATAAATTTCAGAAATCTTATTGTAAAAAGTCTCATTTAAGAAGCTTTTTCTCTCAAAGAATGATCAATGATTGTAACTCACTTCCAGATTACATTGTGAATGCTCCTACTGTGAATACTTTCAAGAATAGATTGGATATTCATTGGAAGGATAGAATGTTTGAGTATATGTTTGATTCTCGTACATTCTTCTCTTTATGTATATGCGATATTTTTATAGGCTCAGCCTACTTTTCCCAATAAAATTATGTTATGTTGTGTTATTCGTTATTTCTTTCTTCTTCCTTCATTCCTGTTCTAAGCCACGGGAAAAGTAATGAAGTCAATTTTAAAAACATAGTGAGTTGACTTTGAGTCAATATAATCCTACTTCCTGTTGATGAAGAGGGGGGGGGGGGGGGGTGAGTTATAAATGTTTTACACTTTTTCGTGTATATGACTGAAAATTTTTTATTATAATAAATCGGCATAGATGAATCAATCTTCAAAGGATTACATGTATATGAATAATAAATTTCACTTCAACATCCAATGTTTATTCAATTTTTCATGTAAAACGCAAAGAATAGATGTCATATGGATAAGCGGAGATCAAAAGGAGGCAATCATTTGATCAAATACTTCAAAGAGATGAATTTTTTGATAGGAAAAATTTTATTTGAAATCTTTTTTCTTAATCTCCTCGAATTTGCAAAATCACTCTCTGTTTACTTTACTAGGATGACAAATGGAGTGAAGAAAAAAGTAATTAACATTTTGGCTGATTTATATTCAACAAACACATCGATCACACACCATGATTGAAACCGGCTAATATCAAAGGAGTGACATGACAAATCATTTTCCTAACATCACCTCACTAATCAAGGGCTGGTTTTTTCATCGAGAAGGCACACTTACGCCGTTTGTATCGAACTATGAAAAAATAAGACTTTATGAGGGATCGAGGCGAAGACCTTGAGTTATCGAAACCGAGTATCTAACCAACATTACTCATGCCCACAAAAACTAACGAATCTTTGATTTCATTATGCCTTTCCTTTGATTTTCAACCTTTTAAAACTCATCCTGATTGAAGTGCCATTTGGAATGTCATTAGGAATTGATATAGCACAAATAAACCAGAAAATTATGGTATTCGAGCAGTTAAAGAGAATGTTTTGAGATAAAATGTTTGGGTATCCACCCTGGGCGTTTAGTTTCGGAATCTTTTTTCAAATTTTTCAGATAAAATGCTTACAACAAAAGTGATTGCTTCAAAATTAAAACGTGTAGACATTTAGTAAGAACACCAAAAATCGAGATTTTCACTGTGATTATGTTATAAGTTTAACGCCATCTAGCGTATTAGAAACGTAGGGATTTAACACTGGGCATTACGTTTCTAAATTTTGTTCTTCATCAGGAAAACGCAATGTTCTAACTTCCAAAATCCTAGATTCACAATGATGCTAATAATGACAAAACCTGAGCCTTAAAAGATTTAAATTCCTAAGATTTACTCTAAGCCTTGATATTCATAGATGTTTTAAGTGGAAAAACTGTTCAAGAAAAAATTATTGAAAAACAATTTGTGTTTAAAAATAAGACAGAGCATTTAAAGCACACAATTATTCAGCATCTAAAAATCATCAAAAAAAAAGTTTTTCGCAAAAAATAGAAAATTTTACCCTCTTTCTCATAAACTATTTTATTTTTAATATAATTCTTATTATCTTAACAAAATATTTTCATAATTTACCTTAAAAATAGAGCAAATTATTGATCAATTCATTTTCCAATAAAAAGATCGATTTTTTATTGATTTACTAATTTTTATGTCTAAAATTTTCATTTCAAAATGCCCTTTCTTTTGGTTATTTTGTGTAATTTTTTTTACTTCATTATTATTTTTATATCAGGGCTTTCCAATCTTTTTGAACATACCTGTCTCATAAAAAAAAATTATTCTTTTGTACACCCTGCCAATCAGATCTGATTGCTTTTTAAATATTATTTTCATTTTTTTTAATATAAAATTTAAAAAAAAGTCTGCACATGCGTACTTAACACAAACTATATAAAATATCAAAATGGATACTTTTAATGGAAAATATTTCAAATTATATAAGCAATTAAGGAAAACCTAGAATTACGAACCACTTTGGAAATGTGAAACTCTGAAAAGAGAGTGTGCAGCAAGAGAATTAGTAAAATGGATCATAATATAGAAATTAACAACCACATACTTCAACGCAATATATTTCCAGAAGGAAATTTTTTTCCTTTTTCTCTTTTTTCTATCCAAGTTCAATATATCATTTCAATGGCATTTTCAATGTTCTTTAATAAGCTCTACCCCGTTCATCTTTTATCAGAGCTCACGTTAAGCAAACTTTTATGGGAACTTGAATAAGACAAAACTTTGGATGTTGTGATAACAAAATTTTGGCATAAAACCCATTGTTTGCATTTATTTGGCCGTTTCCATGCTGTTTCTTATAGTAAACGTTAGATTTTTAATTAAGAAAAGAAACTAATTATATTATTGCCTAAAAGTGAATATAAAGATTCAAGGAATGTTCTTTCAAAGTGGAAAGATGCTTAAAATATTGTCACGATGGGGATTTGAACGCGAGACGTAATGGATCAAAACCTTAACTCTCGACCATACTAAGCCGCACATGCTGACTAAGAATGTATCCTCTTTTTTTATAGTTAAATTAAAAAAGTAAGTAAATCAAAGTTAACAAACTTTTATTTTTCTCCAAAACAATCAAGTAATATGAATTTTTTAAAAAGTTTTTGCATAAATATTGAATGTGGTTTCGTTTTTTTTGCGATTATTACCGAAGCCATTCGAGATCTCAATTAATCGATGCATCTCAAATATCTACTATAAAGTCAAAACTAAAATTTCTAAAATTTTGATACTTAGACTAAATAATATTATGGGTTTAGAATAATGTAAGTTCATCATCGAATAAATACACTCCACCTTCGTTAAACCGGACTTCATGATCTCGTTCCTTCATCATCTGTATATACAAAAAGCCTCTCTTTTTACTTTTGAATAGGAGAAAGATTAACACTTTTTAAATAAGAGCTTTTTATATCGTTATATTGATTTTATTTCGGCAATATTATATATCATTTATATAAGATCTTTCTATAACATACGTACTTTGATGTACATTTATTTATTTTCTCCAATTTAATCAATATTAATAGCATTTCATTTGAGAACCTTTAACCTTAGAAGGACGGAGTAGGGCTTTTTTTGGCTTGTAAATATTTAAAATCTCTTTTTCTGATAGAAAAATATAGCTAGTCGATATGCTAACGTGGTGGTATTTTATTTTTTTTAATGGGTTTTAAAGATAAAAAGAAATATAAAATTTTCACCACATGAAAAAATATTTATAGTAATTTATACGAAATTTAAATTTAACGCCATCTAAAATTAATATGTTTTTATGAAAAACTTAAGTTGTAACCTTAAACAAGTTATAAAAATATTTGAAGTGGATTTCAAATTTAGAATTTTTTTCTGAGGATTATTTTTGAAACACATGACGTTCCAAAATCATGTTTCTATTATTTCCTTCGCTTTGGGTATTATAGCAAGTCTTTCATTATTAGCTAATAACAAAACAAACACGCGTACGAATATGTAGTTTTGTGAAAAAAACTATATTGTTCAATATTCAAAACTGTTTTCATAAATTTGTTTTCCATAGTGCAAAATATTATATATAAAAAATTAAAAAGAAGAACTATAATATTTTTTTTATTTACAAAAAAAAAGAAGTAACAAAACAAACAAACGTATGATTATGTAGTTTTGTGAAAAAATTATATTGATCACTATTCAAAACTTTGTTTTTATAAATTTATTTTTCTACAGTGCAAAATATTTTATAAAAAGTAAAAAAGATTAAAAAAATTAAATAAGCTTTTTAGATCGATTTGTTGAACAGCGCATGGTTGCGTACTTGAATAAAAAAATGAAGAGAATGGACTCATTATTGAATTTGTGTCATGGTATTATCTGGGTAATAAAAGACACATCATACAACGCAGAAATAAATCAAAATATGATTTCAAACACAAAGAACTCTTACTTGATATTGATTTTTTATCGAGAATACGCATGCGGCTAGAGTGACCTCAATTGTTCCATTGACTACACGAACCATATATAATTGTTATCTTTATCTCACCTTTTATTTGTTATCTTTTTTCTCACCACATTTGGTAAATAATTCCTTGGCATGAATGAATAGTGAAGAATCGCGTATAGATTACACAAAACTCTCTCTCTTGCTTTATTTGTGTATGTGTAATAATTCTTCCATTTCTTGACAATCTTCATTTGGATTTCCTAAGTTACTTCGCAAAATTTTATTATGAGCTCCTCAAGTTTTTATACAAGTAGTGATGAAGGAGAAACCTCTGGTTCTGACGTTTTTTCAAATAGTGAATATGAAATTCAAAATTCAATTGATAGCGAAGGGCGAACAGATTCAAGCGATGAAGAAACGGCTCTTTGCGAAGATGTGTCCCTTGTAGCACCAGATGGAACCCAATTTTTTTGGGAACCGAGAGAGATTTGTGGAAGAAGATCATCAACTAATATCATCTCAAGTAGACCAGGTCCAAAAGATACGGCAAATAATTTGAAAGATCCTTTGAAAATGTTTAATCTTTTTTTCACTGAATCTCTTTTGAACCAAATTTTTGTCTGCACAAAAGAAAGAATGGAAGAAAACTACAAGTAATTTTCTATTAGAAAACATTATTTAGTTAAATTTTTTTTTGTAGAAGTCCTAATTGTTTGTTGGAGAACCTCAAAAGTTTATATGAAAGGTTTTCAATGGAACATTTGCTAGCATACTTAGCCTGTATTCTTTACATTGGGCAGCCTAAAGATCAGCAGATTGATGTCAAACATCTTTTTTCTGAAAAGTATGGAACCCCTTTTTTAAAAGCTGCAATCAGTAGAGACGTATTAATTCTTATTCGTACCTTTATAAGATTTGATTCAAGAACTACAAGAAATAGTTCAGATAAATTAGCTCCGATAAGATACTTACAAAATTTTTTCCTCGAAAACTTTCATAAATATTGTCACCATCTAATTGCGTTACAATTGACGAGCAGCTCGTCAAGTATAGAGGCAGGTCACCTATAAAAGTATACGACCCATCCAAGCCAGGTCGATATGGTATGAAAATTTATCACTGTGTAGACTCGTTCAGTTTTTTTGTTTTTTGTAGCGAAATTTAGGAAAGTGGTTTAGTGGACAGGGATCATTATAAACCCAATAATATAGTAAAAAGATTGGTAAATATTTCTTGCTTACCGAACGGTATTGGTATTTATGCAGATAGGTTTTTTATGTCCCAGGATTTGTGTAATTGGGCCAAAAATCAAAACTATACAATCTGTGGTACGGTAAGAAGTAATAGAAGGTTCATGCCGCATGTAGTCCGTCCAGCGCATTTAAAAGGTCTGGGTTTGAATGATTGTGAGAGCAGATTTTTGTATTCAGAAACCTCTTCGTTAACAGTTTATATACCGGAAAAACATTCTAAAAAAAACTTCAAACTAGTCTATGTGTTATCTAGTCAACATCTATCACAGATAGATACTTTTGGGCCCAGAAAAAAGCCTCAAACTATTCTAGATTATAATAGGTTTAAATCTGGAGTGGATGTTTTTAACAGAATGGCAAGACATTACAGCTGTTATAAGTCTTCTAGATGTTGGCCAGTTGCAATTTTTACAAATTTTCTTGATATTGCAGTTAATAATAGCTGGGTAATTATGAGAGCTAATGATTCAGATGCATACCCGTCAGTTTCAAGAGGAGGAAGAAAATGCTTTATAAAACACCTTTCTCTACTTTTAGCTGAAAAATGGATGTTGATTAGAAGTCAAAGTTCATTTACTCGCTTATCTACCAGAAACTTATTATCTTTTTACGGGTTTTTTGATGTTGACGAGAACCCAAATACATCAGTTCAACGAGGATATTGCTCTTTTATTGATTGTAAGCCAAGAAAAAGAGGAACACGAAAATGGAGTGTATGTGGAAAATTCATTTGTAAAAGCCATTATTTATGTGTAAAAAGTGCAGAAACACATAATAATTGTAAATATTTACGAATTTTTTATTATAATACTCGTGTGTTGTATTTTTATAATAGTTGAATAAATGTTAGTTCATTTTTTTTTATATATTTGAAAAAAACTAAATATTAATCTATGATTAATATGCCTTTTTTGCATATGAAGTAGCGTTTGTTGAAATAATTTAACAAATAATATAATAGATGAATTTAAAATTTTTTCTTAGATATGTATATCTAATAAGTGTAAACGTTATGGAAGTTCGAATGCAATTTTTATTTTTATTATAGATGACGTTAACTAAAACAAACTCTTTTTTATTATAGATGGCGTTAATTCTAAAATAAGTTTTTTGATTTTTTTCGTATAAAAAACATGGAAACATATCAAACTGAACAAAAACATTCTTAAAAGGACTTTGATATGCTAAAGCTTTATTAAAAAAAAAGAAATATACTTTTTTTAAAAATTGGAGTAAAACTCCCATTAACCGTCCTTAGTGTTGCTCTAAAAAGTTCCGTCCTGCTAAGGTTAAAAATAATGCGTTTTTTTGCCTTTTCTCTTTCTCAAATATGTAAGTGATTAAAATTGTTAATTATAATAATATTGGAAAAAGAAAGATCGATATTTTTCTAAAACAATGTTTTCTATAAAGTATACTTATTTAACGACCACGGTAAAAAATGGGTTATTTAAGCTTCGCTTGACTGTATACAATATTATTTAACGTTTAATTACAAATTACGTACATTTTTGATTTTCAAAAAAAGGATGAAAGCTTTTTGTGTGTAAGTAATTTTAATAGCATGCATATAAGAGACATCATTTTTAAGTCATTTTTAAATTTCGCAAAAAATGAATAGTCCAAGAGATCGCTTGAATTGATGAAACTTAGTCACAATCTTTGAGTGTACTATAGTTTTTTCCGTCATTTTCTTATGGAAGAAAAGGAGTGTATGGTATAAGTGAGATGATATTTGCACCTAAAATGAAAACAATTTTGAAGCATCCATCTCTCTCAATAATTGTAACGATTAATGCTCATTGCCAAAATACTGAAATGAAAAGATTTATTTTCAAAGACAAAACACGTTTTATTTGATAAATCGTATAAGCACACATGGGCGTTCCTGTAATATTCCGTTTGGAGTAAATAATAAAATGGCTTTTTTTTTACGTAAAATCAACAATACAAACTAGCATAACATTATTCAATAAAATTAAGCTATAAATGATAACAAAGTTACACTATATTTAGAATAGATAGACGATCAGAATTCTGAACTAGAAATAATATTTTAACTTTATAGTGTGTCTATCATATGAAACATATGTGATTCAGTATAATGAACAAAAAGTATATGCAAATTATAAAGTCAAGCAAGCGCATAGAAAAAGTTTTTCAGCCGTAAGCTATAGGCTCGCATTATGCTTGAGATGGTTAATCACAGTTTTTGTGACTTTGTTTTTAAGAGTCGGGAACTTTGGGGATCGAACCTCTAACCTTCAACTTTTAAGCTTAGAGGTACACCTTAACAACCATTGAGGCACTTAATTTAATAAGAGAAATAAAAAGTTAAAAAATAATATATTAAAAGTGAGAGTTATGGAACTTAAATTTATATTAAATGTTTGAAATCCATTTTAGATATTAAAAATTCATTTTTTATCTAGTTTTTTTTATTTAGTAAAATTGTTACAAATTTGAGTGCTCTTTCATGCGAACACAAACTCTTTTACAATAGCCCAAAAATAAGATAGTCACAGAGAAGTCGGAGGGTAGTTATCGCAAATAGCAGATTATATCAGTAATTATAAGAAAACCAAGTATAAAATATATTATAAATATATGATATTATTTAATTAAAAATTTTTTTTTTTAATTTATAAAAATAAATTTTAGCAAAAAAAAAGAAAAAAAACGTTATTTATAAAAAAAAATTTTACATAAGTAAAGAGCTGAAGGGTCATTTGTTTGAAATAAAAAAAGAAAAGTTTGAAAGCATTTACATCTTCTACATATTTAGTGCTTCAAATTAATATAGACTTGTGGAATCTAAATTTTTTTTATTAAATAACTTTTTTTGAAACTTTACTCTTTACTTTTTTTTATAATTTAAATTTATAAAAATACTGTGATAAATTTATTTTTTATTGAAAAAAATATATAAAAAATTAATTTATACCCAATTTATCTGAATTTTCATTTTACTACGCGAAGTGTTTCAGTGCGCATTTTACACACATGGCTGCCGTTGATTGTGTCAGCAACATTAATTATGGCAACGACAGCTATCTTTGAAGTGATCAATCAAAAAGTCAGAATTTGAAGACGTTAAGCCAGGTTTGTCAGATTTATTAGTACCACGAGTATTAAACCTAAAGATACGTACGTCAAGTCATACACAAGTTTCTTAATCTGATGACATAAAAGTCTTCACGCTCTTCGAAATGCAATCTCAGATTTGAGGAGAGAGATCAAGGTTTCGCTAGAATTAAGAAAAAGGCGAACGACAGCGTACAGCGAGTACGATAAGTCTTAAAACGTCAGGTTATTATCAAATGGTTAATTAACTAGGTACTGAACTAACGAATTTTAAGAGTACGTAAATGCCCCTTTTCAATTATTACTATGCACCTGTCCGGCTTCCATCAAGGAATGGACATAATCGCGGGAAGGATGTGGTTAGAGAGAGGAAAGGTACTGGGACTGGAACTAACAGAGGAGAATGCATCCATTTTGACCAGTCAAAGAAAGAAAATTTGTAAAAGAAACAAAATGAAAGTATATCACAAGTGAAAACAATAGAGGGATCAATTTTTCCATATCAATGCGCTCTGAATGTTCTAAGTTTTAATTTTGACACACTTTTTGGGCAGGCTTTTTTCTAATTAACATATTTTTTTATCTAGCTTTTGTAACACTTGATAAAAACGGCCAATAAGATGTCTAATTTGAAGTTATTGGCATTTAAATTGGCGTCGGCAAAATTTTTGGAATCGAATTAATTAAGTTGTTTGTGGCGTTCGCACCCATCCTTTCGGATA
This sequence comes from Nectonema munidae, assembly GCA_030549495.1. Lineage (NCBI taxonomy): Eukaryota > Metazoa > Nematomorpha > Nectonematoida > Nectonematidae > Nectonema > Nectonema munidae. The sequence goes on from JAUIRK010000894.1 coordinate 303,929, forward strand.
TCGTGGCCCGCCCGGAATGCTGAGTCCAAGTCTACCTGGACTTTCCATCCCACTAAACGCCTACCGGCCCTTGTTACAAAAGAATAGCTATACCTTGTTATATATATTATTTTACAAGAATTTATGTTACAATAATACATCTGAGTGAACGATACTTCCTAACGCGAACGCTCCCAATTTGGGAAACAAACTTATTGTCTAGTGATAGCTTGATTACTAATCACGTAGAATCGGGTCGCTAGAGCACTACCTAACCGTAAAAACCTTTGAATTCTTCAGAGGAAGAAAACCAGGGTAAAAAACTGGCACGACGGAATGTATCTTGCTCCTAAATTTTTATTATAAAATTAAATATATTATTAAATGATTATAAAGGGTATATGCTACAAAAATAGAAGCGTTTGAAGGCATGCAATATCTTATATATTATTACTAAATGATATTTGATAGATGTTATAGGGGACCGTTTACTTGCCGAACTTATTAAAAATGTGTTATTCAACTTTTGTCTTGAATATTTAGTTTAAATATACTTACCTTGAAATGAAATATAAAAAAATGATAATGATGAACAAGTTTTATATGCAATGACAGACCGGTCCATAAGTGGACCATTGGCGAAAAGTGAAATCAAAATTTTTTGAAAACAAGCATTTATTGACAAAAGAAAATAAAAGTGGTTATTGATGATAAAAGGGAAAGCAGTCTCGATGGATGTTTTTCTGGCACGCAAAGCAGCATAAAAGTGAATTTTTTTTACAAACCACGCATTTTCGTTGTTGATGTCTTGAAACGGACACTAAATAGTGCCCATTCAGACTTCTAGAACTTTTAGAAAGATGAGAAGAAGGCCCTGGTTTTCTCTTGGTTTGCAAACCTTTTAATTGAAGTAAGTGTAGCGTTATTTCTCTACGGAAGTTTAGATGAGATGATTTTTTTTCTGTGTTTGTTCTTTCATAATCCTTCCAGGCACCAACAACCGAAACGTTTATTGCATGCATTGCCAAAGGCCGCCACCATTTTTTCGCCTTTACTCTAGGCCTATAAGCAGCCAATAACTTGTCAAACAAGTACAAGCATTGTACTTGCTAATGAGGAAAGGACAGCTAACTTCGATCTTTTTCTTCTCTAAACGTGAATACCTTCTAACTGTTCCAACAGGTTCATGCGTACAAAAGTTGGATCCAACATTCACACAAGCATTATCCCTCCATTTACAAAAATATACTATTCCATCTGATCTATAATCGTAATACCCTCTATTTTTCTTCTTGATTTCTTTATCCTCAATCAATGGACATTTACCGGTTCTATTACTTCTAACGGTGCCTACTGCTTTTATACCTTTTTCGCTCAATGTTTTTAAGAGGGTGTACGATGTAAAAAAATTGTCAAAATAGAATGTATGTTTTAAAGGGTTTTCAATTGTTTGGACAAAGTTTCCTACAACTTGCATGCCCAATGGCATCTTACTTGAACCTCTCTACTTACCTTGATATATGTGTAAAGACAGAATAGGAACACATGCACCATATTTTATAACCAAACCTAATAGGTTTTCCTTTTATAAACTGCTTACACGAATGAGGCCCATAATAAGGAACTATCGATTCATCTATACTTATCTCTTCATAAAGTGAACTAAACTTCAAAAATTTAGCGTTTAACATTTCATAAATAGACCTTACTTTTGCCATTTTGTCTTCTAAATTAATTTTAGTATTATCGACAAGATGAAAGTACTTTACTTCTCGAAATCTATTTCTCGATATTACCTGACTCACTAATGAGACTCCAAGATCTAATTGAGTCGACCAAAAGTCTTCCTCTCTTGGCAATGTATGATACCCCGATAAAATAACAAATCCGATAAAAATACCTATGTCCTTCCAATCTAGATCAATTGCTTCGTTTTTTTGATTAGCATAAGAAGTGGATAGTTTTGCCAGTGTTTCCATGTATTCTTTTGGGAAAACTTGAAAAAAAAATCAATAGGTTCATGAGCTACGTCTTCGGCTAGCTGAGGACAATCGACGTGTGAATAAGAAGCTAAATTATTATCAAAGTTTTTCATTTTTTTCCATCTGCAGGTTTTATCTTGATCTTCTTCTACTTCAGGGTATGTTACTTCTATTTCTCCGCATGTATCTTGAGGAAAAGTATCAAGCATATCATTTTCATCAATGTCTTCGGTATCGGTAACAACATTGTTTTCATCAGGAGGAAGTATAACTAAATCAATAGGAGTGCCATTTTCCAAAACCTCATCTTCTTCTAAGTGCTCCAAAGCGGAAGATAAATGCTTGAACTTCATTTTGACGGAAAAATCAATGAAACGCAAAAGAATAAAGAAAAAAGTAGTAGTTGAATTGTAACGAAAAAAGTTGGCTCCACACTAACGAAAGTCGCTATATTTTTAGCTTTACAAGAAGAAACGGTGCAAGCGCAAGAGCAGTAAGAGAATGATAAAAAAAGAGTTATTTCATAAAATGCGGAACTTATATTATGATCTCTTCATATTCATGAAAACATATTAGCAAACTGAAATCAATTGATGATACAAAGTACAATGATACTCATCTATTCTATAATTTTTTCAACATTTCTATGACGTGCAAAATTTTTGTACGTATCATCATTATGTATACAGTACTGCGAACATGTACCTTCACAAATGTTGATGATACAAGAATTATTGATTCAAATTCCACGCTTCACATTCATTCCTACATTATAATAAGATATCATTATTGTATATATTTGTATGTTTACGATGAAAAATATACTGTTTTATTATTTACTCAATTCATTTACATTTGATGTAAAGTGACATGCTAACGTCTTCACACAATAAATCAAGAGGTTATATTTTTGAAAGTACAACATTCAACGTCATGAAACTAAAGAAACAGAGATATCAATCATTATGATCAACTCTGTTGAAAAATGTACTTTTTCATCGTTTTTTCTAATTATGTGTTAAAAGGGTATATTTCATTGTCACGATACGCCAATGGTCCACTTGTGGATCCTAAATACTTTCAAAGAATATGGCGACATATTCAAATTTATTTTTTACAGAAACACATTCGCGACAAAAATAAGGGATAGTATGTCATGAACTGTAAGGATATTTTAGAATTGCTCGAATATTTTTTTCTAGAATTTGGATTTTATAAAATTGACTTTTTTTACCATTTCACAATTTTTTATCAATTAAATTTTTAATAAAAAAATTTAATTTTATTTATTTTTGTTTTATTTGTGTATCTCGAAGACTTTTCAATTGAACTTAAGAAAAAAAATGAACCTAAAATATGTTTCATTGTTTTTAATTTGGATTTTAACAATGAAGTGAAAAGTGGACCATTGGCGGTTAAACGGTTGAAAGATATACATAATTTAAGGCATGCTAGGTTAGGAACAATCTACCCCTGGAACTTGACTTCATCCCTAAATGTTGTCCCTAGGATATATGATTTTAAAATTGGAATGTATAGACGGTCCTAATTAATTAATTAATTAAGTTGTTTTGTGACGTTCGCACCCATCCTTTCGGATATCGTGGCCCGTCCGGAATGCTGAGTCCAAGTCTAACTGGACTTTCCATCCCACTAAACACCAATTGGCCCTTGTTACAAAAGAATAGCTCTATTATATATAGTATTTTACAAGAATTTATGTGACAATATATAAATACAACTGAGAGAACGATACAATCCTAACGCGAACGCTCCCAATTTGGGAAACAAACTTATTGTCTAGTGATAGATTGATTACTAACCACGTAGAATCGCGTCGCTAGAGCACTACCTAACCGTAAAAACCTTTGAATTCTTCAGAGGAAGAAAACCAGGGTAAAAAACCCGCACAACGGAATGTATCTTGTTCCTAAATAAAAGACGGTCCTAATTAATTATTAATTAATTAATTAAGTTGTTTTGTGACGTTCGCACCCATCCTTTCGGATATCGTGGCCCGCCCGGAATGCTGAGTCCAAGTCTAACTGGACTTTCCATCCCACTAAACACCAATCGGCCCTTGTTACAAAAGAATAGCTCTATTATATATAGTATTTTACAAGAATTTATGTGACAATATATAAATACAACTGAGAGAACGATACAATCCTAACGCGAACGCTCCCAATTTGGGAAACAAACTTATTGTCTAGTGATAGCTTGATTACTAACCACGTAGAATCGCGTCGCTAGAGCACTACCTAACCGTAAAAACCTTTGAATTCTTCAGAGGAAGAAAACCAGGGTAAAAAACCGGCACAACGGAATGTATCTTGTTCCTAAATAAAAGAATATGATTATAAAAGTTATATGCTACAAAAATAGAAGCGTTTGAAGGCATGCAATATCTTATATATTATTGATAAATAATATTTGATACATGTTATAGGGTTAAGAAAGATATACATAATTTAAGGCATGCTAGGTTAGGAACAATCTATCCCTGGAATTTGACTCCATCCCTAAATGTTGTCACGGTCCTAAAATACTAATTTGCATATATGCCATAAAATTTGATAAATTTCAAGCAACAAAACTTAGATTTTCTTATTTCCGAGTAAAAAACAATAAAAATTTGTTTAAACATTAAATTTGTTATAGCACCAACTATACGCACATGTACAAACTTACTTCATGTGACCAAACAAGGCCAATTAATATAGATGATTATAAAAAAAGATAAAATTAACGCCATCTACTTTGAAAATGTTGACAAGGCTTCCTTTTATGAGTTGAAGACATTTTGTAAATTAGTTTGGATATTTCGTTGCGTATAAAATCTCTGATTTTGGTGTCAAACGTTTTGGGCATGAAACGACGTAGGGTGTACATTTAAAAATAGATAAACTCAATATGATAAGCAAATGCTGCAGTATAGAATTCAGCGTTAATCTACATTGGATTCATCAATTTTCGGTAAACGGAAAAAATGGTAGAGTTATTGCTAAGGTATAGTACCTGAAAAATGTATGGGAATATAGTGAATTGATCCTCCTTATCCATGTGGATTGATTGATCTTGGAAGAAAGTAAGCTTGGAATTTGATTATTATCAGAATAAAGAGGATAGGAGAGGCCATTAAAAGCGATATTTGCCCTTGATGAGTGTCAAAACAGAAAAGTGAAAAATAAATAAGAAAAAAAAGTGATAAAAAAAAAGTAAAAGTAGTTTAGCATTGATATTTGAAGCCTGAAAATATAAACTGAAGAAAAGCATATAAAGAAAATATGGTTTGAGTATATGTATTCAATCCGAACTTACAATCTATGCGTACATGATATTTTAATGCTATGAGAGACAAATCTTGGGATGGCAAAGCTTAATTTTAGCGGAAGTTAAATTTTCTCGATTTGAAAGTTAAAAAAAATTGGCGTAGTGTTATTTTCTCGAGCAATCATATACCTTCAAAATTATCCACATATGTTATACTTATTTTTCTCTCACTCAGAAAAATAATTAGTATCACCCACTAATTAGATTAGTAAGATTGTTCTTTTACTAACTTTGTTAGTTATGACTACGAATTATGCAATTTTCACAGATATAAGTAAATAATAATACACCAAAAGGAGATGCCATTATTTTCTTCAATGTTAGAGGATGTGAATTAATAACAAACTTGATTATGCACTGATGAAGATACAGCAGAGAAGGCCTCATTTGAAGTATACAAAGAGAAATATAGATGGCGTTAAGAGCAATATATTTTTAAATAACGAGCTTCACGATATATTTTCCATGTTGTTTTTTAAAGATATCCTTAAAACAAAATGAATAAAATTTTTGAAAAAATGATTATGAATGTTTGCCTATTTAATCAATAAATGTGTTTTAGAAGTTTAAAAAAAAATTGTTAACTTATTTAGCTCACTTTTCATATTTGATGTTACTTTTTTGAACATAATAATAGCACATTGGACTGAGCTGTGTTAATAGGCAGTTATTGGTACACGTATTTTCTAGTTTATTTTTTTATTATGCAAATTTATTTAGATTTATTCTCACTTTTTAAATCATTTATGGAGCAGAAATCAAAACCATAACTAATAATAAATATTCTTAATTTTTTTTGTCGATAAGTTACACTTTGAAACTTGTAAATCTTACTAATTCATTAGTTAAAATTTGGACAAGAGCTATCTATCTATTCATTCTGATGATTTGTGTTAACCACGCTTTGCCATTTGTGTTAACTACCCTTCCGACTTCTCTGTGACTATCTTATTTTTGAGCTATTCTAAGAAAGAGCGCTCATATTTGTAACAATTTTACTAAATAAAAAAACTAGATTAAAAATTGATTTTTAATATCTAAAATGGATTTCAAACATTATTTTAATATAAATTTAAGGCCCATAACTCTTAGAAAAAAATTACTTTTAAAACATTATTTTTTAACTTTTTATTTCTCTTAATAAATTAAGAGCCCAAATCGTTATTAGGGTGTACCTCTCAGCTTAACAGTTGAAGGTAAGAGGTTCGATCCCGAAGCTTCCCGACTCTTAAAATCTAAGTCACAAAAACTGTGATGAACTATCTCAAGCATAATGCGCGCATATAGCCTTGCGGCTGAACGTGTTTTGATATCCAACCAACTAACCAATCTAATAAATTGACCTTGAACATCTGTGAATAATAATAATTAAATATAAAAATTAAGTTACAATTTGGAAAAAAAAAATTTTACTGAAAATAATAAAAAAAATATTACTAATTATTTATTTACATATTTACTAACGTATCGCCAACATGAGAAGCGTAAAATGTTGAAATAAAGATATAAAAATCAAGGTTACTTTATTTTAAACGAAGTTAATATAAAAATAGGAAATTGATTCATTGCAATACGTCATACACCTCAATAACTTTTGGCTATGCGTTTGCTTGATTTTACAATGTACACATTCTTTTTGTTGATTATACTGAATCACATACGTTTCATATGATAGACGACACACTACAAAGTTAAAATGCAAAAAAATTTTGGCAATAAATCGAGAGATAAACTTTAGATGCAATGCCTTTTTTTACATTTTAACTGAAAATAGGATGGGATTCAAGCGAGCGAAATTAAGGAAAACTGGATTTCAATAATTTTATTCGGGTAAGCCAGGTTGTTTCGCCTACTACCATCACTAAATTCAAATCTCAAAAAAGAATTTTTTTTTTAAAAACCAATTTTTATTGTAAATAAAAAAATTCTCTCTCATCTGTTTAAGATCGCTTCGCTAGAAGGTCATACACTCAAATTTTAGAAAACTTTGCATGAACAATCGATGTACAGCACTAACATTTCGTGGACAGCTTTTTTTTTTAATCATTTGGTTACGAAATGCCTTGAACTTATCAAAAAAGCATAATCCATGATGACCAATTTAGGTTGATGGGAGAAAAGAGTTATTATTAAAAATCTGTTTTTGTTTTTTACTTTCCTCGATTGACTCCAACTCCTTACTGAGTGAGTGAGTGAGTGATGATAAACATGATCGAAGCAAAACTCAACATCATCTCCACGAGAACTGACTGACCGTTGGAAGCATCACACACAACCTGAGAGGCATCGTCGTCATCATTCCACAATCCAGATCCATCATTATCTTTTATTTCATTGTAATTATATTATTATTATTATTAACTCCACTAAGTACACACGAACACACACACACACACACACCACGTCATACACACACAGAATCTCCGCTGACTTATATACATACTAGTGAGTGACTCGCAGCATTGTATAATTGAATTTTCCTTTTTCCGCTCCTCTACTATTGCTCCTCTATATATACAATATGATGATGTGTATTGATTGATTTTACGCTCGCAGAATATATTAGCCTCTTTGATTGAGTAGAGAGAGAGAGAGAGGAGCGTACAACACGCATAGAAATCATTACCCTGCCTCTTCTGATCTTAATTTCTTTCCTGCAACAGGCTGAGTGAGAGAGTTTCTGGACATGTCACACACTTTGCAAGAGTTCCCTCAGCCAGTCAACATGGTATCTCCTCCATAAGTTGAAGTTGGAAAATTGGCATCTACTCAGCATTCCACACAACTCTTTCTTCCCGCAAGTATGAAAGCTTCCTCGTTCCCCATCCTCATTCTTGTGGCCCTTTGTTGGCATGGGGTGGGGCCAACGTGCACACGAGTGGCCAAGCCGTGCAAAAAGGGTTTGACGATTCCGTTGTGGAAACCGACGCACAATATCTCCCTTTTAACGAAGTTTTTGCGAGGAGCCGTCTACTTCCTTTGCCTGGTTTACATGTTTGCCGGAATTTCGATTATTGCGGACAGCTTTATGGCTGCCATCGAAGTCATCACGTCGCAAGAACGCGAAATTAGCGTCAAAAGGCCCGACAAATCCACCATTTTCGTTTCTGTCAGGATCTGGAATGAAACGATATCAAATCTCACTTTGATGGCGCTGGGCTCGTCTGCTCCTGAAATCCTGTTGTCTGTAATTGAAATCTTTAAGGATGATTTTGAAGCTGGAGAACTGGGTCCTAGCACCATCATTGGAAGTGCAGCCTTCAACCTCTTTGTCATCATTGCCATATGCATATTGGCTATTCCAAAGAATGAGTTCCGCAAAATCAAAAACCTGGGCGTTTTCATCCTCACTGCTATCTGGAGTATCTTTGCGTACTTCTGGCTCTACCTCATACTCTCTGTCTTTTCTCCGAAAGTGATCACACTCACAGAAGCATTCATCACACTCGCTTTTTTTCCGTTGACCGTCATTTCCGCGTTTATAATGGACAAGAAGATGTATCACAAGTTTTTGCCGAAAAAGTTCGCCATCACTTTGAAGCGAACGAATGTGGAGATCAAAGGTCGCACAAACATCGACTTGATCGAGAATGAGACAGGAAATAATGAAGTTTTGATGATGAACGCCGCAAACAAGTCCAACAACATCAATGGCGCCAACTCCGAGTTTGAGCAAACGCGCGTCGAATTTTTGAATCGCATCAAAGAAATCCGACAGAAGAATCCCAGCATTGATATGAATGCGCTTGAAACAGAAGCGATCCATCAAATGCTTCACCGAGGTAAATCATCTTTTCACTCATTCATTTTCTTTATTCGAAAGTTTGAGCACTCAACCCTGCAAAATACTATTCGTTGTAATGGCACGACTAGACCCCTTCAATGCCCCACACCCTATACCCCTCAGACTTTTTTATGAACAAAAAATGACACAGATCATCATAAAACGTCAATGCTAATATTAATGGTAAAATCCCAACGGTTAGTGTACCTCGTAAAAATTTTATGCTCGGTTACAAACCATGGGTAATTTTTACCCATTTTTATATGGTTAAAATTTATAGTGTTTTTAAAGTGTTTACTACATTTAAATATAACTTGAATATTGTAAGTTATTTAAGATTTAGTTAAAGTTTAGATGAATTTTTAATAATTTAGTTATTTTATATTTAAAAGAAAATTTTATTAAATTAAATATCAATGCAACTTTCACACACTTTGAAAGAGTGCTCTAAACATATTACTTTTTTGCAAATTATACATGCTGAATGAGATTTTCTGTCATTCCTACAAACTTCACATCTTTTAGCCTTAACCAACTTTACAGGCCTTGATTTTCTTTTTTGCATTATTATCCACAAAGTTCTAAAGAAATAACAACGTCTTTTTGTAAACTTTTGGGATTCTTCATTCTTCTATTTATATGTTGATCGAAAAGCTGGTAGCCCAAGTTTACCAAGAAGTCATAATGCGATACTTGAATTGAATTAATTTTGTTATAAACATAATTAGCATTTATGCAAGACAAATCTAGAAGGTTACACATGAAAGCAAATGGCCATCTTCTACACTTTCTTTTACAACTGAAAGCCCTTGCTTTTTTATCAATTATATCAACGCCACTTTTTGTTTTATTGTAAAATAAAACTTGACTTGGTTTTTCACTATTATTATTTTGACAGCTTAAAGAATCAAAAGAGTCAATTAGCAAAACAAAAAAAGACTTTTTGTCATAAAAACAACACAACAATTTTTTATTATTGAAAAAAATCGACTTTCTCCTTTTTTTAGCTTTGAGTTTAGCTATACTTTTGAAGGAAGACATCTTTTATTTTTTTTATTGTTCCCACATATGTTGTCTTTTGATTCAGAAGTTCATCAACAAGATTACAGGAAGAAGAAAAATTGTCACCAGTTAAATTTCTACCTGAATTCATAAAGGGCTTCATAAGATCAAAAACGATAGAATCAGTTTTACCCAAAGACGTTTGTGGAAGATTATCTTTATATGTTTTTGAACCGATATAAACTAGACCATTGGAAACATATTCCCCTCCACTACTTGCAATCAAAAACACTTTGATCCCAAACTTTCCCGGTTTAGAAGGAATGTACTGCTTGAAACTCACATTACCATGAAACTTGAATAATTGCCCATCAATAGTCAAGTAAGGAGGCGCAACTACATATTCTTGAAAATTTTGAAAAACTTTTTCACTTAGAAATCGTATAAGACTTATCGTCAAAACGTAAAAAACTTTTTATTTCAAGAAATCTTTTTCGAGACATTGTAGCTCTAAATATAGGCTGTCCATGTTTATTAGACCAAAGATTCAAGGTAGACCTATATCCAGCATTATATGCTCCGCCAAGAATAAGCAAGCCAAAAAAAGCATTCATTTCTGATTCGTCAATGACATTCCATTTCTTTTTTACCAGATTCAAGATAATGCAAATTGATGGTTCTTCTTGCATGCAAGTTTGTGTAAACAGTTGAATGCTCAATTATTTCATTGCAAAAAAGAAGAAATGCTTCAATTTCTTTCTTAGGATTTATTTTATGATTAATTTTGAATGGTTCATTTTTGAAAATATTTTCAGATCTTTGTCGACCAGAGTTAGAAGAATACTCTAACTAGTTCTGCATTCAATTTTGGAACATTGGTCTTTTAACCCTTTCAGTGACGGAGGCATTTTAGTCCCCGCCCCATCTTAACTAAAACTTGTATTGTGCAAATTTGCCTTCAAACTTGCTGACTTCCTTAAATCGCTAGCAACATCTTTGCTACTCTTTTCACGGCAGTTGAATGACGCTCTCTTGTCAAAACTGTCAATCAAAATGAAATGTATATTTATTTCCACAAAATTTTTATATTATAATGTCTAAACTTAGTGTTTATATTAGATACACTCTTGAAAATTTATAATCGCATATATATTGCAACATTTATACATGCATATTTTTCCAATAAACATGACAACTTTGTAGTAAATGTCAATCAAAATTTTGATTGAGGATCAAATTTTAAATAAAATATTTTTACACTAAATCAAGCATGCCGATTATTCGGGTGTCATTTTTTTCAATTAGATTGTCAAAATGTTCGACAGTGTTAATCAATTTTGGGGGTTTTCGTATCAAAATGTTCTCCAAAATATCTAAAAGTGTCAATCAAATTTGCGATTTACGTCTATAATAGTGTTTCCAAAAACATTTATCCACATATAAAATAAAATATATTTCATAAAATAATAAATTGAACAACAAATGGTAACCGACTATATGCAACACTAGCACATTTGCAGAACTCATTTATTATCTGGCTTCATTATTCGGGGGGAGGAGGGGGGGTGGGGCTGACTCTAATGGGGACTATGAACTATAAGAAAGTGTATACACTTATATATTTCAAAGGAGTTTCAGGGAGCGTGCATTCTTGAACTTTTGTATGGTACCTGTAATTCAAAAAATTTTGCAGAATTTTTGATCGAACTGCTATCTAAAATAAGTAACCTAAAAAACTGCTGGCTAATTATTATGGATAACGCAAAGATCCACAAAACTCAAATCATCGAAAACTTAATAACTTCAGATGGACAAATTTTTAAGTTTTTGTCTCCTTATAGTTACATGCTGAATCCAATTGAGCTAGCATTCTCAAAAATCAAAAATTTTGTAAAACAGAAATTAATTAAGGTTTGCTTCAATGTTTATAAAACATGTTTTAAAAACTTTTATTTTAGACACATTTTCTTTCATGCTAGATGAAGTGATCAAATAGAAAATTATGTGTGTATCTTTCAACACGTCTACAGAACCTGACAATCGCACATAATATTACGCGCATTTATTAAGAAACAAGACTTCAAAGCTTGTTCAGAAAAGTAAAATCAAAAAGACACTTTAGAATTTAAAAAAGACACTTTCGAATTTAAAAAAGACACTTTAGAATTTAAAAAAAGACCGTTTAGAACTAAAAATGGTATATATCTCCACCATTTAAATCCAAAAATTTAATTGATGAATTTACGCCAATCAGCTAATAAACATGTGTGTGTGTGTATTGAAATATTCAGTAAGAAGAAGTAGCACACAGATAGAACTCTCTTCTCTTGATATCTCAGCTCTCTCGCTTGGAGGCAAAAATTATTGATGTCAGATAAATATCTCAGTTCTGCAAATGTCCTAGAATCAATCGAGCATGCTGATTGTATTTCTCGACTCAATTTTTTTGCAATTAGAGTGTGCAAATGTTAATGATATTTGTGGTTGACGACCAACAATGATTTTCTAGAATATTATTTATATTCTCAATAAAATATTAGTTTTTATACTACATCATCATGCTGTTTTCATTTTTGGACTCAGTTTTCATAATTTCGATGCTAAAATGTAAAACAAATTTGTTAGTTTCGTCTGAAAATTTCCTCCAAAAACATTTGTTCACATTTTAAGTAAAATATTTTAAACTAAATTCATCATGCTGTTACCATTTTTTGGCTAAGTTTTGATCATAATTGTCAAAAAATTTATCAAAGTGCAAATAGAATTAGTGATGTATGCCCGAAAATTATCCCATAAACATACTTCAATATTTTAAAATATATTTTTACTTTTTTTTTATTAAGATGCTCACTTCATTTTAGGACTTAGTTTTGCCAATTAGGGTGCACGAATGTGTGGAATTATAAATCAAGTTTGACATTTCAAGAAAAATAAAATTTTGGAAAAAAACTATTTTCTCAAAAAACTCAAATAAAAAAAATCTTTTTGATAGAAAACCTAAATTAAAATTTTGACTAAAATTAAAAAAAAACTTCTCCCTAAAAATATCCTTTATTTTTAAAATAAATTTTTTAAAACAATATCGTCCATGCTTTTCATTTCTGTACACCTTTTTGGACATACAGTGTAAAAATCTGGTGAAAGTGTCAATCGAATTCGTAAAAATCAGTTTTTTTTTCGAAAATCATTTGTCAAGTTTTTTCTCAGAATCGTTATCTTTTATAGTACAAATATCTGAGTATGAGAGAAGTAGGATAACTCAATGCACTTTGAAATGAGAACGTGATCATAAGAAAAATGAAATAGTAACTCGTTTTATATTGTCAATGTAATATCAGTCCTTTCAGGAGCTATATAGATTTAAGAAACAATAACAAGTATGTAACTAACTTGTCTACACGGAAGATATGCCGTTTTGCAATGAACGATGACATATTGTAAAATGTTATATTGGGATTTTCAAAAAAACGTTTTGACCGCGAAGAAGAAGCTTTTTCATTGTGAATCAAAAATCTTTAAGCCTTGATCTTATTAGTTAATATTTCAATCATCAATTCCCTAAAAAAGGTATCTAAAAATTTGAAACTGTTGGAGTTACCATAATTATGAAAGATACCAATATGTGAAGATGTAGCTCCACTAAGATTATTGAAAAATTTGATGAGAAATAAAATTTTAGCTTTTAGCAAACATGATCTGAGATCGCTTTGAGTAGAAATTTGGCTTCTCATACCTATTTATGACATGAATAAAATCATCATAAAATATCAAGAAAGAAAATTATTTTATCGATTCGGCTTAAAAAATATAAAAGTCAATGTAGTTTCGAATTAACTAAATATATAACTATTTTGACCACATTGAAATGTATTATTCATTACCTGTGTGAATATTGACAAAAATCGACGTCGTGGTGAAATAGGGAAAAGTCGATTTGCTAAATGTGACGAAAATGTTCAAAAATGATTGAAAAAAATATCTGACCACAATTAAAAGCAAAGATCTGGAGATTTAAATCCAGATTGCCAAAATATTTTCAGAATCAAATTGAGCATGTTCGATTTTCTGTGTATCGATAAGTTTATTTTAAAATAATACTAAAAAGTGTTTGGTGTTCGGTCACCTGTGAGGACTTATTTAACTGATAAGTTAAATATTTTGGGTGAATTAATCACAAAAAGTTGTTTCATTAAATAAATTAAACCAACGAAATGTGCAATTATAATATATTTTGAAGTTTATAATATTTTGAATTCATTTTTTGACACGTTTGATTGATTTTCATTAAAAATAAATTACACCATCCGATTTGCAATCAATTCACTGAATGCGCCCCCTTCACTGAAGAAATAAAATAGCCTATCAAGAATAGGGTTAACTGGATTTAACTAGTAAATTCAAGAGCTCGCAAATACTCCTTAACTTTTTTTGCTTAGAAAGAATTATTTTTTTAGGTGCAATGTTTTCAGGCATAAAATATATATGAGACATAATCCACTCCCCAGTCATGTGTTTTATATAAGCTCTGAAATGAAGTCTGAAAAACATATGGCTTTACATGTGTGTTACTTGTAATACATAAAATATTTATAAGGTTTATTAAAGTTAATAAAGTGCGACAGCTATACTTTTAAAATTGATTTATTTTTGTCTTTGTGTGCCAAATGTCTCATTTTTCCCAGAATATCCTGGTTTTTACTTCGCTTAACAACGGAATCACGGAAGATTTATAAGAATGTCATTCACTAATCTTTTGTGTCAAAAAAAGGAGTTTAAGAAAACTTAGCTCCAACTATGATTTATTGTTTTCTCTTTTTTGAGTATAAAAACTCATCTTTTACTTTCACAGTATTTTCCATATCGAATATTTTTGTAGAAATTTTAAAAATTTGTTCCTGACTTTTTTCAATACGATTTTTGTCCAGGTTCAATAATGTCAAAATCTGGCACACCATAAGTTGTATACAACCCATTACAAAAAAAATTTGCTTTCATTTTTTCATTTCAAGGGACACTTGTAGTTGTTTAAATTTTTTAAAATATTATTAAATGAAGACACCTCAATTTTTATGAATTCTAAAATATACTAAAAAAAGTATTGATACCTCATGAACAGACATCGTTGTGGTAGAAGTGCACACTTTCAATCGACTGTTCCGATAGTGACGCCATCTCTATCATACGTACATTTTTATGTATATATACCTCATAACTCTTTAATGGAGAAAAGGTACTTTCTCGATTAAATACGGTAAATTGTTCTCTTTTTTTCCCATGAGAATCTTATTATGGGGTAAAGTATCCTAAAACAATAATTATTGGCTAATTAGTTTGAGTAAAGAAGGATTATCCGTTAATGAAAGCATGATTTTGTTGTCAGAAAGTGGAAGTAAAAGGGATTTGAATGCTTTTTCTTTTCCTCTTTAAGGGCCAAAGTCAAGAGCATTTTACAGGATCCAAGCTACAAGAAAGTTGGTGCGAACACCAGACGTCAAGAAAGCGCACGCATCATTTTACGGCAAAAAGGCAAAGCCGTCCGTTGTCGATGAAAGCACCACCCAAGTTTTCTTCGATCCCGGCCACTACAACGTGATGGAAAATGCCGGAAAGTGCCGAATTATTGTGTCGAGGAGGTTCGGCGATCTTAACAAAAGCACTTCCGTTGACTACAAAACTGTGGATGGAACTGCGCATGCTGGCTCCGACTACATCTACTCTGAAGGTAACGTCATATTTCATTCCATTGTTCCATGCGTTCAATATTTTATACTTTTTTTCCATCCCAGCCTTTCTCGTATAAAATATCTATTCTCGGGATTTTGACTATTCATATTTCTTCCTCAATTTGCATAATTGTTGATTGATAAGTGCTCAACCATTTTCTAAATGCGCCTTAATGTCCAAAATTTTGGAAACCTATTCTCAGGGTTAGAATTAGTGTAGCATTAGCATTAGTGTTACAATTAGGTTTAGTGTTAGCGCGATCGTACATATACATATATTTACTTACATATACATTTTTTGACACTCTTGACACAAAACTTCCTACTTATTTGCATTAATACACGTCTGACATGAAAAAAACATCTACACACATACACATCTATTGACATTAGACAAAACTGCGGTATAGCCAATTTTGAAATTACTCTTTTTCCAATCACTTGATGTAAGTGAACTATTCAACTCACTAAAATCTTACATATCGTTGATTTGCAAATAAATGATAACATATGTAGTTTGTGATTTTCAAATTTGCATATCTTGATATTTGTTTTTACTTTTGTGTATTTTTTGACTAATCTAAGCAATTATAGAGATGTTGTAGATTTACTGAATTTCGTCCCTTTTTTCGCTGTCAAACTATTGTAGACATGCACCACAAGAAGTGTAAGTCTTAAATTTGACGAAACAAGTTGTTCCTATTAATCGCCTCGATACTGAAAGGGCCGTAATCTATTAAAGTAATAATTTTAATAGTAATCTATTAAAAAATGAAACTGTAACTTTACACTTACAAAATTGTGAATAATAATCTGCCTTCAGACATTATCAGGAACTTTAACCATTACAAGAAAGAAAAACTCAGAACCTCACCAAGATTTGAGAACATGATGGTCTTACCTTCTTTTACAGCTACGAACTCCTTGCAATGCTTTTCATATAAAATTGCTACTTTTCACAATAATAACATTGAAAATACACAGAAATATAGCTCCATATCACATATCAAAAATGAATTCAAATCAATATGTTTCACCAAGTATAAATCCATGAAGTGTACACAACGTTCTTGTTTTTCCTGTAAACCTTGACTTCACTTCATCTACTTCAATCAGCACTACTTCCCTAAATAACTCATACACTGTTATTTTCTTTTTCCCTTTGGCTTCAAGGTTGCATATACAACGGTCTATGGCTATCTTACAACCCTCAAATAATGAATTTTATTTTTCCAATTTTTTTTTCACGCTCCGTTGTTTTAAACGTGTTTTCTTTCCCTCTATATGTTTTCAATTGTACCTTTAGAAATTTGCTCATTATTTGTGAATAAACTACTACTACTACTACTACTACTACTACTATAAGTTTTCTTCCCTTTTCAACAATTCTGAAGACCATAACTTTTAAATGGTTCCGGATGTGGCTGTTATCTCACTATCTTAACTCAAACTTTTTCTATTCTGAGTGCCCTATCTCGAATTGTAACTTGTAGAGGAAAAATAATGATATGTTGACCGAACAGCTTTTCTCTTAACCTTTCTCCATCTCATATAATTTAAATAATATAATATATCATTTAAACTTTATCATACAAAACCTACTCTTTTGTGTATCTTTATGTATTCTTTTTGTTTTGTTTTTGGTAAAATTATTTTATTACCTCGTTCGCATCTTCTAGCGGCTCTTTCTCATATTTTTATTGAGCTTATAAATTACATATTGATCCACAAATCCCTTTTTGTGAAACTTTTCAAAATAAAGACATATTATTATCATTATAAGTTGGTTACATTTAAGGTTCTATATAATCTCTTTCAAACATGTAATAATATAAATGAGTTCAATTCATTTGAAGTTGTATATTAGATGTCGTCATTACTTCCTTCATATACACAACAGATAAACTATCTTGCTTGAGATGTATTCTTTTGCTTGATGCCTCCAATATCCTACTTTTTCAAGTTTTATATGTAATTATTAAATTAATATAATTCGTTAAAAATTCAACAGCTTCACCTACTTACTTCTGGCAGGGATACTGTTATCATCAACATCGTTTTATGGATCAAAATTTCGATACTGTTATGAATCAGAACTAAGCAAAGTTAAATTAAAAAAGAACGAAATGTGCTTTTCGATGTGCAGATTCAAAAAATCTCCCAAAATAAATAAACTTGAAAATAAGAAAGAAATCATATAGGTAACATTAAAATAAGTCATTGCCATTGCCATCTTAATTTTGTTTAACTTTATTTATATTAAAACGGATGTTTACAATATTAAATTTAAAATTTGTTAAACATTTCATGAAAACAAAGGAGAAAGTCAAGACTTTATTTATCAATGTTGAATATGTACATAAATATATGACAAAGTTAAGAAGAATAATAATAAACTCAAATATTGGTTATTTTGACTTCAAAACTGTTAGGTTCAAAGCTTTATCAAAACCACAATTACTATTAATACAATTTTTTCTTTATTCAGAAAATGAAACAAATTCTGATTGAACTATACACTGATAAGTTGAATAATTAGCAGTGGAACGGGGGGGGGGGCGATCGCCCCCGTGACACCTTTTTGTCTTTTTTCAATTCTAATTTGTCTTTTTTAAATTGTAAATTGTCTTTTTTTCAAATCTATATAGTCTTTTTTTCCATTCTATATTGGCTTTTTTAGGTCCTAAATTGTCTTCAAATTTTATTTTGTATTTTAAAAAGAGCGTTTAGAATTTAAAGACAATTTACAATTGAAAAAAAGACAATTTTTTTCCTCTAATTTACAAATTAGACGAATTGTAAACTTCTTATTTTAGATCTTTTTACCCAATTTTTTTAGTTAGTTTAATATTCCCATGCCCAACTTCCAAAAATGAGGATTCGAATCTCACTAGAACCCGTTTCTCTTTCTGCGTTGGTATATAAAGTGGGATTTTATAAAACTTTTTTTTTTTTTAAAATGTTAAAAAAAGTTTTGATTTATTTTTCTTATAAGTTTGTGTTTAAGCATTTAAATTGAGCTTAGCCCTTAATTTCTTACGTGAAATCTAAATTTAAGTTGGACATTTTTGAGAAAAAAAGACAATAAATGATGTAATTGTAACTAAAACTTTTTTAAATGGCAATCAAACATTGTAATTACAATTTGTTGAAAATTAAATTCGAACAATACACAAATTGTGTAGCTTGATCATTTTTCAGAAATTATTTTACTCACTTAAGGAAATAGTAATGAGAAAGTGGGCTTTGTTTTTTTTCATAAATGAAGAAATTTTTTTCATAAATGAAGCTTGTAGATGAGTGAAGCGAAAACTCTTTCTCTGTTGAGGCAATGAATGCAACCCCCTCAAAAACCTTATTCTGCCAACTAGAAAGAGCGACAATAAAATACCCTAAAACTTCTATAACACCCCTACGTGCTTTGACCCAAAATTAATTTTCTTTTAAAGAGGAGTATTGTATTTATTGGAGATATGAAAGATCGAAAATTGAGACTTCAGACTAAAATAATACTCATAATAAATTTTCCTTATTTGGGCATGTATGGAATAAGGAGTTCTCCACAAGATGTTCCAATGAAAACAATCTTGTTTACATCTTCTTGTAAAAAAATTTGTTGAAATATCACTACTCCTTTGAGAATAACAGTACCATGGGGAGAAGAAATTTAGAACATTGACGCATACGTGCGTACAAACATGAAAATATTGGAAGAAGCCATTTTTATATTTCAGGCATGTTCACAAATTAATTTTAGCTGTCAAAAAATTTGGATAAACGCAATCTTTTTTTATAAAAGTTAAATAAATTATACTCCCTAAAATGTTTTTAAGGATAAAATTATTTGTTATGGAGGATGCGTTATTGCGGGACAGACTTTTTACCGGAAGTAACCTGAAGATATCAAAAGAAATTAAAAATTTTTGTTAAAAAAGATTTAAAAAAAACACGTAAAAAATGTTTAAAGACCATAAATTCTGTGAAATCTGTTTTGACAAATTATTAAAAAAAACTATTGAATGATAAAGGAAATAATTTTTACGTAACAAAACGAAATATATCTGAAGATACGAAAAGATATAGAAATTTTTAATAAGAAAGATCAAAAAACACGAAACCTTTTCTATCTATGAAACATATATCGAAAATTAAAAAAAAGATTTCAAAATATTTTTGATATTTTTTCCTAAAAATTTCTATATCTTTGATATCTTACAGTTTCTTCCGGTAAAAAGTCTGACTTGGTTATGCTACAATGGCGAAGGAGAAAATGGAAAATAAACATTTAAGAGATAAAGCTAAAGGATTAAGGATTAACTATATGATCAATTAATTAGAACCTCTTCGCTCCCATTGGAAAGGCTTGTCGTAATCCCTCGCTCCTTTTATAAAGCCTATGAATGTGCGATCGTGGTTTTACGCCTGCACCCCATATGCCTTGACAAATCGCGTTGGGAAGCTGTTTCTTTAATACCATGTCGGCGCATTCAATCTTTCAGAGCATTGTTAATTGATTCTCCAAATATTCATGATTATTTTAGGCACCTTAACATTTCATCCTAGACAGATATCGAAGAGTTTTGAAGTGATCATCATAGATGATGACGTTTTTGAAGAAGATGAGTACTTTTACATCAAGCTGGCGCATCCTTCCTGCCCAGAAGAGAAAAATGGAGTAGAGGGCGTCTTTAAATTGACGGATCCGTGCATCGCGACCGTAATGATCTTAGATGATGATCACTGCGGAAAATTCAAATTCGCTTCCGATTCCCACACGGTGTTTGAAGACTGCGGCAATGTCGAAATCCTGATCCAGAGAAAGAGCGGAGCCAGAGGCAAAATATGCATTCCATACTACACCAAAGAGATCACTGCGTTTGGTGGTGGGCGCCACTTTGAAGATAGCAATGCCTACATCATATTCCAAGATAATCAAGTTGAGTAAGGCTTCCTCCTTCATCGTTGTATCCCATATGTTCGCGGGAACCATAGCGTACCACATTATTTCCTACATAGTGTACACTGGTGGTGATCCAAAAAATTGATCAAAATCAAAGCCCTTATTTTCAAACAAATTTTTTAACTCATTTTTTTAGGTAAAAAAAGTAATTTTTTAAAGCATTTAAATAAATACATTTAAATTTTTTGTAGAAGCTGAAAGGAGTTTGCACGACTAAAAATGTTTTATAAAATAAGATGAATGTTAAATTTTTAATAATTTTTTTTATAATTTAAAAAGTCGACTCTACTCCATTCCTAGTGAATTTCAGTTTATGTAATGTTAATGAATATAAAAATCTTTTTATTTGATTAAAATATATATATTATATAAAAAAATCAAGGCCGGCATTAGTCCACTTCAACCTATGCGGCCACAGTGGGCCCCGCGCTTCTCATTTTTCATTTTGATGATATATTGTATGATTTGGCTAAATGCAAGGTTCGCAAAATAAAAATACTTTGATCGTCATTTTGTGTTAATGAAAAAGTAATAAAACAAATCCCTTTTCTTTTTTTCAAAATCTTATTTCTCACTTTTAATCTTTTTTCCTACTCACACTGGGTCCCGCGCAATCCATTTAGCATAGGGCCCCTCGAACACTAGGCCCTCCCTGTAAAAATGATCAATAACAAAAGTTGCTAGAAATGTCTAGTAACGCTTACTTTTCTCAGAATTACTACAGTTATAATAATCTCTAATACCTTTGCTCTACTAATAGAATAGTTTTACTATCTCAGTATAGTAAATTAACAAATTATTATTACTAATTAAACTACCTAACTCTTTTTATTAAAGTTTGAAACTACTTATAAATATAGCCAAGAATAAATTTAAATAAAATTCATTAAAATAAAGTAGTCATAACTATATACATTATTATCAATTTAAAAAAACAATGATTATTATGAGAAATAAAATGAAAATTTATTAGAAAAGCGCTAAAATTTTTGATTAATTTTTAATTTAAAAAAACGCCTTTTTTAAAAAAAATACTAAACTAAAAAATACTAAATTTTAATTTTTAAAAATTTTTAATTTAAAAAAGAAAGAAACGCCTTTTTATTTAATGCTTATGGCGCAAATGTTGATGTTAAGCTTGATATTGGTGAACTTAATGAATATCCTCACTTCCAAATTAATCCTATTCGGTTTCTTTGATAAAGAACTAAAATTTTATTTACTACTCTAAACACATTTTCCATCACAGAAAATCTCTGAAAAGGAATAAAAGAATCGTATACACATTTCGGAATAGGAAGTTTAGATCTCAATTCAATTTCTTTATAGAATTATTTCCCATTTTTCTTAGAGAATTAAATTCATAGGAAAAGATTTTTAAACAAATTTTAAGCGATAAATGTAAGAAACATATTCCCAACTATTATAACAATTATCTAAAGTGAGTCTGATTTTCAATGAAGAATTAATTTTTCATAAGTTTTTACACGAAAGTGTTAACTAAGAGTTCCAAAAAGCTTCTTTAGGGGCGCTAAAATTTATAGGAAAAACCTCTGCTTTACACAAGACAATTAACAAGCATAACTTCTCTTGTTGGAATGGGGTGTCCATTGGATCCTTGAATTTGATCCTTTGAATGATCACATCATCATCTCTTCCGTTTCTTTCTCGTATCTGAAGATTCGTGTTTTCAAAGAAATAGCTTGTTCTTTGAAAGAAAGTCGTTACAGCGGAGTTTCAAAAATAACGCTTTTTTGATAACATCATGACAGTGTTATCAATAAAACATATTTTGATTAAATATGCTTGAAATTAGCATAAAAATCAATCCTATATTGAAATGGAAAATTTTAAAAAGTGAACAATTATTATTGAAAATAATACTAATTTTAATTAATATTTAAAAAAAAAATCATTAGCATGAGATATAAAATAAAATCTTTGAAGAAGTAGTATTGTAGAGGGGTCTTATTTCAGATGGGTTACTGTCCTGTTTTCTAAATCTTTCCCAACGATTGTCCACCAAAAATTCAGTTAAAATATCAATTGGTTGTGAAAAGCTGTCTTAGCCGAAACATCCTATTTGAGTGACGTTATGTAATATTTTAAGTTTGTAAATATTTTAGCTGTGGGACGAGTATTCAGAATCAGGGATCCAAAGAATTTCACTTTTGCTAAAATATAGGAATCTTATTGAAAAATTCCATGCTCTTTCCGATTCGTCAAAATGGATAAATGCTCTGACTGGTTGAATGAGCATGGCTGATGAGCAATTAAAATCTCAATAAATGCATAATAATAATTGGTGAGCTTAAAAATGGATAAACCTTTAAACTTTCGCTATAGTTTGACAGAAAAAAGGAATTTTGCAAACTTCACACAACTTTGAAATGATAAAATATGAATACTTTACACTTTTATTTCAAATATTTACTTTTTGATTAATATTTTAGGGAATTAGAGTAAGATGAACTCCATTACTTTGATTGATATATTGATTGATTGATTGATTGATAGATTATGATCTATCTTATTTTTTAAAAACTAACATGATTTGGTTTAATGTTGATATTATATCTTATCTTTTTGTTTCACTTAATCTTTTTTTTTTTAAGTATTAATGATTTTTTTTATTGTTAAGTAATTTGATTAGTTACATTTAATTGATATTTGTTTATTTTTTGATGTAAAAATGTTTTCTCCTTTTTTTTATTTCAATTAATTAACCTATTTAGAGCAACTATAAACATAAAAATAATAGATGAAAGAAAAAATGCGAAAAAAGTATCATTTTCGGTGGAACTCGGCGATCCCATATGGCTAAAAAAAGATTTATCAGGTATTTCATATATTCTAATTTTACATCTCTACTTCTAGATTTTCTCTCTTAAAATATAAGTCAAACTTTATCAAAAATTCCAAAAAATTTCTATCTTATATAAGACAAGATTTTATGCCTCTCAAACTAATTTTGCCTCTCAAACACCTAATTTATGTATATATATAATACATACCAATCCTAGTTAGGTTTTGTCTTTTAGTAATTCTATTTCCTTTTTCTACAATACAAATATAAAAATTGCAAAAACATAAAAGAGAATTTTAAAAAAATAGTATATAATATTTAGACTTTAAGTTTTGTGAGATTCCAGAAAATAATTTGTTTAAGTCGAACTTGTTGAGAGAAATTTTTCTCAAAGTCTAAAAAACATTCAAAATTTTGTCCAAAGAGAAAGCTTATCTGTTAGTAGGCAAAAATTCAAATATATCTTTAAATCAGTGAAATAAGTATTGAGGTTAATTTTGCATCTTTTCATCCTAACTTTTTTCTTCAAATGTTTATTTTTATGACTTCAGTTTTACCTCTTTTCGATTTAAAAATTAGAAATTTTTGTTTGATCAAAATTTTTTTAAACATTTATCATATTATTTTTGCAAAAGTATATTGTAACAAATAATTTTTCAAATTGAAAATATCACGATTAAACCCATCCTCAAATTTTCATATTTTATTATTTTGTCCCCTTTTTCCTTACGTTCCACAAATAAAAAAAATTTTTCACGAAATTAATGAACATGATTTTTTTTTAAAAAATGTTACTTTTAATGATATACACTTTTTGACGTCAATGACTCCAAAATTCAATTTTTGCGTGTTGAAATATTACTATTGTTTGTGGCACGCAATCTTCATAATCAATCACGTTTTATTATTAATTTATGCTTTCAGATAAAAAATAATTTTGGTACATTCTTCACTGCTCTGATTTGAAAGTTTCAATGCTTCTTTTCAATTTTCATTTGACGATAAATGGAATAATTTATGATTTTTTATGTTATTCTCCTTCATCGAAAACACACAATTCACTTACTTCGTTTCAGCAAAGTTCACTAATTACTTCCCTCCCTGACAATCAAATTCATTTATC
Organism: Nectonema munidae; assembly: GCA_030549495.1. Classification (NCBI taxonomy): domain Eukaryota; kingdom Metazoa; phylum Nematomorpha; class Nectonematoida; family Nectonematidae; genus Nectonema; species Nectonema munidae. The sequence goes on from JAUIRK010000894.1 coordinate 328,621, forward strand.
CTCACTTCTAAGATTTCTTTGTGTACACACCCACCATTTTTGAGATTTGTAATGCACTATATATGACATCTCCTTTTTTGTCTTGATTCAATGTGTAATAATAAATTGCCGAGATTGACGTATACTTTATATACTACGCAACTGAGTGAGACACGCAAAGAAGCGGGAAGAAAGAACTCCGTGAGAATTCATTTCAAAGCACTTCACAAAATATGTTCGCTGAAATTTCTGTCTTTTTATTATTTCCATTATTACTCTTCTCAGTCGATTGATATGATGGCGCAGCTCCTTTTCTCTCTTTCTTCCACAATCTTTATCCTTTCCTTATTAAAATTCAGTAGGGAGACAGCACGCTTCTTCGCAGACTCTTCAAAGCACTACTTTTCTTCTTCTTCTGCTTTTAGTTGGAAAAAGTTTCATGAAAGAGTTTTATTAATTAGTAAACTTGATGATGATGATGATTGAATCTCGACTCCAGTCAACACAACTTAATTTCTCATCTTAATCCACACTTTATCTCACGCACACACTCAAAACCAAGAAGATTATTATAAGCAAGAAGATTAGCGTTCTCATATGCAATTATATATTGATATATTAATTAAACTTATTACATTAAATCATCATCTCATCTAAGGGATGGAGAAATGAAAAAAAATTTGATTTAGAGTCGAAGCGATCCCAAAACTATTCAAAATATGCCTTGGGATGATAGAACATACATGACACTGTGGCATGATCAGTAACGCGATCTTGATCTTTGAATGCACTGATTCAATTAAATATATTCTAAAATACTCAGCCTTTTGGGATTCATTGATTAGATTTTAGGATTGAGCTTTTAATTCTGAATGAATTAATCATGTATTATTGTCTGGTGAGAGATTTCTTTAATCTTTATTGGATTAAGGAAGAGATGACACATCAAAAGTTTTATGAAGATTTCTTTATTAGTTTAATGTTACATTACATATTGATGCACGATTCAGTTTTATATCGATTTTTCAAGGTTGTTTTGTATCTTGGATTAAATTTTGGAATAATTACTCGCTTTGATCTTCACTAATGCATAATTAAAATATTTTGCTTTGGTTACTTTGTTTTTAAGTTGTAGTTTATTTTATCGTCATAACTAATTTAGTAGGTTAATTAGTTTAGTTAATTTCTTATTGATTTTATTCGAGACTCAACCTAAGTTTCCATAAAAACAGTTTAGCTATCGCCAATTAGATTTTTCACAGAGACAGTTATTAAATATAGAATCAATCCAACTATATGCTTCAAAATTGATTCTTTAAATGTTTAACTTCTCAGATTTTGGAACGCAAAAGATCAACAAAAATTTTTACTAACTCACGCACCATAACCCTTAACAAAATGATTAACCTTAAACTATTAAATATAAAAAAAAGTTTAAGTCATCTTTATTGCATCCATACTATTCTTTCATAGCTGGACTGGGGAAAGGGATGTCATGATGGGTGCCAAACCCGAGATCCACTGGATCAAGAATTAACCGGGGGAATCTGCTCAGTAAAATCAATATAACTAACTAATAACATCTATATATTTCATATAAACAAAAAGGTTATAAAAATTAGGATAACCAAAATAGATAACAAAAAAAGATTTTTAATGTAATTTTTGTGTTATGATGCTTTATTTGATGTTTTATTCTTAATTCCACATATGGTGCGAAAAATTTGAATTGAAATAAAGAGATACTTTGCTTTTAAAATTTGAAAATCTTTTGCTTAGATATAAAGTTGCCAGATTTTACATTATCAAACAGGGACAAAAATCGTATTGGAAAAAGTCCAAAATAAAATTTTTTATTCCTTACAAAAATAATTAATTGGACAAAAGATGAGTTTTTATACTAAAAAAAACAATCACTCTTGGACCTAAATTTTTGTAAACTCTTTGTTTGACATAACATTAGTGAATTTAACACCAGGTTTCTTATAAATTTTCAGCAATTACATAAAATCCTCATAACCTAAAAGTTACAAATCGCGAAAAACCGGCACATATGGCGGCATCCCTTCTTATATAGTCAAAAAAAATATGTTATTTAGATGCATTATATCTTTGAGTGAGAAAACTTTTTCCTGAAACAGCCCAATTTACACTTAAAGAGAAATATAAAAAATAATATATTTTTGTAGATATCTGAAGTAATTTTAGTAATTCCATGTTTTTTGAGCATGCAAAAAAAACAAAAATTATTATTCTTCAACAAAATTAAAAAATTTTAAAAGTAAAAATTTGAAAACATTTGTAAGAAAAAGTCATTTGAAAATAATATTTTTGATTGACCAACTATTGTTTCAAAAATAATATAATTACAAGACCACAATATTTTATTTTTTACTTTATTTTTCTAGGATGAATTTTTTGAATAGAATATTTATAATGGTATTAAAAAAAAATTTTTTTATTTTTTTTTTATAAAATTGTCAATTCAAAATGTGATGCTGCATTCTCTCTGCATTTAAAACATACTCATCGATTAACACTGATATTTTTTCTTCCTTTTGGCCTGTTCTCTAAAACCAGGCTTTGCCTGCAATTTGATAGTGCCCTAACTAAATGACAAACGCAATGTGCTTGCCAATCTATGTGCCTTTTAAGATCGTAAAAACGCAATTTTTTTACATAAAGACGGAATTCATGCAAGCAAATGTAATTATTTTGTTTTCAAAAGAAAGCTAATTTTCTTTCAAATGCATAAATAATGCGTTTACATAAAATTTCTTTTTTTTGTCTTTGAAAAACTTTCTCAATGCCACTTTTTTCATCTTAAAGTATAATTTGCTAAAAAAAAATGAGATTTGGGTCTAGTTATATTAGACTCTTTTCAAAATAATAACCTATTCTAAAGAACGCCTGGTAAGGAAATCAATTAATTTTAACACATCATCAAAGAACTGATTTCAAAAAATGTGGATTTACAACGTCACCTTACAAACAAAAAGTTGAATTAATAATTCTAAGCTTGAAATAGAAGTTATAACAAAAAATGTACGTTTTGTCTATAGAGGTGTGCGTGTCATTGTGTATTTGTCCGCATGCCACATTTGGCACATGTGCCACAATGAGCATAAGTTGGTCCGCTACATATGAAATGTCTCTTGTACACCAATTTAAAGATATTGAGAACATAGCATATAGAGATTTGGAAACTATTATCATAATCTGTTTTTAGATTTAACTACTCCCAAGTTTTTTCTTCCTACGAAATTGCACAAATGAACTTCACTAAAAATGTAAAAATTTTGTAAAAAGTTAAAATCATAATAAAATAAAATATGTCCGTCCACCCTCTAAAAATTTCAACCATGTGAGATTCTTTTTTCTTCTTTAATAAGCGATGGGATTGCAACACAAAATGAGCTAACATTTAAAGCCTTCCCTTGTCATCTAGGTACTTTAGGAAAAATTATAACGTCAACGACTCTTAATTAGAAAAACACTCAAGCAAAATCTTGCGTTCGATCCGACATTAAGCCTACCTTCTTCATAGTTCCATGAAAGTGGCGCAATTGTAATGATTTTACAATAATTCGCTTCGCTAAGACCTCTTCACACTACAAAAGAAAAAGTAAACCATTTACATTATTATTTGCTCACTCATTTTTGGCGACCTTTCAGCATCAGTTCATTTATCATTTAACAAGCTTCCATTTTCCTTTAATACGTTTAACATTCTTTTCAAAATATCATTTTCCCTTAGCCCGTTATCGACCAGAATAATCAGAGGATGTTATCTAAAAGCAGAAGAGTTGTTAATAAACGCAGACGATTTTATTTTTGTAAAGTCGACATAAGTCGACTGTGGTCCATAACCAGTTAAACAACGTTGATCAAAGATTCAAAAATTTCCATAATATTCTTCTTTTCGCATACATTTAACAAAAAGGAGTAAAAAGCCACATATAGTGGTGTTGTGTGCGGGATTATAAACTGCAAAAAGCTTATATATTTGTTAAATCAATCCTTTGATTTTAGAAGACGTGCTAAGTTCTTATTTCATAAAAAGAACTGCTTCAAGCTCACTCCTACACAATTCAGAAAACAATTCCCTTTTAAATGATGGCAGACCTATTTTGGATGCACCATCAATTTGCAACATCACAATCACTGAAAACAAAGATAACAAGGTACGACTTTCTCTCTCTCTTTCTCTTTTTTAAATTTATTTTTTCGCACAAAAAATCCATATGTGTTACAATTTCCAAATCTGTTATCTTTAACGGACGTTTCACCTTAGTTCACTTCGTTCATTGTGGCAAAATAAAGAACACTTTGTTAAAAAAAAAAGTATAGTTAGTTTAGAAATATTCTTAATTAATTTACTTGTCATGTAGTTTAAACTTTCTTCTAAAATGTGGACTTATTCAGCTAATGAGCTGGTAAGTATAGCTTAGATTTAGTTTTCAATTTGCTTGATATTTTAATTTAGTTAGCTTGATTCATTTGTTAGATCGATAAAAGTTGAGTTAATCACGTGACTGTTTTTTTCTCACGTTTAAGATGTGCGCTTAAATTTCTAAAATATCGTTTTGTCCAACAAACTATTTATTAGAGATGTACCTATTGATCAGCTTTAAATCGGTCTTTTGTTTGATCGGTTTCGTTATTTGGTATCGGTAAGTTTTCATTTTTCATAGATTTTATCAGACTAATCAATAGACAAATTAAAGTTTATACTGGAGGCATAAAGAGTAAAAGAACCTTTGCATTTTTATGCATAGCGCTTTGTACATATATGATAGCATTTTAATGAAAGCTGCTTTTTCCCCGCAATTTTTCGTAAAAAATACTCAATTCTTGAATGGAGGGGGTAGTAGGTATCTTTGAGAAATAACGTCAACCAATTTTCCTTCAGTTTGACCGCTCTTCTTAACTTTTGACTTTTCTACTTTATAACAAAATATGTCATTTTTATTTTACGCCCCTTCAATTTTAGTTAACGAGGGGGTGCAGAATCTATTCGCGCGACACATCTGAAAATTTTGAATTTGGTTTGCCAAGAACGTAATTTGCAACAAGAATATAAACACTTCTCAAATGGAGTTATTGGGAATTTATCTTGGCATTCAGATCAGAGACAAACTAATCAAAAAAATTTGCCCGTATACTAAATTTGAATAAAAAGTTTTTAAACTTCAATTAATAATAAATATGAAGAAGTAAAAGCAATTATATGAAATCTTGTAAATGTAAAAACAAGGAGATATATCATCACAAATATTATCAGAACTCGTTTAACCCATTAAGTACCATAGAAATCAGACGATATTTGAAAAAACGCAGACGATTTATATTCAAAGTCATTGAAAAAAGCAGACGAAGATGAAATTATTTATGTTTCCAAATGGGAACATTGGGACTTAATGGTTTAAAAAAGAAGTTTCAAAATTTATGTAAAACCTTTTGACACCGTCAAGCGTTAGTCTTCTATAATTCTTAGTTCCACTGACATATCATTTGCTGCATCTGTTATAGCGTACATGCAGTACATCTTTAAAGGAACTGTTTAAGAGTTACCTAATGAAGTTGCCGATAGCCATATGACGGCTTTAAATTCTTCAACAAAACAACGACTAGGAGTAAATTTATTTAACAAAAATAAAATAATTGGTCTTGCTACCGATGCAGCCAGCTAGAGCAATGATGCGCTCTCGTAGCCGTGTAGCTGCAAAATTAACAACAAATATTCCTCATTTGTTCGCCATCCAAAGAATTATATCAACTGAAAAAGTTGCAAAAGTTTGGGAAATGCAGTTGCTAAAACTTAGAGACATCAATGCGAACAGATGCGTTGTGAGCAAAAAACAGGCACTTCAAGCCTTTTTAGATACCTGATCGGCTCTAAGGCTAAAGGACTTCTGAATGCTATTTGTGGTTATTGGTTTTTGAAGTTTTGTCACTTTTTGATCCATGACTTTTTGGCTGTTTTAAGACCAGTCTCTTCTACATTTCAGAAAGAAGACTTTATTTTGTCACAATTTAATGATATCCTGGAAAGATGGAGTTTATTTTTTGCCTGAAGTTTCTTCAACTGATATTTTCACAAAAATTCACTTGGAAAGAGTAAAAACAGGTTATCAAATTGATAGAAGTATTATTCTCTCTAATGGAAAAAATGATTTGACAAAATGATACATGATCTTGGATACAACTGTAGCTCGAAATATATTTACTTTTGACAGAATGAAATGGCCAGAACACAAGAAAATATCAGATGTCAGAGATGTTTAACTTGAGCAACTAGTACAACATTTCAAAACACTTTTACCTAGTATGGGAATTCCAAGCACTTCCTGTTTTAGAGCTTCTGCTGGATAAGTGGTATATATTAAAGCTGCTATCAAAACGATGTATCCTTGGCTAACAGACTATGCTACGTGCTGAAAGATTCCGTGTTTTATCTAAACGAATGCTAATTTTATTTTAGTTCTACCAAGTTCATCTACCACTTGAGAAAGAGGATTTAGCAGAATGAAACCTTAGGCCAGCTAAACCGGATTTACACATCTGTATCAGCCTTAGTGGTGTTCTAGTAAATCCTTTTGATGCAGATAAAAGTATTAAACTATGGTATGAGGCCGGTGGGCAGAAACATGTACATGTGTAAAAAATCATTAAAACATTTATATTTTTGAAGTGTGCAATAGAATGTTGTTGAAGAGTGTGCTTTTCATGTGTCTGTGGGGTTTATCGTCAGTGTAGAGGTTGTGAAGGAGGTGAAGTATGTTAGCGGCTTTTGCTCTGAATTTCTGGAAGTATTGCATTACATAATTCATGTACTATGTTTTATGATCTATGAGTGGTAAATTAATAAAAAAAAAAAGGTAAAATAAAGAAAATTAAAAAACCTAAGAATTTTTATGAACAGTTCAATTCAGAGAGATATGGAAATAACGTCACACTTTGAACGAAAATTTAGGATTTATTAACTCGAAATTTTATTATTTTATCTTTTTTCTCCAAAGTGTGCTTTTGACTATCTTATCTAACTCATTTGAAATTCTTGATGCCACTGTCTCTTCCCACCAAATTTTTTGGATTCATTTTTCTTGCCGGACTTTTGCAATGCTTCCATAACATCATCTCTCGTGACGCCAACGAAACTTTATTTATATCAACGATTTAAATTGTATAAAATTAAATCTTTGTAAAGTGAATCTTACAAAAAGAAAGCGACGAAAGGAATGTGCCATTTCTTCGATATGATCCTTGGTCGGCATAATGACAACAAATAGTTCACCGAGTCCGTGAACCCCATTTTTTTATACAAATAATTGGAGTTAAGAATGAAAACCTCAACTTTTTTCATCAAAGCAACATTACATCGTTTTGCTTTTCTCAAAGAATGGACACTGTTAACATTAGAGATAACGCTGATAATTGCATTATGCAACAATGCCAATATTGGAAGAACTATCTCCTCTATTTGTGAGCTCTTTGTTTAAATTACCCATATTGACTCTGTCTTTTCTTATTCCCATGATGCACAGAATTTTTCTTCTATTCAGTTCTTCGAACAGTTTCACAGAAGTGAAAGGATTATCTATGAACAATTTCATAATGAACATATTTTTGATCTAACAAATGTATAACAACATTTGCTCCTAAACCCAAATTTTGATTGAATGAATTTTGAATCCCATTTTTATCGTGCTAAATGTCGAAGTTTTTAAGATACGCACACTCTAAGTTCAAGCAAAAGATCTTATATCCATAACTTATTGGCTTGTTTATAACTGCTTGATTTATGCCACAACCCTATCCTCCAAATTAAGGAATAATGGTTTCTTCGATATTCGCGGCGCATACTTTTCAAATAACATCTTCAAACGGTCAGCGAGAGGCCTAATCTTAGTGATCTTATCATTAGTTGACAAAAAATGGCATTTGTGTGAGTTTTACCATTGAAATAAATATACCTGATGACCTCAGTGAATCTATTACTACATCTTGCTTCTGAAAGAGCTTGGTTATAGGTGTCAATACTACTTCCCCAATACATTGATCTCTTTCTACACTTAACGTATCCACCTATAGGAGTAATATGCAAATCTCAATATGAAAATTCACTCCTGCATAAACCGCAAAATATTCTATTAGTATTATATCACTGAAAAAAATAATTCAAATAGTAAGTATGTGAAACACTTTGTTCTGTTTGAGAAGCTAATTCAAACTTTTCTAGTAAATTCAAAACCTCGCCATCACTCCAATTATCCGTATTTTGTTGGATCATGTTAATAACTGAAGCTTTTGGATTTTGATCCCAAAAAACAACTTATGCATCTGTTTCCCTCAGGTTTTTACAAAAGTTATTCACTCCAATATCACTACCATCGTTTTCATCATTAGCGGAAACCTCTTCCATATCAAAATTATTTGTATTCACATTGGGAGGTATAATATATAATTATATTATATACCACAAAAGTATCTCTGCTTTTATCTTGTGCCAGATTTAGAGCATCCTTTAAGTTTTACTCAACTCCATCTTCCATGATGGAAAAAAAGTCGACAAAATAATAATGAAAACAAAATATTTAGAGTAAAGTCTATGAAAACTCATGCACCAGAAATTTATAGAAAACAGTTAGGTCGCCTATAATTTGCCAACTTATGTGATTTCTTTTTATTGAATGATGTATTTTGTCATAGTTAAAAGACGGAGACATTTAAATTGCTTGATTGGACACATGCTAAATTTCTGGATATAGGCATAGCCCGTTTTACGAAACCTCTATTTTACGAATTATTTTTTTAACAAAAAAAATTATCCAAAAAATCAAGGAAAGAAAGGCGGCAGATGGCCTAGTGGTGAGAGCGTGGGTTCTCGATCCCCAGATGGACTGGCTTAGATTCCTGATTGTGACTATCCTTACCATCTGTCAAGCTATGGAAGTTTATTCTTTCCTTGGATGCGATACCTATAACTAGAAAAAGGAAAATTAATTTAAAATTAGAGCTAAAAAATATTTATATGATGAGCTAATTCCAAATATTTAAATATTATATTTTTAAAATATTTTATTCGAAATTTGTGACACTTTTAAAATGAACATTCATTAGTTTTTCTAGTTTTCATTCTTAAAGAATGAATGGAAAATAAATTAAAACAAAGTGGAAAGCAATAACTTTAAAATCAAAATCTGAATTAATTAAAGAACATGAAAAGAGTTTTAACTGTTAAAGAATTATCAAAAAAAATTCAGATGGCATCTTTATCTATTAGTATAATATTAAAGCAAAAAGAAGATTACTTGAATAAAGTCAAATAGAGTCAATCTTGAAAGTTCAATAGATTATGGAGAGCAGAAAAAACACGTTTATTACGCGAACTGAAAATCTACTATTAGCTTAGAATACACGAAGAAGCATCCTGGCTTAATATTCAACGTAGTGTAGCTAAAATTTGTAATAAACCAATTTCTATTTTTAATTTACTTAAAGATCAAACAAGGGTATCAAATAAAACATGTAATGATTGCTTTTATTGCTTCAAAAATATATCAAATCTTCATAACCTAAAAGTTCTAGGAGAATCTTCAAGTGCTGATTTAACTACTGGTGAAGTTTTTGTTCGTCGAATAGAAAGGTATATTGAAAAAAAATGTCTTTTTTGAGTTTTTAAGTGTTAAAAATGATTTGCTTGGTGGAAATAAATTTTATCAAAATTATGCTGCAAGGTCAATTATTTTGGTTTATATGGCAATAAGATTGTGCACGGTAAAAGGAGAGGAGGTCGTAAATTCTACAAATTATTTAAAAATCTGTTTATACAACAATTTATAATGTATTCACAATCAAGCATACAAATGTTATCTTGAAGTGTAGGACGGACGTTTCCAATTTTAATGATATGAATTAAGTCTCATTGAGTTGAGTCTGAGAAAGAAGAGAAGTATATAGATTAGATTATGTTTTGTCTTGTGTCTTGTGTTTACATTTATCCAAAACGCATAAATTTTGTCTCAAAAAATTCCTTCGCGAATTAGATTAATAAAAGATGACTTTTTCTGCAATAAATTACTACGCATACGATATCACGTATATAATTATTAATTACATATGCATAACATGTCTGTCCTAATGTCATGAAAATATCGATATAATCGCATTTTGATTCATCAATCAATTTTAGCATCTGATTAGGAGGAATGCAAATATACGCCAAGCATATATAACATCAATAATAATAATTCTGTTATCCAGCATCTCGTAAATTCATTCACACATATCCTGGTAACCTAACAACGGATGACTCCTGGACAATTTCCTTAAGGCTACAACTCTAATCCTCAGAGAACTACACTCTCTACGCCTATAGCACTATTGGCCGTCAAACAAACTGCGAAAGTGAATACAGTCGACTATCCTTACTCGATATCAGATTTTCAGATGTACTGATTCTACTGGGCTTAGAGACCAATTTTTGAACATTTCTTTTAAAGCTATATTCTTTTGGGTGCTTTGGTCTTTCTCTAATGAGTTTTTCTTGCAAGATATATAAAGACTCATTAGTTCTTCTTCATTTATGAAACTTTTATTTTCTAAACCTTCAAGAAGTTCAGTTGTTAGTTTAATCAATGATTCAATAACTTTACTAAATTAAAGATTTGCTTAATAATCAAAGTACCGGATTAACGAAGGTCCGAATTATTGATTTCCAGATTAGAGGTAGTCAATTGTAGTAAAACAGAAAATATCATCAGTTGAAAAGCTAAGTTAAACAAATTAAATTTCCAATTTACTATTTATCCATTTATTATTAAACATAAAAAAAACTAATTTTAGTTAGGGGGTTGGTCAGAGTTTGACGTTATCCAATCTGGACAAAAAAATATTGAAAAAAGTCGAGAACAAATTTTTTGTGTTTGCTACTAAAAAATCAATCAATATGAAAAATACTTTGAAAGTAAAAGATGAGTTTCCTTACCTAAAAAAGAGATAAACAATCACAAATGGAGAATAATTTTTTTTAACTCCTCTTATTTGACATATAGGAGCCAGGATTCTTATAAATCCTCCGGGATTTCGTTGTTAACCTACGGCAAACCCTGCACAATCTCGGAAAATCGCGACTTTATATGTTATTTTTGATAAAAAGCAATAATTATTATAGGCTGTATTATAAGTCCAACGTTTTTCAAACTTTTTTTACTGCGACCCATAGCAAGAAGCACAGTTTGCATCGCGACCCATAATAATCAGGTGTAATAAGACAAACTCTGATCACTACGTCCATTTATTCAGCATCGACAATTTATATGTATATTTTTTTATGATTTGCACACACCTTTATTTATTTGTATGAATAAAATATTAATACTTTTAGATTTTCTTCACTTTGTTCTCCCTTGATGTCCCTTCTTTTTTGTCAGGATCCATTTTATTTTTCACGCGACCCACTGAAGGGTCGGGACCCACAATTTGAATAACGCTGTAGCTTAATTGTAACTCATTTTCATACTTGCCGAACTTTTATTGATACCTCATAAAAATGTCAATAAATTATTGCTATTTAATTAGAAATTAGTTTACTTTTTAAAGAAATTTTTTTTAATTATTTTTAATGGTTTTATTTTCAAGAAAGCGTATTAAAACACAAGAATAAATGAGAGTACTCTGTATGTGTAGACAGAATATAATTTATCACATCATTATTAAGATATAATTATTAAGGTTGCTTTCAGCTAATTAAAATATAAAATTATTTTAATTTTTTTATTTAAAAAGAATATAATTTATCACATCATTTTTATTAGAATAAAATAAAATGAATACTTTCAGCTAATATAAGCCAATCACGCTTTTTAGCAGCATTTAATCAACGCGTCTTTGTAAGTAGAAAAAGAGGGTTCCTGGTCAAAACATCTGAAAACCAAAAGTTCAACGCTCAAAAATGAATTTGAAATTTAATTCATGATATATATATTCAATTATGTTAACAAATCGATAGCTTGGCAATGCTTCCAAGGCATTTCCTATGCTTCAGAAACAAAAGCCAATATATATACGTTTTTGTAAAAAAAACTTAACAACTTTAAAAATCTTAACAAACTTTTTCATAGTAAAAAAGCTTGTACTTCAAGGCTTAAACCAGTTGACCTGCAATTTGAAAACTTTAGTTTTCGGGAATTTTGGAAGTGGAGATTTTAGTTTTTGTTGATTTTGACTAGAAAATCTTTTGAAAAACTTAATGAAAAATAAATCAGTTTGAATGAACTAAATTTTTAATTGAATAAAATGCCTTTATAATCCACCTTAAAAATTTTTTCACTTATATTAAGTCCCTTTTGTTTTAAAGAATTTAAAATTTATTTAACCATAAAGTTGTATTTTTATTTTTGTTCCTTTAAGCTCCATGCGTTTAATACATTTTTTAATTGGAAAAACATAAAGCAAAATGTTTTAAAAAAATCAATTAAAAACTGGTATAGTTCTTTTCCTTAGCTCCGAATAGTATTATTATATTTGGAAACGACCATGTATCATCAGAATGGCTAGAAAAATCATTAAAAATTATTTTTTGATTTTCGGACGTTTTGACCAGGCACCACATCCAGTTTGAATTAGATTTTTATAAAAAAAAAATTTTTTTTCAAAAGTTTTAGTCATGATCTTGAGCACAATTTTTCTCCATTCTCGAGTACAACCCAATTTCTTATTTACCTTCCACATATTCCTTGCATTGGCTCTTTTTGAAAATAATAGGGTGGGGGATGGAGTGAAAATAGGATTTAAATTGTATTTACTAGAAAATTTTTCTCTCAATGTATTGATTTTTATATTTTTTTATAGAGGTTTGTTTTATGTATGCTCTTTTTAAGCGGAATTATTTTTTAATTTGTTTTTTTAAATCGAAAATAATATAATATTTAAAAAAAACGAATGTCGGCATTCTTCAAAATGATGAGCCACCCTTCTATAAACTCGTTTGTCAACATGTCGGTGTTTCTTTCAAAACGCAAAGAATCTTATCAGTTATATGTGCTTTGCTTTGATCTTAATTTTAATGCATGCATCTTCTTTTAGCCTCCTCCAAACTTCGATTATTCTTTCGTCATTGGAACATCCACGTGGAGAGAACAATTCGTGCAAGCCCTAAGTTTGAGTTCTGGTAAACTTTTTCCTCTGATTTAATCAAATGATTCTTTTAATATTTTTTTACTCTTCACACGTCACAAAACTAAATTTCTTACTCTACACTCTTTCTAGAATGGCGCCAAAATTTAAGCGTGTATTATCCAATAAAATTAGGAGAAAAGAGTGAAAAACATGGGACCTCTAGAAAAGCAAAAAAAATAAACGAAGGTAAGAGCGAAGTTTGTCAATTGATATTTATAGCGGACTTTCAAGCGTTTTCCAAAAAGGACAACAAATTTTTCTGAATTCCTACTCCTCTCTTGTCTATTCCATTTCATTCTTAATTAAGCTTATAAGCTTAACTTTAACCCCCACCCTATTAAGCTTAACGTCAACAATGAATGAGGACTTATAAATAACAACATGCATAACAAAACTTTCTCCCTTCAAATAGATGCACACCCTCTCCAAATTATGTGTAGAAAAGGGGTAAAGATATCAATTAACAATAAAAAAAAGGAAAATTTTATTGATTGAAAAAAATCCTTCATTAATTTTCAGTTGTTCCTTTTATTCTTCCTAAAAAATGAAATGTTTCATTGAGAAAAATAAATTAAAAAAAACACATCCAAATTACATAACTTTTCTGAGGTCATTTCTATCAAAAATCTATCAAAAACAGAACTAAAGTTAGAAAACTGTGTAATAGAATTTTTTCATTCTTTTTAGTCTATAAGAATAAGTGTAAGTTAGTTAGACTCTCAAAAAAAGGTATAAAATAAATATAAAATTGTGCAAACAAAAATTAAACAATAAATTAAGATTGTATTACTTCATTTTTCTCAGCATCATTCAAAATATAGTTTAAAAGTTTTAATTGGTGCAAGCAAACACAAAGCAGTCAAACTATAATTTTGCCCCAGTCAGCTTCCAAAAACAAAGAATTTTCACATTAAAAGTTTAGAAATATTAAAATGTAATATTAAATTTTTGTGAAGCAAAATAAATTAGTTAAATGCTACAAACAGAAAATAGTCAAACGATAAATTCAGAAATTCTTACTTGCACTTTCTGTTTTACAAAAAGTAAAATAACGACTTTTAACTTTCTGAATATTCCAAGAAGAATTTTGCTATTACTATGAACTAGAATCCTTGAGATATACAACTATCAGAGAATAATTCTTTTCACTTTCTGTTTCCTTCAGAATAATTATATTTAAACCGATCAATTTATAAAGAAAAAATAAAGGCAGGGGTTGTATTTTCAGTTTGTATAATCAACGACTCAAAATATTAAATTGATACATCAGAATTATTATCACCAAATCTTTAGCTCAAAAGCATCGACTTACAATGTGACTCCGTGATGAAAAGAAGTTTTTGACAACCAAATCCATTGGTTTTGATCAATTTTTCTTCTTCTAAGTATCGGAAAAATAATTTCATTTTTCTTAAAAATTATATCTATCTTTTGCAGAACATATCTTTTCCAGCAAATATTTCCAGTATCGATAAGTCAAAAAATATAACAAAAACAAATTGTTCCTTCTAAGAAGTTAAAACTCGTGATTTTGATTGAATTGTTAAGGAAAAGGGATGACAAGTTTCTTTAAAATCAGAAAAGAAAAATTAAGAATAAAACATGATTTTATAAATCATTTATTCGATAATTGGTTATTTTAATTCTTATTTTTTGCGTCTTTTGCATCGTGCGTTTTTTATCCGTCCCGGAAGAACTGTAAATATTCGTGATGCGACGCGCCAGTCATATTGCAAAAAAAAGTTTGAAGGCTATTTACTCATGTGTAATTAAGCATTTTTGTACTATTAAAATTTTTGTGACATTTAAAAACTAATTTGCTTTAAAGAAGCATAAATAATTCTATCTCTCATATGGCAATGTTCTTGAATGTAAAATATTGACAGAAAACATTTTTAGTGGAATAAACAGCACGTGAAAACTCAACTTATATATTTAGATCAAAATAACAGATACCTGATTTCTTTCTTGATATCAAAGCTTGATCACGGCTTCAGTGTCGTTGTTGGAAGTCGATGGAGCCCGAATTTTAAAAGGGTTAGGAATCGGAGTTGGTATCTAACAAAAATTTCGCAGTTTAATTCGGAATCTTTTTTAAGTTCCTTAAATAATTTTAAAAAATATAGTTCGATTTTTGTTGGCATATCGAGTGACACTTCGTTAGGCGGAAGTAAGAGTTGGCGTTAAATATATTAAGCTTTTACATATATGGAGTCAGAGTTGGTGTCGGAAATTTTAAAGTACTCGGAGTCAGTGTCAAACTTTTATAAGTACTAAGATTTGGGTTCGGATATTTTCGCTCCGACTCCGAACCCTGATTGTAATATACACTGCAAGGAAACGTTGTTTCTTCATTCAGAGTTCAAACGCCTACTTTTTAATCGCGCAATTATATACACGACTTTCAGACTCTTCTCATTCTTAAATTCCCTCATGTGGCACTAATGCAAAGGAGTGCTATATAAATACACAAAATGTAAAAAAGTAAAAATCTGGAGTTTTGTGTGTGGTGTGTGTGATTCCTTCAAAGTAATTATTCTAATGTTCTTTTAGGCGAGCAAGGTGAAAAGCACTCCATTTTAGATTATATCATTCACAGTTTGCTCGTTTTCTGGAAGTTGATTGGCGCATTGATTCCTCCGACACGTAAGCTTTAGCTCAATATTTTCTTTAAGCATCTTGCATGCCGCAAAAACTCATAAAAAAGGTTAATCTAAGGGGGTTTAGTGGAGGGCCAAATAATGTCCTACAGCAATACCTTTTTTGGAGTGGAGAAGATAAACATTTTGTTTCAAAAAATGAGTATTATCACTATTAATATTGAATTAGCATTATTTGAATAGCTTTCTTCGCCATACTATGATTTCATTGGCTACACTCTTTAAATACAATAGAGAGGAAAAACGTTAATAAATGTGTCGATTATTTTAGCTTTTTTAAAATTTTGTGTTTTATCCGCCTTTATTCTTTTTATTTAAAATCACGAAAACGATGAGGAAATATGTTATTTCAATTTTAGATTCAGATACTTTCGTATTTAATCTCTTCTTAGATTTGCCTAAAGTACAAAGTTGCTCTATTCTGGCATAAACATTTACACACCTCTCCGTTAATATGTCGTTAATTCGAGATTAATCAATTTTATCATACGAAGAATATTATTTATAACATTGTGATACTCGTCTCTTTATAAAGGTAAGCCCATATCAAATGTCTATATAAGAGTCACTATCAAAAGAGTGACATGACAAAAGCGTGACAAAAAAACAGAAATTCAAAAGACTGGCAAATTACCTAATTTTGACTCGAATGTGTCTTTATCAAAGTTTTAAAAAATTTTATTTAAAGATATTTGCCTTTTTATTTATTTCAAGATATTCATTTATAAATTTTATATCCTTTATTTTATAAAGGCATTTGTGTCGAAAAAGTTTTTGATAAATAAAGATTTCAAAGTGTCATCTTAATCATTTTTCAATTTATTTTATTTTTTCTATCTTTAACATTATTAAATGGACACATTCGTCAAACGTCTTATTGTCAAATATGAATAACTATCTAACTTACTCACCAACTAAATAACTCATTAAAATTAATTAATTAATCCATTAACTAATTATTATTTAACTAACAAACTAACATTTGATTTAATTATGTGCGCCTGTGTCAAACTATGAGCAAGGAAAGTTTGATGCTACATCGAACCAACGACTTTGTTATATCGAAGACGAGTATTTAGTCAATCTTAGTCACACCCCCTTTTTAACGGTACGGAGCAATGTGGTAACTCTTTAATCTGATTGGATAAAAAACTTTTAATATTTTTTGTTTTAACCAATCAAGATAAGCGAGAATCAAAGCAATTATTTTGAATGATTTTTGTATAAAATGTGACTAGTCAGATGAACTTGTGCAAAAATCTCGCAACTGAATGCCTAAAATTTAATGATTTTTAAATTTTCCCATATATTATATTAGCAACGTGTATTACCTAACCGTGTACAGGTACATCATAATAAAATGATATCTGAAATGTAGAATAAACATTTAAAGGGGAAATAGATGTCGCAGAAATAACGCTTGTTGATGCTAAGAGCGTCTTAAATCTTCTTCGCTTTTTTCCTATGCTTACAACGGAAAAACATAATACATTTGTTCAATATATCCGAAATATACTCAAAAAAGTTACATTTAAGCCCTCATTAATTACGCCTTCATTAATACGAGCATAAACAAGATTTCAATCTTTTTTTCAACTTTTTTTTAAAAACGTAGTGCTCTACTATTCAATGATCTCTACTCCAAAAAGGCTTTTTCTGATCCAAACAACTTTAAGTCTCAAAGTTACAACACTTTTTCGCGATAAAAATAAATAATTTTGATCGAAATATTAATCTTTCATTTATTAAATGATGCAAAATAGGAATTATATATTGTATTATATTTTTAGTGATCCCATTTTATTAAATAAATAAATTTTATTTGATTAGATTAATTTGTGAAGACAATTTGAGTTTTTAGTAAAATACCTTAAATATATCAGGTATTAATGTTTTATATAAGATACCATAAAAATTGTTATAAACTCGAAACTAATCAATCTAATTTAAGCATCATAATTCCATTTTTTTCCGATATCCAAAACAATTTTGAGAAAACAACTTCCTATGCGCTTTCGAAAAATTTTAAAATTGTGATTGATAAGAACGCCTTTTTCTTGAATTAGAAATATGGAATGGCTGGCTGTGCTTCTTTGTCGCCATCTTATTTATTGGAGTGATGACGATGATCATTGGAGATCTGGCATCAGCCTTTGGTTGCACTGTTGGACTGAAAGACAGCGTCACAGCCATCACTTTTGTTGCGTTAGGAACGAGTGTACCAGGTATTTCAACATGTTCTCTCTTATCCATGCTAGAGTATCTTTTATCCATACGGCGCCAAATTTGAAAATTCATTTATTAAGTTCGCCAGTAGGTGAAAAACTTTTTTTATTTGCGTAAGTATTTTTGATATTTGTTTAAAAGAATTTTTTTTTAAAGTTGGGGCTATTCAAAAAAAGGTTTTGTTGAATACATAAATATGGATTTAGATCTCTTTTCTTTAAAAATTGATTATTTTACCTTTAGCAAAATTACTAGCTAATTTAAATTGCCTTTAAATAAATTTAATATATCGTTTTTTATGCTGAAATGTCATGTTGTACCTGTGGAAAATCTTTTTCCTATTATGAATTGTACAAAATTCGAATCTAGTAAGAGACTTTATAGAGAAAACTAAAAAGTTAATTCAATTATTAACATAAATTTAAAAACTGAAAATCAAAAAATAGAAGATTTTTATGAAAAAATTAAAAATGTTAAGATTTTTTGTGTCGATAAATCTTTATTTATTAAAATCTAGTTTTAGAGAATTACTGAAAATGAGAACATTTGTGTTGTTTTGAAAATAGTGATTCTAGTAACAGCGTTGATATTAACTACATGGAAGATCTTTTTAATTTTTCACAACTCAATAATTTTCGCTCAAACTTGGAAAATCGAACTTTAAACTTTAGATTCACGCGACGAAATTTTTATTTTTTCGTTTTATTAAATACATTCAAAATAATAATAAATATTATTATTTATTTTTCCCATTTCTTTGTTTCTTCATCTAATGTAGATCTTTCTTAAAACAATTTTAGTCTTCATTAGCTCGCCAGTCGCCACAGGCATCAGTAAAAATTTTACCAGCATAAAGTCCCGCTTCGGTCCTGTAAAGTAGTTTGTTATCCTCAGAATTAAATGTGAAAGTAAAAGTAGTCTCAAATTTAAGGGGTTAAGTTACTTTCATGTCAAATTACTAAGTGTCGTCTCCTTTTTCTCGGATCAAATGGATTAAATAACCTTAATTTAATTAATCGATATCTTTTGTGCATACAAGTGTATATACTTACTTTAGACACATTCGCAAGCAAGATATCCGCTGTTCAAGACTCATTCGCGGATGCTTCAGTAGGCAATGTTACAGGAAGCAATGCCGTCAATGTTTTCCTGGGGATTGGCGTTGCTTGGAGTATAGCAGCCATTTCTCACTGGTATAGAAGGACTACATTTAGTGTTGATCCAGGCTCGCTTGCTTTTTCCGTCAGTTTGTTCTCCTTCCTGGCAGTTTGCACCATCATGCTACTCCTGATCAAGAGATACATCACAGGCTCAGAGCTGGGTGGTCCTGTGAGGTACAAATACTTCTTTGCCTCCCTCTTGATCTTCTTCTGGCTGATATACATCACTTTATTCTCTGCCGTGTCCTATTGTTATATCCCAGCTTTCTGAAACTCACTTCTTTCCACCAAGCATTCTTAAATAACAAATGCTGGCGAAGATAGGAAATGGCGTGTTCAAGCTATAAAATCGTCGAGAGCCTGCATACATCGTCTTGATTTAGTTGTAAAATTTTGGAAAAATCTTTTCGCCGAGAAAACGTGAAATATATTCGAAACTTCTTCAAATATCTTGTCAATATATTCTTTTATTGAAATTAATTTTTAAATAAAGATATTATAGTGATATCATTTTTATTTATCTCATGTTTATTAAGCTTCGCCTATATCTGTATACAAATAACTGAAGAAATGGATCCAAAAAGTACTTTCCTTGAATAAATATTTCATCTAAAAATTAAGGAAAGAAAATATTATTATTTAAAAAATAAGCAAAAAATTAAAATAAAGTAAAATTGTTTTACTTCTGCAATTTTAAAAAGGTGAACGTTTGTATATTCATAGATACATAAATATGCACATCATTTCTAGATTTTTATCAACAAAACTAGTAAATATTTAGTGTATTTTGTTAATTTATAATAAAACTACTAACTTTTAGTATATATATACAATTTTTAATTCTATGTTGTCTTTCTAAAATTGTTTAATATTTTTCTTTAATTTCTTTTCATAATTTTATTTTTGTTTGTTAAAATTAAAATTTTTAGATATAGTTCTATTGTGGTCAAGATACTTTCTTAATAAGCGTTTACTAAATCGAAATAAAACGGTCATCAAAATGACAGTCGATTTTTGACCGAATTAAAGAGGTGACCACAATATAGAGGTATTATAAATAATTTATAATTTTTATTAAAAAAAAAATTTTATTTAAAAGTTTAAGAGTTTCTTTGTGTGTAAAAAATTCTTTAAAAATATACCATCCATGATTTTTATTATAATGCCAAGTTGCTTATCTAAATTGATATTACGAAATGCATACCGTTTAGAAGGTTTTCCTATTAGAAGTGCTTGCCGCCGATCATGTTGCAAGCTAAAAGAACGGTTAATCTTTCTTTAGACTTTTTTCCGCTTGTGTAATCTTCTCCACTAAGACATAAAATTCGATCTGGCAGAACATGATAAAAAAGTCCGATGTTTTATATATCTTTTGCTTCATATCCATCACATAATTCAACTAATTTTTTTCCAATTAGTAATAGTAGTTTCATCAATACATGCCCTCTTACCGCAAATCTTTTTTAATTCAATGTTATGTCGCGTTCTGAATCGCATTAACCTTCCATTTGAACTTTAAAATTCATCATGATTGAGTTCCATAGCAAATTGTTTAGCCTTTTCTTGTAAAATTGGTCCTGAAATTAGAACATTCACTTCGTGAGCTTGTTTAAACCATTCTAAAGTAACTTTATCAAGACCTATTGCAAAAAAAATTTATATATTTTTTCATTCAAATTTTAGTTGCTTTCATATTTCTTAAGGTATATTTCATTTTTCCTTTTGAGAATAGATCCAACTTGCGTTCTACCTATTTTCTAAATCTCTGCTAAATTGCGATAGCTTTTACCTGTACTGTTTTATAAGTTCTATTTTTAGGTCAAATGTTAAGTCAACACGTGATTTTTTATTGCTTATTGACATAAAACAAATTATAATTATTCTAAATAACAACAAAAATTATATAAACGAAATTTTTATCGAAACTATATATGTAAAGCACTTTCCAGCTGGAGCTGATATGCTTGCAAGTCTGCTGGAATTTATTCTTTAAAGTAAGAATTTTTTCCTTTGTGGGTCTTTCTGAAATAGAAAAGAAAACCTTGGGAGATTTTCATGACTTTTGACACTAGACTATTTTGTAGAATGTATTGATTAGTGATGGTGATGGGTTATTGTGATTAGATATTTGAAGGAGGATTGAGTGTTTGGTTTGCAGAGATTATTGGTTCGATTGTGGTTTTGAGAAGAGAGATGTTTGATGAATATTGGGTGTTGTAGCAGAACATATGGAGAGGATGGAATATCTTAAAAAAGGAGCGGCTTTTTTCAAGGAGTGTCAGTGAGAATGAAATATTGGACAATAAAGAGAATGTGTATATGTGTTTCTATACATAAAATATAATCTACACATAACGGTGTTACATCTGACAAAGATTAAAGTCGACAAAAATTTATATTTTTGTTTTCTATTTTTGGATAAAAATTCTACGTTTTGCTTTTAAAATTTCCTAATATCTTTTATTCATAAAATATTATGGCCGTATTTAAGAGGTATTTTTCTATTTTAGACTACTGAAAGGTGACCGTAGTCTGAATAAAGAGGTGACCGCAATTGAGAAGTAAAAATCCTATATTGTAGAGTTAAATTTCTATAGACTGTTTAAAACTGACCGTATTAAAGAGGTGTCCGCTGTAGAGAGGTTCCACTCTATTGCATTTCAATGTAAGCTTTTTTTTTATTGACTTTAATACCAAATAAAACAAAATTTTAATATTTAAAACTACATATTATTTCAATGAAAGTAAAATGTTCAAGTAAATATTCAATTCAAAACATTTTGTTCGAAACAGTTTTAGAAAAGAAGAAAGGAATTCACCTTTTTTCTTAACACTTCTACCTAATTGCCATTTTATTGTTATTAGGCAAAACAATACGATTTTATAAAGTCATGTAACTATTATTTGGTTAGTTGGTTGGTTAGAGATATCAAATCCCTTTCAGCCGTAAGTCTATATGCTCGCATTATGCTTAAGATGGTTAATCACAATTTTTGTGAATTTGTTTTTAGAGTTGGGAGCCTTGGGCATCGAACAGCAGACCTTCAACTGTTAAGCTGAGAGGTATCCTTTGACAATTTGCTTATTCCAGTAATAAAATGCATCGAAAAAACTAAAAAAAATATAGAAAAATCATGGATAACATTGTCCGTTACGATCAAAATGATTAATTAGAGCTTTCTACATGTAATAAAAATAAAATGCTTTAATTTAAAATATTTACGTAAAGTGGGGTATGAGGAATGGAAATAATAAATATGGATCATTTTGACCAACATTCAGAAGATGCGTATATTATACATAAAATAAACACTGAATAAAATGGCTTAGATGTGTAGGCTCTTATTTACACTAAAATTCAGGGCAAAATATAAAAGTATTAATGGCTAATTAATGAAGTAAAAATATTTGTTAAATATTTAGTAGCAAATCAATCTCATTAATAGTTAATGAAACAATTAAATTTCGTTACTTGACTTTTAATCGGTTAATCACGAAAGTCATTATTTGACATAGCTTTTGAAGATGAAGACTTCTACTTAACTGGTGTTTTCTACCCTAAGTTTTGTCTCTTCTGATTAGGTAAATTTTGACAGAAGTAAAAGGAATTTTTATCCTTCTATTTTTCGTTTTTTATATAATTTTTACCGAAAAATAAGATAAAATTGATATAAAAATTGTAAATAATTTTATACAAAAATGATATTTAAAATATTCATCATTTTTTATGAATATGAAAAATATATTACAGCTTCGCTTAACAATAAAGTACGCCTCCTTCATTTTTATATCATTCCATAATGGTCAAAACACAGTAAAAATTTTATCAATTTAAATTCTATTCTATAAAAAATTTACCATATTTTTTCAAAAATACTAGATACGTTCGTTTAACCTTAAGAATAACATATGCCTCTTTCATTATTATATCATAATATTTGAATACACAAAATTAGTTAAATTTTTGTGAAAAATTTTAATAATGGCATTGGCTTATTTTGCTTTGTATCATAATATTCGAATACATAACATTCCATATATATCATTGGAAATGTTATTTTTCAGAAAGCATCGAAGGCAAATGAGAGATTAAAAAATTATGCCTTACCTAAAATTGCATAAAAATTTTAATGACGACCTATATGAAGAGCCTGTGCTAACCAAATTTTGGAGGGGGGGAGGGGGCTCAAAGGAGCTGAAACTATACATTATGAAAATACACACTATAAAATTTTCCTTTCTAGAAGAAAATTTGTTCAACAAGAGAAACAAGAGCTAAAGAAGGTCATAAAAGTAAGGTGATGAGGTGTGAGGAATATAATTAACTATTATAAAACAAAAGTGAAAGAAGAAAATCATTTTAAAAAATATATCATTTTTAGAGAAATAAAGCAATTTAAATGTCAAACATTCAGCCTTCTTGACTTTTCGTTGAAATAGCTCAAAAACTCGAAAACTCTTTTATAGGGCGAAAAACTTCTATCACAGGATGCAGTACTGATTCCTATTGTTAGAGCAGCTTGATACTCAAAAAATACTCTAGAATATATTTATTGAAACTAGCAATGTAAAAAGAAAAGACTTCTTCACAAGCGCACTTTATCAGATGTAATTCATTTAAAACTTATTTAAACATACAATTTTATTCAGTATGGCATTAATTGAATACAAGCAGTTATGTGATCAAGGCTTTGCAAATATTGCTTCAAAAATCATCGAGGAGGCTAAGGTTTCAAAATTCATATTTATTTTAACTCAGTTTGGCTAATTTCAAGTTATAAGTTTTATTTTTTTATAAAATGAGTAAAACCATAAAACTTAATAAGGAAGATCGCTATAATCTTCCAAGGCTTGCATTATGTTTATCTGATTGCATTGATTGATCTGAAAATTCTTAAGAAAAAAATACTTTATTGAAGAAAAACTCTTTCACCTGATGGAAGGAAGATAGTTGTGAAAATTAAACCATTTTTATTTATTTTTTTTTGTTATTTCATTTTTGCCCAGTTACTAAAATGAACTCCATAAATATTACAGCTAAAATATTATTTAGCAAGCAATATCATATCAATGTAAATTTTTTCTTTTTTATATGATATATAATTATGATCATTTTATTTAGATTTCTTTATCTGAAACCATTTTGCACCTGAAAGCTAAAATTAATGATATTCCTATCGAAGAAATTAAGATTTTCTTTGAAGGAAGAATTTTAGATGGTGAGTTTTTATCTAATATATTCTTTTTTTTAGTTATAAAAAATGCTCTAGTTTAAATTCCTTCAGATACGGGATCATACATATCATAACTAATTAAAATAGCTTTTGAAACTGTTACTAAGCAGTATATTTCATTCTAGATGTTTTTCAATTCCAAACACAAAAAGAAGGTAAAGTATTAAATTTCCATACAAAAAAAAATTGCAGAGGTGTAGTGGATGATTATTTTATTTCAAATGCGAAATATACGTAATACTAACTTTGAAAACTGGTATTTTGTCACCCCCGTTTATTCGTGAAAACACCGGTACCAAACATCTTTCGCCGGTAACCAGAGAATTTCGAAAAAAATTTAGAACCAATAAATATAAAAATAAACAATTTAAAAATTTTAATTTTATTTTTATCATTAATAATAATTATAACATTTGGTTTATCACAATAGTTCGTATTCGTTTTTCAAAGAATTTGTTGAACGCGAAAGTGTTTTTTCTTCAAGGTATTTTTTATCCAAAATTCGTTCTGATTATCGCCAAAAAAATTTATAAAATCTAATTTTTCGCATATTTTTATATCAATTCTATAGTATTAGACACTTTTGTGATGAGATTTATTATTTAATTGTAATATATTAAATGTTTACAGCTAATTATTGTCTTTTTGAAATAGTTATTCTTTGTATCATTGAGTAGTCGAATAAATACGTACTACGCATATAAAATAACTCGTTATTTACATATGATATGAGGTTGAACATTGATAAAATGAAATTTGCTATTATTTTGAAATAAATAAATAAATAAAACCAGTAAAAATGTATTTTTCGGAAATTTACCGGCAAAAATCGCCAATGATCCAATATGTTGCGCAAAACGATTCACTCAGTGACCCCTTCTCGACCTTCATGGATCTGCTTCGCGATCCCCTAAGACACCGCGGACTCCAATTTGAGAATCGCTGGGCTAGGAGGTAGTGTTTCAATTAGAATTACAAACAACATAATTTTACTTGCCAAAATTTGTTTAGTTATGGTGGGATTGGGAGCTGACAGTGCAAATATAATGTCAGGTAATAATGGCGGTATGTTCATCGGACAAAAATTTTTAAAATTATTTAAAAAAATAGTTCGCTCCCCTCCTCAAAATTTTAAGGAAACCCTGACAATAGGTTTTCAAAATTTTAAACATTAAGGTGCATTTAGAAATTGGTTGAGCACTTGTCAATAAACTATTATGCAGATTAAGGAAGAAATATGAATAGTCAAAATCAGCGGTAGAGTGTTTTGTTTTCAATAAATTCTATCCAATCAACAATTTTAATCTGCCCATAGATTCCATGAAGATCGGTGATGTTCCCTTGAAAAATGGTTCGAAAGTCTTGCTTATCATCAAACCTGCCATCTTATCCCAGAAGAAATTTCAAATTGAAAGTATTTTGAGTTTGCTCAAGGAAATGTTTTTAAAAAACTCCATATCCGAGCAAAGCACCACAACCGTCTTGAAGTCATTGCAAAAGGTGGTACCCTCTTTCTTCATTTAATCTCAATTGCTTCCTAAATCTACACAATAAGTCTTGCTAGAACAATACATGGCATAACAGTATATAATTACAAAAAAAGTTCTGAATAATTGATTTCATGATAACATCGAAACCGCATAAGGAAAATATAGCTCTGAGATAAAAAAGCTGTATTGTTTTTTTTGATTTCATTCAAATACACTGTTTCTTTTTCTGACCAATCAATGCAAGCCGTTGTTGATAAACGTATAGTTAGTAACTGTTTGAAACCATATGTGGCCTTTCCCCCTTTCCGACTCCTGGAAAAAGATAAGGGCTCTCAAAGGTCCAATAAACATGGGAGAGAAGCGATTAAAATCTAAAATGTAATCTCTACATTTGGCTTAACCCCTTGCATATTATACATAAATTTTTGTTTGAAAATGAAAAAGCCATTGTTTTGAATTACTAAAGAATTTATTTAAAGCGCTACTATTTATACACCATTTTTTAAATCAGGTCAAAAATTAAGGAACTTATATAGCAACTCTCACAACTCACTCATATGGATAAAAAATCTTGATAAAGTTTTGGAATGGTAAATATCACCTTTATTCCTCTCAAAATACAAAATTTTTCTAAGTGATAGTATAATATTTTCATTTCAATATAACTCATATGTTGTTAATGTCAAGCTAAATTATGAATATTTAAAATTCATCATTTTATTTCTGTCAAAATGTGATTTAATTTTGATTTCTGAATAAACGCAACACTGTGCATTAGTGTGTACACAGACTATATTGCTAATGCTTTATATTTTTGTTGCATTATATCATTGTTATATATGTATCAATATTCAATATATATTCGTATTGTAAATATAAGTTATAATATAGTAGTTATTTGGTGACCTAATTATGTCAATCTATATCGATTGTTTGGCAAAGCTTCGAAGGCATTCGAAGTAGTTATTAAGTTCAGGAGTTATTAGTAGTTATATTATTGAGTGTTTTCCACACTGATTTCATTTTATATTTTTCCTTAGTTGCAAATTTAGGAGTCACAGGTGTTCTTATCCCTTCTTTTGTCACTTACAAATTTTTTATTTTTTAAATTTAATGGAAAAAGGAATCAACCTTGAATTAACCCATTAACGCCCAATGTTCCTATTTTGGAACATAAGTAATTTCATCTTCGTCTGCTTTTTTCAATGACTTTGAATATAAATCGTCTGCGTTTTTTAGATATCGTCTGCTTTGCTTGGTCTTAAATGGGTTAAACGAGCGCTTGAACTTATTAATGCCGCTGAGGAAGCATCTCTTTATATAACGCCTCCTATTATTGAATCCAATAATTTTGAAACGGATGATGAAAATTATAAGGAAAATGATATTTCAAACTTTTCACGTAATATGCTCGAAAGGGAAGCGGAAAATCTTTTTCATTCTGTTGAAGATGGCAAGGATACAATTTATGATTTAAATCTTGATTTTAATTTAGAGTCGTGGGTAGGAGGTGAAAATTTAAATTTAAATCTACTCCAAGCATATCAGACTAATAAAAATAATTTTCCAAGCTCGAGTTTTTCATCTGAATCTACGTCTCAAGTATCTGATTTTTTTTTTAATGAGAAAAAATTGAAGAGAATCATTTGGTATTGATATTAAAGAACTAGAAGTTTTTTAAATAAATAAAAAAAAAAAAAAAATATTTGGAATGGGGAAAAAAAAAAAAAAAAAAAAATAAGTCAGTTGGTGGTTATGTCTTGTAAAAGATTTTCGCAAAAAAATACGTCTATTTTCACGATCGAATAAATTTAACTCAAGAATATGAGAGAGTAATAATGCTACACTTTTAAAAGTCAGACCAATTGTTGAGGATTTGAAATATTTTAAAAGATATTGTCCAGATTTTAAAAATTTTGATATAGATGAGAGTATGGGGCCTTATTATGCTGGTTATCGATCTGGGATTAAACAAGCAGTGAGGAATAAGCCAATGAGATTTGGTTATAAAGTCTTTTGTTTAAATACCGATTCAGGTTTTCTAAGAAACTTTGAAATATACCAAGGTAAAAGTGGTATTCAAACTTTATACACCAAAGGGTTTGAAGTCGATGCCGGTATTGTTTTAGTCTTTTGGTTGAAAAATGCAAATATAAACACTTGTTTACTGATAACTTATTTTATTTCAATAAAACTTGTAAAAGAACTCACAAAACGGGAAGTTTTATTTACACGAGTAATAAGAAAAGATCGATTAAAAAATTAGATGAAAGAGGTTCGTATGATGTCAAGGTTGAGACTTCAAAAATTTCTATAGTTTCTTGGAAGGAAAATCCAATTGTCAATGTTGCTTCTAGTGTTTCAAGTGTACATACATTAAAAAAACTAAAAGATGGTGCGTCTCTTCAAGAAAAAAATAGATATAGACTTTCCCAATTCAGTGTATTTATATAATCAAAATATGTGTTTAACGGATTCAATGAATTATATATTTTCATTATACAGACCTGTAATTCGCTCTAAAAATGGCATTTTCTATTTGTGATATTGATGATACAGGCTTCTTTATACAACGCGTATATACTATTTAAAAAAAGTGTAATATGTTTGTCACATCGTAAGGAAAAAAGAAAAAGATGTGCATTGTGTAAATTACAAACGTGTTTTTTTGTTCAAAATGTGATGTTGCGCTTTTTATAAATTTTTGTTGACTTTTTATCGTTCTAATAACTTCAAATTTGTATACATAAACTCATAATAAATACTTAACCAAAAACAAGCTCAATGTTTATTGACAACAGAAGGAAAATTACATAAAACGAATCTCAAAACTGATAAAATTTTATAATAAATCTAACAAAAGCAATATTTTCAATTTTAAATATATCTTTAGATCTAAAGTATACAATTATTTTTAGAATTTTATATTATGATATGTTTTATAATACATGTGCAGTGCATGCAACATTTTCTAAACCTTAATTTGTGAACATATGTTATAATACTGTCTAGCAATTTTTAATTTTCAAAAAATTACTAGGCTAAGAGTAGCTGGCTTTTGGTAATTTGGGTGCGCTGATTCCGAATCTGAAAACCTTTTTTCTCTATCGGGTCTCAATTTTTCGTAAATCGCTTTTTGGACCAAATACTATAATATAGTTTAACTTAATTAATTTAAATGATTTTAACCCATTTAAGACCAAGCAAAGCAGACGACTTTAGTAATTCCTATTAAATTCCATCTGCAAGAATTCGTCTGCGTTCCCTTTGTGAACATTGGTCGTAAATGGGTTAAATGAAAATTTTAATGATTGTTTACCATATTTTATTAACCCATTTACGGCCAATGTTACTATTTTGGAATATAAGTAATTTCATCTTCGTCTGCTTTTTCAATGACTGAATATAAATCGTCTGCGTTTTTTAGATATCGTCTGCTTTGCTTGGCCTTAAATGGGTTAATATACAGCTATATTTAGATTTGCAAAGAAAATATTCGATTTTAATTATTTACTCTTACGATTTTACATGATAAAATGTTTCAAAAAGTTGTACAAATAACTAAAATTGCAAGAAAAAGGCATAAACGAAACAAATATAACTTGTGAGCTGTCTTTAACGGTACTTAGGATTATTCTTATGCTTGCTACCGGGCTCATTACGTTGTAGACTACTCCAAATAAAGTCTGCCAACATAGCCGGGCTCCACTTTTCTTTGTAACGAGTTTCCATTGCAGCTATGCCTTGAATTTGTTCACCGTGTTCATCACTTAGATCTGATGGATTTTCTAGAAAATATGAAAGATGGGAGTGGAGAAAATGGATCTTTTGCGACATGTTAAATCCCAATCTCTGATACGATTTGATCAAATCAGCTACTAAAACTTCATAATCCGCAGACTTATGCTTCCCCAAAAAACGATTGCATACTCGCTTGAAACTAACCCATGCTGCTAGTCCCAGTTCAGTCATAGTATCATCAAAAGCGTCAAGCATAAGTTTTCAAATGTGTGGAGCAACAAATACACCTTCCTTTACGTTTGCATCACTTAATTTGGGAAACTTTTCTTTCATATACTTAAAAGCAGGTTTTCTAGGGCTTTTACAAATTGCTTGATTAACCCTAATTTAATATGCAATGAAGGGAGAATGATTTTTTCTTTTTCCACTAGTGGTTCTCGAATGACGTTGTGGGAGCCTGGCGTACCGCCGTCTCTTGGTTCCCATTCTGAACGTATGTAATGTTCTTTTTTGCGCGGCTATCCCATCTGCAAAGGAAACACATATATTTTGTGAAACCTAATTGAAGTCCACCCAAAATTGCAACCACTTTTAAATCACAACAGATTTGCCATTTATGCTCTTTGTACTTTATCTTTTCTAGAATAAATGCCAAATCTTCGTAATTCTCTTTTAAAACCACCGGATGGGCAACTGAAATCGATGGTAGGCCGTTTTCATCATGCAGGAGTACAGCTTTTGTTGAAGAATTGATATACAGTCTCGATTCTGTAGGGTCGTAGCTGAAATTCAAATCCATGAACAGTCCAAGAATGTTATACAATATGACAAATTGTTTTCTAATGAAAATCTATGTACAAAGTCATCAGAACGCGATCTGAACTTACTTACTCGAACATCTTTATGCAGCAAATTCTTTTCTTGTAGTCGCGAAGCTAACACTTCATTCTGATGTTTTGTTAAATTCAGATCTCTCACGGCGCCTTTTCTAGAACCATTTGCCCATTTCGATATAGCAAGGAAGCAAAAAGAACAGCATATATGTGGTGTCCATTTCTTGTCTTGATCTCCCACTTCAATGTGGGAATATAGTTTATAAAGTTTTTTGACGTATTTTGATATTTTTCGTTTATAAGCCTTTGTTGATAAACATCCACAAATAAAACAAAAATTACTCGGATTGTTTTTATAAGTTCCTCTATGCATTTTTATTTATGTGAGTATTATACCTAGCTGAAAATAAAAAAAAGATATATACATGTTAGATATATTAGGTAATTATGAAACTGACGTGCAAGTGTCAAATTTACATAATAATGTAAAAATTTCAATCACGATTCACAAAACATTGAGACCTAATAGCCAAAAATGTCTGTCATTTTCGTAATCTACGCAAAATATTACCCCAGAAAAGGTCCTTCTCTGCTCAGTAATTTTTTGGTTGTTGGACAGTATTAACGCTTTTTAAAAACGTTATTTTTTTGATTTTTAGCGAATAAAATAACTCTAGAGAAAAGTATTTTATGATTCACAATAAATAAACAAAATTTTTTTTTAGCCAAGAAATTTCTCTTTATTTTCTTAATCTACAAAAATTCGAAAAATACTATCAATTTATCAAAAACCCGTTTATAATCTCGATTAGTAATCTGGCCTCAGAAGACTTTATAATTAAAAACAGTTTATTGATTTGGTTAATGATTGAGGAGGTGCAAAACATGTGTTTCTGAAATATCTCATAGCGATTTGGGAGAGTCCTATTGCTCTGAAAGCTGATTCGATTTGCCACTACATATGCGTGTGAGCAAGTGTTTTGCATGCAACTTGCCATTCAAACCAAATTCCAAAACAGATTGGAAGAGAGTAATTATATGGGAGTTAATTTGGCCAAAACAGCCAAATTTATAACTGGTTTAGACGAAGCAGATGCCGTCCATCCCATTGAGATTTGAATTGTTAAGACAATTTTTTAGTACAGTAGAAAATTATAGTTAGCCCGCTACGCCGAAATTTTTAGAAAGTTTCTGATCTTTAAACTCAACAAGGGAACAAAATCATTCTTATATGATAGATCTCATCAGATGTAATTAAGTCTTTATTCCTCATTATTGCCATTTACCAGTTATTGAAACGGATAGTCACAGTCAATCTGTATAGTCTGTTAGATATGCTATACTCTTTAACCAAGTGAAGGTTTTATACCATGCCTCTAACAATGATCTTTTTTTGTAAATTTTTAGGGAGCTGAATTTTTGGTTGAACCGATTTTATATTTGGTGTTCGAAGGTTAAACATGTCTTGTCTTCTAAAGACCACATCGAAAGGGTTGTATTAGAGGTCTCATTAGTAATACAATCACTCATTTATTCGACAACCCCACTATCCAATCCAATATTGATTAGGAGCTAAATATTTCTCAGCCTCTCATCTCACTAATTGTCAACATGCCTAGTTCATATCAAATGAAATGATTACTTTGTACTGAAATGCATCGTTGCTTAAAATTAAATTTTAAAGTTTTTGGCAACGAAATGTTACCAAGTTTGATTAGTAACACAGAAAAATAAAGAATCATCTTCATATTCTATCCACACATATATTCAGTCAGTAAAGTTTGAAAATTTACTTAAGATATGAGTCTATGAGTTGACAGATATGTAGCCGTGAATTTAAATTTAGACATTTTAAATAGAAATTGATGATTTAAAATTTTTGGAAGAAATATGCAAACTTTAAATTTATATATAGCTATTCCAATCCCTAAGTTATACGCTAAAAATGAAATTATTTGTACTGTTTTATTAACAAAAATTTTAAACAAAGGGTAAAAACATTGCTAACTATTCTAAGAAATTTTGATAAAAAAACTAAAACATTAAAAAAACGAATATCTAAGGTGATTATTTAAATTAGTCCTGCTCCAGAATAAAGGAGATATAAGGCAAAGAAGTTCGATGGAAATAAAGAGAACTTACACACAAATAATAAGTTTAAAAGAAATAAAAATAACAGAATATTTTGTATTTTCCAATATTTTCGATTAAAAAGTACAAGTATATATTTTAACATAAGAAAGATTATTCTATATATTTTTTTTATATATGTTTAGGGAATTAAAAAACAGAAAAATTATTCAGATATTACACTATTTGAAACCTTATCTGGATATTTCATAGTAATAAAGACTTCAAAGAATTTTTGCACTTAGTAAAGATATAAAAATGAAAGTATTTTATACCACTAATAGTAATTTTACGAAAAGTTGTACGATGTTTAATAGATGGAATATGAATGTTATTGTTGTTTCAGGTTGAGTAGCTATATAAAGAAGAGCTGAGACCGAACAACCAAGATAAAAAAAATTTACATACAAAACACGAAAAATCAATTGAAGAACACGATCTTTTTTCCTTTCACTTTCTCGTATTCAAACATGTGTTAGCACTGCGAGAGAAACCCGTTTACATGTTCTTTGTGTTATCTTGTTAAGGATTTGTCAAATGGCTTTGCAAATGCTAATCTGGATGTGCTCGAAAAGATGTGCGAAACTTACCTCCTCAGCAATGACTCAAAAGTCCAATCAAAATGGAAAGTGTCCATTGCAAGTTAGATGTGCAATTAAGTATAAACAGATTAAACAGTATAAAAGTTGTCTCTAAGTGTGAAAATATTTTTACCTTTTTAAATAAAATAGCATTATATGATTTTATTTGTTATTTCATCAATACTCTGGCCCCAAAAGTTTCCTACTTTTTGAAATAAATTATAATATAGCTAATTAAAATTATATTATAGTAATGTTACTTGCAACAACAACTTTTATCATGTGACTTTTTGTAGACAAACGTACACGCATATTAAAAAAAAGCACATATGTATCATATCAATTAAATTATTTGAGTCAATTAAAAAAATAGAGTAAAAGTGGTTTTATTTATAGCATAATTAATTTTATTGAATTTTTTTTATATCAATATAAAGTATTCCTTAGCTATATGACTAGGTATGCTTTGATATGAGTTTATAGAAAATCACTCTTGTCCCATAAATTGAAACAATGTACTATATTTGAAAGTACTCATCGCTTTTGCCTATTGAAATAAGATTTATATTTGGATCTAGTTTTATAGTCGATTCGAATGACATATTTTGAAAGGTGCATACAACTTTAAAATCACAATAAATTTAAGTTGATCATCTTTGGAAGAAGCTAATCATCCTTCAACTATTTAGTTAATCAGCACTGCCATTATTGACATTAGATTTGGGCAGAAGGCCTTGATTTTAATCCAAAAACATGACATCAACTTTCACAAATCAATATAAAGCACTAAAAGAGTATTTTGATTAGTTAAAAATGTATCATAGAAATATGAAATCAAAATTAGAAGCTTCATTAGGAAAATTGTGTTAAGTTCCTTGTAGGGAAGAAATGTCGCTTTCTCATTTGGGAATAACTGATCAATAGATTTGTAGAAAAAATTTGTAATTTAAACACTTACGGTGTAAGCAAACTTGATCTCAACTCTCAAGTTATATTTAGTAGCGTTTTTGTTGCATTCTTATTGGTGATATAAGATAGAATCATCAATTATATCACGAAGGAAAAAAATTAGTTTATTTTTCTGGCTAAAATATATATAAGCAAATTAACAGCTTATTAGGCATTTGATATACAGCTTTCAATACTTTTATATGGATTTACAAAAATACTGTCAATAGGTCGATTTACTTAATATTGAAAATGAATATGACCACAAATTAGCCAGGTGTAAACAGCAATCACAATTTAAGCCTAGACTGCAGTGATTCTCAACTGCGTCTATCAACAAGTCAACATTTATTGATTTATGAATAATATGCTTTATTAATTTTATGATATACAGTGTAAGTAACTAGAATACTATTTCAGAGTTAATTAAAATACGCTTTTTATAAAAACCGATTTTATGTTCTTGATGCGGCCCTCTAGTGAAATCTTGGTACTTAGTTTGGCCCGTTGTTAAAAAAAAAAGGTTTACAACCACTGGTCAGGAGTGACAAATATTTTCAGATGGATAAGTTGAATTTAAAATATTAAAAAAATATATTTTCGCACCACAGGCAAAATCTTTCGAGTCACACCAAAATTTGGTTTTGATTACAATATCTAACCTAGAAATCATGCAAGTTGAATGCATTTTTATAAAAAAATAAATAAATAACACCTTCAGATTTGCAATCAACTATTTTGTGGGTTCACCTGATAATTTTGTAAAAAAATATTTTACATCTTCGCGAAAAAATGGTCGAAACGAATAAAAAAAAGCTTTTCATGAATAAGGTTAAAAGGATAGGAGTCGAAGCTTTAGTATAACTAAGCCGTCTGTTTTCGTAGAACTGATTATACTTTTCTTACCCATGTCTGACTACTTAGCACGTGACGATACCAACATTTATTGCATGTTTCGGCCATAGAATTAAACTTTTCTATTAATAAATCTTATTATTTTTATAGAGTATTTTTGGTTCTAACTTATATTTTTCCTCAATATTTTAATTTGGAAACAAAACCATATGGGCACTTAGAGTTGATGTCGTTTCTGATTATAATTAGAATCACGCAAATTCCTAAAATGGTAATCAAAATCATATTTTTTTTAAAAGCCCAAAATCAGACTCTCTCACAAATTGCAGCGTTGGAAGCTTCGCTGGTATATATCAGGAGAACGAGAAAGGTTTACATTTACAGAACGGCCAATTTTAAAAAGTCCCATGACTGACCGTTATAGAAAGGTTTTACTGTATATGGATATTTTAGCGAATCATGCATCAACACAGATGATTATCCATTAAGTTACTGGAAAATATGTTTTTTTAGCAATCACATCAGAATTAGAAGCGTTATTTTGAGAATCAGAATTTTAAAAATAATCAAAGTTGTAATTAAAAAATCAGAGAATCTGAATCATTATTACCTAGAATCGGCACTAGAGACTCATGGAGGCACTCTTTTAATCCAAAACAAACGTAGGAGTTGGTTTTAATTATTTGGAGTCAGAGTCGGGTTTTTAAGGTGTTTGGAATCGAAGTCCCCCCAACTCGCAGACCCTCTTTTTGAGGGAAATACAAAAGTGTGGAGTGTCTCAGTCAGGTAGAGAAAAAATTTCATTTAAAAAAATACACAAAAGTGCTGAAAGTAAAAAGTTCGTATCACCAAAGAAAACAAAGTAATGTAAAAAAGTGGAATATCACTGAAAGTTGACATCCAGCGCCAACTTCTCAGGATCCATCAAAAGCGTGAAGAGGGAGCTGGAGCTGACATCGCCATCACAATCATCTGTGAAGTCCACCATGTCGCGGTAAGTAGCGTTGTACGTGGGAATGATGGCTGGACCGAGCGCTTGCCTGCAAAACTTCTTTTCCATCTGGATCTTCATGTTTTCTGGACGATTTCGTCTCATCAAGCTGTTCATTTCCACTATCTCCCGCTCCAAAGCTTTCTCTTGTAAGGGGTGGGTGGGATTGAAAAGGTTGGTTGCCCTGACCCCAACTCCCCCGTCCACTTCTTTAAGGGGCGTGGATCTGATTGCATGAGCATGTGCAGTCAATCCATCCGATCCTTGAGATTTGTGTTGAAACATGCCTTTCTACTGGTAAATAATCTTAAATTGAAAAACATATCCATTGTTAAAGCATCAAGTAAAAAGAGTAGATAAAGGCAGTAGTACTCTAATTCTTAAAATTAAATTTAACTAGGGGTCCATGGAAGAATTTGAAGGGGTCCATGGAAATTCTACTTCAAACTACTTATGCTGAATCTCCTTTAATATACTTCTATTTTCCAAATCAATATAAATATATATATTTAGAGCTTTTTAAAATAAATATTTTCTTCCCTTTTCTAAAGTTTTATATTTTGAATCTTTATGTATGCTTTTTATTAGTTACAATATTTTTGAAAAATTTATATTTTAATTGAAAAAAAATTTTATTCACATTTTATGTCAGGCTTTACGATTTCTCTGATTTCATATGAATAAGCATACGATTTAATCAGATGACTAAAATCATTTTTTGCATAAAAATCTTTCATTAATTTTGTTGGCTCAAACTATTCAGTTGTAGGGGTCCACAGGTAAAAAAAAAGTGACTGAAAAAGGTGGAACGGGATAAAAAAGGTTGAGAACCACTGCTGTAGAGGATACGTCAAATTAGTTTTTAAAAAACTTAAGTTATGCTGTACATTTTTTAAGTTTTTGTTGAAGCTCTATAACTTTTTCTGATAGACTTTTTTTTAAAAGTTATTATAAAAGGCAAATCATTGCAAAATGTTAAGTTATTTTACTTTTTGTAGCTTGCATCAATTTAGCTTTTAAACTATTTTTGAATGATGCTGAGAAAAATGAAATAATGCAATCTTAATTTATTGTTTGCACAATTATAACTTCATTTTATACCCTTGCCTCTGAACACATTTTTTCATATAAACACCGCAGGATGTCTAGTAGACTCTTTGCCTTCAGACTACATTCTCTCATATAAAACCATCCAACCTCCAGTTATTTGTTTTCAGTTGTTTTCTCTATGAATCAAATATCCTTTCATCAATTCCTGTAATGTGACTGGTAGACTACTTCATTTTCAAATGAAAAGTCTATTCCACACCCCCCCCCAACAATTTTGGATTTTTTTAAACTAGTGTATATTCTGCAAATTTAATTAAAATATTTTCGCTGGAAGTATAGTATTCAAATTCACCAAATTTGTAAAAAAATATAAAGTAGTCTTATAAATTTAAGACTTTAGGTATGCGCTGAATACACCCTATTTTAAGGGATTGCTTAAATATTTGGTTTCCCGTGGTATTTCCAGACCACTAATTTTGAAAATTGCAACAAAAAAATTTCGCCCCCCAATAATTTCGAGGATGTGCGCCCCTGAGCGATATGTAAGAAGCTTATCGGCCAATCTTATATCTATTCTAATATTTCGCTTATTAATCATTTTTGGACAGTGTCTATGAATTTATGTTTAATCTAACATACATGAATATAACTATTTATGAAATCGAAGTTGCAATAATTATTAAGACTCCGATTCCTTCTCAAAAGATGCGAGTTCCCAACCCTGGTTGCGAAGTAGGAAGTCGAAGATAGAGAATTAGGAGTCGTACTCGCTATCTAATAAAATTTTTCGGAAACAGAGTGAGTTTTTCAAAAAGCATCAAAAAAATTTTTTTCATGTATTTTAAATAGTGGAAAAAAATAAATATAACTTTTAGGAAGGACCAAATCTATTTAAATTATGAAAGTGTATAAATATTGGGTACTTTTATGGTGTCATAATGTTTTAGACAAATATTAATTTTGACTCGCATAGAGATGTGTGATCAAATAAAATTTCAGGTAAAGTTAATATAATAGAATTTTTCAAGCTTTATACATCACTTTATCATAAGGTTGTCGCTAGCACCACTATGAGGCTGCCTAAATGTCCGATGTCTGAAATATACCTCACAAAACACCATTGATATTTTATGTATATGGCTAAAATATTTAAATAGATAATATACTAATATTAAAAATTTTTGATTCTTCATTTCCATTGTTGACAAAATGTAGCGCGGAGGGAGGGGTGCAAAAATCGGGAGAAAAATAGGAGGAGTTAATGCTAAAAGCAATTGCCAAACACTTTGAAGTTAATAAATATATAAAATGTGAATTATAAATTTTTTATTTTTTGCGGATTAATAATTATATGAGAGGTCTGAATTGAGGGACGAATTATACACTGAAAATAAAATAATAACACAGATAAGAAAGAATTCGAAAGTCAATGCATTCAAAATATGATTATAAAATAACAAATTTATCATATTAACCTTCAATTATCACGTGGAGCTTTTTGCTTTAGAGAGCAGCCTTGTGGTGGGTGCCCACTCATCAGAGAGTATAAAAAAATGTTTAACTTGGATGCCAGGATTGAGCATAAGGTTTGTTCATACCTTTAACTAGAATTCTTGGAAACAGAAATGAAAGTTTTCAAATAGAAGTATCATTTGTAGTAAATTAAGATTTTATGATCACTCTACGATAATAATACTACAAAACTGTCAACCGGGCACTAACAAAAAGAGGTAGGCATTAGAAACACTTAAAAACCCGTTAAACTACCGCATGTCATAGGATTGTTCATATTTTTTTGTTTTATAATTATTGCAAAACTTCTGGATATAATCAATTGTTTAAATGATATAATTTAAATAAATTCGCTTTCTTCTGTGCATTTAATATATATTCGAAATTTTGATAAGTTTTTATCGTATTTAGAGCCGGTAATTCTTAAATTTAAACAATCATAGTTTTCGATTTTAACCTTTCAGTACACGGGTTTATAATAATTAGAAAAAAAGTTAAGGAAAATTTTAAATTCAAACAAATATTCCTTTTATTTTGACCAAAAATAAGACGCAAATATATCAGCATAAATTGAAAGACTAGAATGTTTGTTAAAAAATTTATTGTTAGTCTCTATTGCAAATAGCGGATAGGCTGAGATCTTTTATTTTAAAATATATCTTCTAACGCTCAATAACTAATTTTTAGTATCTTGGGAAAGAAATTGAGTAAACTACTTTATCATATTTGTTCATAGCTGTAGCAACAGCACGGCACCAGGAAAATAAACAAACGATTTCATATAAAAAAAAGTGATAGAAATCCAAAAATTAGAATAGTACAAAAATTTTAAAATATACTTATAACAAAAAATTGGTAGGTTTAATATGAGGATTATATTTTGATGATAAAAATTAAAATTATAAAAAAAAATTCCACTAGCTGACGTTGCCTAACAGAGATAAAATTTAAAAATAAAATTATTTTTTTCATAAAAAAAAAATATATATATATATATTTTATATTATAATCAGTTTGAAAAATATAAAAAGGAAATGAAACATACACAAGAATCAGTTATATACATTTGCTACATGTGTATTGTGTTGCAAATTTATCATATTCATTAATACATTTTTTTTATTGAAATCTTGAAAACTATCAATGATTTTTCAATACAAAATTCTACAAGAAATTCATTCCAATGTTTGATTATCCGTATCCTTAATGATTTTTTGGTGGAGAAAAAATTTTTGTTCTTGTTAAAACTAAACTGTCAAACCTGTTTAAGACAGTCACCCTTGGGACCAGTCAAAAGCGGCTGTTTTACGCAGGTGGCGGTTTTATCAAGGTTCACCTTCAGTATCTGAAAAATTTATCATATAAAATTAACACAATTTCAAAAAAATTTATCAATAAAAACATTTATTAGAATATAACAGGAAAAACGCATAAAAACATTTAATTCATTATATATAAAAAAAATTCACTTTCTTTTAAAAAAGTTCGTGATGGTTGTTTGCTTTGTATATTTTTTCATTCTTATGTTAATGGTAATATCTTGCATGTCGAAACAATGTTCTAGCATGTCATTGTTTCCTGTTTGCAAAGAAAATTGCTTACATATTTCTATGCAGTCTTGGACGTGAGTTAAAGAAGGTGGCTTGAACGATTCTTCAACTGGCTCTTTACCATCGTCATCATCATCACCATCTGAGTCCTTTTCGTTATCATGAAGAATATCTGAAGCGGAGCGATCCCAGTCAATATCATAATTTGAGGTAGGAAGGTCATTATCAATGGGGTGAAGATTGTTGAATTGTATTCCAAATAATTCTTTGGAAAGACATAAAACTGATGAAGAAAATCATTGGTTTCTTCGAAAACATCAACGTCAATCTCCGTGCTTTCCATATCTGATGTGTTTACATTCGGGAAAACCTCTGCAGTAAATCGAGCTCGAGCAAAACACTTATGAATAATGGAAGATGTCATTTCATTCCAAGCTTTATGGACCCAGTTGATAGCATCCAAAAGAGAAATTTTTCGGAGAATTTTCGGACCAGTGATGGACTCATCATTCGCAATGTTGTCACAAACTGTAGCTGTCTGTCTCTGTATTTTAGCTTCATGGCCTGTATGATGCCTTGATCCATGGGCTGAATAACTAATGTTGTGTTTGGTGGCATAAAAACTAATTTAACGCTAGTAAGTGTCAAATGAGGGTGCGCAAGAGAATTGTCCAACAATAATAAGACTTCTCGTTTTTGATTTTTCATTTGACAATCAAACCTTTTTACCCAATTATCAAAGATTTCACCTGTCATCCACGACTTTTTGTTTGACTTATATTTAACAGTAAGTGAATGTTTATCAATGTTTTTAAAACAACGAGGATTTTCCGATCACAAGTAAAGGAAATTTCTTTCCAGTCATTGAAGCAGATAAAGCAACGGTAATGCGGTCTTTAGACTGTTTACCGCCATGTGTGTTATGCCCTTTAACACGAAATGATTTGTTTCGCTGATTGTTTCTGTAGAACAAGCCGGTTTCATCCATGTTAAAAATGTTTTTTTGGCTCATACCCAGCACAAATGGCAGAAAGCTTTTTTTTCCAATTACAAACAACACTTGTCTACATCACCACTTTCCCCAGACACAGATCGAAACACAATATTATGACGCTTTACAAACTGACTTGTACTCGTCTAGTTGTAGAGTCTTGAAAGCACTTTCAACTTAGTTCATTAACTTTTTCATTTCCTGTTTTTCGCATTTTACGTTTACGATCGTTTGGAGCATTGTTTTGAAAATCATGCAAAATTTCGGCTTTTCGCTTCATAATATTTTGAACTTGATCTTTGCTGACCCTGAATGCGCCAGCCACTTTACGTGAACTTTCCATTTTTTCGTACATTTCAATCACCTTAACTTTATCTACAAGGGACAGAGTTTTTTTATTTCCTTTATACGTTTTGATAGAAAACAATTATTATGTGTTAGCTCTAAATAAAGCAAAAATATGTGATGAAGAAACTTTCATTCTAAGTAAAACAGTTGCCACGTAAATACGTATACATCATTAATTACAATTATCAATGCTGCATGAATGACATAAGGCATATGCGTGTTAGTCGTATACATGAAATCTTATTTTATCTACCACTCTGCATAACTTGATACACATCGAAGATTACCGTTCATCGTTTCCTTTGAGGACCAACATTTTGAAGAGGAGATTCGTCTGCTTTCTTTTTCAATTGAATTTTATATATTCAAAGCAGGTGATTTTCATTTCTTGGGTCACTTGTGTCCCACTGGTCCTCAAAGGGTTAAAAGTGATCAAGATGTACGCGTGCCAGTCATATGATAAATTACATTTCAAGTTTAGTTGTAATTCATGTAACATCATTAGAAAGTTACTTTTTGTCATCTCAATAGTCAACTGATGCAAGATTTCATTTTCTAGTAATGTAGATAATAAATAAGGAGGGCTAACAAAATAATATACTACTCTAGTATGGTGCGTGGCGTTCTTGGGCAAGTTTTTATTAAGATTCGGACTCCAATATAGTAGCGCCTGGCGCCGTTACAGAGGTGGTGGTCTTTTACAGGGTATTTTTAATGTAAATTTGATCGGGACTGTAAGAAAGTGGCGCTCTTAAAGAAGTGGCGGTCTTATAGAGGTGGCGTTTAGAGCAGGTTTGACTAATTGATGACTGTGAAACGGGAAATTTAGCGATGGGAGAAGCGAAACATAGTTACATGTATAAATATAATATAGGGTATCATAACGTAGCTGGGACATATTGTAGATTTACTAGAATAATATATACATGGGAAACACTCGTAAATGCACACGACATATATACAAAAGTCTCTCTCCTTTTACGAGATGCAGCTAACACAATAATAGTCTTATTCGTACTCCGGGATACTATTCGGAAGTACTAAATATATATACACTATATATATATATCGATATGATTATGGTTGTTTTCATATTAAAAATGAAGTCTCCTCTTGTTTCTAATTTTTCAATTTTAATTCAATGGGAATTACCGTTAAACAAATCATTTCTAAATTTTCATTCCCGAAAAAAATGTCAACAAAAAGATTTCTTTTGATTAAACATTTCATTCAAGGTTTTAATCCCTAAACACATTTAAGCATGCTCTTAGACCATTTTGCTTCAATCCTCTGTGAAATATTTATTTTGACTTTTCATAAAGGTCAAACATTTTTCACTCACCCAATTATATCAAAAACATTTGTTTCACCCTCAACTATTTTTCTCAAGCTCTTCAAGATAATCTTAACGCCTCTTTGAAAAAAGTGAAGGATTCAACACTCGATAAAAAGTTTATTTTGGTGTGCAGTGAGAATAAAGTTGTCGAGGTAAACACATTTTGCTTACTTCTTTTTTTATGGTGTTTTACAATGCCATGTCAACGGTTAAAATTTTTGTCCTATATGAAGATCTGCCTTTTAATTTATAACTGTTCAATACGGGTTATTATCAAAGGAGTGACAAATCAAAAGGATGACATGACAAAAGAGCGACAAAATATAAAAAAATTCAAAAGAGTGACAAAATATACAAAAATTTAAAAGAGTGACAAAATATATAAAAATTCAAAAGTTTTACCTACCTACCTTTCCTTACATAAAAAAAAACTCTTTTGATTTGTCGCTCTTTTAATCGCTATTTTAAGAGTGACAAATTATGTCACTCTTTCGATTTGTCACTATTTTA
Source organism: Nectonema munidae (assembly GCA_030549495.1). Classification (NCBI taxonomy): domain Eukaryota; kingdom Metazoa; phylum Nematomorpha; class Nectonematoida; family Nectonematidae; genus Nectonema; species Nectonema munidae. Next base: position 371,928 of record JAUIRK010000894.1, read on the forward strand.
ATCTCTATTTTAAGAGTGACAAATTATGTCATTGTTTTGATTTGTCATCCTAATGAACATCTCCCGTTCAATATACATAAACTGCTAAATTAATCTAATAATCTAAATAGAAATCTCAAAATGTTTGCTTTATACAAATACGATTATGTCACATCCTTGAAATTATGGGGGGGGGGGGGGGGGAGGGTTCAGGCTTCTTCCAAAAAGGACAACAAAATTTTCGGAATTCCTACTCCTCTCTTGTCTATTCTATTTCATTCTTAATTAAGCTTAATGTAAACTTTAACCCCCGCCCTATTAAGCTTAACGTCAACAATGAGAGGAATTATAAATAACAACATGCATAACCAAACTTTCTCCCTTGAAATAGATGCGCACTATTTCCAAATTATGTGTAGAAAAGGGGTAAAGATATCAATTAACAATAAAAAAATTGGAAATTTTATTGAATGAAAAAAATCCTTCGTTAATTTTCAGTTGTTCCATTTCTTCTTTCTAAAAAATGAAAATCTTTTATTGAGAAAAATAAATTAAAAAAAACACATCCAAATTACATAACTTTTCTGAGGTAATTTCTATCAAAAAATGAAAAAACAGAACCAAAGCTAGAAGACTTGGTATTAGAATTTTTGTGTATAAGAATAAGTGTAAGTCAGTTAGACTCAAAAAAGGGTATAAAATAAAGATAAAATTGTTCAACCAAAAACCAAACAATAAATTAAGATTGCATTACTTCATTTTTCTCAAGTTTAAAAGTTAAATTGGTGCAAGCAAACAACAAGTAGTCAAACTATAATTTTGCCCGAGTCAGCTTCCAAAAACAAAGTTAAAAAATATTAAAATGTAATAATAAATTTTTTATGAAGCAAAATAAAATACTTAAATGATACAAACAGAAAATAGTCAAACGATAAATTCAGATACTCTTACTTGGACGTTCTGATTCAAGATCTACAAAAAGTAAAACAACAACGTTTAACCTTTTGCGATGATTTGCCTTTTATAATAACTTTTAAGCAAAAAAAAGTCTATCAGAAAAAGTTATAGAGCTTCAACAAAATAGATCAAGTACATTTTTAACAACTAAAACATTTTGTTTGGATATTATATTTTTATTATAATAATCAACAAATTTTAATGATTTAATTAATTATGTACAGTGTTACTCACAAAATTTAACAATCGAACATTATTAAAAAAATAGGGTATTTTTGCCTTTTAAACGGAATAGCTAGTCAAAATATTCATTCCCAAATATCTATTGTTGAAAGAAATTTCTTGATTGAAAAAATTAAGGTTTTCAAATGTTACAAAATGTAACAAATGTACTGATAAAGATTAAAAGTGATCTTTGTTGAAAAATTTTTAACGCAAGTCTTACAATATTCATTCATATAAAATTGTAACGCTTGATAACTTTACTTTTCTCTCATTTAAAAACATAAACAAATTTTGATTTTTGCAAAATGTTTGGTGTATTAAGTTATGTTAAAAGTAAAAATTCGAAAATAAAATATGCAACCAAAAATCTGTGATTAATTTGAATAGCTGAACTTTGGTGTCATTAAAAAATGTTCTGAAAATATTGAACTAAAAACATATATTTCATATATTTTTAATATGAATAAATATATGATAAAAACATATATTTCATTAAAAATTTGAATCAATATTTTTGGAGACAATTTGGAAGTAAATCTTAAATTTGAAACACCTATAGGTATTTTCGAATCCTAAATGCGAATACTCACTCCAGATATAATACCAACATAGCAAAAACACTCATTTTATGTAAAACTTGAAAAAATATTTTATTAGATATAATTTTCATCAATTAAAATTTTGATTGACATTTTCTAAAGAGTAGACATGATTATGTTAAAATCAAATATATTAAATGTCATTGGCTCAAAAGTGTATATAATTTTAAATTTTCAAAGGAGAATCTAATATAGCCCCTAAGTTAACTACAGATAATGCCAAAAATATGTTGAAAAATATTAATTTTTGATTTTTATTGAAAGTTTTTGACAAGTGGGTCATTTAATTACCATAGAAATAGTACCAAAAGATGCAGCTCCTAAAAAATTTCTTCTGTAGATTCTATTAAACAAGAAAAATGATTTATCAAACATTCTTCTATCTTGAGAGGAAATAACTTTGTAATTCAGAACAATAAGTGATCTTCCAGTTGAGGTTTAATATAAGAAAAATTTTAACTTTGGTCGAAATTGTGAATATATCAAATTCTTTGGAAAAAGTAAGTTTGCCAAATTTTTTGATGTTTCTTTATACAATTCTCAACAATTAGCTAAAAAAATTGCCGACCTGAATTCCATTTTCGCCCAAAAATGGGGGATCTGGCAAAGGTTTGGAAACCCTCGTATAGAATATGGACCTAAAACTTTTAATTTATAAATTGTGATATCAAATTTTCAATGTGATGACAGGGGTATTATTATCTTATTATATTTTGAATTGATTCTAAAAAACCTTATTTTTCATTGAATGGCAAAAGTTTGCTCCTATACACATCTTTCTTGTAGATTGAAAATTGTTCAAACTTTTATTAAAATCAGCAATGACGATTACAAAAAATATCTTTGCACTTTGGGCAAAAGAAAATGCATCGAAAGAGCAAAATATCATGAAAGATATTTTACTTTGTTTGTGCATCTGTCACTTTTCTACTTCTCTGCCCCTTTTCCTATCACGTGATTTGGGAAGTTGATGAATTGAATATAAAATACTGCCTCTCTACCAAAATTTGCCTTGCATAACAAGATTTATCAAGAAAGGGTATATCTTTAAATTCATGTTATAATTTCCGTGATAAAAACACCTCTTAACCCAACATTTTATTTCAAAATAATTCATCTTGTTTGCTTCATTTGCACGCAATGAAGTATTCCTAGAATTGCGAAAAAGAGCAGATATGATCATTAGCATTTCATTTTCTTTAAAAAAAAATTCCCTTCAAATTTGCATGAAAATGCGTGTTTTTAGCGTTAAGAAATTGAACCTTGGAAGAATGTAAATTTGTTATAGAATATAATACAGTATACACTATTCATTGATGCCAATCTCATTCAAAAATCGTTGTACTTAGATATTTCTAGTTTGGTATTATGTTTCAGAATAAATTCGTTTCTTCTTTATTTTCTTGTAGAAAAACGTAAACTAAATTTGAGCCTTTGGAAAAAAGATACGAAAAACATAATGTGTTTATTGCATTCGCCCGAATCGAATTAAGACTCTTTGAGTAATTTTTGTTTTTATAAATTATATTTAAATTCATTTTTCTAATATGTATAGAACTAGATTAAGAGGTATAAAATAGGGTTAATTTCAGAGACTCTACCCATCAAACTATTTTATTATAGCGAAGTAAAGTTATTTAAAAGTTTATTCGTATCAAAATTTTTAATCAGATTTTCTTATAAACATATTTATAAAAACGAAGTATTTATATATACATATGGCAAATAATGAATTAAACGTTACATCGATTTTGATGATTAATTTTCTGCTTTCTTTTTCAACGAGATTTGAGGACGATATTCATTTCTTTGAACACTACTTGTGTTACCCTAATCATCAAAAGCTTAATCGTGTGTCTTTTTTGCAATGCTTAGAAAAATTTCTCTAAATGTCTCAAAGTTTTGGAATGTATGGAAAGAATTTTTAATATTTACTTTTTATCAACTGGATTTGACTTGTTGGCGAAAAAGCTCCAAACTTTAATGTGTAATGTTTTGCAAGGATTTCAGATATAACTCGTCTTTATCATACTTGAAGAAGATGTGAACTGTTGCATTAATGATAATAATGATAATCCGAAATCTTTTGTATTTGTCATTTTTGGCACCATGTGCAAGCAAAAACTCTATTCCATTAAAACGGAATAATGAAAATTTAATACTTTTAGTATTTTTTTTGTAAATCTAAACTCTACAATCCACTCAATTTGAAGTTTTATAAATCAATTCTTTAAGAACTTCTGTGGCACCAGTCTTACAAAAATTTCGTTGAAAAGGAATTCAAAGGATCACCCATAAATATCCTGGTCGTCATAGGATCAAAGGAAAGAGGTGTTGCTATTCTTCTCTGATAAATCTTCATAGTCTTCCTCCATTAATCTTTTTTATTACATCATTTTCTTATTCTATTTTGCTTTGATATGCATAAATTAAAAAGATTACTAGACTTTAACTATTCCTTACTCTAGTCACTATTTCAACTGCTATAGAAAGTGGTAAGCTTCACTGGTATGGTCGTGTGCTATGAAAAAGATATGAAGTTGAAGAGGGAAAACTAATCGAAAAGAGAAACAACATAGAATGAAAGATGGCTTAGAAAAGGAGCTGGATGCAATTGGTCTGCAAGAAGGTTTTTTAGTTGTCGGTATCTCATCTAACTAATCTTTCCATAATTGTACATATGACATGGATGTAGCAGAGCTCCACCAGGAAGACCCCGAACTTCCTCGGTCTCCGCGGGAAAGGTTTTAACGGCCTTATCGGGGAATTGATAGAAAATTTGATCGTTCTTATTCTCCTAATATATACATTATTTACTTTTCAACATGATTTCAATAATATGAATTAATACGAAATACGAAATCTCCTATGAAATTTAAATTTATTTCGTATCATACGGTTCCACTAATCGATGCGTTCCTATACTTTTCTATGGAAACCGCCATTTTTCACTATTAAGTTGGCAAGATGAGGGTCGTTTTATGAATGTTTACATTCTCTAATGTTTCATTGGTGGTATTCAAGTATACCACCGATTTGATCTAGTGAGTGATAGGTAGTGTAGAAGATCAATATTGTATGTGACAGTTTGGGTTAAAATTGTTTAACGATCTTCAGAAAACTTATTCTAACATATTTTGATTATTTCTTTTCCAAAGTTATTTCAACAGCTGGGAATAGCGCTCGAAACATGATTGGAAATGTAAGTCATCTTAAACTTCTTAAGATTTCTAACTCGAAAATGCGAATTCATATCATTTGGTTGCATGAAATCTCAGTACAACTTTAAATGATATACGAAGAAATTTTTTACACAGTAACATGTTTGAACAAAAACCTTCAAAAAATTAAAGAATGTTCAAAAAATTTTCCAAAGAAATTTGAGAAAAACATGTTAGATTACATTTCCAAAGAAGTATTAGAGCAGTGTTTCCCAAATTGGGGACTTTTTTCGGGGGATAGAGGGTTCTGAGAAAAAGAAGTTAATAATTCAGAAAATCATGAAAACATTGCGGTACCTGACGTTAGAATTAATCTCAAAATAGTCTTCGTATGTAATGCTGTAAACTGTAACAATGTTCTATGTATATTCTACAATATACAACTCCAAGTTTTAATGGCGATTTTTGTACTCTAATTTCTATTACCTTGTTTAATTCATCCAAATTAGAAAGCTTTTTTGAATAAAAAACTACTATTATTTATTTATTTATTTATTTTTTTACTATGAAGAAAATAAATGTTGATTCTTCTTGGAAATGCTTTAAATGCAAAGTTGTAAAAGAACAAGATATGATATCTTGCTTTTCTTGCAACAAATGGTTTTGTTATAATTGTTCAGCACTACCTAAAAGCTTCAATAAAAATTTTGATAAATATTTCTCTGCAGGAATTAGATGGATATGCAAAGAATGTTCAAGCTTATCTAAAAAATTAAAGTCTTCATCTTGTGGTAACAAATGTGAGTATGATTCAATAGAATCATTTAAAAAAGATTTGCAACTTGTAAGTGAAAACATAAAAATTATAAAAGAAAAAGTATCACTTAATTCAAAAAAGAATTTAAAGGATTCTGCTAATGTCGAACAAAATTCGTATGCTGAAGCTGTAAAAAAAATTTTAATGTTCTATATCTTAAATTAGATTCTAATCAAAAGCCATCTGCTAAAGATATGCTTCAAAGTATCAAAGTCAATTGCATTAAGGAGAAATCAGATTCTTTAAAAATTTCCATTGCTGATAAAAGTAATATGTTGAAAGCTGAAAGCATTCTTCAAAGCAATAATGTTGAATTCAAAAAAGAAAAGCAGATACTGCCTAAACTAAAGATATCAGTTCCTGTAGATATTGAAGACGCTTTTGTACGGGATAAAATTCTGGAGAAAAATGAGATGATAAAAGATTTAGTTTCTAATGGAGGTACACTTAATTTTCTTTTCTCTTTTAAATCTAATTTTAAATATACAAAATTTTGTGTTTTTAAATGCGATTCTAATATATATAACTGTATTAAAAAGTTAGGTTTTTACTTATTTGTACAATTTAGTAAATGTAAATGCTACACATACGTTTCTAATCTTCAGTGTATGAAGTGTTTAGGTTTTAATCATACTTCTACGAATTGTAAGAAAGAAGTAAAGAGATGTGCGTTCTGCTCATCTGAGGATCACATTTTTAAGGAATGTATTAATAAAGGTAATATAAGTAAAATATCTTGTTTTAATTGTACAATTAAAAAAAATATCGACAACAAGCATTTGGCCTGCAGTTTAAAATGTCCCTTAGTAAAAAATAATGTCGAACATATAAAATCTAGAACTTACTACAATGCTTATGATGAGTGAACTAATTTATAAAAATACTAATAATAATAATTTTATTAATGATCTACTTGACCTTAATATTTTTAATGATAATATCTTTTTAGAAAAATTTTCTTCATCTAAATTTTGTGACTTAGAAGATCGTTTAAGTTTGCATAAATTCAATGTAGCTAGTCTAAATGTTCAGTCGTTGAGGGCTAAATTCGAATCACTTGTGTGTTTCCTTAACTTGTCTTAAAAATCATACCTTGCCAAATATTTTATGCTTACAAGAAGTTTGGATTAAGGAAGATAACTTAAACGTTTTTAATATTGATGGATATCATTTGATCATTCATCCACCTTCATTAAGCTCACACTCTGGCTTAGCAATATATATCGATAAAGAGTTAGAGTTTGAGGTTTGCAATTATCATTCTAGCAGTGTCTATTTTGAATCGCTTGTAATTGTTAAATTAAATTCTTGGCAAAAATTATTTATAAATAATTTTTATAGAAAACCAACAAATAATTCTCAAGAAATCGAAATTTTTATTGATGAGTTAGAATCTTACTAATATTTTACACATATCCGTATGATCTTAAATCCTCTCTTTTTTTAGGGCATTTTAACTTTGATTTATTAAAACTAAGTTCTAATACCTATACTAAAAGATTTTTTGATCTCTTTTTGTTAAATGATTTTATGCCGTCTATCACTAAATACACACGCTTTATCAGTGAGACTCTTCTAGACAACATATTTATTCCTACTGTTTTCGGTTGCGCTGCCTCATTTAATATAAATTTCCATATTTCGGATCACTTACCTATACTTACGTCCTTTGATTTAGCTTTTAATAAACAGAAAAAATACTCAAAAAAAATCTTTGATAAGACTCTTTTTGTTAAGGAAATTCAGGAATATGACTGGCATGATTATCTCAAAAACGTATACACTCAGCCTAATATTTTTTTTGAAATGATGTTGAATAAATTAAGCCACTGTATACGTTTATGTCAGAAAACGTTAAGCTACAAAAAAGTTCTAGCCTGTATCTTAAAAATAGCATAAAACCCTGGATGAATAAGGAATTATTAGAAATGATAAAACTAGGAAATAAAATTTTTATGAAAAAGAAAAAAACTTTTAATCTTGATTTAAACAAAAAGTATATTGATTTACGAATTATTAGCATGCAACTCCTTAAAAAATAATAGTAGCACGGACATCTATGGCATTTCCATGATGCATGTGAAGTTGGTTATAGACTACCTAGCTAAATACTTGGCTATAGGGTTTAATTCCTGCATTAAGTTTGGAATTTTTCCACGAACTTTCAAACTCAATAAAGTATGCCCAATTTATAAGAAAGATGATCAATTCAATCCCGAAAATCATCGACCGATTTCTCTCATACCAACTCTATCAAAACTGTTTGAAAAATTATTATATATACAAATAAATAAATTCATAAATTCTAACAAATTGCTATATGAACTACAGTTTGGATTTAGGAAAAATCACAACACGTAACTTCTTTTAAATCTTTTTGTAAATAATATAATAGACAACCTACAATCCGGAAGAGGCGTATTGACTATTTTCATGGATCTTAGTAAAGCGTTTGATAGGGTTTCTCATAGACTGCTTCTACAAAAGTTGCAATTATATGGTTTTTCAGACAAAACATTGCTTCTCATGAAAAGTTATTTTGATGAACGGCAGCAACAAGTTGCTATTGATGATTGTTTGTCCGAAAAAAATAAAATTACTGCGGGTGTACCGCAAGGGTCAATTTTAGGCCCATTACTCTTTTTAATTTATTCTAATGATTTGTATTTTACCAACAAAAATTTAAATTTCTTCTCCTTCGCTGATGATCTCACGATTAACATACCATTCCTATTCGATGATATTTTAGTCACTCATGAATATTTTAATAATCAACTTGAGGGGGTAATCAACTGGTGTTATAAGAATGGTATGAAAATTAACGTTAATAAGTCTAAAGCAATCCTATTCTCAAATAAAAAAAAAGTTGACATCAATTTTAATAACTTTATGTTTGAGATGGTCGATTCGTTTCCTTTATTAGGGGTGACCATCGACAGTAGACTAACTTGGGCGAATCATATTACTTCTATACAAAATAAAATTTCAAGAGTGATAGGTATTTTGACGTGTTTTAAAAATGCTTTTACCATTAAAGTAAAAAAATTACTATATAACTCATTTTTTCTACCTTATATAAACTATGGGATAACACTGTGGGGACATCAAAATCTTTCACATTTGCTAAGACTACAAAAAAAGCTATTAGAATTCTTTTTAATGAAAACCGTTTGTCTCATACAAATCTAATGTTTCTTAAAGCTGAAATTTTGAAGATTGACGATCTCTATAAATATAACCTTGCATTGACATTATACAAATATTTTAACAATCAACTGCCAGATATGTTTCTTGATTTATTAGATTTTAACCCTGGTAAAAATAAATATGATTTGCGTTGCAAATGGAAATCTCTACTTCCATTATATAATAGATCAAACTATTATCAAACAATAAAATACAGGTTGTCTGAATTTTGGAACAATAATTTTTATCTAATCGATTTATTAAGTCTAAGTATTAGTCAATTTAAAAAAAAAGTAAAAGAAACGTATACTAAAAATTATGAAGTACAATGTGTAATAAATAATTGTTTTGTATGTAATATTTAATAAGACTGGTAACTTAAAACTTGGATATTTTATGTCTTGATTAATATTTTGTTGTAATTTCTCCTATTTTCAAAGTATTGTTTGTATGTTAAAATTTTGTATTGTTTCTGATCGTAGTGCAACAACATAAAAGCGGCTCCTGGCCTTTTGTATTGCACAATTTTGTTTATACTTTCATTTTTTTTTCTAATAATTTTATATGTCTCAACATGGAGAATATATATAAGAATAAATTTATATCTTGTTTGTTCTATTTTATGTTAAATCACTCTTTTGTATCTCTTAATTTAATTTACCTATAAAATAAATAAAAAAAATGTATATATATCTATATATTTTTTTTCTCGATGTTATTTTGCAAGCATTCTCATTTTTTTAATTGTTTGTATTTTCAATAAAGTTTCTCTCTCTCTCTCTAACAATGTTCAAGTACAATAAATATAAAATATCTCTAGTGTTTTCATTTAGTCATATATATATATATATGTTGACAATATTTTTTGAAAGGGGGTAACATTCTAATTGGGGCATGTTAAATTGGGTAAAAAGCTAAGAAAGTTTGGGAATCACTGTATTAGAGTGTTGAATGTTATCTCAACAAATTTGACTAAAGATAAGATAACACTTATTTCTATATAAGTGTAATATATCTAAATTTATAAGTAGTGAATTGTATCTCATAAATTTGACTAAAAATTCATCATCTCAAAAATAGTTTTTAGATTTATTTTTTTAACGATATTGTTATCAATGAATATAACGGAATTTTGATAATAAAATTTCAAAATGATAAATTTCCAGAAAATCTAAATTTCCTTTCAACAGAAAACGTGAGCCAGGAGTTTTTACCGGAATCAAGAGTATCAGACTTTCATTGGAGAAGAATTGGAATCTATGAACTTTGATATGGAAGTATTCTTTTCACGAATAAGTTGCTAACACATCTATATACTCTCAATACAAGGTGGGGTGTGAAGAATGCAAACTCTAGGAATAAACTTTTTTGATTTGTGAAAAGTAAACCTTGATCAAGGAAGTTATCCTGTTTGAGCTGAATTTCAGTTTTATAGTTGTTGTCATAATCACAAAATTGGCGCCAAAACAATTTATCCAAATATTAATTTAATTTTTATGAAATATAACAATTTTTAGTTTTATAATTGTCGACGAATTCTCTTTTTTTCATCTACTAAATCGTGTGTTTGCAAAATCTCGTGGACCTAACACGATTGGATGAAATTTTTCTCAATTTGAATCAAAATAAAGCACCAAATTAAAAAATGTCATGAAATAAAGATTTTAAATAAATATAAAAAAACTTTAATGATTAATCTATTTTACATCATTTATTTATACCATAAACTAAAATTGATCATTTTAAAAATTTTGTCAAGAAAATTTTTGAATAATTAATTTTTAATGCAAAAAATAAAAATTAGGTTAAAAGGATTTAATTTCATTTTGGAAGTGTGCTTAAGAAAAAATTTCAAACATGTGAAAAAAGTTTTTCCAAACACTTAAGTTCAAATTATTATCAGACTTTCGGAATAGTAATACACATTTGTTGAAAAAAATACTTAAAGTTATAAGTTGAAATACTTATACCTTTGTATATCGGATCATTTAAAAAATTAGTTAAAAAAGAATATACTCAAAAATATTCATCTATGTGTGAAACTTGTCATTGTTATTCGTGTTTTTTTTGTTTAAGCTTTTCTCAAGCTAAGATTTTACCTTCAAGAAAAGATTTGTTTTGTTTGGTTTCTTGAAACGATATTATTGAAACTGACTCTAAGAATATACGAAAATACTTAAATGAAGTATATCATTGTGAAAATTTAGAAAAAAAGGATGAGGTATACCATCTACCTAAACACAAAAACCACCATCCATTAATTTGTTATGAAGATGATACATCATGCAAATCTTTTTTCGTTTTGATAAATAAGCTATCTCTTCATTCTTTCAATTCTAGAAAAATATTGACATTTTTCAGTGAACTGATAAAAATAAACATTTCTTTAAAAATAAACTTACTTAATGATAAATCATCTTTAATCTCACTCCAATTTCTATCCATATCAATCATTCGAAATTAAATTTTTAATCGGGTAAGAATGTTTTATCTCCGTTACTTATATATTAGCTAGCATGTTGTATTTATCATTCATACTTTTCTTCTAATTATACATATGTTCTTATTATTTATTATTCATTAAGTCTTGTGTGATTTCCTGAAAGCTAAAAGCTCAAAAGGCTATATAGACTATCTTTTATTTGCAATTGTAAATGCCATCTTTAAGATTTATTTTATTGAATGTTTTAATCTTCTTTATCTTTGTTAAACTGTGCATTTCCCAAATAAATCTTCTCCTTCTTCTGTAAAAAGTTTCAAAGTAGTCAATAAAAGAGTCATGTTTGACTTCATAGAGGAAATGAGGTAAAAATGGCATATAAAACATAAACTATGAAATAAACTATTTTCAGTTATGATTTGCAGTTTCAATATTGAAATTGGAATTTTTTCTTTTCTTTTTTGTTTATTTGCCCTAAAAAAAGTTATTTGCGATTTAAAATGGTATATTTTTTGAAAAGTAATTAAAAAATAGATTTTAAAATGAAATGCATTAAAATAAATATGCAAAACAGAAACAAATTTTCACAAATTTCAACAAAGAGATGATAGGTCTGATTGTTTTCTATTAAAATGAATGAAAACTTTATTTAATGAGTATTATTAGGTCAAAACGGCACAATCTTTCTCAAATCCAATTAAATTCGGACAAATAATGGTTTGATTGAAAAAAAGCAAAAAAGTGCTAAATAATAAATCTAAGGGGGATGGAACACAGAATGCAAAGAAGAGAAGAGAGAAAAATTCGTGACCAAGTTTTAGTTGTGAAGTCTTTTAGCGCTCTTGCTATGCTCTTTTTTCAAGTCTGCAAAAGCCGACATGCGAAATGTTTAGCGCTCGAATGAGAGATTAAGCCTCGGATACTTCAAAATGATTCCAGTCAACCAGAAGAGTGTATTCCCAGATTGATTCCATTGTTTTAGCTGGTTGCGTGCTCAAGCTTCTCATTCAGTGCGCGAGTGCACTCAAGTCTGCATCTTGATAAACTTTTCAATCAAAACTCCCTAGTCCTTTTGCATTGTTGGATGGAGAGGCAGGTACTTAAAATTCTTCCATAACCTAATAAATGAATCCCTTGTCATGGAAGAAGGCGAAAGTAGCTGGAGAAAAGACCGACACACTCTGCCAAGCGAAATGCAGCATCAAGTACGCACATTGTAGAACAACGCGGAAAGAAAAAGTGTGACTTGGTTTCATTTTAATTACTTCCCACACATTCTATGCTCAGCAAACCAGATGGAGAAGGTAGGTAGCATTTCAAAATTTCTTAATTCTTTCCACGCTTCTCAATCTTCTTGGATATTTATACTTTTTTTGCTTCAGAGTATCTAAATTACATCTATATCGTGGTACAGATGAGAATCTGGCTGATTCCTGATTGTAACTTTTTTCCGAAATACAGCGAAATATTGCAAAATAAACCGAAAACCTCTAAAAATTTTTTTAAGCAATGGAGTTTTTAAAATACTTACTACTTTAATATTTAGTTTTTTACTATTTAGAATAAAAAATAATTTTTATTTATTTTAAGTTGAAAAAACTAAAATAAACCAAAAAAAAAATTTTACCAAAAAAATAATGTCATGTAGTTTAGAGCCATTTAGAAAGAATTTTTTTTTATTCCATTTTTTAAAAATAATTTTTTAATTGAATTTTTTGATTTTTAGCTCTAACAAGTTAAAAACATTGTAATACATCGCAATATTTTTAGTTTTGTTTGAAAAATTGAGACTTCAGTTTTCTCACTCTTTAATCCAATTTAAGAAAAATGAAATATCTACGCGAAATTATTTAACCTACTCTAATTTTGTTATCACCTGTTTATATCTTTATCACTAAAACATTTATTTTCAAATTTACATTTAAGTACAATACTTTTAAAAAAAATTGAAATTAAAATGATGTATTTTTAGCAAAATTTTCGTGATATATTTCGCCAGATTCTCGTGTTTTCCACGACATTTATTTATTTACTTTCAAATATTGGAAGTGAATTTTTAATCAATCATAACTTTGAAAAAGAATTGTTTCGTGTGTTTAACATTTGTAGCATCCAGTCAATTTATTTTGAGAATGGGGGAGGGGGTATTATTATGGCGAGCGTACTTTTTAAAGATTTTCTTTGTATAAATTAACCCATTACTAGAAAAAATGGGAATTCCTATAAGAGATCAATTTATAGTGTAGGGTTGAGAGATTTTTTAGACTATCTCACCCGGAGAAAAATGTTATTGAAAAAAGTCCAGAACCACATTTTTCAATTTCTTACAAAAATAATAATCAATATAAAAAGTACTTTAATTGTAATAGATGAGTTTTTATTCTAAGTAAAAAGGAAATTTATATTTTTTGACATATAAAATTGATGAATGGAAAACGTGAATTTAACCATAAATTGGATGGGATTGCGTTGTTAAACGACAGCAAATCCGCGATATTTACTAACCTCTTTTCTTTGTTTACGGCGAGAAGTTGTAATTGTGAAAATGCTGATTAATTAATATATAATTGTTACTGAAAGACGAATGAAATTTATTCAAGTCGGAAACAGACAAATTTCTTTCATACAAAATCTAATAGTTATACTTGTTTTCTAGCTTCACAAAATCATGGTTAGTTGGCTCCCTATTCAGTTTGTTATATAGAAATTAGTGCTATTAAAATAGCTATCCCCTATCGAATTAATTAACAAGTTAACTAATGAGGTGAAGATACAGACTCTGGACCGGTTTTAAGACAATTTGTTGAAGCGTTTTCTTATTCTAAGTGTTGTTTATAGAAAATTAAATGGTTACTTTGGGTAAAACTTTGCAAATAAAAAAAACCAAAAAAAAAATTTTTTTTTTTAAAAACTTTTGTACAATATAAGCAGTATGTCTGTTCGCCTTTATTTCCATTAAAATAGTATTAATTGAATATTTTCTATCAAACTTTTTTCTCAGCATATATATATAAGCATTTAATACTGCACGAAATAAAAAACATACACAAAGTTTTACTCTTGTAGATTAGGAGCCCCCGTAAAACAACTTTGATGGCTGATTTGAACTCAAGACTTTGTAGTCAGATATCTAGATAAAGGAAAAGGTACCATGGGTGTGTTTTCATTGACAAGGCATGTCAAACTATGAACAAATTGGAATCGATGAGGAATCGAATCCAGAGGCTTCCGTGCTAAGTCCATCATCTCAGCCACCCATGATAGCATTACTAAATGACTGGATATTTCGTTTTTTAAATGTCTCAGTTAATTATTTTGTTAAGCAATTTAGTAGAGAATAAATTTTTATTAAATATAATTAATTAATTAAATTATTTATAAATCATAAACAAAATTAATTTTATGCGTTTAAGTGTTAATAAGGAAAAAATGTTTCATCAGTGCAAATAGAAAATGGGATTTTGGTTTAAATGAAAAAAAGTGAATAAAATTTTATAATTCTTACGATTGCATTGAAGATGTCAAAAAAAATCCAAAAAATTTGTAAAATATAAACATAAAATTATTTTTTTTAGAAATAATATATACCTGCTATAGCTAAGTACAAAGAATACACAGGTATTTATCAAAAAGATAGACTTATGAAATGAAGCCAGATGTTGACCTAAGTAGAATAGATGTAGAAGCTAAGTTAACGAGAAATCTATCTATTGTATACTTTGCAAGATGTACTTTAATTTAGCTTGTTTTTACTCAGGGATATCATAAAGATGTAAAAAATACCGTGAACAAAAAAATAAGTCTGAAGCTAACTTTGAACCTTAAAATCTTGTGGTAAGAGAAGTCACTTGCTCAATACTTGAGCCCCAAATTTTTATCCAACTGAATAAACTATAACACTTGATAACTGTAAGCGCAAGCTATCATTTTTTATTTACCTATACTTATAAGAACTTTTAATTTGAAATATTTACTATGCACTTTGTATTATTCAAATAACCTTTCTTCATTATTATTATTATTACTATTATCATCATTTTTGTTTATAAACTTACACATAATATCTTTTCATTTAACCATAATTATCTGTCATAGTTATATTTATTTTTGTCATTAATTATTTGTCATTAACACTTCTCTGAACATCACAATTCTTCTATTCTATTAATATAGACTTTTCTTTTACTATGCAAATTCTTATATATATATATATATGTAGTTATGTCTTTTCACGCGCTATTTGTTGAATAAAAGCTCCAGCCTTTCAGATTCTTTCTATTCATCACACACTTATAGTACAATTTAAATATAACTACTTCACATAATTTTTTAGTTTTAGATTAAAATATGCTTGCTCTCTCTTTGTTAATGATTTTTAATACAAATCATCTGCTTTACAATAGATACCGTCTGATTATTATTATTAGTATGGTCCATTCAATTTTCTTTCTTTATCATACTTCGTGACATTTACTTTTTTCACCGTTTACTTGGACAAATTTGAAAAAGAAAAAACTTTTTAGACTAGATTTATTTTCCTCTTCTCAATCCTACTTCTCAATTTGCAGTCATTTTTCACTTACAGAACGAAACTAGATGACGGAAGAATCAAATTGTCCATAGACATTCCTGTTCCCTCTAAAAGTGCACACATCGCAAGTAAAACTGTCACTCTAATCATTTTCATAATCATATATGTACCAATTTGTTGTTCGATTTTAATTTTTAAATGATAATTTAGTTTTTTCAATACTTTTTTAGATTTTTTTTATAGTTTTTTCCAATTATATTATAACATTTTCAAATTTTATTTAAACTTTCTTCACTTCAATTTTCATTTGTTATTCGTTTTCCCATTTTTCGTCACTATTTTAGTTTTAATTAATTCCAATTTATTTTCCCAAATATACTTTGACTTTTTCCCAATTCCTTTAGCTTTTTTCATCATTTTAATTTTTTTAATTAATTTTATTTTTTTTTCAATTCTATATTTTAGCTTTTTTAAATACTATTTATGTTTTTTTCAATTAATTTCACTTGGTATTTTACTATGATTTTGCAAGTGTTGTGCCGATTCAAAGAAGATTGAATTCAATTTTGAAAAATAGAAAAAAATAAAACAAGTTTTTAAAGTATATGCTAATGAAAATAACAAATGTTTTAACAACTTGAGTTTTATTTAGCAGTATAGCAGCAATATTACAATTAATGTAATTTCTATTACCTTAAGCATTACGGCTGCTTTTGATGATTGCAAACTTTTTATCGTTATGAACCCCAGGATTATAAAATCATTTATACGAATCCCTAGAAATCTGACTATAAAAAAAGTCGGTGTAACACTATTACCTTTTTTTTTTATATAAAAAAAACATTAAACTTTAATAGGGTAAAATTTAAAATATTACTTATTAATATTTACTGGTATATAGATTATGAAAAAAAGAAAAAAACCCCTTTGCTAAGGAGACCTTTTGTTGAGAGAAGTCAAATTTTTGGGACCCTAGTAACAATGGATATGTTGTTTACTGTTATTAGGAAGTTAATTTCGTTAACAATTTATTTGTACAAAATAAGAAGCAAAGTTATTCGAAAAAAACATTTGTAAAGAATTGGAATATAAAATAAAGAAAATAAAAAACGTGCATACATAAAACAAAGTTTTTTAAAAAAATATCTTTAGTCAAAAGTGGATTAAATAAAAAATACCAATCTTTCTAAAATACAAAATAGAATTGAAAAAAGAGAAAATGGGGTTGAAAATGTTGTATAGAGGTTGAACACGGGAGACAACCCTCACAATTTTCAGCCACTAATTGATTACATATGGCTTATTATTATAGGAAAAAGTATATTTTGAATGTTCCAAAATTTAAGAAATTTGGATTATAGATTTCCATATTTATTATTAATTCAATAATGGTTTAAATTTTACTTTTAATTAAAAAATTTTTGTAACTCTTCTTTAAAAAGTTTTGATTTGACAAATGGTCTAGCCTTGTCATAGTCTAATCTTGGAAAGGGCTTCTTTTCAGAAATTCCCGTTACTACCTTCTAGCTAAGTTTATATGGGAATGGAATATGTTGTATATTCTTTCAAATAGCATTCTCCCCACACTTCTAAAATTAATATGTCAATCATATGAAAAGATGATTATAAACGTAAAATTTTTTAAAAATATTTGTTAAGTTAAACATATGTTGAAGCGTAAAATTTTCGAGTAATAATTTTAAATTTTATTGCTAACATTTACAGAAATTTGTATTTAATATTCATTTAAAAGTTTAAACAAAATGATCCTTTCCCAATACCTTTAATGCGTGTCACTATTTTCATAAGCTTGCTTTAATGTAAAACTATTTTTGAAGGAAATAAAACCCAAACAAAGTTAGGAGCTCAGAGAATTAGGTTCTCTCATCATATTAGAGATCCAAGGTGTGTAAGAAAAAATATTATTTATCCGCTCCATATTTAGACTGTGTGTTGTAATTATTGTCTAAACAAGAGAAACTTGTTTGTTCCAAGCAACTTTGGTTTACGCCATTTTTATTCTAATTAGTTTTTTTATGGTGTGTTCTTTTTTGATCTTAAAATTACTGTGACGTACTCTGCCATTTTCTTGTACTTAATGGTGAGAATAAATTTAAGAGGCCCTGTTCTGAAAACTACAAAAGCAAAAATATTTTAAATGAATTTCTTCCATTCTCTGAACTCAGTTTTCACCTTGTCCAAAAATTTGGTCCTTATTTTTATGGGATTTAGGCCATAATATCTAAATTTCTCAATCCATGAAGAAGAAATGGCGAAAGTTGGAAAATTAAAATCGAAAATTTGGGAATAAAAATAAGCTAACATAAAATGTTAATTTTAACTACCACAGATGTGCTTTAGGGATTTAGATTTTCGGGATTATGAAACGGAAACTTTTTCATGAGAACTTCAGAAGTTTAGACTGAAAGAAAAGCTCCATTTTTGCCATAACTAAATTTTAAAACAAATTTTGTCAATCATCCAGAAGTTGCCAATGAAGCGCAGCCCCAAAGAAGGCACAATCCCGTTGCGCGTTGGCGTTATGCGGTTAGAAGAGACGCGCATAAGTTAATTGATAGGAAACCGTCGAGAAGTAGATACGATTTGTCTTTCCGGGGAAGAGTCGCGCATTCTCTCGAAAGCAGAACCTTCGCTCCAAGAAGACTTGGACACGCAAATCTTCCAAGACCTCGAAAAAGAAAACCCTACTTCATCGGTAATTTTAAACTATTTCATTTCATATTTTCCTTTTGTTCTCAGCGGCTTAAAAACGACATTCTATTCATAAAACTCAAGCACATATGTTATATCATTTAAGAATTAACTTTTAAAAAATTGTAGGATATGGAGCATCTTTAACTTTTTTTTTTTTTTTGCCATAAATACTATTGAGGTGTATACGACCGGACAAAAATGTTAATACAGACACAAAAATAAAACAATTTAAAAATTTGTTATAGTTAAGATGCTAAACTTTATTTTACTATAAAAAAGTAAACGTTAAATATTTTACGTATTATAACTTATAAGTAACACAAATCGAAAGCTCTTTGTTATTTGGACTCGAAAATAATTCCTTTTAACTAAAAAATGCTTTTGATAAAAGGTTAAAATTTCCATGAGTTCCCTAGGCTTTTCGAGTGTTAAACAAACTTTTTTTAATATTTTTTGAGTGCTTTTACGTAAAATGGAGAAAAAAGTTTCCGTTTGCGTGCCAATTTTACACTCATGACAGTTGATAGTGCCAAAATGGGGTGGGAAAATATGCAAAAGCTTTCACTTGAAAAATAATTGATAGATTTCTCTTCACATATAGCAGGAAGATTCATCGAGGCACTGTCAAAAAAACTTCAATCAATTTTTGGAGATATGCATACATTTTCATATGGTATGTTATACAGTTTACCGTGGTAGCCTACTTCAGCTTACGGTCATGTCAGTTCAATTATAAAATCGGGTAAATGAAAAATGTATGGATGGATCAGTTATTCATATTTAAGGTTTATTTTTCACATGAGTCCACAAGGGGGCGTGAGTAAGGTTGGTTACCGCGCTTCGATAGCTCAAGGTCTTGGATTCGATCCAGCCACCTTTCTTCATGGTTCGATGCAAGCGGTGCAATTATCCCTTCTCGATGAAAATACCCTAGGGAACCGTTACCTTTATCCATTAATTGGAGTCAATGACTTCATGTAGATTAAACTTTTTCTTCCCAATTCTCTAATTTCAGCTTTCGCGATTTATGCTCTGAAACAAAATTTATAAATCGAAGAGAAGGAAATAGTGTTATTGAGCAATTAAAATTAAAAATATCGAATCAAATTACTCGGTTAAAAAACAGATTTAACTTTTTTTACGAGCAGAATAATCTCGTGATATATCTTGAAAGCAGATTTGTATCAAAAAGCATCAACAAGCTCGACGATTTCATGTTTTTTACTTAGAAAAATGTTAGTTGATTCAGCAAACTTGCTGAGTTCTAGTAATAGATGAAGATCAGCTCTACACCACAAATTAGTTGAGTGAACATAAACAAGTGAATGATTCAGTCAGTATACATTTATCGAGGTAGTGTAAATATATCGACAGATAAATTGATTGGCGTTAATTTTTTATCAAAAAATTAACTATAATTTATTCTCTCTGTATAATAACCTACCTACAACATATGAAACGACATCCTTTATACAATAACTTATTTTTGGGGAAGTTACACTACTTTTCCCAATTTATTGTAGAATTCTATTTTTTTTTATCTTTTAATAATTTTTAGTTTTTAAAAATGTTATTAGATTTTAATTTATAGACAGGCTAAAAAAATGGTTAGTGTTAGGGTGCAGAAATCTCTATAGTCTATATAAATAGAAATAAAGAGCGGTCAACAGGCGCAAGGTGGACAGCCACACAGCCAACATATTACACACATATACACATTAGAGACCTGCGCGGGATGTAAGAATTTGGACAGCTCCGCCCCACACTAGCAACACTTATTGCCATAATACAAAAAACATTACGCGCAACAAACGAAAGTATAGGAAAATCCCTTCAATATAGCGTAATGTATATGTAATAAAAATGTACTTTGTCTAAAGAAACAAATGTAGCTTTGATGATGTAAAAGTGATTGATGTTACGACACTCATTACAATCAGATATGAGGTATGAATCAATATCTAATAAATTATGCAATTTTTAAAAAACTAATTCCCAAATACTCGTAATTTTACAAGTTAACTGGTAGTACGAATATTGGAACCACACTTGCTCCACCCGGCATTTATGTTTTAAATGACCCGCACCACAAAAATGACCACAAGAGTGACCCACCCGGAGCCCCTTTTAAAAGGCAATTATACGCAAAATTTTTATGCAAAAACTGAAAAAATAAAAAAAGTTAATTTTTGCATAATATATATAAAGGAAAAATAATATAAATGTTAACTCACAATTATAGCGAAAATTATTTGTGCATAAATATACCATTCGAAGCAGTTGTGTATCAATACATTTAATTTCAGCTATTTTACCAATCACCGAATTGAATCTATACTATCTTTTCGTATTCTTTCCGTAGATGGTGAAATATTTTCGGATAAAATTGACTTTTTTTTGTTTGAAGAAGTGTATGCTTAAAATAACGCCTTCAATTATTATCTCTAAATATATACCTCAAAAAAGGTGACGAGAACTGGACGATTCACTTCCGAAACTTTGCTACCGCTTATTTTGAGAAAAAGGAATTCCATTATTAGGTCATTTCGTCATCATCACACTTTAGTAATCGCAGTTAGAAGGAAGGCAGCCATATTCAGAGTATATTTAGTTTATTACGTAAGTACTTCGTTCAAAAATTACTTTTATAAATTGAAATTTTAACTTTTATAAATTTAATATATTTTTTATAAAAAATTTTTTTTACAAAATATTTTTGCTTAGTGTTGGAAAAATAAATTTCATTTTTTGACTGCTTCTACTCAAAATTAAAATGTGCATGATATGGAGTAAAGATAATTTATATACATTCATTCAACTCATTCACTCTATCAAATTATGGTGTAGAGCTGAGCCAAAAAATATATTAGCAGTGAGGATGTCAATTCAGTATACGCACTTTTTTCTTATGCAATGTGTTAGATGCATCGCGATT
Organism: Nectonema munidae; assembly: GCA_030549495.1. Classification (NCBI taxonomy): domain Eukaryota; kingdom Metazoa; phylum Nematomorpha; class Nectonematoida; family Nectonematidae; genus Nectonema; species Nectonema munidae. The sequence goes on from JAUIRK010000894.1 coordinate 393,473, forward strand.
TCAGGCTTTACACGCCCAACTTTACTTAAAAATAGACGAAATTGTGTGCCGAACCGAAATCATAGAAGATCGAAGATGCGGTCCCAGAGAAGAATACTGCCCGGAAGGGTATGAGTGCGATTTGCGAAGAAACTTAGATGAATATGGACATTGCTGCTTTTTGAGTATGCTTGCAGCACTTTCCTTCTATTTATCCTTCATTAAAAGCAAAATGTTCTTTGTTTTTAGGAAATGCTGGCAAAACAGAAATAAAAAGGCGATTGTTTCCGGCAAAGAACGATGTAATTTTCGAAAAGAAGAAACCACTTCGCAAACTTATTGTGGACTTGAACAAATTTCACTAGATCCAACACAAATATGTTAACTTGAAATCAATAAATAACACACCATCATGCACTGAATAAATAAAACAATTTTATATATCCATTATTTTAGTTTACATCTTCAAGAAATTGGGACATGTTAGAGATTTGGAAGTGTGTAGAAAAATTAAAAAAAGAAATAATTTATTGCTGTGTTTCTGTGAATCATCTCAATTTTTAAATGAAAGCAAGTGAGACTGCATTAAATGAATAGAGATGATGACAAATTATTTTTGAATTTTACTTCATTTCCCATACTCCATAAACTTGCACAAAGTAAGAAAACTTCTAAATGAGATGCTATATCAATTACTTTGGCGAGTGTAAAGTTAGTAAATTTGAAAGTTTATCTTAAAACTAAGAAATGATGTGTGTCATTAAAAATGAGAGTGTTATTAGTTGAGTAAAGTAAGTCTTTAAACTCATTAAGCTTTTCTTGCTTATAACTCCGCTAACTTCATACTGAGCCAGATAATATATGTAAAACATTTAATTTAGGAGCTTGGTATATTAATACATGTGTGTGTTGTATCTTTGAAATAACGTTGTTAGCACATATGTGATAAAAACGGCATCATTTTCATGTAGCGTTAAACGCTTACGAGTAAAGTAAGTGTTTGTGGCGATCTGTGATGGATGCAAATGAAATTGTTTATATTTGAAGCGGCTTGAAAGCAACTTTATGTAAGATGGAATAAATGTCATTTTTATGCGATTGTGCCTGTACCCGCTTCCATCTTGAAAGATGTGCATTCCAAAAATAGGACACACCCAAGAGAAGTTTTTGAAAGAAAGGCCAATTCAAGTATTTCAGAGTATGGGTGTCTAATGTAAATATGTATGCAGTAGGTCTCTATTCGAATGTATGTATGCATGTCTAGACTCTAGATGTTTCTGTGTCAGACGTGTATTAAATACAAATAAATAGGGAAGTTTTTGACAAAAAAATCTATTTGTAAATGTATGTATGCACATTTGCGCTAACATTAGATCTAACCTCAACCCTAAAAAGTAGACTAACTTTAATACTATGCTAATCCTGACAGTGACAAGAGGTTTCCAAAATTTTACAGATTCGATTCTCAGTAATGTCATGTCTATCTATCTGTTTATATTTCTTCTTATTGAGAGCACTTTGTAGCTGGACGCCACCTTGAGATGTCTGTTTCAAGCTGGAGTATATATCTCCTTTAATATACGATAGTAAAATATATTTATCTTCGAGGAAAAAATAAGACATATCTTTTAAGATTAACTAACTAACTGAGGCCCACTTCCTTAATAAGATCCAAAACTATATAAAAATAGAAATATGGAAAAGTTGTTTAAAAATGAAATTTCAAACACCTCATATTACATCATAAAGTGAAAGCAGTATATTCTATCAAATTGTATTTCATCTTACGCGTTAATGATACAGAGAAGTGAAACGTTTCTTTATTTAGAGAAAAGAATACACATAAAAACGTTTAAGAAGAAAAGCCACATCGACGAAGAATATTTGCCCTCTTGCAAAGAAATAAGCAAATCCTACGTGAGCTACAAGAGAAGGAAGAAAAGAGAGTCTCAAAGCCAAAGCTTCATGAGTACCAACTACGTTCCTAGCCACTCTGCTGTCCAAGGCCAAAAGCAGGTGATGCTTCAAATACCCGCACACTTGGTGAATGCGTACACCTTCGAGAGCGGCAGCAATCGAAAACAAGAACACTACTTGCGAAAAGACACGACTTTTTCCACGATTCCAAACGCCTTCTCTAAAACGGGAAAAGACCGTAACTACTACCAGATAACTAATTCTCATGTTGCTTCCCCCGCACCCATAAATTATCCCGCGATGAAGCCGCAGTCTAGCTATACAATTCCAAATTTGTTGGTTAAAAAGCAACACCACTCTTATAATAATCATCAGTATCCTCAACTGCAGCAAGCTAATCATCAAGGATCTTCTAATCAATATGTAATCAATCCAAACACTCTTGGATTCAACCCACACTCACAATTCAAAGCAGGGATTAAGACTATACACCCGCAAGCAGTGATAAAGCCGAGTATTCATCCCAGTGCGAATGCGAAGCACATCATTCCTTCATCAAATCAAGGCAAATATCAATACGCGAAGGCGCCTCCATACCAGTACCACCCATCTCCTCAAACACACGTGAAGGAGTCGTATGGAATTATTGAGCAGAGTTATCATCCACCGCCTGCAATCAAAGCTGAAAGTCCTTTTCATCACGAATACCCCAGCAAAAATTACGCTCATGTCAAAAGTCATCACGTTCCTTATTCCCAAGAAGTTCCACCACACATAGGAGTTATACAAGGCAAGGCACATGTGCCATATCGCGAGCCTGTGATATATCAAAGTCAGAAGAAGCACAAAGGGCAGCCCGAAGAACATCATCACCACCACCACCACTATCACCATTACGAAGACGGCGCACATGGCAAGAGCGGAGCAGCGCCGAGCAAGGATAAAGGCGTGTGCATCGATGAATATGGGGATAGTGTTAACTACAGTGTTGAAGATATCTACGAAGAAGAAGACCCGCATCATCATCATGACGTAGGCAAGGATTACCACAATTGCAAGCTGATCAAGGGACACCAAGCGCTGTACCTGATGTCGGAAGCGAGCAAATCGTACGGGCATGAAGAGAGCGTGGGTGCCGCGCTGTCAAGCATAATCCCACAGCTGCTCACAAACTTCATGCATCACTCAAACATGTCGGATAATTTAGGAGAGTTGTGCTTGTGCAAGAGTAAAGGAAAACTCACTTACTTTGCCGTGAACAAATTGCATTGCACTTCCTTTGAAACGGGGAAAGAGCTTGTCGATTTGATTTGAAGAACACACGCTCAGGTTTTCTTCGATGCTAGGTTTCACATTTCTTTCTTTTTTACTCTTCATAATTTACGCATTAACTTGCGATGTAAAAAATAAATTACGTTTTTAAAATTTTTATATTAGTGGCAATAAAAGGTGTGATATTTTACCGAAATGAAGCAAAATCTTCTCAAAACCTTTTAAAATGTCTTTTTTTGCGGGCAAATCAAAAATAATAAGATTTATTTGGATGTTTTGAATTATTTAAAGTGAAAAATAAAAATAACTTTTTATTATTAATTTATCATCTTCTCAAAACATCGCTAAATCTTAGTTTTTTCAAATAAATTAAGAAAAACGCGATGAATTTCAATTTTTTGAACTATCTAGATTCTAGAATGGAAATATTTTTTCCCATTTTTTTATTATTGATTTCAAATAATTAGGATTCAATTTATGACATATCTATTTGCAGATTTTACCATAATGCACTTGTTTCGAATAGTACCAAAATAGGTTTTCTTCTTCAGGTTTTATTCGATGAAGATAGAGTTTTATTCCCTTAATATTGAAAACATGAAGAATGCCTAAGTGGAATTATAAATAAAATTTTAACTAATTAGGAGGAATATAGAATTGAATTTATATGTTAATCAAGTTATTAATGCTACTAAAATTTTTACAATTAAATATTTTATTAGGCTTGCAGAGTATAGCGCTTGCAACATAAGACAAATTTAGGTGGAAAATTTTAAGTTAGTTCTAATTAAATAGTTGTGCAATTGTTAATCGGAATGCCGTTTTTCCGAATTACGTATATTTATGGACTAAAATTTCTGGAAAATTAGCCGGTTAAAGGATATAAGACAATGAATTAACCCCGGTTAATAAAAACACGGTTAATTGCCATCACTACTAATAACACATGTTAATCTCTTTTCACATCGCCCATTTTGATCATTCTTCTAGAACTAGTTTGTGTTAGACATTTTTTCTCTGCATAACTCCACTTCCAATACCTTTCTTTTTTGTTATATTTATTTATATAAAAAAACTTTTTAAGACTATTTTTATGATGGTTTAATTACTTTTTATTTGAGATAAATGTTAAAATTGTAGTTCTATGTTTCAAATAGGGATGTGAGGATTATTCTGTAAAAATCCGCAATTTTATCCAAATAGCCAAAATTATCTTTATTTAAAAAAAATTATTATTAAAATTTTAAAAATACTAAAATTATCTTTCTTATTTTTTTAAAAGAAATTAAATTGATTTTCTAAAAAACCGAATACTATTTATAAATTTAAAATTATAGAATTCTACATTAAAAAAATAGATCCAATTAAAATTCGGAGTTCAATAATGAATTTTTAAAAATAAAATTTTGTAAAAAATATCTAAGCATCTTTATTTTTTGTTCATTAATGTATTTGAGTGAAAAGTGCTAGTACCACCCAAATTTGAATAATTCAACTGTAAACTAAATTTATAATTTTCAATAAATAATATACAAAAGAACCTTAGTTAGGAACAAATCGATGCCATTGGTTTTAAAGAGATACTTTTTTGATAATCCGCTTAAATAGTTAGTTAATTAATTAATTAATTAACCCATTTAAGACCAAACAAAGCAGACGATATCTAAAAAACGCAGACGATTTATATTTAAAGTCATTGAAAAAAGCAGACGAAGATGAAATTACTTATGTTCCAAAATAGGAACATTGGTCGTAAATGGGTTAAGATGAGTTATCGCTTATTCGATCAATGTTTTGTAACACCACGTATTTCGTCGTGTATCCCATCTTATTCTGTTGATAAAAGCTGGAAACAAAAAGCTAAAATATAATAACATTAAATCAAAACATGTTAGTTCTTTAAAATAAGATGGATTCAATCAGTCAACGTGATAATGGAGTAATTCCGCAGCCATGTTTAAAACATTCTCCTTTAGATGACTTTATACTATAAATGTGTGCTTAGAATTAAATTTCATTTTGGAAGTGTATGCTTTATATCTTGTTGTTGGTGGCACATAATAATTGGTATAGCGTGCGTGTGTTCATCTAATTAATTCAACATATGCTTTATTTATATATTTCCTTATCAACAAAGAAAAATCTCCGGTAAACTTTATAGTTGTTACGTTTTTATTTTTACTCATAAATCGCATGATTTCGTCGTTGTTTTTGACTCTCAGATTACATTCTTTCAACATCTGAGTAACCAGTCAAGCCAAAAAAACACTTATTTAAAAATGAGTGAGTACTTTTCTCTCCAAAGATGCCCACATGGTTTCATTGTTCCTAAACAGTACGATTCTACCTATGGCCAAGAGGTAGAATCAAATTCTCAGTTTCAATGGCGAACCGAGATTTTCCCTCCATTTCAGTAAGTTGTAACTCGGCAAAAGAATGGATATTTTGTTGTGTGCTCTGGTTAAATGTCTTCAATATAAAAATAGATATAATAGTTTATTTTTTAGTTTTTTTACTGTCTTCACTGGAATTTTAAGTGTTGAAGAAGTCCACCCTATCAAACAGTTGATGAAATCACAAAAGGACTCAAAAAAGTTTTATTTTAATAAGATATAACAATAAAATTTAAAAGATAAAAATGAATAATGGAAATTTATTTATTTTTCGCAGATCTCAGGTTGTACTTTTTCCAAAATTGTAATGTTTTGTCATCAATTTGAGCTTGATGGAACATTGGCGGTTGGTAAAAGTTATTCTAGAAATAAAGACAGATTAAAATCATTGATACGTAATTTAAAGGTGTAGATAAAACTTGTGGAGTCATTAGCCAATTAAAGTAATTTGTGTCGATTTCTATTTCACAGTTATTACTGAATATCTGTTTTTCCTTGAGATCTGGATTTTTTCCATTTGCCTGATTAGCGTCATTAGAAGTCGGCGTGTGACATGCTTCTTCGGACAAATTGTGAGGACTAGCATTATTTGAGCTCATTTCTGATGAAGAAGTTCTAGGATGAGGAGGTGGAACACTAGTTACAACATATGTCCTTTTTTTGATGTTTGTATCTTCTTTTGAAGGAATATTTGGACGTCTAAATATTGGCATTTTATAAATAAGCGCTGAAAAAAGACTTGTTTTCACTTTACAAATAGCGTTACGACTAGAACGAGCAAACATTTTTTGGCATCAAAACGCGAAAAAGCAGGAAATGGCGTAAAATGAGATGACGTTTACAAAGTGGCGCATAAAAGCATTATAACGATGACTATTTTATTATTTAATCCCGTTAAAATGCCAAAATAAAGACACGACTGCCGGTTCTAGCGTTCAATCTATAATTTTATTAGTCTAATAATAACAGACTATTCTTAACATTTAATTGTGTTCATACTGGTTAAAAATGAATGTTGGCATAAAAAACTGTGAATCAAAGAAGTTGGAAATCGAGGCAGATAAAATATTTTTGAGAGAATATATTCGTTTATTGTGAATCCACTTAATTTATGAGATTGAAAAAAACTTTTATAAAGAGGTTTAGAAAAATTGCTATAGGTTTTCAATATATCAAAAATTAGAATGTAATATCTGAAGCTATAGAGTAATCAAGAAGTAATTATTAAGAAAATTAAAAATAGTAAAAAAATTGACAGTAAAATAGATTAGTTCCCAACCGAATTGACTAAGCAAGAAAACAAAAGATAATTTATACTAAAATATGCACATAGAAATATATGCCATCAAACTTCAAATTCTATACAACTTTTTAAAGAAACTTTCAGACCACTGAATGAATGTGACATATTATTAATATCTGATTAATCTATAACTAGAGTATTAGTTCCATATGGCAAAATGAAAGGAATGAATCTTTTTTTTTTAGTTTTTAAAACGTTAAAAACATTTGTCTTATTGAAAAATTTTCAACATCAAGCAATAAGCCTTACTCAAGAAAGACTAGTGATAAAGTCTTTGCACTCCGATTTTATAACTCACTTGGAAGTAAAATAAAGCTAGGAGCAAAAAGGAAAGAAGAGAGAAAAAGTGGTATCACCAAGTCACAGTTCAATAGATTTAATATCTTTTTGCGCAGGAAAAACGTGAAAGGTTGAATTTTCAGTTTTCACTTTAATTTAGTCACATTCAGGCTGTAGAAGCTACCAACAACTTACCAGAAGCAATAAATGCACTAAAGAAGATAATATAGCTGTTCCCAGCACTGCTTATTTATTAGCAGAAACTAGAGTCATGAAGAATTTTTTCAGAATTAACATTAAAAAGTTAATTCTTTTTCTCAATATTTGCAGATTGAGGATATTGAATTGCGAACATAGTGAGCAAAATGTAGTTGATAAAATTGAAGATATCCACTCAAATGAATATTTTGAATGAACATTATCAGACGCTAAAAATCTCGCCAAGCAATGTCAAGTTGAACCAGAGTTTATAATAGAAAAACGGAAGAGAAAAAAGTGTTTTCAAAACAAAAATGATAATGACGAACATCATGAGAGGAAGAGTCAGCATTTCAAATAGAATCATTAATAGTTTAACGAATCTTTTGCTGATTTGCTCGGTTTAGTGAAGGATTTTTCGTGGTTGGTTGATACGGCCGCACTTCCACGACAATGACACATGCAAGACAGAGAATATTGCGAAATTATACGAAGATAACATCGAAAATGAAGCAATCTTCACCGAGTATTTATCATTCAAATATTTTTACAAGCAAGTATGGCAAACGAAGTAAGGATTTTTTAAGCTTTCTAGTTTTCTTAAATCGCTTCTAGGGACGTGTAACGATCCAAAAAAAAGTGCGCGTGATTATTCAAATTTGGTGCATTTTGTGTTAGTCTTGTATGCTCTACATCGCAATTTTTAAAAAAATAAATAAAAGAAAATGACCTTTTTTGTGGAAGAGGGGGTTGGATAAAAAGTGGCTCCGAAGTGCCATTTGTTAAAGAGTTTCGACTGGAAATTGTTTTTTCACAAAAGTTGACTAAAGAAGTGTATTCCTTGTAAACATTTTCTATCCTAAAATAAAGAAAAGATACAATCAAAAGCAGGAACTGTTTATTCTTAGAAATAGGCGAAATAATATTGCTGATGTAGCAAAATGGTTATAAGGAGAAATAAAAAAATATGGCGAGAGCTTGTTGGAAGATAAAAATTTGTTTGAAATATTAACAAAAATATAGACACATATATAAGAATGATCCACGACACTTCTCCAAAGCTGACAAACTGTGATATTGAACAAAAAGAGTATCTCGATAAAGTTAACTCTATTTTATATGACAAAACAAATGTCAGGATTCATGGAAAAGCATCTAAAGCTGACAATAGGATTCAATTGACTCATAACTTCAAAATCAAATTAAACAAAAGGGACCATTTTCTAATTAAATGGAAGAAGGAAGGAATTGTGGCCTTGAGGAACTTTGCGATCCATCTTAGACGGGCTTCCAAAGATTCACTGAACTAATCATCCTATACGCCATATTCTAAGAATGTAAAATCAGTACACTCAATTAGAATATAGCAAATGTACTACAATAATTCTTTCGAACTAGTCAACAAGTCTCAAAAAATTAGGAATTTTGAAGGTGACCATTTTTTGGGATTCCTTGACATTTTTAGCTTCTTTGCAAATGTTCCATTAGGTGAAATCATTAACACTTCTTGCCTAAAATTTTATAACTCACATCTAACACAACCTGATTTGGATAAAAATATTTTTAGTAAACTGGGTTTCTTTTCGATCAAAAAATGCTGGATTCTCTTTCAATGAACCTTTTTACGGAAAAGTTGATGGCGTAACGGTTGGATCTTGTTCAGGTCCTACACTTGTCCATATTTTTGTTGCTCTTCAAGGACAAAAAACAAACGTGTTCTAAATGAAAGTGTTCTAAACTTTGCAAAAATTAATAAAAATTTGAATTCTTTACACCCAAATCTTAATTTCACGAGCCTATCATATTACATCATTATCTACCTTGACACATTCTTAATTCCCAACCGAAATAAAATCTCGATGAAAGTTTAGCATAAATCAGCTCTTAATCCTCAATACATTCATTAACATGTGTAATATCTCCCGTATCATGCGACCCCTCAATTTTCACCAATATAACTTTTTTTATCGTGTATCATATGCATAATGCGCGATTCTTTAAAATATTAATAATAAATTAGAAGAAATTCAGCATGAAGAGTCTTTAGGAAATTCTTCTGTTATGAAATGCTATATTCTCATAAACTGTAAGGTTGAACGGGGGTAGACAACTTGTTTTTGTCATTTCGAACGTGTATACTACGGTGGTTTCTTTTCCGTAGTTTGTTATCATGTTTTGATACAAATGATTAGTGAGACAAGGCTCAACTTTTTTTTCATATTTTGCTAGATCTAAGATTTGATATATCTCATTCTTGGAGACGAAAATAAATTTTTTTGTAGGAAGACGAAAAAATATTGATTTTTTTATAAAAGTTTTTTCTTAATTTTTATCACTTTCGGTGATATTTGGAGAGCGTTTTTTTCTTCAAAATTGTCAATTATTACAATAATAATTCATTAAGATGATTGATATAAATAAAACTAATGATATTACAATAATACGATATAACATTTTGCTTTGAACTAGGAAGGCGATCTTTGAAGCCCAATTTTTATTCTGAAATTTTTTGTGTACACCCTAATATACATAGCAAGAGAGGAATTAACAGATAGAATTAGTTGAAGTTGAAACAAATCAAAAATCCTGAAAACTACTCATCAGTTGAAGATCTTTTGATTGAATTTAATATCATCCCTTCAAATTACATGACACTATTTATAACAAGTCAATATTCATATCAGTTTAACCATATCAAATAATCTAATGAGCTTCTCTTAATTTTATATCACTTTTTCATAAATTGTTTACATGTTTCATTTTAGTTAACTTTAAAATACAGACTTTTACATTGCAAAGTTATCCAAATATATTATATCAGGAATAAAAAAGTGCTCTTTTGAAATTAAAATTAGAGAATATGAGATTTTATTGAAACTTGAAATAGCAGATTGAATTTCAATGAATATTTATGGAAAAATTGGCAGCATATTCGAGGTCAGTATAAAATTACTAGTAAGGTACATAAAAAAGGTAAAGGGAACATAGAGTGTTTTCATTAAGAAGGGACAATTGCGCAGCTTGTATTGAACTATGAGAAAAGTAGGTTTGATGCGGGATCGAACCCATAACTAACGAACTTTACACTACTCTTTAAGAACTGTTGCATGTAGCAATGTTACTGAAAATATGTTTTATTGTAGATTGCATGCACACTACACGTGACCAGGGGTGCCAAACATACGGCCCAAGAGCCGCATTCACCCCTCCCCCCAGATATAATTTTTGTATCTTATACAAATCTAGGGACTCAAAATTTGTCGAAAATTAACAAGTTAACAGCAATGGATTAATCGGTTAAGGAAAACACGGCTAATTACCATCTCTAGTAAGTATATAGGACAAACTATTCAACACATCATCACTAAAATAAAGAAGCACACTTTAAAAGTAATCAATTCAGATAAGCTTTCTGTAAAGTACACCGTCTCAACCAGAGCTGAGGAGTAGTGGAAATTTTAGAATTATTCTTACTCCTATTCAGGAGTAAAAATATACTTTGGACTAAAAATATTTTGGCATTGTATTAAGAATCGTCAAGCAAAATTTAAGAGCTGTTACATATCATATTATTCATTAAATACGCTAATTACGTAATAATAAAAAATATTTTAATACAAGAAAAAACAAAAACAACTCGCTAAAATATAATTTATCAACATTAAATCAAATCATGTTAGTTCTTAAAAATAAGATGCATCCAATCAATCAATTAATATGCATAATATGAGAAACAAATATACATCTTTACTGTCAATCTTACACTTACTCCCCAGCCGGTATCTCAGCTAAGCTCTCTGCTGTTGGTCAACCTCTTTGGAAAATCTCTTGGAATTTTAAATTAAGAACCTGTCTTCAAAAGACACCGGATATTAGAAGCGCTACTCATAAAGATATACGAGAAAATGCTTTATGAATAGAAGTATATCGAGAAAAAATTTTTTATAACTTGTTTTCAATTTCAGAAAGTTTAATTTTCCTTTCTCCTCTCATCCACGTATACAACTGATGAATGCGGGCTGATTTTTTGTAATAAATTGAAGGTTACCCGTGGTGCTATTTTCATTAAATTATTATTTAAGATATAAATTTAGCATATACATTCAAAACTGGATTAGGAGAACACTCAAGAAAATCATTAAAAGTGCGGTCATGGTGGACAAGTGATCGCTTAAAATCAAGGTCAAATAAGCTCAATTACGATTCGATAAGAAAAATAAAAATTACTCGCCATAGACAGGTGGTGGCTAACGCAGGTTAGACCACGTATATATACATATGTGAAGAATTCGGGGGTGAGGAGCAGGCGTTAGAATCGGTTTTTTAAATATTAAAGGATAACTTTTTTCAAGTATCTTAAATAAGGAAGAAAGAGTTTAACATTTGTAAGCATTTGAGTTTTAGAATCAGAGCCAGATTTTTTAAATACTTGAAGTCGGAGTGGAAATTGGTTATTTAGTTAAAAAAAAAGAAGTTAGTTGGGAATTAATTAAATTTTATATAAAGCTAAATAAAAAGAAAAATCTTTATTGCCAAGCCACTATGTTAAACATTTTCATGTAAAAAGAAGAAAAAAATAAAAACAACCTATTTTCTTTTTACATTGGTTTTCCTTCTTGAAAGTTTTAATTGGTAGAATTATGTAGTACACCAAAAATAAAATGTCCTCCTTTTATATTTGGATACCAACTTTGCTGTGTTTGTCAAAGAATATATCACGCACGAAACGCAAAGTATGTGTTATATATATTCAAAACATTTTAAAATAATTGAATACACAAGAAAAAATATCCATTATAAAAAAGTAAAAAAAAAGATACTGTTTAACATTAAAACCAAAATCTTCAAGAAATTCTGCCTTTCTGTGGATAAACTTTAATTTGAAGAGGGAATCTTTGGAATATGATATCGCCTCATCAAAAATACTACAAACCTTTTCAACATTTGGTCCATCAATTGATTCGAGTTCAGTATCTAGGATTTGCAAAAATACTTTTTCAGGATCCTAAAAAATATTCAATTTTGAAAATCGAATTAAAGGACTTTCAACATATTTATATTTTGAACTAAAAATCATTCATGGTCATTCGTTTCAAAAAAACTTTGTTTAAAAAAAAACGTTGTTATAACAATTGTTTTTATCCTTGATAAAAATACTTGTTCAGGAAATTTAGATAAACTTTAATTTGATAATTTATTAAACTAATATGAATCCGAGTAAAGTAATAATATAACATTCACAACTTTTTTTTTACATGGTTCGCTAACAGATGCAAAGAAATCTATGCTAGTTGTAAAGATGATGAAAAATGTGAGAAAACTGCCCAGGTTAAAGATGATGAAATTGAAGTGGTGAAGGAATTTCGTTACCTCGGTGATATGATGGGAAAAAATAGCGATGTTGAAAGAGCGGTTACAGCCAGAACACGAGATGGTTGGAAAAAATTTAATGAGTTATTGGGTGTACTTTGTGGCAGAACACTGAAACTAAATTTGAAGGGAAGATTGTACAAAGCTTTTGTAAGAAGTGTAATGTGCTATGGTCCTGAATGCTGGACAATAAAAAAGGTTGACCTCAGGCGTATGCAAACAACACAAGTGAGAATGATATGCATGATCTGTGGCAAGGCAGTAAATGATAAAGTTCCAAATGAAGAAAGATGACGGAGATTGAAGACAGAAAGACATTTAGAAAATATCAGCTGCAATGCCGGGTCATCTTGGGAGAATGGATGCAAAAACTTTAATCAGAGAGGACCAAAGAAGACGTGTGAAGAAACCATGAAAGAAGATCAAGATTGAAGAAGTTTAGATGAGAAAAAGATGGAGACATCACTGCAGAAAACTAGTTGACCCTGATGAAAGATGATAACTATTCAGTAATTTTTAGGTTAGTTTTCAAATGAAAATCCTATTAGGCGGTAAAAAAGCTGGAAAATAAAATTTTTAGGGGTAATGAATAAATTTTTTTAGCAAATACTGTTCTACATTGATCAGTTAGAAAAAAATACGCCTTTATAAGTGCAATTAAATGTAAAAACCGTGTTCTATAAGAAATCGCATTTAAATATTGAAAATACTACGCATGGAGGAGGGAACAATAAAATAGCTATTACAAAGTTAAGTGTAAAAAAGACGAGATTTTTTATTTGAGGAAGTTTTTTTTGCATTTACCATAAATAAATAAAAAATATTAAATATTTTTATAGGGTATATAGAAAGCGCAAAGGTCTCTTTCCTCCTTATCCCTAAAGTGAAAGAGTTGAAACATAGTCAGGTAAATGTGAAATCTTATGTAAATGGAACGTCTAGAAAACTTACATTTGTAACACTGAGCAAATGATAGAGAACAGCCAACGCGCTCTTCTTATCTTTAAGATGCTGTAGAAAAAATGACATCAAGGAGAGATAAAATGAGGAAAGAAATGGATTTTGGGTGAAAAGTAATATACTTTAAATAAAAAGCGGGAATAATGACTAGCAAAAAGGGAATATTTTTGAGGTTGTTCGATATATTTCCTCAAGTATTCATTGTATAGGGCAGGCACTTTAGCTTGTTGCCCACTTCGCCTCAGCAAATTAATCCTTCTTAGCATTATATGCGTGTAGTGAGGGTGTCTGGAATCAAGTTCCTTCAAGATTATTTCAGCCACCTCACACTCGTCTAAAAATAGGAATACTTTTACAAGCCAAATTTGTACATGTGCTGCAAGCCTTACTGCAAGATTCTTCACACGTGGCCCATGAGAGAAAAAGATCTGGCTTCTGTGGTAAATGAACTAAACATGCACGCATATAAACAGATCTAATGGAATGAATATCATTGGATTCAAGCAAATAGTCCGCATACTAAATGATGAAAATTATTAAAAAAAAAGTAAACATAATGAATAAGATATCAAAAAATATGAAAAGTATTTTGAATGCACGCAAGCAATCTTACATCCCTGCAAAAAAACTTTAGGGTTTCGAAGCCTGAAAAAATCATATGGCTTAGAAGCAAAAATATTTTTTAGTGCCTCACTCCGGCTTTGACAATTTTGTTCTCAAGTTTTAAAAGTTTTTTTGTAACATTGCTTGGCACATAACCAATATATAAAATTGATATTGTGAAGAACGAGGTGTATAATTACAACAGAGCATAGTTGTTGGTAAAAAAAAAGGCTTGTTTATTGAAGGGTTTCGTACTATCCAAATGAAAGAATACAATTCATTTATAAAATTAGTAGGTAACTTAATAACCCCTTTGAGAAGGAACAGATAAAAAGTAACTTTTAAAGAAGCTTATGTATTCATGAAATAAAACTATTATAATTCTCAGAAATAAAAATGAAAACAGGATAAATTTTCTTATCTAAATGGAAGTAAAATACTGACTTTTTTTTTTGTTTTGACTGTTAGGAAGTAAATTGGATTAGTGTGATCTACTCTTTTCAAATTTAAAACTTACATTTTTGTGCCATAATGACGCTTTAGAATTTCTTGGTAGTCATTAAAATTTGAGAGAAATCCTAATATTGAACTTTCTATTAAACAATAAAAACAGAATAAACTAGTTAAGAGTAATTATTATCAAATCATTGCCAGGAGCCAGACAAAGAAGCAATATTTATGGTAATACCGGCTCAGACTCCATGTTTGAAAATTACTGTAGCTTGGGCTCCGAAACCCGGATTAACAAGTATGGCAAAATTAATAATAATCAACGTTCCATTATGTTTTTAGATTTAAAATGAATTCTCCTAAAAAGGTATTTTTATTAACAAAATGAATGAGAAGTTTATAATAATTACTGCACAACATGAAATGTACACGCTTTAATAATATTGCAGTATTCTTCAATAAAATCTGGCATAGACAAGTAGCAACCTAAACAAGTATTGATCACCCATTTTTAAACCCGTTACTGTCAATAGCACATGGTGTTTATTTTAATTTTAAGAAGAGATCATAGATTCAAAACTACACTACTAAAAATACAATATACTTACTGTACAATTAATAGATCAATAACTTTTGGGAACTCAGACCAATTTAATATTGTTAGCCTAATGTTTGTTGCAACTTTGCTATGCGGGTTGCAAAGCCATTTAGGTTAAGGGGCACATGTGGCCTTCGTGGTCCAGGTTAAAAACCAGATTGACAAAAGGTGAAAAAGGGAGACAATTTTTTAATTGGGTCAAAAAATAACTGATAATAGACAGAAATTAGCAAAAAAAAGGTAATAATTTCTCATTTTGATTTTATTATAAGTGGTAACTGCATCTAGCATTTTAAAACAGATATTTAGCACCGAGAGCTGGGTTTGGGAGTTATGTAGCTCATTAGCAATGCCAAACAAAAGAAACAGTAGTTAGAACGTATGTAAAAACTAGTTTTACAGAAGTTCTAGCAAGTTTCTCATTTTGTCATTATTAGCAAACTATAAATCTAGCATTTTAGAAGTTAGGTTATTGGGTAGCAGAACTCCGAATTGCAAACACGGTGACAAACATCTGTTTCTAATATGTCAGATGGCGTTAAGACTTATAAGATCTTTGATATTAGACTAATTTTTTGTTTAAATTTCAAGTGTGATTAGTATAAATATTAACTGTTATTAATTTAGCAAATTGCAACGTAGTCTATGAAAATATCGGAAAGTTTTTCGTAAGCAACAATCGAATATAAGAATATAAAAATTTATTTATATTAATTGCAAACTTGTTTTGAAGATCTATCATAAAATTTAAAACCTAGCATTTATTTTAATTGAACAAATATATTTGCATTAAAACTGATTTAGTTTTGTTTTTATATTTTTCAAATTAATCTAAACAAAAGTAAAAGTTTATTATTTGTGAATATATGATAGATAAAGTAAAGATGATATCTCTATCTTAAAATAAGAAGGATTGTCTCTACTATTGTCCCCTATACATATATCTTTGCAAAACGTTTCGTTTATATAGTAAATTTGATGTTATTATAAAATAAAATATGACATTTTAAAAAAGTGAACAAAGAATACTTGTAAAATAATATTTAAAAATTAATAACAGAAAAGGATAAAATAAAAATACTAAAATCCAAAAACTTTCATAAAGAGCACAAGGAATCAAGCATCTTTCAAAAAGTATAATGGCTCGGTTTCCTTAAAAAATATTTAATGAGATGAAATAAAAATTTGAAAATCATCTTCAACATATATGTGTTTGCGAAACTCACGATAGATTAATTTTGACCTAGTCATGCTTGCTACAAAAAAGTGGTACCCCTTATTATATATATACGATAATACATTAGGGATATAACTTTTTAACTTTTTTTTCTAAATCAAAAACTCTGTCACACCATATGATGAAACTTTCCATTTGGTTCACAAAAATGTCATTTTTGATCATTTTGGCGCCAAAAAAGTGTCGCGCATCGCTGTTTGAATATTCATTCATTACTTCTCTTATTTAATTATATTGATTCATTCGTTTTTGTCTTTTTTTCTTTGACGTAATGTTTTTTTCTCTTCATAATCATATTTTCAATCTTTTTCATAAAATTTGAATGTTTTTTTTCAGATTAATAAAACAATTTATTTTAATTAAATGAGTAATAAAAATTTTGTCAGGAGAAGGCCAGAAATTCCTCTTGTAACTACATGTTTATCTGGTTTCTGTAAAATGCTAACCAATAAACAAATCATTGGAAGATATTTAAACTTGTTCGAGAGCCAGAAGAGTAAGAAAGCAAGGATCAAAATTTTAGAAGAAGAATTAAGTCAACTATGGAATGAGTTGAACTTTTCAAAAATTTCGAATCAGCAAGTGGTGTTGAAAGTTTGAAAAGTTATTGATTTGTATGAAAAGTAAAGGAAAACAAAGACTGAAAAATTGGAGGAGGAGATGAAAAGTTTGTTTGATATGACTAAAGCTGACGGTTTTTGGCTGAGTTCACACGATAAAGACTTTTACACACCCAGATTGCAACAGCGGGTAGAGTAGGTTATTCAACAAGATCTGAGGCAAGCATCACATCAATACATTCTTCGAAGCGCGTTAAAGTTTCGAGATTGTCTTATACTGAATCGGCATCTTCGTGTGTTTCGGCTGAATCAAACTCGGGTTCTAAAAGTTCTAGACTCACTGAAATTGAAAATGATGCTGAATTTGCCCTGGATGAAAAGAATGAAACAAAGAAAAAGTATAACTCAACGAAATCCTCCGCTAAGCTTGTAACACAGCATTGTTTGTCTACCAGAAAGAATTCAGTTGTATTTAGTTCTCTGAAACTTGATAGAATTGATATTGAAAGTCCGAGTCAGGTTGGAGTGTGGAAAAAGGTTATTAAAGAATCTGAAAGTGTTAACCTTCGCTCTACGGACATATACTTTATAGCTTGGTTTACGGACTCTATGCATTTTTTACACCGTTTTGTAAACTTTATAATAAAAATTGCTAAATCAAGTACTTGTGACTACTCATTAAAAAAAAGATTTTGAAGGTTGAATAGTTTTGTGTTTCATATTTTGAACGAATTAAAGATGAAATTTCACTCCACTAAATCTGAATATTGAAATATTATTTATATTTGGATATGTTTGTTTAACGCCATCTAATTTAAAGAATAATTATAAAAGATAAATAAGTTATAACAAAATTTCGTATTTTCATGCAATGAAAATATAAATTAATTATCAAGATATAAAATATATCATATATATTAATTTTTTTAACATCTTTTTGATGAAATTTTTCAAAAATTGTACTAGTTGTAGTGGCATACATGCTCTGAAACGTACTATAAGTACACACATGTATCATCCATAGGCATGTCATTTTTCTCATCACTAGGGAATTGATAGTTTCATGTTTCATACAAAGCACAGCTTTACAAATGAAGGCGCAGTGTACTTTTATTGCGATGCATCGACATTACAGGATTATTCTGTTGCTTTTTTTTATCGTTTTTATCATATGAAACTCTTGAATAGATTTTATATACGGTCGTGTGTAAGAAGAAAAATCATTGAACGCATTGCTGATTACGTAATAAACAAAATTGTGGTGTATGTTTCGCAAAGAAGCAGAGTAAGGAGAAAATCATTGAACTCATTGCTGATTACGTAGTAAACACAATTGTGGTGTATGTTTCGCAAAGACGCAGAGTAAGGAGAAAAATCATTGAAAACATTGCTTATTACGTAGTAAACAAAATTGTGGTGTATGTTTCGCAAAGACGCAGAGTAAGGAGAAAATCATTGAACTCATTGCTGATTACGTAGTAAACACAATTGTGGTGTATGTTTCGCAAAGACGCATAGTGAGTGACATGCTCACTGGAACAATCAATAAATTTTCACTCCATCGTGCTCCCTTACATTTTGGTATTTGCTTCATTCCTTTCGCATTCGATTGACTTCAGTAGCTTCTCTTGACTTTCCAAATTTCTAATGTCTAGTACTTCACAGGAAACTGGAGATATTTCCTCAATTTCTAATTGTTCCTCTGAATCATCCAGCAATTCTTCATTTGAAATTTCACAAGAAATAAATGACAACTTAGTAGCTCCTGATTCCACGGAATTTTACTGGGATCCACGTGCAAGTTTAAGTGGTAGAGTAGAGAGAATAAACATCCGAAACTTTTCTAATCATCCTGCAGGCCCCAAAGGACAATGTAAAAATAACTCTAATGCTCTATCTATTTTCAAATGTTTCATGACACCTGAAATAGTTCAGCATATATACTCTATGACAATGTTAAAACTTAAAAGCAACTATGAGTAAGTTTTTTTTCATATGTGATTTGTGTTATTATTCATTTTTTTCAGATCAAATTGTCCTAAAAACTCAAATCTCAAATATTGTTACTTGAACTTCAAGGTTTATCACCTACTCTCTTATTTTGCCACACTTCTTTATATTGGTCAAAATTGCGACCAAAAAATTAAAATTTCTGATTTGTTTTCAACATTTGCAAGTCCTTTTTTGAAAGCTGCCATTGGACGCGACATGTTCACTTTAATTCAAATTTTCATCAGATTTGATAAAAAGATGAACGTGATAAAAATGACAAGATAAGCCCTATCAGACATATACACGATCACTTCTATAAAGTTTTTCCAAAGTTTTGGACTGCTCATTCTTCTGTGACAATTGATGAGCAGCTCGTATCATTCAGAGGGGGCTGTCCAGTCAAAGTCTATGACCCTCACAAACCTGGCAGGTACGGTATGAAGTTTTACCATATTTGCGATTCAATATACAATTACTTTATGCTCTCTGAAGTTTATGTGTCTGGATTGCAAGACTCCACATATTTTTCTGGATCATCAATTGTAAAGAGACTGGTTGAAAATAGCAATGTTCCAAAAGGTTGTGGTCTGTTTACGGATCGTTTTTTTACCACTCATGAACTTGCTGTATGGGCACATAACAAGTGTTTATCTCTTTGTGGAACAATTATGTCCAACAAGAGGTTTTTGCCAATTGTGTTTCGTCCCCTTCATCTCAAAGAACTGCGTTTGAATGAGTGCGAAAGCCGTATTATATACTCAGATTACGTGTCCATTGCCGCATATATTCCTAAGAAGCATGCTCGGAGAAACTTCAAGGTAGTCTACTTACTCTCTTCCCAGCATAAAAATGTTCAAATCAGCAATATTGATTCAAAACCCGAAAGTATTCTGGCTTACAATGAACACAAAGGTGGTGTTGATGTTGGCAACAGGATGATAAAAGCATACCGTGCATATAAACCTACAAGACGATGGCCCTTAGTGGCTTTTTGTAATTACCTAGATATATGACCTTGAACACTTGGATTGTTGCTAAGTTCAATGCACCTCAAGATTATCCTCTCCAAAAAGACAGTGGAAGAAAAGTCTTTATAAAAAGCCTAGCTTTTTACTTGGCTGAAGAATGTATGAAAGCTCGCTCTACCATATCTGAATTGCAGATGAACATCAAGCATCTTTTCCATTTTTATGGCATTAGAGAGTGTGTGTCTGAACCTTTGGAGCCAAGTTCTAGTAAAAAAAGAGCTTCTTGTTCTTTTTGCGTATCTAAGAAGAACAAAACATCCAGACAATGTGAAAAGTGTTCTTTGTTTATCTGTAAATCTCATTCTTCAATTTTGTGCATCAACTGTAAATAAATTTTGGTGAATTCTTCAAGTTCATGTTTTTATTTTTAACGCCATCTATTTTATAAAACGTCATGTTGAGAAGTTTTTTCTATTTTTTTCAAAAATTATTCGATAAAATTTAAATTTTAATGTCACATTGTGTAAAGTGTGTGAAATAGAAAATTTACATGCAACTTTCATAATAGGTTTCTATGGAGGCACATTGATAAAAAACGCCTCAAAAATTTTTAGTGTAAAAAATGCATAGAGTCCGTAAAGCGAAGGTTAAAGAAAGGCTTATGGAGGTTTTGAAATCGGAAGTGTTTTGTTTACATTTTGATGGGAAAAGTATTAAAAGAAAGAGTATCAAGTGATGTGTCTTCAAAATAGCCAAAGGAGAATCAATTTTTCAATACTAACTTGCAGAAATGGTTCTTCTAAATCTATTTTTGAAGAGTTGGTGAAACTTATCGATAATTTTGCGCTTGGAAGAGTATTAAAATGATTATATGCGATTCAACAGCAATGAATACTGGTCGTGAAAATGGAATTGTTGTTAGGTTTCAGAGAATGATGAACAAGAAGGGATACGACAAGCCACAATTTATTCCATGTCAACACCATGTTTTGGACTTCGTTTTGAAACATATCATGGATTCAAGCTCACTTGAATTATTTCTTCGTTGATATAATAGTTCAAAATTATGAATTCTTGAAATCAAATTAGATTTCTGATTGTCATCATTATGGAACTTCCAAAAATACTGGCTGGAGGGATGATTTCAAGTTTTTGTTCGAACTCTGCGAGGCATTCAAGTTCCATAAAGAAACTGGCAAATGGCCCAAAATAAGCTGGAAAAAACTGCAATCTCTCCACAACTCCAGATGGAATTCACGAGTCTTGTAGGCCTTAATGGTTTCTTTTTTACTCCCTGAAAAGAAAGAAGAGCTCGAAAAAATTTGTTGTTTTATTTCATTTTCTTGTTGTGACTTTTGGTTTTCTGACCAAAAATTTGAAGTTTCGACTTATGGTAAACTAAAACAAGCTATAGTTGAACAAAATTGTACGAAGGCCATATCCACTTTCCTGAAATTTTTCAGTTCTGAAAATTCATTAATTGACATTCCTAGAACAAACATCTATGCCGAACGTGGGATTAAAAAAATGGAAAAAATAGTGAAAAACTCACGTTCTGATAAATATCTAACATCCAAATTTTTAACTACTAATGCTTTTTAGCTTTTCATACGTTTTTAATATAGTTTTGAATCAATAAATTAGAATTTTTGTTTATATTTTTGTGTACCTTAAGTTATTTGTTAGTGACCCTACTATTTAATTAGTATTATTCAATAAATTTAAAATTTATTTAAAATTTATTAAATATTAAAATAATTTATTTTTATAAATATATAAATTTTTAAGAATATTAAATTATTCATCGGAAAACACTACAGGGTTTTCAAGTTAAAAAAAGTTACATCCCTAATATACATGTTCTATCTATCTATCTATCTATCTAACTATCTATCTATCTAACTATCTATCTATCTAACTATCTATCTATCTAACTATCTATCTATCTATCTATCTATCTAACTATCTATCTATCTATCTATCTATCTATCTATCTATCTATCTATCTATCTATCTATCTATCTATCTATCTATCTATCTATCTATCTATCTATCTATCTATCTATCTATCTATCTATCTATCTATCTATCTATCTAACTATCTATCTATCTATCTATCTATCTTTCTATCAATCTATCTATCTATCTATCTATCTAACTATCTAACTATAGATGGCCATTCCAAAACATCATTTTTCAAAGTTTAATAAAAACTTTATTTTTCATCGTATTTACTTGGAATTTTATTGGTTAGCTAAAAACATGATTCCCCCTTAGCTTGTCAAATTTAAGGTTGTTTGATAACTACTAAGGCATTTTTTACATGCAACATTTTCAACATCCACATATATAAGTAGTCTGACAAGGTTTTTTTGTGTATATTTAGCCAGCTAATATAATATATATAGTAGCTTTTTATATTCAAAAATTTCAAATATAGCATTAAAATTAGCTTTTTATATAAATTGTAGGCATAAGTAGTAGATTCGACAGTTTTCTATAAAGAGAATGTATGCCTATATTATCCGACCCAGAGTGCAACTGCTGCAATTGAAAATGGTGAAGTAATAAGGATGAAAATAATACGGCTTTCTTTGGTGTTTACGGATTTGGCTTCACTCACTTCAAAGTCTAAATATTCCTTCCATAGCTTTATTTGCGACTTTTCAAGAGGCTTTACGTGAAAATATGGGCGTTTAATCTGAAAGCAAAAATGTTTTTATACGCGCATCTTTAAATGAAATACAATGAGAAGGCAATAAAATCATACTGATTCCTCAAACGTCATTCTCCTAAGAACTTCTTCTTCTGTTTTTTGATGAACATTTAGTCTCAGCGCTACAATTTCATCGCGAATCAAGTTGTTGGTTGATAGCGAAACTTGCTAGAAAGTAGGTAAGAGAGCTCTGGTGAGGGATGTGCACAAAAAGAATTGCATGAAAAAACAAAATAACATAAAGGCAATCAATCTACTTAAAGTAGTTTTCGCGTATAACGAATTCAGCTTACAGCCAAGACATATTAAAAAGTCTCTTCAACGAGGTTAAGCCATTTGATCCCAACCCAACTCAAGATTTCGCTGATGAATATTTCCCCGATCGCCGTTTGCTTGAAAAACTGCATTGCTTTATAATTTTTCGTTTTTTAACAGACTTTTTAAATCAATTCTTATAAAAAATGTTAGTACCTTTTCAAAATATTTCCATATTTGAAATATTTTTTTAATTTTAATTATTTTTAAGATTTTTCACCCTTTCAATAGTTATATAAAATCGAACTAATTAACTGATAAATAAAAAAGTTTTTATTAAACTTATTTTTATAAAAAGTTTTAATAGTACATACATCAAACTTAAGAGTGGAAGCTGGAACAAAGAATAATGTTCAATTGCTCACACGTATACACAACACTAACACCACTACATTTATGGTTAGATCGATATAAAGTTGAGTTTTTTTGGGAAATTGATGGGAAAATGTAAAACAAATTTAAATATCAACTCAAAGACACCGCCTCAAGCAAATTTCCGAATTAAGGCTGCAGCCAGTAGTACCATATATTGCCTCATATCAGACTTTATGGTTACTGCTACGCAGTGATGGCATACGTTATGGTTCGAAAATAAATTTTGTACTTTCAAGCTTCACTATTTTTGTAGGGTAGAATGGTATATCGGGATATAAAAAAATAGGATATTTAAAAGACGTATGAAAATTTTGAAAAAAAAAAATCGAAACGTAATAACGTAATCAAGCGTGATTAACCGGTTATCGACCACAGACGACATATGTCGTCGACTTTACAAAAATGTGAATCGTCTGAGTTTATTAATGCTTTTAAATACAAATCTTCTGCTTTGCATTTGATATCGTCTGATTATTATTCGGGTCGATAACGGGTTAAAGAGATTTGTTTGATGTTTTCTACATTGCGAATAAATGTCTCGAATATTCTTTACTGCAATCATTGCATATTAATACTATGGTTGTTAATTTTTTATAAAATATTCATTTAACCCATTAAGTACCATAGAAATCAGACGATATCTATAAAAAACGCAGATGATTTATATTCAAAGTCATTGAAAAAAGCAGACGAAGATGAAATTACTTATGTTCCCAAATGGGAACATTGGGACTTAATGGGTTAAGAAAGTTAATTTGAAATAATATAGTTTGTTAAGCAAAATTCAAAACATCAAATTCAATGTGTAAAGCTAGATACTGAATTCATGTAAAATTAAATAAATGGCGAAAAAGTTTATTCAAAATTCAATTATTGCAACGTAAAAAAGAATGCCTTCAACCATGCCGTCTTTTAGCATCAATTTTTTATCACTTAAAAAGGATATCGGATCAGAAAAATTCACAATTTCAAAATGCAAAAACATTTTAAATAATTATTTTTCTCTTGTACTATATAAATTAATCTGCCATTTAATTCTTTGTATAATGAGATTTTATATCACTGATATATAAAATATGATATTATTTATTGATTATATTACATGTGTTTGTGGTGAACAAATAAATCATTACTCAAGTAATGCGGTTCAATTTGATAAATCTATTTATCAAACTGTCAGGTTCGATATTTATCGTCATTTAGTTTTTTTTCGTAGCAAATTTGGAATTGTTTTTTACAAAAATGGTATCATACCGTAATTTCAGAACGTAACGTACAGTATGTCCCCACTGCTCCTGCTGCTAGAGTGTTACGAAATTTAGACACCTAAACTCTATGTCCACTTTGAGGCTAAGCAATGACTCAGTTAAGCACTAACTGGTAGTTTTGCCTTTAATGAGATAGCAAAATATGGGCGCTAGCAAGAACGTCTTTGTTTGGAATATTTGATTGCTCAAACATATATTTTATAATTTTTTTAAATATTCTTTGTGTGCAAATCTCATTGAATACTTAGAATGATTGATAGATATTGCAAAGTATGTCTAGAATGATGTTATTAATTTACAAGTTTGATTTTCGCAATCACGAAATATATATGTATAAAGTTGGAAAAATAATATGGGTGGCCATAGTGAAAATAATGCAAAGTCCCAATAAATTTAAAGTAGAGACAGTGAGGATTCATGTTTTGATTTTTGCATGCAATTGATTAACAAAAGGAAAAGAAAAGCAAAAACCCACATTGATGATACTTTGAACTATAATTCCAGATTCACAAATAGCCTGTTTGATAATTTCAACATCTGCAATGAAGGAAGAAGTGAAAACTTTCTTGGAGAGAATGCTCAAAACGTTGTAGATTTCTTCAACAGTCGTTATATCATAGGGAAGGTAGGAGCACACAAAAAGTTTAAAGCTTAAATAAATTAGATTATTACGAATGAAAGATGGGGTAGAATAAAAACAGAGATATATGTATGTGTAAGTAAAATACTTTTCAAAGTGTTCTTTATAGCTCAAGGTGGGTATTTTGAAAAGTTTGTCATAAATCAAGGTAACGCCCTTTAGATTGTAAATTTGTTTTTGCCAATCGATATAGGATTGCCATAGTTTATCAGATCTGAAATCAAATCCAGCGTTAACAATTGCACGATCATAAAGCCTAGTGGGAAAAAGATGAAAGCATTATGAATGGATCTTTCTATAAACAGGTTAAAAAACATCTAATTCATTATCACAACAAAAATATAATACACATGCAAGGAAGAGTAGAAGTTGTAATTTTAAGTCTATCATTATAACGGCTGCTGATAATTACTGTCAATAAGGTAAGACAAAACAAATATAAAATATAGGGTTATATCAGGTTATATAGGGTTATTTTGATTTCTATAAATTGATACCTACTATTCATAATTTTAAATATGTAAAGTTATAATAATCGATTTCTTTCTTTAATCTAAATTTTTAAATTTATAAATTTTATTTTTTCTAAATTTAATTATTAAGCATTTTAAGATATCATTAGATTTAGTAAAAATTTATTTTTAATTTAGATAAAGAGATCTATCTACTTTTGATTAAGATTTGTTAGATTTTATATAGTAAAAAATAAATTATTATTATCATATACTTTATTTTATATTGTCTGTTTTAATTTAATTTTGATGATAATCTAATTTGCTTTTCAGCACTGACCAATATG
This sequence comes from Nectonema munidae, assembly GCA_030549495.1. Lineage (NCBI taxonomy): Eukaryota > Metazoa > Nematomorpha > Nectonematoida > Nectonematidae > Nectonema > Nectonema munidae. The sequence continues at coordinate 419,665 of JAUIRK010000894.1, forward strand.
AAAAACAAATACAGATCTAGACTTGTTGCGAAAAGTGGCCTACGTCTGTTTGTCAGCAATATGCCACAAATTTTCCACGATTTGTGCAAAGAAAAGCAAGCAACCCTTCTCACTGAGTGTGTACTAAGAAAATCCAATTTGTGTGTAATTGACAATAAAAACTATATGTTACTATCACTGTTAAAATTAAAAATTAAAACCTTAATATAACGAGACAGCTCTGAATTTAAGATGTCATGCGGACCTGTTTTGATACTATATAGTCTGATTTTTTTTGATTTCGTAGAGTAGAGTTGAACTTTTTGAGATTACAATTAAAAACTTTACGCAAGATACCATGCTTGTTCTTCAAATTAAGAAAGAGGCAATGGGTAGTCTAAATTCTCAATAATATTCTCTTTCTAAAGCATATATATTCTACGCATTATTGTTTGAAAATAACTAAAAAAATTAATCATCTTTGAATAGGAAAATGATTGACAAATAGATCAATATTCATTTTTAAGATGGCAGTAGTATCATCACGTAACTTTTCATAGATAACTCTAGCTTCAGGACTTTTAGACGTTGTCCACTTTTTAAATGATTTTCATTTCTTGAACGAATGAATTCAGCATTTAACCATGGACGTCTAGACTTTTTTATACTTTTGATTTCTTCTTCTACGTATTTTGATAATAAATTTTCAAATAAGGATGCAATTAAAAGTGATTCAAAGGAGTAGGGTTGAGTTAGAAAATCCATCAAGCTAATTTCTAAGTCTCGTTTACGATTTTCTTTGTCAATTAGCTTCTAGTTAAAAAATTTGATGATTTTACCAGGTGAATTTTTATTAACAATTGAAGCTTAGAAAACAATATGAAAGTGATTGCTAAATCCACTGTGAGATTTGTAATTTCATAAAAGACAAAATCGCAAAAAATATTATCAAACCTATGGCTAGGAATGTGCGTAGGTTTAAAAATTCAAGGAAAAACCCCCAAAGCATTAAAAAATCTAAAAACAGTGACATTTTCAATTTTATCAAATTTAATGTTGAATTACTTAGCAGAATTGTCTAGGATAAGGAACTTTGTAAACTTTAAATGAGATTAGCTAAATCTTGAGTAAATTCATTAATATCAGTCGATATAAGCTTATAAATCAAAATGAACATAATATTGCAGTTTTCTCCTTTAATTAAGTATGGAAATATTTTATTCAAAAGTTTGATATGAGCTATGATTTGAAAAATCAAGGCTAAAATGTTTTTGTATATAATAGCAACTCAACCTCCTATGTTCTAATAAAAACAGACATGAATGAGAACAAACTAGTTTTTTGCGTGCTAAGTTGCTTTTGTTCTTTCAAGAGCTTGGTAAATAGTTAAAAAAAATATAAGAATTAGAAGTATGATTAATATACAGAAGATCAGCTTTTTTGCAGTTAATAGACGAAATTTTATTCAATCATTTATGTCAACGAGACATGAGTGTGTTTCATGCGATAGCGAAGATTTAGTAGCACAAGAAGGAAAGTCAGTATTCAGACAGTTTTTTAAAGTGTCCAAATTCTTTACAGTATTTGCACCATATAATGAAGTACCAAACAAATACATCGCCTATGTGTTAACCAACAAAAAGAGATTCATTATTGTTTTTGTGGTATTCAAATCCTTGATGTTTTGAATATCGCTAGGCTTCTTCCATTGTCTCCTTTATTCAATGAATGTGAATTCATTACAAGTAAATCTTTTTTATGTAACAAAAGATCTAGTCTTTTTGCTACACTTCTTTCCAAAATATCAGTTTTGAGGAATTTTTGGTTACCTTTGTACTTTTTAAGAAAACATAATAGCTTCTATTAGTATTAGAAGATTTAAACATAAATCATGATTTTGGTTTATGATAATATAAAGGAAATCTAAAAATCGCAGTCACGATTGAAGTTTGATATACCAACATGAACATTCTTTCATCCTGAGTTATTTTTAGGATTGGTTGAAAAGTTTCCTTTTTGTTTATTTTCTCGAAGAACAAAGTAGAAATCAAAAGGTATGTCACCATCTCATTCAACAAAGAGACGAGGTTTACTATTTAGAAATTCGCAGTATAGTTTTTTTGAAGGGGTATCTTTTTCACACGATTGAGAAAGAGCATGATTTATTTTGTCAACTTTATCAATAATAGATTTAATATTATTTTCTATAATAGGAATTCTTTCAGTGAAGGTGTAAGAATTTGAATTATTGATGTTGTCAACGTTATCAAAGATAGTTTAAAAATTACTTTTCATAAAATTCATTCTTTCAGTCAAGATATTGAGGCATCACAGAGAAAAACAAATTTCTTGTGATTACGATTAAAGTTAGGTAGCATGTTTTGAAAAAATAAGGACAATACATGGGTGGGTTCCTTTGTCCAATTGATTGCATGAAATAACATATCACACGCTTTACATTGTATTGATTCATGTGGAGCATTTTTAAAACAAACAAAACATTTTCCATGTGAATAGAAACGATTTAAAAGATTTAAAACTTTTTTAATGTCATAAAAATGTATGAAAAGAGAAAGGACATCCTGGAAAATGGATTAAAACAATAAAATATATGTAAAAAAATATATTACACACAAAAAGAGTAAAGTTTCAAACAAATTCATTTAAATAAAACAAATTTTCGACTACACGAGTCTTTATCAAGTTGAAGTACTAAACGTAGAAGATGTAAATGCTTTGAATGAGAAGAAAATTCGTTTTATCTAAATAAATTTGTTTGAATAATCTTTACTAATTTACTATAAGCGTAAAGTGGGTATTTAAAATGTATCTTTAAGGCATCATATAAAAATTAAAAGTTTAATAATACTCTTTAATTTTTTGTCTCGAGTTTATTTCTGGTTGTACAACTTTCATGTGTTCCAAATAATGTAGCCACAACTCTGAGCAAAGAGGAATAGCAGCAATACCACGCTCCATCACCTTTTCGTTTGAAAACAAAAACAGAAGAAAAATGATGAATTCATTGAGACAAGAGAAGAGATGTATGGGATGTAAAATTTTTTGTATCCGCCGATGCGGATGTCGATATCAAATTTGACATCCTAGAGAATGCGGAAAAGTCAAACGGAAGCGGATATCAAAATATACTTTTTAAAAATTCAGAGAGAAGATGCCCATGTAAGTGTGTTATCATAAAGACGTACTTATAAAAAATTTCGATAAAGTAAAAATGGAAAATCCGAAAAAAACTTTGCGGTATATAGAAAATATATAAATATTTGAAAATTGAGGATGTAAATTTTTTGAGGATATCCATCCGATACATCTCTAGACAAGAGTGAGATAACATAAAAATGATGGGAAGCGAATGACTTACGTTAATGAAATCTTCAAGAGTTCCCATTTTTTTTTCAATGTCCGCAAATTTTTTCCAGTATCCATAACAATATGGATAGCGTGTAAGAAAGGCTGTGAATATGAAGCGAAATGCATCTAAAATATCCTATTTCAATATTTCATGAAGTTGCAGTAATAAACACAAATGCGTATCAATGTTTACAAAATAAAATATGGAGGAGGCAGGCGCAGGAATCCACAAAATTAACTCACAAATGACAACTTTAGACGATTCTTTTTTTAAAAAAAATAGAAAGCACTAGAGTTATGCAATGTCAGACTTCAATTCAACACAAAAATTTTAGAATAAAAACAAAACGTCTTCTATGTATATCAGTGGTTCCCAAAAATCTGAAAAGTGTGATTCTTTTTACATATCTTCGGAAAACAAAATTTTCAACACTCTTAACGATAGAACTAAGAAACGAAATTAACTAAAAGATCTTAGCATTTAGCAAAAAACGGTATTCTTACAATTAATATTGTTAAATCTTGATATAAAAATGATTATCAGTTATTATTCACGTAAAAAGGTGTGGAAAAAAAAAGGATTGAGAACCACTAATCTATATTATCAATCACACAAAGATATTTAACATATTAATATTTTAATTATTTTTCCCATTTTCCCATAGTTTTAGATTCTAAACAGAATTTAATTAATTATGTGAATAAATTTAAAAAAAAACTTTTATTCATATATACAAAAAAGATGGATAGACGAAAATAAAGATAAAATAACATCGATTATAACAAAATTTCTGGATCAGTCTGATATATTTTGAGGCATTCAGAGTGAAATGGTGTTTGATATCTTTCACAGATAAATCTTAAAACATCAACATAGTCTCTCTGCATCTACACTTTCGTGATCTTTCACTAAAATATGGCTAAAGTTGGACAGAAAAATCGAGAAAAAGACTCATCAAAAGGCATTATCTGCATGTTTACACTCCATTTGAGTCACACCAGGAGTGAGTACACTGCCTTACAACTATCACGAGATGGGGTGTGTACTCACGCGTAAAAAGGGAAAATTATCGCGCGATTTTTTCTTCACTTCTCTTTAACGTTACCGAATAAACTTCGTCGCAAGTGACAACTTCCTACTGCAACAAATTTCGACGACTAGTATTCGAAAGACTCTCATATAGACTAAGGCAATGTCCCATTCACTGAGAGTCAGTGAGGTTCTTGGGAAACAAACTTTATAGCTCGTTTCGGAATGGACACGAACAAATTGTATTCTTTTCCTGAGCAGGGGGAATTCTTTGTGAATGATCAAGTATGTGAGAAACTGTTTTGAGATTCAAAAGCACAAGCTTCCCTTTTTCATCGTTCTTTGAATCTTATTATAACCGAAGGAATCTCTCAGTGCAGCAAACATCGCATGCTTTGGCTTCCTTTCTTCTAAATTTTTTTTAAGTACGATTCATTACTAATTTTGAATTTTGCCGGGAACAAGTGGTAGTGATGTCACATGCCCTTTTATAAACATTCGTGTTCAGAACCGCTGCTCAGTTGATTTTTTTATGAGTAAATAAATTTTTAAATGAATATTTCAAAATCAAGAGCTTATCCACAATTCTGGCAATGGACTCGTATTCTACACTGAAAAAAATAACTACTAATATTATTATTTGAATAGAAAAAAAGTAGAAAATTAATTTTTACTAACTATTATTTTTATTATTATCCAAAAAAAGATATAAGTGGTAATACTACTATTTGATAAGAAAATTCGATATTTTTATTTTCATGGAAGTATTGTTGTATTTAGATGGCGTTAATATGTTGACATTAATTTCCATGCTTTGATGGTTTCACAAAGTAGCTTAATTTACATTGTGGTATAGATCTTTGTAATTAAAATTTTCTTTGTATTTTCAATGAAAACTAGAAAATGAATTTTTTTAATGCTTCTTTTTTTTTAATTTTTTTTTCATTTACTGAATCATAGATCAACTTTCCAAGATATCAAATGTACATTCTCTCACAGAACAAAACTCTGCATTGGTGTTCAAATTTAAGCCTAATCAAGGGCGTTAACTACTTTTTAACTACTCTGATCGATCGTTGAAATACTAGAGATGAAGTTGGTAAAGTCATTTTTTAAGTTCAATTATTTTCTTTAATTTTTCATTTAAATTCGTTAGATATATTTATCAGTATAATAGCCTTCGAAAAGTGATGATTGTCACTCGCAATGAAAAATCTTCCAAAAAAGTAACTACAAATACACTTTTTTCTAAAAACCAATTTGGAAAGCAAACAACTTATAACAGAGCTTGAGAGAATAAGAAATGAAGGGATTCTTAAAGGATATTCTTTAAGGGAGCCTTAAAATCAAGAAATCCTTGGTGTTTCTCAATAATACCCTTTTCGCCATAGCTTTTAAATTCGTTATCATTCCATTTTCATTTGTCATACTAACAAATTTCTCAACTTCCAAAAGTGTAATCTCTTCAATTCTAATTACTTTTGTTTACAAATTCATTAACAGCTACAGCGAAGCCGGCTTTAAGAGATGTGACCGAAGAGTTGGCCAATGGACATTCAGCAGAATGGAGCTTTAACATCAAGTTGAAAATTTTTCAGAAGTTCCTTTACTTCCAGTAAGTTTGCAAGCTTTGGCTATGCACAAATCTGCAGCATAATTTTTGTTTTCTTTCATTATTCTTAACATACACAAATTATGTGATAAATAACTCGGTTGAATGTCCATTCGGCAAATTGTCCTTATGCCAAATGCCAGGATAGAGCAGCGTTTAATCAAGGGAGTCATCAAAAGTTTTCTTTGTAAACAGATGGTTGCTGAATCAATAACTTTGTTTCATTCTTCCCAACTTATCTCAAATTGCATAATGGTGGACATTGGTAACAAGGATTTTTCTTATAGGAAAAAAATTATTAAATAGAATTATTTAAAAAGAAATATCAATGCAGAAAACTTTTCTAATAAATTCTAATATTTTCTAATTGAACTTACAAGTTCAAAAAGAAATTTTAACCCATACTTTTACAAAAATACGTAAGGTATATAATTTTGAAGTATTGTAGTTGAAAAAGAAATTTCTACGCTCCAACCAAAACGATAACGACTAAATCAACGCTATTGAAGCACGTGATTTATAACAATCTACTTAAATTGAAAATAAGGCCTTTCTTTGCCATAAAATCTCACTTCACACACAACTCCATTTTTCATTTGCTTTTATCATCACAGGAAATATTATTATTTTGTTTTGGGAAGAATTCAAAGAGGTCGTTATTGACGTGCGGAAATTAAAGCAGGTTTTACTGCATGTGAGAAAATAACAAAAATGAAATTGTTTATTGGCAAAAAATGACAAGACCTACATCGTTATGAGTTTATATAGCAAAAAATTGATGTTGCCATATTTATATTGGCATCTTAAAAAGTATGATTAATATTTAACTTAAATCGTATCGTAATTATACTTACCTTGGATTAAAATAAGTTATAAAACTTTTTTTTAAATTGGATTTGATAAAAAATATAATAATTTTTGGCAGAAAGTGGAAGAAAAAATTTAATATAAAGAATAAAATAGCATAATTAGCTCATGTTTATAAAAGAAAGCATTAAAGAGTTAAAATTAACAATATAAAAATGAAAGATTTCAAGGTCAAATGTAGGTAACAAATGCAAAATAAACATAAAAAATAGAATTATTTTTGAACGCAAAAAAGAAATTAAATTTATTCAAAAAAAAAATACAAATTTGTAAACACCAAAAATCAATGAGAGGAATAAAATGCTGGTTTTTGGTTTCGTTCAAAACAGGCTTTAATGTTTAATTATATTGAGCCAATGATACTTTAAATGCGATTTCACACAAAAATCATTTACTGGTGAAGAAGTGAAAACTTCTAAAATTTCACCATTTAGTTACTTCCAAGAAAAGTAGACGATGAAATAAGTTTTGCTGAACTATATTTCTCTGAAAAGTGGAGGAAATCAAAGATCAAATCGTAATCTTCACCAGAAGGTGTAAAGAAGATAAATGAATCATTGGAAAAAGGAAGGAATAAGGGACCTAGTTTTTGGCCGATTTTCGTATGAAGACATTCTCCTTCAAAAATAATCAGAATATGCCTTCCTATTCATGATGAAGATTAGAGTTAGTCTTCGTAATTGTTTCATTTTCGATTTTGAAAAAATATGGCATTGAAGATGGTGTAGAATTCATTAGATTTAGAGCTGAGCTTTATAATTCGCCGTGTTTGGAGAGATTCGAATGATACATATTTTAAGCAGTGATTAGCTTTATGTATCATCATCTTCTTCCATTCATTTGTGAATATTCAGTGGATTTTCCAATATATTTGAAGCAAGAGTGGAATATCTTTCCTAAACTTGTCTAACTGGAGAAAATTTACAATGCACACACATTAAAACATATTCGACAAGAAATTATCTAGAGGCGTTTGATTGGTTGATTAGTTTTTATTAATCATTACACGATATTATTGGCCCTATGTAAAATGACAACCTTATTGTCATTCTTATGTATCATATAACTTATTAGAGATAAGAAGAAGCATAAATTATTAACTCATTGCAGAGTATTCTTTAATAAACACGTTATTTACATATATAATTTTACTTATATGGAATGTGTCCACTAAACTTTATTGATTAAAAAAATGGAAAATACACTATTTATAGAAGCGTGAGTAAGTGTATCTATGCGCCTGAATTTGATGCTCGAAGATTCTGAATTCAAAGCAACAATTCCTATTGGTTGTACAGAGTTTGACAGAAGAGTGTTAATTGGGCTTTTTAAATTGAAGAACTAAGACAACCAAGAAACTAACTTATGTTGCAAATTTTAAAGAGGCATTTGAATTTTTGGAGATAACTTTTTAACAAGAGTATAATTAAATTTTGAATTTATCTTCATTTATTAGCTAACAATTAAAATTACAATATTAATGAATCTAAAAAAAATTCTAATAAATTATTACTTTTCAATGTACAAACAGAATAATGCTGTAACTGTCAAACTACTCTATATGATTATGATATATTTTTGAACATGACAAAATAAATGAAAGAAATTGTTGGTATAATACTATTTATTAAATACGTACTCTAATCAATATTGGCATTTGATTCGATGAATTGATTTTTATCTATTTCAATTATTGTATTGATTAACCATTCAATCAATTATGTCAGGATTAATTAATAATCGTCTACTTAAAATATTTAAAAATTCATGAAAGATGTCTTAAATTATGATCCCCAAAGGAATAAATAGAAAAATGTCGTGAGAAGATATGACATAATTTGTAATGTTATGAATCAAAGTAGGGCATTTTATTTCCAACTTCCACAAAAGTTCATATCCTAGGTTTTATGAGATTCGAATCAATTCGTTCATTCCGATTAAGTAACTCTGTTCTATATTTAGTTATATTTTTTGGGAATAAAAAAATATTTTTATCGATGTTCGATTGAAATTCTAAATTCTACTGGTTGGATCTTTATTGATTTACTAATTGGTTCACCCATTCGTTTCTCGTTGATGCGTGATCGATCATTACAGGCAGTAAGAGAGATGGAAATTCAAACCTTTCATTTTGCTCCATTAAATTAATTTAAACATTATTTTTTTATTACCTTTAATCGCATCCTCTCTTTCTAGAGATATAATTAGCTTAGTGTGATTTGATCTAGAAACTATGAGCAAATAAGGCCTAATACGGGATTTGAACCCAATACCTTGTTGTATCAAAGCCAGGAATCTAGAAAACGGTACTCACGCGTTAAGTATAATTAAATTGTGAAAGCAACTGAAGTAGAGAACTTTCGCAACCCTGAGACACCTCACTCACGGGTCAATCGTGTTATTGGTTGTTAAATCCGCCATTTAAAATGCCCTAAAATATATTGGCCATGCTTACTCATTTCATAGTGGAACATTTTACGAGTAAAACACTTATAGTGCAGGTTTATAATTTGTTGGGATTAAAATTATTTGAAAAAAACAAAACAAATTTAAATTCAATTTAAAATTTTTAAGGAGGTTATTTAAAAAAAGTTTGGACACGAGAAAGAATCGAAAAATTGGATAAAAATTTTCAAAAGAAGACAAACTTGTTTAAAGTTGATAATAAAGAGTTATTTGAGAAAGAGTAAAAATAGGTAAATCAAAAATAAGTACACGCATTCTCATGACAATAGAATATAGTAGGTTCACGCACTTACTCGACGCGCATAGAGAGTTTTATTTAAAAGCAACTATGGAAAATGTGTTAGCAATGAAAGTTTGAATGCACAAGAAGCACAATCTTTTCCACATTCACAGGCAAATGATGTTTAAACACATTTTTTAAAATGACTAAACAAAATAAGAAAGATATGAGAGACACTGTCTTTATAAAAGTGGATCAAAAATTATACATACACACGCACACACAAACACACTCAATGTTGAGTAAAACAATGATAAAATAGGGATCAAAGAATATTACGGAGGAGTTGTCATTAAGTTGAAGAAAAGAAAAGAAAAAATAAAATGGATTTGCTACTCGATTCAATCGAAGACAAAACATTCTTTTTCTACCCATACATTCTTCTAAAACTTTTAGGCCAAGTGGTTAACGAGTAAGCCACTAAAATAAAAAGCGTTTACTTTAAGCTGTGTAAAGAAAGTTCATTCAGAAAGAAAGCAGGCGATCACTTTTAACGTAACACATTTGATGCCAAAAAAAGGAGACAACGTTAAATAATTTGATACAAAAGTAACATGTATGCGCTATTTAAAAATGGCGGTCAGATCAAGTGGCTTAAAGGAATGAGTTGTTATTATTTTGCAGTTTTTTTGCAACTGATATTTTATGAACTAAGAGATAAAATAAAAATCATTTTTTCATTTTGAATAATTAAAGATACATCGCATTTTTTATTGAAATAAATTTAGCGCCAACTCTTCGCTTCAAACTTTGACCACAGAAAGGTGACTCCATATGTGCTTGCAACAATTATTTTTTAACAATAGGATTTCGGCTCTTCCTCTTAAAATTTCATTAGATACCGAATCCCCACACCTCCTTTTAATCCTTTAAGGATCAGTGTGAACCCAGTGTAGCTAGAAATAAAAAAGCGCTTGTCATAAATATATAGAATTTCATTGAAAAGGAAAGTAGATGATTGATTAGTCTTAAAAAAAACTCGTTCTGAAAAAATGGTGAAATCATCATCGACACATCTTAAGTGGTAGTAGCATTGCACGGGAAGGCACAAATAAAACTATTTTCAGCTCTGGTGCCAAAAGGAAGGCGGATTTATTTGTATATGAAATTGTTTACTCCTCTAAAATATGGATGTAGCATCGCCACTACAAAACCAATGAAGAAGGAAAATTTAAATAGCCAGCAAATACAACGAATAAACGAAAAATAACGATATCGAGGTTGAATTGTGAACGTCTATGCTCGTGCTAAAAATTTTACATGTGTTCTTGAATATCTTTTTATTGACACAATACTTTGGCGCATACACATATCAACAGATGCAAAGAATGATTTCTAATATTACTTACGTTTAATTCATCTACTCTTGGTAGATTTAAGGTTATTAAATTGGAAAAAATTACTTTATCAATCGGAGAGAGTTTCGAGTTGGAAGCAGCCACCTTAGCCCTTAAACGAGTCTTAAAATATAAAAATGAAAAATATAATTAAATTTTACCAACGTCCACAATGTTAAAAATTCCGAAAGTTTAAAAATTATTGCAATGACAAAACCGGCTAGAGCAGTGGTTCCCAACCAGTATGCTGCGGCACATATGGGTGTCGTAATATCGATTGAAGTGTGTCGCCATTTATATTTATTCTTACACGTATTACTTTTGATTGGTTTAAATTATCTTTCTCTCTTTTAAAAAAATGTATACTATATTATTATATTAATGATATGATATGGAAAAAATTCGTATTGTTGTTTAGTTTACGAATTAATAGCCAAATGAATAAGTATGAAAAGTTTTTAATTGCTCCATTATTTTGGCAATAAAAGTAAAATCAAATAAATTAGAGTTAATATAATTATTTCAACACAGCTATATTTTTATCTTTCTTTGGTTTTATTTTCATATTATCAATTATATTATAGTTCGGCTCTTGCCCCCCCCCCCTACCCCACCCTTTAAAAAATAAAAGTTATCAAATATATTCCATCAATAATAATTAGACGAATTAAAAGATAGTTCTAATGAGTAAACAAGTGCCTATACTTCTATCATTATAATGCATTTTTTGCAATGATTTTGTATAGTAATGACAGGTATAATTAAGCCAAGATTTTAGTATAATAAAAGTTTGTGTTTAAACTAAAAAACTGTGAAATATTAAATTTTATCAAATGGGTGAGACAGCGTTTCCAAAATTCCATAAAGTTATTAGATGGTTATTATTGGTCAAGGCATGAAAAAAAGAACGCGCTTGTTTAAGAAAGTAATAGAAATTGGAAACATCTTAGAAATCGTAGCAGGTGACATCTCAAAAAAACAGATTGATCTTTGCCAAATATTGATATAAATATACCACTTAAGGAATTGAACTGTTACACACACACACACACACACACACCTATTTCGGATACAACCGAAATCGAACCCGAGACCTATGGAATGAAATCACAGAGGTTTAATCACTATGTCACCGACACACGGCCATCAATGTAAGTAAAATAAAAAATGTCTACTTTAACCCATTTAAGACCAAGCAAAGCAGACGATATCTAAAAAAACGCAGACGATTTATATTCAAAGTCATTGAAAAAAGCAGACGAAGATGAAATTACTTATGTTCCAAAATAGGAACATTGGTTCTAAATGGGTTAAGGTATATAAAAAACTCATTAAAAAAGATAGGCAGGCGATATAGTTTTCAAAAACATGGGCATTAATCCTTTTGGACACAATGGGTTGCCAGCAGTGACATATGAAATGACCCAAATCACCCCATTGTCAGTTTAAATTGACGCAGACGATTTCTTCATTTTAGGATATTTTGTATATAATCACTTAATCTTGTCTGTTTCCTCTGGGGGTAAAATTCATTCAAAATGAAAAGCAAAGGATTAATTTCAAATTCCAAAACATATATGATTTAAGAATTTTTCCCAAAATTTCAGACTTTAATTCAATTAATTAAATACATTCTTTTTATGCTTATAATTGGAAACCAGGTTTTTGAGTTTCATTCGGGATTGCGTAGTCAGGGGGGAAATATCCAGCAAAGACTTTGACTCACACTTCATGTTCCTACAAAAAACCGGCTCCAACTCCAAATATTTAAAGACAACTATTACTTCCAGCTTCAACTAAAGAAAGGCTACTTTCTTTGCTCACAAAATTAAACTTTTCTTACATTATTCAAAATACTTAAAAAAAAAATTTATGAATATTTTTAGATCTGAAATGGAATCCTAAATGTTATTAGATACCGACTCCACCATTGATTCTGTGAAATAGCATTCTATCAAGTGCTCGACGCTGATATATACTCGCTAGTAGTTTTAGACCTGTGCATTAACTAATCAATACATAGTTATTCTTCCTATATTTGCGCAAAAAAGTAATGCAGCAAACAACATAGCCATGTTCTCGGATAAGCCAACCAATCCAATATAATAATAATTACTTATTATTAGTAGAGAAAATAATAAAATTGTTGGGTGAAAAATATTTTTAAAGAATTGCATTTTGGGTTAGGTTGCACGAATGAAATAAAGGCTATATTAACCCTTTCAGGCACAATGGGACACCAGTGTCCAAAAATCGTCTGATTAACCCTTTGAGGACCAACATTTTGAAGAGAATTCGTCTGCTTTCTTTTTCAATGGAATTTTATATATTCAAAGCAGACGATTTCCATTTCTTGGGTCACTGGTGACCCACTGGTCCTCAAAGGGTTAATTTATATAAAAACTCATTGAAAAAGAAAGCAGACGATAGAAAACCCATGCCTAAAAGGGTTAACCCGTTATCGGCCAGAATAAGCAGACGATATCTAATGTAAAGCAGAAGATTTGTATTAAAAAGCATTTATAAAAGCAGGCGATTCATATTTTTGTAAAGTCGACATATGTCGACTGTGGTCGATAAACGGTTAATTAATGAAGGTATATTACATGGGCATAAATGTACACAATTATGATATATGTAAATATATTACATGTGCTGCCTATCACTAATCCAGAATGGTTGGAACTTAGAGGGTGCCGGTTTAGCCATGAATTCGGTTGAAATACACTCAACTTACAAACGAATCACCATATGTTGAATTGGAAATTTTTAATTTAAGATAAACTTTTATTTGGCTGCAATTTATTATAAAAAAATTTAGATTCCCTAATACATTCTTCATATATTTTTTCTTTAAAAAAATCTTAAATTTTTGGAAACAAAATCAGTGGCGAATTAGTAGGAGTACCGAATTATTGATAGTCAACCTAAACAATATATAATTACAAAATTAATTATTTTAAATAAACTAGTAAGCAAACACATTCCGTAATATACAAATTCATACTGTATTTTGAAAATCGAAGCGGTCCAATCCCCCTATCCCTTTATTAAATATGCCTCGGGATATTTAGAATGTGACATTTTAACAACCAAATAAACTTAAGAAGTATTTTTAAACCATAAAAAAATATTGCGATGTTTTTCTATGCTTTTAACTAGTTTGATTTAAAAATAAAAAAATTCAATAAAAAAAAGCTAATTTTTTAATCTAAATAGTTCAAAACATTGAAATACATGGCATTAAAAATTTTGATAAGTGAATAAAATGGAAACAATTTTTTTTTTGGTTAAAAATATTTTTATTTTTATTTTGTTTTGAAAATTTAGAGAATTCAGAAATTCTTGGGAAGATTTCGATTTATTTCAGTATAAAGTCACACCCTGTTACACCAGATATTGTAATGAAGGATACCTCGTGTTCAATGTACTGCAACAAGTCGGTCCAGGCATTGAAATTTGAAAAGTCGGCACGCAAAGCAAGAAGTAATTTTTGTAGATCGACCAAATGAAGAAAAACTTCTTCAGGGCCGATATTGTCAAATATCTCATCACTAATATACTTCTTTTGGTTATTCATGAACAAGATCAAATTTTCCGCACTTTCAAGCGGATTATTGGCAGAAGAAAGCTTCGCGTGTTGACTTTGGTGCGAATTGAATGACGAGTTAATATTTTTATCATTTTGCAGTGGTTGGAATGTAGTTTCAGAGTCGGTAAGATCTTTTTGAATTTGGCGAGAGATTACATCAGGATTCGCTTCATTTGATTCCTCAAAGAGACTACTATGAGAGAAAGTATATCCGTTTTTGTCAGGACTCTCATTCATCTTCTAAGAAATGAAAAAAAAATTATACAATTACAGGGTAATGGGATAAAAGCAGAAAAATTGTTTCATAAAATACAAAACTAATTATACTCATTGGTGGCTCACCTTGTTTAACTGTCCTCAACTTCACTTTTTTGTACACTCCGACACGGGAACTGTCTCCATCAAACCAGATGGTCTCACTTGTGCCCGTATAATTTGCTAACCCGAAAGACCAATCATGGAATACTTATTTTATGGCGTACACACTTATCTTTAAAGTTTGCTATGGGGGAAGGGCGTTTTCAAAGAGGCGGTAAAGCCCCTCGCCCACCCAAGCCACCCTCTCAAAAATAATTTTCTCGAGTATATATCTTTTTTATAGGATTTAAAAGATTTGTTTGTCTTGTGAGTAGATTTTCCATATTCGTTTTCTTGTTTTAAAGTAAGTCTTAGAATGAATATTTAAAATCTTTTTTTCATTAACGTTCATTTGTTTGATATAATGCAAATTTAAGCTATATTTGATCCGAGGCAATAACAAGAGCCCATACAATTTTAAGCGAAGCAAATATTTTTTATAGCACATAAGTATATAAGAACTCTATAATTTAAAGCTTAAAATAACCAACCCAGTCAATAAAGAGGGGGGCAAGGGAGCTAGGGCCCCTGGGATTTATTTTGCCCGTCTGAAACTCTTTGAAATATATAAATGTATACACTTTCTTATATTCCCTGACCTATTAAAATCAGTTTTGCCCCGACCCCTACTTGAAGTGGGCGACGGGGCTAATTTAAAAAATCAAGTCTTTTCTAGAAATCAAATATATAGCATCGTTATCCTTAGATATTCGTTTTATTTAATGCTTTAGTTTTTTTATCAAGCTTGCTTAGAATAGTTGGCAAAGTTTTTACACTTTGTTTAAAATTTTTGTTAATAAAACTTAGTATAAATAATTTCATTTTTTAGGGATTGGAATAGCTAATTTATATAAATATAAAATTTGTAGAATATTCTGAAATATATTTTCAAACAATTTACTTTACTAATTGAATATATGTGTAGGTAGAATATGAAGATTATATAAGATGATTCTTTGTTTTTCTGTGTTACTAATCTAGCTTGGTAACATTTCGTTGCTAAAAATTTTAAAAGCAACAAAGCATTTCAGTATAGAGTGACACCTGGATCAAGATTTCAAATTTTCTTCTAGATTTTAAATTGGTTATTTAGTTTTTTTTAATTGGTTAATTTGTTGCAAAAAAAACGCGAAGAATTTTGAAGTTTATTTGGATTTCATCAAAACTGTTCAATGGTTTCATATGTACCAAAAAATATAGAAATATTATTTTGATTTCAAGTTTCCATGATGATGAAATTGATGAGGACTCTTTAGAAAGAAATAAGCCCGAAGTAAACAAGATGAGCTAGAAACACGAAAAGATGGCCAATGGTTGTTTTTTAAGCAAAAAAGATGTTTGCCATTGTAGCAATTCAAAAAAAAAGCAAAACTGACAAAATAGTAGTGTTCTATTTGTAAAGTGCATTTCTGTTTGAAGCACGCCAAAGTAGTTTGTGAAACATGCTTGGTACAAAAAGCAATATAAACGTTCTTTTTTTATTTATTATATTTTATCAATAAATTTAAATATTAGTAAATTCATTTGTAAGTATATCTTAAATTTTAACTAATCGAATTTAAAAATATTGTCTTTTGATTGAGTCGCCATGCCAGCAAAAAACTACTTTTATCACAAGCCTATCCTCAACAGCACAACTGAATTGAACATGCTTTGGTAGAAAAAATATCTTGAAAGTTGGTTTTTTATTTGGTGAAAATAGTCAAGAATTTTTGTGAGGCGCCCGCACTTAAAAAAATGTGGGCCTCTAGAGCATTTGATTTTTTACTAATTTACTATTATATTAGAGATAAAATTAGACTTAGTCCATTATTGTTAAAAAGAAAGAAAAATATCCGCAGAATATATAACACTTTCATAAATAAACATGAGCATTTATCATTAAAAAAAGGATAAAATATGTTAAGATTAGCATTTGATTAAGTAATGTGAAGTCACGTTTATAAATGGCAGTAGACTACAATCGGACCTTGCTCTAAATTACTCGAATTCAAAGATGCAAAAATACACAATGTTTGAAAAGAAATTGGGCAGGATTTGACAATACCGAGGGCCACAATTTGGACAACACTCATGGAACATATTGCGCCAGGAGCCAAATTTTTAGATCATCATAACAAAGGGAGTGGCTACATCATGGCCAGCTAGTTATCCTTATTTACCAAAATGTAAATAATAGGTAAACTTAAATTAGTAAAATATTATCAAAATTACATTATAAATTTATCATATACGCATTGGAATAAAAAAATGTAGCTAAAAATTGTTTTGTGTAAAATATCGGATTTTGCAACTCGCTAAAACACACACATTTCATTTTTACTACAAAAACAAAGAAATTTTGCGACTTTATACATTTATTTTGATTAATACATCTTTTAAGATGTTTGGGTATTTAAAATCAAATGGATTGCTGAACTGTTGTAAAACATTATCTAAAAGATATATGTATCTCTTAGATACATTGCAACAAACCATGATACAACTACCATTGCGCCTATTGGAAGGTTAAAAAAATCGTACTTTGGAAAATTTTATAAAATTTCATTAGAAAACTATTAAAAAAATGCATTAAAAATCATGATTTCTAGCATTGAAAATGAATGTGGATTTTATTACACAACAGTAATGCTTTATAATTTAAACAATGAACATATTATCTCAAGTAAACTTCGTATTGATGTTAACACAGATAAATCTGAATTTTTTCAGTCAAATAAATTTTAAAGGAATTTTTGGTTTACTTTTTAAAGAAAAAAATATTAATCTGAAAATTTTCAAATTTCTTTAAAATTAAAATATATATATAAAATAATAAAAAGGAATGAATAAAAGTAAAATTTAATCCAAAATAATATATTTTTAAAACTTAAAGTGAATCCATACTTTGAACAGGATCCAAAACCAAAAAAAAATAAAAAAATAAAAATTATAAATATAAAATAATTTTTTTTGTAGAACAAGAAGGCCAATATGAATTTAATATGAATTTCAAATATGGTAAGTAGGTAGGTAGAAAGGAAGAAATGTCTAAGCATTATCGGACTTTTCCATATGCTTGCGAAATGCTTGAAAATGTATAAAGATTAAGTTTGAGAAAATTGTAATGATTAGGCTTGCAAATTTATTAAGAGTGAGGGATTTTGGAGAAATTCGTTAGTTGTTGAGGGAGTTTGAAGTGTAGAAAGTTGGATTTTTGGCAGTGGTAGTTAAAAGTAGTAGGTGGATGTTAATGAATATAGATATTAAATAAAAGAAAATAGTGTAGTTATTTTTATAGATTTTGTTTTTATTGGTTTTTTAATATGAATTAATGTAGTGTGAGAAGTCTCTCGGTTTGGAGATTGCAAGTTTGACACTATGAAAATAATGAGAGTGTTTAGGGCATTGAGGAGGTTCGGATATAAAAGAAGTTCGTAGAAATTAGATGGTTTGCGATTGAGAGTTTGGACAGATAGTGAAATTCTTGTGTGGTTGTAGTGGGAGCATGAAAGTAAAGATGATGAGTTGTTTCGCGTTGATTGCAGTTGAATCTACAAAGATTAATTGGTGATTTTTTGTTACGGTAGAAATAGGAGTTGCAGGGGCGGTCTCCGTGTAGTCATCTGATTAGCGGGCGTGGTGGTCAGAATTCAGAATTAGGATTGAATTGTTTATAGGTTGAAAGAAAATGTAGGTTCAGGATTCGATGAGTTTTTGTCTAAGGTATGGAGTATTAGATCTAAGTAGAGGGGTATAGGTTTCGCCGGGAAATGAGCTACCCGGGATATAAGGAGTATTTGGAAGTACTTTTTTAGCTAACTTATCTACATAAGTGTTTTTTTGAATGTTGAAATTACAATGGTACAAAACTCTAAATATGGATTTGCTATACAACTTGACTTTGCAGTAAAGATGTATTTCAATGTAATTTGATAAATAAGTGAGTTTAGAAACAAGGGTATATGTCAAGAATGAGGTGTTGTGTATGAGCCTTAAGTATTTGATGATGTTTTGTGAGTCTGTAAAAAAGTGTAGTGTGTTGTAATATCTAAAGTAGGACTCATTTTGACATATGGAATCGCAAACATGTAAGAGGGCAAAACATTAACCATTGTATGTTGGAAGAGAGGGATCAATTACAGGCGTCTTTGAATAAAAAGGGAGAAGAGCCTTTGAAGAGTACAAAAGCATAGGAAGATTTGTTTGAGGTTTTTGAGCTATCCAGGAATATTCTTAATGAATTTGTACTTAAATTGGAGCGGGTCGTAAGCAATGGATTTGATGAAACAGTTATGAAGAGAGAAAGGTAAAGGTGAGGAAGGGTGAAATAAAGCTAATGGAATGATTTTGGGTTGGATGAGAATGTTGTTGGATGGAGACAAAAATTGTTGGAGTAAGTATTTGTAGTAAGTTTGTCAGGGAGTAATTTGAGTGTTATAGTAGGTAGATAGGTACATCTCAAAGCACTTTCCAGCAAGAAATATATTACTTTTTTTAACAAGCAAGAAAGACTTAAGATAGGAATTTCAAATATGGTATTATGTTCAAATTCGAAGAAATTTACTTTTTTATTTTAAATAGTAAAATTTTTTTAAAAAATAATATAGGTAGGTTGATTTCAAAGCACTTTCCAGCGTGTGCTGATATGCTCGCGTAAGCTTGAGAGTTGTTTAAGGAGGATGCAGATGTTGGTAGAGATAGGGAGGAGTTACAGATGTTATTCTAAAAATAGAAAGGAAAGGCCAATTAGTTTGTTATAGGGTTATCAACGGTGGTGAGAGTTGTTTCAAAGGTGTCAATGAGGGTTGCTAGGGATTTTAGTAGTGTTGGGTGTAACAGAAGATCTGAGAGTGTTGTTGGAGATCTATTAAGTAAAGAAAGGCAGCGAAATAAAAGATCTTGGCAATGATAAGAGAAGATTTGACATGTGAAGATGGTATGGCGTTTCTATTGTGTCGCATCCGAAACGACAGTATCGATTTTCGCTTACTTTAATTCGGAAGAGATATGCTTAGCACGGGCAGTGGCCTGATAGCCAAAGAATGGTTGAACGAGGTGGTGTAAATTTTTTGTTTTTGAAAGTTGTGTGAATTGTGCTGATGTGTGTGGTAAAGAGGAGATTAGTGCATTTTGAGATGAAGATATGAACATCTTCGATTCTTCTAGAGAGGATAAGTGAATCTGCGTTAGAAAGGTTTTGAGTGGTAGGGAGTTGAGAGGGATGTGGGAGGTTAGGTGTAAGTTTGAGGTTAAGTAGTCTACGAGGGAGTTTTCTGGTATGTTTAGGTGAGCAGGGCACAAGCATAGGTGTATGTGGAAATGTTTTGTAAGATTGATTAGGGAGGAGGTGAGTTAAAGAGGGAAAGGGGATGTTGTGTGATAGAGAGAGATGGTGTATTATGTTTTGTGCATCAGTATAGAAATGGATAGTAGTAAAGTGGGAAAGGAGGTGGTTAATGTTGTTAGTGATCGTAGTGCAGACGTGTAAAAGTCTAAATATCTCACATTCGGAGATTAAGAGTAGAGGATTTAATCGGGAACGATGGGTGTAAAAGGAGCGAGTGGAAGAGCCTTTGAAGAAGGCGTAAGCAAAGGAGGTACTTAGGGATTTCTTTGAGGCGTCTGTGGAGATACGTAGGGAGGTTGATGAAGAGGTAGAACGAAGGTATAAAATTGATTGTTTTGCAAAAAAATTTGTTTTTGCATATAGATGTTTTAAATGGATTTTGTGCAGATGGATGAGTTAAGAGATGGGTGTTTCGAGGAATGAACTAGGTAGTTAGCAATATTTGGTGCGTATTTTGCTAATAGATGTGAGTAGAAAGAATAAGATGGAGTATTGCGGTGGGGTGTGATCGGATGAAATAGGGGAAGTAAGTTGTTGTATGTCAAGATGAAGCGCTTAATAATAGTTTTTTTAAGTTGAAGTTATAATTGTAGGGTGTTAGTTAGAATTTCTAGGCATTGTGTAGAAGTAGTACGATATGCGTTGGGGATGCAGAGTAGGCCGAGACGGTGTATCTTGTTAAGAAAATGGATGGTTGTGGGGTGTTTTAAGGAAATGCCCCAGGAAAGAATTCCGTATTGAATTACTGGGAGGATTAAGGATCAGTATATGTATTTGATGTGTTTGGGACGGAGGCCCCATTTATAAGAGATAGCGCTTTTAAATGAAAAAAGGGTGACTGAGAGTTTTTGGTATATTTTTTTAAAGTGTATTGAAAATTTTAGGTTAGACTGAAGGTTTAGTCATGGATATTTGATAGTCTTTGAGGCAGTTATAGAAGTAGAGATATTTAAATGAAGGGGTAAATGTTCTATTTGTCTGCGTGTGAAGTGAATGAGGTTGGTTTTGCTGAAGTTAAAGAATATCTTATGTGAGTTTGCTCTTTCTTGTAGCCTTAGTAGAAATGAAGAGGATTTTGTGAGGTTTTCTTTTTGAGAGTTACTGGTGAAAGTGAATAATATGTCGTCTGAAAAACATTGGGAGAAAACTGTGTTGGTGTAGATTAGATCGAGAAACGGGTCTATAAGAACTAGCCAGAGGATATCGGAAAGACATCCTCCTTGGGGAGTCGAGAGGGTTAGCTTATGGATGCAAAGGGAAGCGCGGTGTTTGAAAATGAGAAAGCGGTTTGAAAGGTATGAGCTTATAAATTTGATGATGTAAGGAGGAAATGATTTGTGTGCAAGGTTATTGATGATGGCAGGATGCCAGGCTGAGTTGAAAGCGTTGTTTATGTCTAGGAAGGTTGTAGAAGAAATTTTCTGAGTAGAAAGGGAAGAGTCAAGGTAGGTGGTTAAACGAGATAGTGGTGTTTCCGTATTTTTGTTGGGAAGATATGCAAATTGCGTGTGATGGATGAGGTTACCGGATAGGATGTAGTGAACTAGACGTTTGCGAATGATTTTTTCGAAAAGTTTGCCTAGTATGGGTAGTAGAGTGATTGGTCGCTAATTTTGAATGAGGCTTGAATCTTTATTGGGTTTAGGAATGAGTATGAGTTTGCCGATTTTCCAAACGTTGGGGAAATGTGAATGAGTAAGGCATGAATTGAAAATAAGGAGTAAATGTTTGTTTAGAATGTGTATTGATTTTTTAATATGTTTTGGTGAGATATGGTCGAAGCTAGATGAAACATTTGTTTTAAGAGTGTTTACTGCTATGTTTAATTCATTTAGTGTGATTGGAGGAAAAGTAGGGTTTTGGATGCAGTGAATGATGTTTTTAGAGTGTTCTCGAATTGTGTGGTGAAAGGGGAGATCAGAAAAGGGAGAGTCGGGGGGAAAGATTTTCGATAGAAATGGTGGGTTGTACTGTTTTGTATGATCGGATGAGAAGGGAAGTATTGTTTCGGGGAGAATAGAAGGTTTTTTCTTTTTAGTTAGCCTATTGATGATGTTCCATGGGGTGTTTGAGTGCTGGCTCGTGAATTTTACCCATGAGTTCTTTTTAGCTTGAAGTATTGCCTGTTTGTGTTCTTATTTAACAGCAGATTGGATGGAAATGATTAAGGGGGTGGGAGATTTTCCTAGGGTTTTGATAATGCGTTTCAGATTGTTTTTTAATGCACAGTCAACTCGGGTATCCAGAAATATGCATGTCTTCTTTTTGGAAATGGGTTGATAGGAGTGGAGGATAAGATGGAATGTGAAACATGATCATTGAGCGATAGTGGCGCTTTATCGATAGATGTGGGAGAGGAGAGGGATGTTAATGTTGGGAGTGAGTTGTTGAAAATGTTGAGATATGTGAGCCAGTGAGTGGTGTTCTTTTTTATTGTGTTGTTATAGTTTTTGATGGTTGTAGTGTTTATGTGAAGTTGAAATGTTACGAAGGAGTGATTTGAAGGTGATGAGATGTCCGAGATTAACCAATTAGATATTAGATTGAGATTATTTGAAGTGGTTATTTTGAGGTCAATGTGAGAGGTTTATTGTTCGTTGTTACAAGAGCGTTGGTATGTAGGTTTTTTAGAGTTGTCAGCGAGATATAGGTTGTTCGAGCATAAGAAATTGATGACTTGTTGTCCTCGTGGATTTTCTTTGTGGTCCCAGATGTGTGATCGAGCGTTGCAATCGGTTGAGATAATTAAATGATGTGTAGACGCGAGTGTGGATGTTGTAAGTGTTAGTGATTGGGAGAAATCAGAGGGGATGACTATTGGATGTGAGGGAGGAGACTATAGGGTTGCGAAAATAAGAAGGTGAGGTCTAGTGTGTGAAAGAACAAAGTGTTGGAAGAGAATCGTGGTAATGGTGTGTGGTGAACAGTTGATTTTATGAAGATGTATGCTGAATAACAGTATAAAGGTAACGTATGATATAGTAAATAATTTGGTATATTAGAAGAGAGGTTTGGATATGGTTCGTTAATAGATATAACATCAAAGAAGTTTGAAATTAGAATGTTATATAGGTTTGTCCAAGCGGCATTAGAGTGGTTGAGGTTAATGTGGAGAAAATTTAACATGGGAATTTGCTTATTAGAAGGTTGTGTTGATTTTGGATGTTGAATTTGGAATTCGCAATGTTTGGATGTAGCGTTGTGGTGATTGTGGCAATTAAAGCATGAGAGTTTTGTGGAATCATTTTTGAAAAAGTATTCTGATATAGGGTGGCCTCGATTTCCGCAGTGATCGCAATTGGGTGATTCAACTTTTCATTTATTCGTTGAGTGGTTGTGTTTTAGACATTTCTGGCATTGGCAATGTAATCGTTTGCTAGGGTTAGAGTGAGAATGTGATGGTCAACTATGAGTATAGGAGATTTAAGTAGATGTTTGTAAATGTTAGGGTTGCTAGGTTCTTGTATAGCACTATAAGAGAAGGTTCCCGTGTTACCAGCTTGGCGTACTGTATTAAGAGTGCCAATATTTTTAAGGTTTAGGTTTTCCTTAGCAATAGTTGCAGAGAGAGAAGAAAGTGGTGTGGTTATGGGTAGGCTTCTGAGTAGGAAACAGGGTGCCACTATTTGAGGACCGTGTGTTAGAGATGGTAAGTGTGTTCTTATTTGTCTTTTTATTAGGCTTTAGAGTCAGAGGGAGTAGGGAGACTATTTTTAGAGTAAGCTCCCTATTTAGGGATGACTTGGACTTAGGTGGAGAGGGTTTTTGTTTATCCTGAAGGTTATTGGATAAGCTAGGTGTGGTTATGGAGGAGACTTGTGCGTATGTAGTTGTTCAATTTTGTTGGAGTGTGCGAGAGTTACTTCATATTTTAGATTATTAAGGAAGGTAAGGTCTTCTGCATTTAGAGAGGAATTTGCTATGAATTCATTGAAGAGATTCGCTATTAATTGGGTAGAGGTAAGGTTTGGGGTGTCGTCGTGACGTTCACGTTTTGGGTTAGACATGTAAAATAAGTGTGAGAGAATGATATGATATAAAGGTAAAAATTTTAATTCAAATTAGTAAAGGTATATTTAAAAAGGTCCTGTTTGTAGATATTTCTCTAAGAGTAAAAAATAATGTAAAATTTTTCCCGTTTTTTATTCACGTATTAAAAAATAAAAATAAAATCTGACTTTTTATTTAATCTAAACGAGATTTTTCAAAACTAGGCGTTAGCTGGAAAATTTTTTAATCTAAGAACTGTCTTATTTATAAGATTTGTCAAGAAAAAATATAAAATTGTTCCCGATTTCATTCAAGTATTTTATAACTCTAAAAAATATGAATAAAAAAAATCTAGCTTTTCAAACGAGATTTTAAAAAACTGGGCGTTGTGAAGTTCGGAAAATTTTTAATATAAAAACTCTCTTCTTTATAAGATTTGTAAAAATAGAAAACATTGGGATAGCGAATTGATTAGTTTTGTAATTTTGAAATAAATTTTCATTCTTAGTGAAGTTCTACACCTTATTTTGTAAGCAATTCCATTTTCTCGTTCATGTTTTAGGTTGGTAAGGGGGAAGGGCTTTTTCCGTACTCAAGTTGATTAGGTATTTGCTCAGCATAATTTGTTTATTATTTAATAATTTTTTATTACGGTAAAGCTACATTTGAATCTTTTCACGGACAACATGCAATTAGACCTTTTGCTTCAAACTGCTGTATCGGAGGCGATACCATATGCTATCAAAGCCTAGTATCTTAACTACCTTATTCAAGCGCCTTAACTAAGAACTTTAAAGTTTATATAGAACAAATTTTATCGACTTTGTTTGAGTAAAATATAATTAAAACTAGAAATTTTCACTTTTTAAGAACAGTTGGACTTATCCTAGAGCCGATGGAGGTAGGAAAAGGTGGAATCGACAGCCCTCTAATCTGATCTCAAGGAAGCAAAATGCATTTTCTCCCACTCCCTCTCCGCAAAAAATTTTGTGTCTGGCAACAAGTTTTATCTCTTATTAATTTTTCTCCTTCACAAGAATTATCCCTTGATCATGATAATAATATCATCTTTTTTAGAACTATTTTATAAGACTTGTATATATTAAGTACATCAATACATGAAAAAATGAGAAATTTTTATACAAAAATAATCATTCACATTTTGTCCTATAAGACCTGTAACCTTCGCAAGACAGAATTGGGAGTTTTACTCCAATACATTTTTGAATTGCAGATTTAGCCTACTAACATATACAAACCCTATATTCAAATTATCACGTATATTTCTATAACAGCCTTAATTTTTCTCAGAAAAATTTTTTTTATAAAAAAAGATAAAAAATTTCATTAAAAACGCTTTATTTTAGATTAAAATTAAGAAAAAATGAAATTAGTTAAAAACAAAGCATTACAATTTTCAATGATAATAAAAAAATATGAAGATATGAAATATTATTTGTCATATTTTTCACACAAATAAATTGTATGCGATTTACAGACTGATTTGTTGCATTTAGAACACTTTATTGTGGTTCTTTTTCTAGGTTTACAAGTGGAAACCTAACAATATCCTCGTGTAGAAGTAGATGGTTGAATTGAATCTTGCTCAATTCCATAGAAACTTATGAGATCTCTTGTAAGGCGGTTTTGTAAAGTGATCATTGCACCTTGCTCGCATTGATAGTTCACTTAACTTCAACGATAAATCTCTGATGAAGTACTTTCTCCCACTTTTGCGAGTTGAAGGAAAAAATTCTGGATAATTGTACTTTTGTATAATCCAGCTATTGTGAGCTACAATGTCTAGATAATTACAAAATTTCAGAAAAGGCCATCTCCTTGAGGGTTTATATATGTTGTGAACTCTCTCAGCATTCTATTACTAACATCTACACCTGATTTATATTTGTTATATTCTATCAATGTCTCAGGCTTATGTTTTTCACCTATCAAATTTATCATACTCAAGTGCTGTGAGGACAAAACATACAGCTTTAAAATTCTTAGTGGCGTGTTTTGTAATACTCAGTTAAAATACTTTAAGTCTTTTAAAATACTGAGGTCTAATAACTAGAGGCATGAATTTGCGGTTAGCTCTTACGGTTCCATAATTATTTAATTTTGCCCATTTACAAAGATTGTGTGAAGTAAAAAAACGATCAGTAAAAATTCCAGAACCATGAGGCAGTTCTGCTTGTGTTGCAAGTCTTTTCACAATTTCTTCCGAGGCAAAATAGCGTTTGTCTATCAACCCTGTAACATAAATTTGAGGTGCTAAAATGTAATAGTTAGGAGCATCATTGCAATGGTAACATTTGATTCCATAATGCCCAGGTTTGGATCGATCGTAAATTTTCAAAGAAGATTTGCCGCGAAACTTTATAAGTTGCTCATCTATGGTAACATATTCATGAGGAGTGAAATACTTGTCAGATTTGAAAAAAATGATCATGTAGGATTCGAATTGGGGACAACTTATCGTTGAGATTTCTTTCCCTCCTGACATCAAAGCGGATGAGAACATATCTCAATTCATCACAGCTTTGAGAAAATGCTCTCCGTTTTTTTGTGAAAATAGATACTTTATCTCAAGGCGTTTATTTTTAGCTTGACCAATGAAAAAAAGAGTAGAAAAATACGCGAACAAATCACAAATTGAAAACTTATCATAACAGTATTTCAAATTTTGCTAATGATTAATTTCACTTCTACAAAATAAAAAAAGTCTAGCAGTTTTTTATTTATGAGTCAAAAAATTACTAACTCAAATCATTTATTTTTTTAAATTTTGAAGGTGGAAGGTCATAAAAGTTATAAGCACGATATATAATCAATACGATTTTTATCCATTTTAAAATCTTCATTAGGGAGGATCGCAGCCGAAATGGTAGTAGAGGCTACCAACTTGCGAAGTTGGGGAAAAATTAATATTTGTGCATTTTAACACGACAAGTTCTAATTTTAATTTTTAACTATTAAATTAGATAAAGCTCAATTAAAGCAATAATTAGTCTCTTATTTGTTATTTTAAAAACTTTTATGAAAAAGCCTATTTAAGTTTTTTGAATTTGTGGATATTATATAATTATAAATCGATTTTAAATTGCAATTTTTTTCAAATTTTTCAACTTAAAAATAAGATAAATAATAGCCAAGGTAAAATTATATATAATACATATATAAATGTATATGGTTGTATATATACATATACATGGTTGTACAGAGAGAGACGCACATTCAGAAGGACGACATGGTTTTACGAAATGGATTTCACACCCCCAAAAAAATTTTTAAGGGCGGATGTACGTCCCTAATGTTTTGGCAAAATTATGGTAAAACAAGGTATAGGAATCATGATCGGAATCGGTGAATGGCAAATGTAATATATGCAAAATGTGGAATTGCTACATCCCTAATCTTATTTCAACATTCAGAATTAGGTTACATACAAATGAAAGAGAAAATTAAATAAACTTGCAAAAAAACTTCATCCATTTTTGTTTTAGTGCAGCGAAATATGTAACAAATAATCTCTTGAGTGAAAAATAGTTGAAAATATCCAAGGAACTCCAACGATTTCTAATATTTTGTGAAAATGGTCTGCCATATGTTGAGGATAAAGGTTCCCATTGAAAAATGGTACCATCCGGAGCAACAAGACTATCCGAAACACTAAAAGTTTCATCCGAAGATTGAGAATCCTCATATACATATGTTGCGGTTTCAGAATCATGAGAGTATGTATAAGAAGAAATGCTCAACTCGGAAGAAGAGAAACAACCGAAGATGGAAGACATTATAACGAACGAGTTTTCGAATTTATGAAATGAATACGCTTTTCATAGAAAAATGCTTCAAGGCCAGATAATTTGTAAACAGATATGAGGGTGGCTCGTCTGTTTACAGTAAGGAAAAATATCAATGAAAATTGTTTCAAGGTCACAAGAATAATAGAAATAAATACTGATCTGATGGTCTGACGATTATTTATATACTTCATATACTTCTAATATAATTTTGACGACAACTTACCGATGTACGCATTTCTACAAACAAATAAATCATGCATAAAAGAAGCTTCCAGTGATATAAAGAATTTTTAGTTTCCTGGGCTTTTCAACCGGTGTCCACATAATAATTCAGGGGTCCATATGCGAAATATTATAAATTGGATGTGCTCAATGATATTTTGATGGTAAAATGAAGAAAACCAGCTCATAACCATTTTTATTTAAAAAAAGTATATTTTTTACTATAATTATTATAAAAATTGAATTAAAATTGGGTTGCTTTCATTTCAATATGAATTCTAAATATATATTTTCTTTATCAAAAACTTAAAAATTTTATTAGTGAAAAATATTAAAACAAAATATTTTTTATCTTCAATTTTTATGAGTGGTCCACTAATAAAAAAGGAGAAAAAAGGGACCCATGGATAAAAAAGGTTGAGAACCAATGGTTTAGACCAGCGTTTTTCAAACTGTGGGTCCCTACCCTTCAGTGGCTCGCGTGAAAAATAAAATGGGACGTGACAAAAAAGATGCTGAATAAATGAATCTAGTGAACAAAGTTTGTCTTTTTACACCTAAGTATTAAGGGTAGTGATGCAAACTGTGGTTCTTGCTATGGGTCGTAGTAAAATAAGTTTGAAAAACGCTGGTTTAGAGAATGAATTCTTTCCATTTTTATGTAGTTGTACTTTTTCAAATTTATTTTCATAGATGGCGTTAAAATCAAAATATATTTTAGCGTTTCTAAAGGATTAAACAGTTGTTTAGTAAGAAATAGAAAGTGAATATCTTGAAAATATAGCATAATAGTAATAAAATCGAGAATATTGTCCTTTTATATTAAATTTTGATTTTGGGAGTTTTACGGCATATATCCGTCTTTCGCGTATGCAAAAAATCATCCGTCTTGCGAAGGTTAATTAAAAATCAGACTTCTTCCATATTGCTTGAGATTATTTTAGGAAGTGTCTGGGTAAAATCGAAAAAATTAAAGAAAACCAGGACATGTAGCAATATTTGTAAAATTTCTTGCTACTTTAAAATTGTTATGCTACACATAAATTTCATAAAAAAAATAAACGAGAAAAAAAATAAAAATTAAGAAACATCAACAAATAAAATGATATATATACAGTAGAGTATCTATAAAATTACTCACGAGCGCTTTTAAAAATTTAGTCTGTGATGAAGGGGGAGGGGGGGGGGGGGGGGTGAAGCCTTTAATCCTATTAGTGCTTGGGGGCGTAAAACGCCCCCTCCACTTCATTAAAAAATTAATTGTACAAAATTAGCTTAATCATATCCCTTTAAATTTCGTAACTTTTTCTAAAATCGTTGATATTATTTTCATGGTAGTTGAATCACCCTTTCGTGTGAAAAACTGTCAATCAAAATAAAAAATTAATTTTTTCAGCAAAATGTTGACATTATCTATAGTTAACCTTATAACTTAGGGGCTATATGATATACTACTTTGAAATTTTATAATTATATACAGTTTTTAATGCATAGCAATTTATATATTTAATTTATTCGATAATCATCGCTACTTTTTTGAAAATGTCAATCAAAATTTTGATTGATAAGAAATATATCTAATAATTAATTCTTTCAAATTTTACATAAAATATATATTCTTATACTAAATCAGCCATGCTGGTTTCATTTCTGGACTAATTTCTCACATTTAGGATATAAAAATACCTATAAGTGCTAATGAAATGTGCGGGTTACTTCTAAGAATTTTCTTCAAAAACATTCATTAAAATTTTACATGAAATATGTTTTATATCAAATGGACCATGCTGATTTTATTTCTGAATAAGAGGTCATAAAATATCTGTCAGTTCCATTTTTTACTTCTAGAGTCTTGTCACTATCTCCAAAAATATTCTCTCTAATTTTACATGAAATATATATTTATTATACCAAATCAACCATACTAGTTTTACTTCTTAAACCAGTTTTTGCATTTTGAGGTTTAAAAAATATCTGTCAGTGTCAATCAAATTTGCGGTTTACATCTGAAAACTACTTATACAAATATTCATTCTAATTTTAGATGAAATATATCTTTTATACTAAATCAACCATGATAGTTACATTTCTGGACTCATTTGTAAAGGTTTGAAAATATCTGCAAGCGTCAATAAAATATGTAGTTTAAAATTATTTAAAATAAAATATGTTTTCAAATTATCTCAAATTTTATATGAAATATATATTTTTATGCCAAATCAACCATTCTAGTTTCATTTATGGACTCAATTTTTACATTTATTATTTTAAAATGCCTATAAGTATCAATCAAATTTGCGTTTAGTTTAAAAATTTGTTTCCAAAAATATTGATACAAATTTTACATGAAATATATGTTTTTATACCAAATCGATCATGCTGGTTTCATTTCTCCACTCAGTTTTCGCATTTAGAGGTTTTACTGTCCGTATAATTCAAATTTGCGGTTTACGACTGAAAACTATCACCGAAAATATTCTTCCTAATTTTACATGAAATATATGTTTTTATATCAAATCAACCATTCTAGTTTTATTTCTGAAATGTGTTTTTGCATTTATAGGTTTTAAAATGTCTGATAGTGTCAATCAAATGTTCGATTTACGTCTAATGTATACAGAAATATTTTTGAAATTTAAATAAAATATCTGTTTTTATGCCAAATGGAAGATGCTAGTTTCATTTTTGGAATCAAATTTGGCATTTATGGTTTTAAAATATATTAAAGCTTCAATTAGATTATAAAATCTTTTGAAGATTAGTATGAGAAAAGGAAGTAACCTGACAAACTAATTAGAAAGAGAAAGTGTGATTAAAAGAAATAATTCTAAAAAATATGTATCTTGACTATATGGAAGATCCACTATGTTCTAATGAACTAGGAAGTGGTGTAAAGATCTAATATTAGGTGCTTCAAAAACCATTTTGACCATGAAAAAGAAGTTCGTCTTTCATAAATGAAAAATCTTTAAATCTATAGCTTATCATTTAACTAAGAATGTTAGGAAATCTCAAAATTTAGAATAGGTCAGAGTTATCAAAAATGGCACAGATGCCAATATGTGAGAATTTAGTCACTATCAAGATATTTTTTAATTTAAATTGAATTTGCCATCTATTTCCTTTTCCGTGAAAAAGAGATTCTTTTAGATGAAGAAGGTCGACAACTTATTGCAATTGAAAAATGAACATCACGAATATCAGAAAAAAAACGTTTGAACTGAGATTGGTTGACAAATATGCAGGCCTGATAATAAAATATATGATACGGATAAAAAAATACTAAGATCATTAAGAAGATTATTTAATAAGAATGCTTTGAAAGGAAAAAATCTGTTTAAAATAAATCCTTCAAAAGGTATTTTCAAACACACATTGAAGAAAATAAATTTCTAATGAAAAAAGAGCTACCAAGAATGAGTATTAAAATTACATATACTCATAAAAAAAACTAGTGAATTTACTAACTCTAAAGATTAGAAACTAGTAAAAACATCTTTTACTAGTTTGTTAGTAATATACAGTACATGTGAGAATATCTGGTGTGACGTTTTGAGTAAATCCCATATACGATTTCTAAGAAAACATGAGATGATAATTTCACTTCACATACAACTTTGATAAGTATTAGTGGTGTCTTCTTAACACATGGAAGCAATTGTATTACATTATAGTGCACTTTGTCTTGTGCAGGGCAGTATTACAGTATCGCTTTCGTTTATAGTATATGCTGCTCTCTCATATTCTTATCA
Source organism: Nectonema munidae (assembly GCA_030549495.1). Taxonomy (NCBI): domain Eukaryota; kingdom Metazoa; phylum Nematomorpha; class Nectonematoida; family Nectonematidae; genus Nectonema; species Nectonema munidae. The sequence goes on from JAUIRK010000894.1 coordinate 451,656, forward strand.
TATGCCATGGGAAAATATTAAGCCACTTTAATTACACTGTTACTTACATATAGTAAGTAAGCTATCCATACTTATATAAAGAAAGTTTGCTCCGGGAAGAATCAGTTAAAGTAAAATTCATGGTTATTTAACTTTGAAATTCATTTTTATTTTAAGACATACTGGAGAGAGAAATTAAAATTCAAATTCGGCAATGAAAGAAAGAGCAACTAAAAAGATTTGAAAGAAGTAAAAGTAGAAAGCGTTCAGTGTCGATATCTGAAGAGAAAACAACAAAGTCTATTCGTGAATGGGGCTTGGACTATTACTTACCTGAATTACCTCATTCAGAAGATTTGCTCTCAATAGAAGTTCATACTGAATGGCTAAAACGGGAGTATTATAAAGTGGAACAAAAAAATGAAGAAATTGTAACTCTTAAAATGAACATTACATTTCCATTTAGACGTAATGAAATTATTGAAAATAAAATGAAAATATCTGAAATTTTGATCAAATATCCTTATTTGAAGTCCTACACACAGGTAAAATTTAAATATATTTAGTTTAATATATGTATTTTATTTAAATTATAGATTTTGTTAGAGTTTAAAAGATTAAAACCCCAAGTTCTGAACAATTCAGATGGAAGTGTGCATTTTTTTACAAGACTCGATAAATATGTTGACCCAATTTTAATTTTTTGCCTGAAAAAAGAAAAAGATGAATTCTACGTGAAGCTTGAAAGAGAAATTGAGATGGAGAAAAATTTGAGTTGCGAAAAAGTATACGATGTTAAAAACTTTTGTTATTAAAACAATTTATCTTTTTTATTTAGGATATAAAAGATATGCTATTTTGTGCATGAGCACAATGTTCCGAGAAAATATTAAAAGTGTTTAGTGTTTCGAAGAAGAAAAATCTGGTGTTTTTCAGATGATGATAAAGAAAAGTATTTTCTCAGAAGAAAGAAATGCTTTTGCACTCAGAATAGAAGACGTATTTATTTTCAATTCCAATAACTTCGCCGAACTGTTTTATGGATGTTTTTGTTCCTTTTACTGCTTCAATCTTAATTATCCTCCTCAACTCAAAAAAACCTTCACCTTCTTTCAAAAAATTATCTACAATTTGAAAGACTCCGAAAATATTGATAAAAATATTTTGAATGTTTCTTTTTTAATAAATAAAAATTTTTGAATTTCTCTATAATTTTTTATCTTATTGTTAATAAAATACTAGCAAAGCTTTTGTTTATTTGAGGATATATATGATTGGTTTTTTATTTATTTAATATTTTTGAAAATAATTATATACAATAAATTAATAAAAGATAACTAAATTTCATTTTAGGATGGTAATATTCTTTAAATGTTACAAATTTTGTAGTAAAAACACTATTTATTGATCAAAAAATATAGTAAATATAACTACTTTTTGAGTAAAAATACTTAAAGTAACTTTGAAAGAGTCAAGTAAATATTACTAACTTAATAGTAAAAATACTTCCAAATCACTAGAAAAAAATAGTAAATTATACTAATTAATGAGTGATTTTATCGACAGTAAATTTACTTGTATTTTCTAGTAACCGTTACTAGTTTTTTTTTTATGAGTGTACGGTAAAGTATAGAAGAAATGACGTAGAGACTACCAGTCAATAACAAATTTGTAGTCAAAATGATGGAGGTCCTATCAAGATACATAATTTACTGACAAATGAAATATTTTGAGTAAATAAACACCTAAAGTTGGTTTAAATTAAAAAAATATTTATCAGAGAAATACTGCAAGTAGAATTTATTTTAAAGTTTATATATTTGAAATTGATTTACAGGTTAAATCGATTTTTTGACAGGTTTTATTGATTTCATAAAAAATGAAGATCAACATTAAATTTTACATACTTGAAATGTATAAAAAGAACTTTTTATAAGAATAACAATTTTAATTTTGACATGAGCTGTCATATTTAAATTATTTTTTGCCAGGTTTGACTGATTTTCATAAAAAAAAGGAATATCACCAGTAAACACAGCGTACTTGAAAATGGGTATATATGTGTAAAAAATTTATATAATTATTTGGATAAAATGTTTCTTTCTGAGATAAATCAATTTTTTGACAGGTTTGATTGATTTTCATAAAAAAATGAATATCACAACTGAATTCAGCATTCTTGAAAATTGGTTAATTATTTAGATAAAAAGTTTTTTTGAGATGAGCTGTGATATATAAATCAATTTTTTGGTAGGTTTGATTGATTTTCATAAAAAATGAATATCATCACTGAATTCAACATACTTGAAAATGGGTATATATGTGTAAAAAACTTTATATAATTATTTAAATAAAAAGTTTCTTTTATAAGAAATTAACTGTTACATATAAATCAATTTTTTGACACGTTTGATTGATTTTCATAAAAAATGAATATCACCAATATATATTATATATATCTACATCATCATCATCATCATCATCATCATCATCATCATCATCATCATCATCATCATCATCATCATCATCATCATCATCATCATCATCATCATCATCATCATCATCATCATCATCATCATCATCATCATCATCATCATCATCATCATCATCATCATCATCATCATCATCATCATCATCATCATCATCATCATCATCATCATCATCATCATCATCATTATCATCATCATCATCATCATCATCATCATCATCATCATCATCATCATCATCATCATCATCATCATCATCGTGTTATTAAAATAAAAATGAGCGAAATTATCTTTGAACAACTCAATATTAAAATGGCGAATTATTTACTATCACAAGTGTTGTAAAATTAATTTTATCATTCATCTTCAACTTTTTCTCTTGTGCTGCAAAATTAATTATAAAAAAATTATAATAAATAATAAATAATTATAATAATAATTAATTTAATTATAAAATTAATATTAGTGTTGTAAAATTCACTTTATCATCTTTCTTATTAAAACTTTTTTATTATTTTCCATAACTTTATTTATTATTACAATAATAAAATTATACCCATTATTTTATATTCTTTCCAATAATGACTAATACTTTACCCTCTTCTCCCTTACTTAATGATATTTAATTTCTCTCTCCAGTATGTCTTAAAATAAAAATGAGCGAAATTATCTTTGAACAACTCAATATTAAAATGGCGAATTATTTACTATCAGAAGTGTTGTAAAATTAATTTTATCATTCATCTTCAACTTTTTCTCTTGTGCTGCAAAATTAATTATAAAAAATTTATAATAAATAATAAATAATTATAATAATAATTAATTTAATTATAAAATTAATATTAGTGTTGTAAAATTCACTTTATCATCTTTCTTATTAAAACTTTTTTATTATTTTCCATAACTTTATTTATTATTACAATAATAAAATTATACCCATTATTTTATATTCTTTCCAATAATGACTAATACTTTACCCTCTTCTCCCTTACTTAATGATATTGGTGTTTGTACATCTTGTAATCAGAATGCTCAGCATGAATCAATTGAATGCTTTTTATGCTGTAAAATTTTTCATGCCATTAACTGTAACGTTGAACCTCTTTGCCCTCCTTCGTATTATAAGAATACTCTTCCAAATTTTCAAAGGAATTACAAAAATTTTGTTTTTTTGTGTAATGAATGCATTTTAAATAAAAATCAGTCCGATGCAAATTCTTTATCACAAAAAATAGCCTCAATTGAAACTACACTGAAAAGAATAGTTGACAAAGTTGATTTTCCTAGTCTAAATGAACTCAACCGTAAAGATTCTAATCAACCTACATTTTCACATGTTGTTTCTCGCAATCCTTATAATAGTGTAATGGACAAAATCAAAGCTAAGCCTAGCTATATTATTAAAGAAAATAATTTGTCTACTTCCAAAATTAAATCATTCGAAAAAGACTGCGTTAATTCTGGAGTTAAAGTGAAAAAATTCTATAAAAATAAAGAAGGCAACATGTGTCTAGTGGTACCTACTGAAAATGCTCAAAAAAACAAGATTCAATCAATTTTAGAAAAAAATTTTGACAAAGCATCGATTAACCCTATCAATAAAAGTTATCATATTGGTATTGCTGGCCTACACTATTCTTATACTCCTACCGATCTTTTTGAAAATATTAAAGAGTTGAACAAGAATTTGAGTATAAATGAAGAGAGCTCAAAATGTTTATTTGTGAATAAGTCTTCAAGAAACGATACTTTCTATGCCGTTTTGAAGATCTCTTCTGATACCAGAGAAAAGCTTGTAGCTTCGGGTGACAAATTATTTGTTGGGTTGCAAGAATGCACCGTTTTTGAATGGAAAGTTGTTAAGCGTTGCAATTATTGCCAGGAGTACGGCCATTGGAAAGCGAGTTGTACTAACATTGGATCTCCTTCATGCGCTGTTTGCGCTCATTCTCATGAAACTAATGATTGCAGCTTATCTTTCGATCAGACTTCATCTCATAAATGTATTAATTGTAGTAAAAATAATTCGGTAGATAACAATCATCGCGCAAATTCTTCACTATGTCCCATTTTTCAGGAGAAACTTGGTAAAGGATTGTCGAACAGATTACCTACTGCTTCTCTCAGGTCTTCTTCTCAAGCTCCTTTATCTACTTCTCTCGTTCCAAAAAACTAACAACTTCAAAATCATGTAATTATGTTTTGTGGAATGTCCACTCTCTACAAAATAAAAGCTTAGAAGTGATTGATTTTTGTAAATCAAAGTCAGCTGACGTTGTCTTTATTTGCGAAACATGGTTGACAAGTCAATTTAATGCTACCGTTACGCTAGTTATTGAAAATGGTTATGAAGTGAAACATTGTTTTCGTTCTTCAAGAGGAGGTGGTGTTGCTATATTGTATCAAAAAAGTGTAAATTTGAAGCTCCTCAAGCTTAAAAGCTACAAAACTTTTGAGGCTATAGGTTGTGTTTTAAAATTTCCTATTTTTAGTGTGGCATTCGCTCTGGTTTACAGATTGATAAATGTTACTTTTAGCCATTTTCTTAATGAAATCTCTGAATTGATAGAATCACTTAATACAGTTGCCTCTTATAAAGTCATACTTGGTGACTTCAATTTACATTTTGAAAATTCTAAGAATTCATGTACTCTCAAATTTCTAAGCATACTTGATGCATTTGCGCTACACCCATTGTTATCGAAGCAAACTCACACTGCTGGGCATTGCTTAGATAACATTTGCTGTGAAACTGGCTTAATAAATCACCTTAGTACTGAAATTATTCCTATCGATTTAAGTGATCATTATCCTATTGTTTTCACTCTTAACTGTCCTATCTTACTTGATACCAAAGAGAAATCTATCACTTTTAGAACGTTTTCCACTATTGATAAAGATTTGTTTAAAGAGGAATTAAAAATGAAAATAGTTTCCTTGTTGGATCATGAAACAAAAGCAAGCATTCAATTTAATCACTTCCGCCTAGCAATTGAAGAAATTACGAACAAATATGCTCCCAAAGTGACTAAAAATATTAGTCTATCTAGACCTAAATGGATTTCAAGTGACTTCATCAAATTGAGAAATCAAAGAAGAAAACTTTACAACAAATGGTTGAAAACTCGAAATGATGCTCACCGTCATAAGTATGAAGCTTTAAGAACTTCAACTTCGTTAATTTTACATGAAAACAAAAAGCAATACTGTGACCAGGTAATAAATAGATCGACTGATGCTAAATCTCTTTATCGTTTTGTTCGTGAAATGTCAAGCATCAATAAACGCCAGGACAGTTTTTCTTATTCAAAAGACAAATATAAGTTAGCAAACCTCTTCAATGAATTCTTTTATAGAAAAGTTCTTTCCATTGCTAAATGCCTAATTGCTGAAACTTCTTGCACTCATGTATCTGACATCAAAACAGAAAACCTTCATTGTTCAATTTTAACCAAATTTCATCCTACTGATCAAGACGAACTTGAAAACATCATTGATGTTCATGGAATTAAAGTTGGTCATGCTGATAGTTTGAATTCTGATATGATGAACAATTGTCTGGATGTTCTTCTACCTCTTTTTGTTTCCTTCATTAACGAATCTTTTACCACAGGTACTTACTTTTTTCAAAAGAAGCAATCCTCACGCCTGTTCCTAAACGCTCTCACGCCCATGCAGACAATCTAAATGATTTTAGACCCATATCCAGCCTTAGCTTCCTAAGTAGGCTTGCTGAACGTGTTGCACTCAAAAGACTGTCAGATCATCTCACTTCTAATAATTTAATTAATAAAAGCCTCTTTGCCTACCAAAAACATTGTAGCACAGAGTCACTACTCTTTACGCTTGTGAACGATATAAAAATCAACATGTCTAAAAATCTCCACACTGTGTTGCTTGCTCTGGACATTCAGTCTGCTTTTGACACTATTGATAGACAATTATTATTACTAATCTTAAAGAAAAGATTTGGCATCAGAGGTAAAGTCTTGAGTTGGATTTCATCATATTTCAAAGATAGGTCGCACTCTACATGTATAGATGGATTTTTCTCAGAATCTGTTGCATCTAATTATGGTGTCCCTCAAGGCTCCGTTCTAGGACCTTTTTTCTTCAATATCTTTATTTCTCCACCTTTAGACTTCATTGATAAACTTGGTTTCAACGTCTTGGCATACGCTGATGACTTGTACATCTATACGTCATTTCACTCAAATTTTAAAGCATCTACTCTCCAAACTAGAATTCCTAACCTGTATTCTAAAATAAAAAAAGAAATGAAAAGGTATTTACTCAAACTGAATAATGAAAAAACACAAGTTATCGTCTTCTCATCACAACGTGATCTTTTGCTTCATAGTCTTCACATTGATGGGAATCTAATCAAGATTCAAAATGAAATCAACATACTGGGTGTTCCTCTTGACAAACATTTATCTTATGATACCTTTATTAAATTTAAGCTTAAAGAAGGTTATCTCTTTCTGAGAAACTTACAACAATTTAAAAAATTTCTATCTGAAAGCCACCTTGTCACTCTTGTCAACGCATTCGTTGTATGTCGTCTAGATTACTGTAACTCTTTGCTCTATGGGCTGCCTAAAGTGAAGTTAAAAAAATTACAAGTGTTGCAGAATAATTGTGCACGTTTAATCACAGGAAAAATGAGACATGAAAGCGTCTCACTCGTTCTTAATGCACTACATTGGTTGAATATTGAAACTAGAATTGTTTTTAAGCTTTTGGTTTTAATTTTTAAATGTTACAAATACCAGAAACCTCATGCCTTGGCATCTCTTGTCGAAACAAAAAGCTCTGGTTTCATTTCTAAAAACTTAGCAAGTAGGCTTCCTCTCCATAAAGCATGTAGACTGTGGAATCTTATACCTTGTAATCTGAAAGAAGCTGAAAGTTTAATTAATTTTAGAAAGAATTTGAAAACCTATCTGTTTGTAAGCTATAATGATTTAATCTCTTCTCTTAATATTTATCTCTGAAACTATATTTCTCCGCGTGACTGTACCTATACTTTACTATGTATTGTAGTTGCGCGTAAAATAAAATCTTCCTTCCTTCCTTCCTTCATCATCATCATCATCATCATCATCATCATCATCATCATCATCATCATCATCATCATCATCATCATCATCATCATCATCATCATCATCATCATCATCATCATCATCATCATCATCATCATCATCATCCATTTTGCCTTCGAGGCTTGGTTATTGTTTCCAAAGAGTCGGGGTCAACCAGTTTCCTGCAACAACTACGCCATTTCATTCTTTCTTTAGCATCACTTCGCACAAGCTTTCTTTTTTTCATATCGGTGAATCACTTCATTCCATGCTTCTTTGGTCGTCCTCTCTTCATCTTTCCATCAATCAATTCATCTTTTATAGTCTTTACAACGTTCCCTTTGAACATCCTTTCGACATGACCAAACCAACGTAGTCTATTCTCTTCTAAATGCACTTCTATATCCTCAATTCCAATTTTCTTTCTCAACACATCGTTGGCAATCCTATCTTTCAGCGTCTTTCCGCACATCATCCTAATCATTATCATCTCAGTTGTTTGTAACCTTCTTGTGTCAGCCTTCTTCATCACCCAGCATTCAGAACCGTAACAAATCGTACTTCTAACGCAAACTTTATACAGTCTTGCTTTTAGTTCGTCAGATAAAAAATTTCCACACAGTAAGCCAGATAATTCCTTGAACTTTTTCTAAACTAGGCGTATTCACGCTCTTACGCTACTAGAAACATCACTGTTGCAATTGATCATATCGCCCAAATAACATAAATAATCAACAAGATCGAACGTATCATCTCCTAATTTGACTTTTTCAACAAGAGTACTTACGCTGTCTCCATTTTTGCACTTTCTACAAACAAAGCCACTCACTGCAGAAAGAGAGCCCTTTATAGAGGAACATCTTTTGTGAACCCACTTATTACAAGTCGTACATAAAATGGCGTTTCTCATTACCCTCAGTCCACATAATGAACAGGGGTCAACACTACTCCCTTCCCTGACACCATTAATTTTATTACTCACGATCATCACTTTGGTCTTTGCTACATTTATTTTTAATCCTTTGCTTTCAAGTGCTCTTTTCCATTCGGTATACTTAACATTCAACTCATCCACAACTACCAAATCATCAGCATACAAAAATTCACGATTATTTTTGGGGATTTCCGAGCTCAGAGCGTCTATCACTATGATAAACAACAAAGGACTTATTACAGACCTTTGATGAACACCATCATTTATTTTAAACCACTCTGAAAGCTCGTCTTCGATACGCACTGCTGTCCTTGAATCTCGATACATTTCCATTACTGCGTTCACTTCAAACTCAGGTATACCCTACTGAATCAAAAGCCTTCTCAAGATCGACAAACGCTATATACAATTCTTTTCCAACTCTCAAATACTTCTCAATCAGTTGCATCATTATGAAAATTGCGTTTATAGTGCCTTTTCCTGGTGTAAACCCCATTTGCAGATCATCAATATCAACTTTCACTCTGATACTAACTTCAAACACACTTCCCTAAACCTTCATACCGTGCTCCAGCATTTTCAGACTTCTGTAATTCTTACACTCTTTTGCATCGCTTTTCCCCTTTTACAACGGAACTAAAACGCTTTTTCTCCAACTTTCTGCCATTTTTTCTCCATTCATCATTCGATTTCCAATCTTTGCTAACTCATTTTCCAATTGACACATCTCAATCACCTCAATAGACCCCACTTGGGCCAGCTGACTTACCATGCTTCATCTTCAATATAGCGGCCTTTATCTCCTCTGCTCTTATTTGCCTTACTGGACCCTGGATAATATTGTTACAGGAAAAAATTTCCCAAAAATTTTCATTATTGTAAAGTTCTTCACAGTATCCTCTCCATATTTTCAATCTCACTTCTAGATCAAACTGTTTGTTTCCATTTTAATCTGATACAAGGCACACCAACTTCTTGTTTTCTCAAAGACTTTTCTCATTCTTTCTTCTGGTCTCAAATTCTTTTTATTCTTTTTTAACTTCGTCAGTCATTGCCCTCCTAATGACCTTTTTTGCCTCTTTCCTGCTCTCCACATAATCCTTTCTAGCTAACTCCGTTTTTACTTTACGCCAATTTTTGTATTTCGATTTCTTATTTTAACTGCATTCTTAACATCCTGGTCATTCCACCACCAACTCTTTCTTTCTCCTCTAGATTTCGAGACACCGCACACTTTTTTCATAACATTTGATAAAACCTTCATCTTGTCATCCCAGCAATTGGCCTCTTCCAGGACACGCTGCGCTTCTCTAACAAACATTTCCTTTGTACGAGTCTCTTTCAGTTTCCAAGTTTTCACTCTCTCTTTCTTTTCCCTATTAATCGTTCGTTTCGGATTAAAAATCATGTCCGTAACTAACAGTCTATGTTGAGTCATCACTTCTTCACCAGCAATCACTTTCACGTCCTTAACTTTATCGCTTTTTCTAACCAATATATAATCTGTTACACTTACTTTCCGACCCGAATCAAAAGTTATCAATTTTTCCTTCTCTTTTTTGAAACAGGTATTGACAATCTTGAGGTCAAAATTATCGGCAAACTCTAGCAGCATTTCTCACTCTTTATTTCTTTTTCCAAAACCAAAACCTCCGCGAACGTCTTCGAAACCTTCAACATCTCTACCAACATGTCCATTGAAATCGCCAAGAACAACGCACTTACCTTCATCATCACTTCAGTCAAACAATCGTAAAACTCCACTTTTTCTTCTAAACTAAGACCAACCTGTGGTGAGTAGGCAGATACAAATGTCACCACTTCTTCGTAAACAGCCATCTCCATAATAAGTACTCTACTTGACACTCTTCTAACACTGACAACCTTTTCAAGCCAATCCTGATGAACCATTAGACCAACTCCGCCTTGTCCTACTTTGTTTCCAATCCAGTACAATTTGTATCCGTATTCACCTGCTCTAATCATCCGCGTGCCTTCTTTCTTATAACTCACTTCCTGAAGACCTGCAACAATTACTTTTCTTTCTACAAGCATATTCACCACTTCTGCATTCTACCTACAAGCGAACCAACATTTGCTGACGCAAATCTGAGTATTTTCATTGGCTTTCTAAGGGACAAAAATTTAGGAATCCTGGGCTCCCAATGGGCTTTACCAGGGTCCGTCATGAGTCTTCCTGTACTTACCTCTGAGAATAACTCCTTCCCCGTGACTCTATTTGCCCCAGTTACCCGGAGGTTAAGCAACTGGAAACTTAATTTTCCGTAGTATTTGAGTTGTTGTTGCATAATGTTATAGTGGAGCGTGATTTTTATGACTGGATGCACTTCCTGGCGCCTACCACTATTTGTATTCAGGACTGGAAACCTTTAGCCTTTATACAATCAAATACTAAACCCACAAGGCAGTGGTAATTTGGAATCGGAGTTATTTTCTACTAGAACAAGAGTCAACCAAGACTATCGAGTTTGTTCTACCCGGAGCTTTAGGTTAAAGCGCCTGTCACTCGCTTTCGCCTCCAGATCATTTAGTTTTAAACAACCCCCCACGTGAAGGCACTTACTGTTCAGAGGCTGTAAGAGACGCATGTGTCATATGTAGGGTTGCCAGGCGTCCCGATTTTTCGGGACTTGCCCGGATTTATATTATTTTGTCCCGCGTCCCGAATGCACAACTAGGGGACACCATTTGTCCCGATTTTAGCTTCCATGAAAAAAAAACTAGAATTATGAAATTTTTAGTTTTAAACTTAATTTTCTTATCTTATCATTTTTTATAGAAAAAAAAGACATTTATTAAAAAAAATCTAAATTACATATGTCAAAATATTAAATATAAGGCACGTAAGTCTAGTAACTACATTTTGATATGGTTGCAAACTTCATTTTTTTATAATAACCAAAAAAACGTGTGAATTCAAAATAGAATGAGCCGCTTCAAAGATTTCACACACGATAAATAAATAATAAAAAAAATATACATAACTATGTCAAGATGAAAAAACACATTAATATAATAATATGTAATTCCGACATCCGATTATTCTAGAATTTTTCAATAATCCTCTTAGTGAAGCTTACTTATATTTTGTTCATAGTCTTGATTTTGTTTTCAGCAGTAGAATTATGAAAATTGAAAAAAGAAAAAACAGTTTTATTGAAGTTCTCGTTTGGCTGAATGAAATTACGCCTATACAATAAGATTTTATAAATATTTAACGTTACAATTAGTCAAGTTTAAACCCAATTTTATCAAAACAGCTTTGTGTGTCACGAAAAAATTCATTTGTTTAAAATTATTTATATTAATAATTTAATAATAATTAGCTTTTATTAGTAATAAACTTAACATTATTCTGTCATAAATGTGTCCCGATTTTTTATTTTTGAAATCTGGCAACCCTAGTCATATGAAGCATTTTAAAAGAGAATGAAAGCTCAACCTGAGCTTTGTATCTATAAAAATATCTATTTCAAATAAACTGAAAGCCGAACGAATTAGATTCCTGAGAATGAATTTTTACCGCGCCTACCTGCATAGAAGTAAATTTAGCCAGAAGTAAATTTTTGGGTAGACTGACTATTGAACTCATGACAATAGAACCAACTGACCCGTTTCCTAACAAAAAAATTAATCTTATTGTGCTTTAGGAGGAAAACGCCGTCGAAGGGTTGAATATCTGGCTTCTCCTTGAAGCACTTAGTAAACTCCGATTCCGGTATACATTAGAATATATTCATTTATTTTCTAATTTTTTCTAAAAACATACCATGACATTTCTTCTCTCAAAATCTCCGCCTTCAAATCGTAACCCAGCTTTTCACAATGATTTCATAAATTTTAGGGACAATTAATTTTGAATTGTTGTTATCATTTTACAATCTTTTTAATACTTCAATTTGTTAGCTGAGAAATAGAAAAAACATTTAAATATTCTCAAATATTTTCGGAAACTTAAAATTCTTCAATCCGTAACTGACGCCCTGCGTCAACGTATATACAAGTTTACTTATCAAAAACTGAGGATGATGTTTGCATTCAATTTTAAGAGTGAAGCAGGGAAAACTCAATAATTACTATAAGTGTGTAAATATATCATTGAAAGAAGACACCAAGCAAATGAAGAGACAGAAGTTCAAGTGTATGGTTTTTTTCTGTGTGTGTGTGTGTGTGTGTACTTGAACAAAGTGAATGATTCATTTTGTTTAATATGTCTTGAGCACGAGCATGCTAATGCTTTGAACTTTCTGCAACTTGATATTCACTTGAAAACGCCATTGATTTACCCTGTCTTACTATAAAGACTTTTGCCCATCTTCCTGACTCCATTAGACAAGGTATTACGTATAATAATTAAATTTTGTTTTCATATAGCTAAATGTAAAAAAAATGTACAAATCTTGTCATACTTAAATCCAGTGACGTAGCCAGTATTTTTTATTTGATAGGCTTGTTCTAAAATTAAAGTAGCAAATGTAACATATAACAAGTCTACTCTTTGTGCTTATGAGTTCATTTATCTACCCCTCTCTATCTATTTCTTTGCTAACATTTTTGATTTTATTATGGTTGGAAAGGTTAATCACAGTTTTGTGATTTTCATATTTAAGAGTCTGGAGCTTTGGGGATCGAAGCTCTGACCTTTAACTTTTCATCTGAGAAGTACGCTCTAACAACCACGAAGCTCTTTATCATGGTTAATATTTCTTATCTTCATTTCTCATACCAAAGAGTAATTTTTTTATTGTAAATTTGAGAGTTTATCTTAACAAAATTGGAAATTTTGATTGACACCATCAATGATATCAATTTTCTATTTTTCATTTTATTTGCTCTATATTATTAGTATAAAAATTAATTCATTATTTCATTTTAAATTTAAATTTTTTCATGGTGTGCAGTGCCGCATAATTTAGATGCATGGTACTGGTCTAAAGAGCCACATAGATGGCTAAGTGACTGCTCATATCCATGGCCATAGAGGGCAGTGATTTCAAAACTTTTTCTATCTACGTTCCATTTTTAGTTCTAAAAAACATTGCAACCATTTTTACTTGAATAATAAAGGTCAATCATTTTATAACCGGATAATTGTATTTTTTTTAAAGTTTTTTTTATTTTTTGAACCAAAATGATGTATATTTTTTCTTAAAAATATTTGAAAATGATTGTTTTATTTATGCGTTAAACGAATGTGATATTCTCTTAGGTTTTAAAGACTAAAGGTCTTTAGTTAGTTTGCGAACTCTACTCTATGCCCTACTTCCTTGGTTCATAATGGTTGCCTCAACCCTATTAGTATCGTTACCTTCCCCTTCAACTAAAAATGTTATTGTACACACTTGGCCAAACTATATCTCTTCAAATTTTGTGACTTTTCCTAAAATCACTAGCTCCATCCTTTGATACCATTTTCATGTGAGTTGAATGACCCTGTTAATCAAAATGAAATTTTGATATTATCTGTAATTAGCCCTATTCTATATAAAGATACTCTCTTGAAAATCTATAATTATATACATTTATAAAAGCAAAACACTTATATATAATATATATTTAATTATATCAATAAACAGGTATGCTTTTTAGAAAATGTCAATCAAAATTATGATTGATTTAATATATCTAATAAAATATTCATTCAAAAAATAATAATAATTCTTTATGGAAGATGCCATGTGAACCTCTGTCTGTCCAGCTGAACCACGTTGAGAATCACTGTGCAAGAATAACTAGCAAGTTTAACTGCTAGAAACCCATTATGACAATATAACTTAAAAGTTATATTTGCTTTAGCTTCTAAAATTTTACATAAAATTGAATTTGTTCAAATTTTACAAATTAGTAAATTAAATTTTTTATGCTTTATTTTATTTTTCTCATTTCAACGAAAGAATCTTGATCTTCGAATTTTACAAATTCAACACACTTTATAAGATTTTTTTCAAAACCTATCAGTTTTTTTCTTATTTTTCATATTTAGTAGAAATTCAATCGATAACCAAGGAAATTAGACTATAAAAATTAAAAAATATATTTTCTAGCTTGATCAAATGGGAATTTAATTCACCTAACTTTTATGTTGTGTTGTCGAAAAGGGGATGCATTTTGAATTTTTGTTTCCCACAAAGCTCCATAGAAAGTAGTTAATTGGTAATGTAGACGAAAGAATAAAATGAAATGTAAGATTTTAGTTCAATGATGTCAAACATGAGAATGTCAGGGATGTTATGATTGATTTAATCATGCAAACGTTGATGGGTATATTTTCGTAAGGCAGAACAATTGAAAATTTATGCAGCGTAATTGTAGAACTCATTAGAATTTATATACGAAATAAGCCGTAAGCGTAAAGTTTGAAAAATTTACCCATTCATTTTATTTGTTGTTCACTCCTTGAATTGATCAGTTTAATTATATAGGTCAGGTAATAATATTTTTAAATCTACATTTGCACTATGCGTGTGTGTCCACAGCTATGCCGCGGCCACCTAGAGACTAGAAAGAGTTGTGTACATTCCCGGCCGGGGTTGAAGCAGATTCTAGATAACGATTATGATTTGATTTTGATTATTCTCATTTTTCCAATTTGAAAATTCTGGTTTCCATTTTGATTCTCAAATTTTGATTCTAATTTTATTATTCTGATTAGCCAAAAAACATTTGTAGACATTTACAGGCGAGTTTGCGCTAGCTGTAGAAAGAAGATGCATTGCTTTTCCTGCAGCTTCCTGGACATCATCAACGCTGATGCATGATTTGTAATTGTTTGTACCACCGATCAAAGAAATAGAGGAAAAAAAAATTCCCATTTTTTCCATACGAGTATATAGGTCTGAGGGCGCTTTTAAAAATCCCCAAGGGAGCAATTTGGCCCACGGACCGTGGTTTGCCCACTCCTCATACAGATAAACAAAGTGGTGTGGAAACTTAGCACTACTCATTTTTTACAGTCATTACACCCTTTCTCTGCTTTAAATTTGTAATGCAATATCTACCATTTTCTTTATAAATATCAAGCAATTTTAAAACCAATAAAAATACAAATATTGCAAATTGAAATGATTATAAATAAAATTTTCCAAGTTGAACGTAAAGATAAAAAAATTTTACTTAAAACTTTAAATTATTTCAATTGAAGTTGAAATGCTATATTAATCACAAAATGAAAATGTGCAATTTTATAACTGCCTTTGTGTGTTTATTTTCATACACTTGTAAACTGATTTTCAGTCAAATGAAGCGAAAAAAAACTTTTAAAAATATTTGAAAGTGTCGATCGAATTTCTGATTTGATGCTTGTTCACTTTTTATCCAAATAAATCTATACTTCATTCGCGTATTGAACGTACAAATGTCGAAGAGCTCATTTTTAAAAACAGGATTTATTTTTATGAATGCAGAGTAATATTTTGGAACGCAAGTTTCATGTTAAAATTTAAAATAATGCGTGTCAATATACGAGTATTTTTAATATTTATTTATTTTTGAAATTAAAGTCAATTTCTGAGAGCTATCTCCGACACCGAAGCTTCACGATGTTGGATTCAGCTCAAAAATTCCGATCGAAGTCCATCTCCTTGCCTTCAGTAATTTGAGATTTTCACTAAACGACGTTTTAGAGTACATTTTAATCAAAATTTAAAAATGTGAACTAAATTAAAAACATTTCGTTTGCATTCATTCAATGGTCGAATTGAATCCTATATGTGATGCATCTCACTCTATGTCTGGTCTAGACAAACGTGCGTGAGTCAAAACGTCATAAAATTAGTTTCTCGTCAGCTAAGCAAGCCAGGAAACATGGGACTGGAGAGTAAACAAAGTCTCGTTGTTGCAATGGAGGCAGTGAGAAATCAGCGTCACATCACCTGCACGTCTAGAGAAAGACGTCTGTCTGTCCACTCGCTTATTGCAAAACACCACCTCTTCTATGCAGAAGGGAGGATGAATTCTCCTATCTGCAGTTTTGTTCGCCGTCTGTGTCGTGTTTACTTTCATAAAATTTCGCATTCTCTTTCCCTTCTGGCATCAGACTGTGTGATATTTGAATAAGGCTCTCCAACACCAAAGACTTTTCCCTATATAATGTTATGAGAGAAAGGAAATAGCCATGGTTTCTATACACGAGCTCCATTTGCACAAATCAGTGCTCTTAATTTATGATTATAAACGCGCTTATTCGTGTTTGAAAGGGAGAGGATTTTGGTAATCAGTAAAAAAATCTCTTTAGTTTATTTATCATTGTTGATTTTTAAATCGAGAGATTACGAATCCTTTCATAGAAGTCCAATTTCTTCAGCACTTTTGCGAAAGGCTTTGTTATCGCCATAACCGACGTTTTGTGAGTGTCAAACAAAAATTTTCAATTGTAGCTAACTTTTTATCTCAAAAAAATATTTACTTTAAAAGTGAGTCAGTAAACGGCTTGCTTTTTTGAAAAGAGAAGGCATGCAATATCTTATATAATTTTTGTATACGCATAATATTTATTATATACTAGGGCTTGAAAATTACCGAAAATCATTACCGGTGCATCCCCGGACTGAAGATCACCGGTTTTAATCAATTTTATCTATTTTTGACTTCAAAATAACTTTTTCTTAATTTTTTTCAATTTTAAAACTAACAATATTTATTATTTTGAAGAAAAATATGATTTTAAAAAGTATGAGTCCTCTAAGATTTTCGGTGATAATCGAGAACGAATCTTTGATAAAAAAAACGGACTGCAGAAGAAAAAGTCCTTTCTCACTCTACAAGTGTTCCTCGTATTGTTAATTTACTTCGATAAAGTTTTTCCAATCTATCTGATCTTTTTTCAGTTGCTTCAAATAACTCCATTTTTTGCTCAAATCGGTTTCGGTATTTAGACATGCAGAAAGTCTTCAATTTCAGGCACATAATTATCTTAGGCAAATAAAAAGCTGTGCTTTTGCAATTTTTTTGATATTTTCTTATTACAGGTAAAAAGTGTCTGGTAACGCTTAAGGTGCCGGTAAAGTAAAGAGTATTTTTATCGATAAATTACAGCTAAAAAAATAGCCCGTTTCGAACTAGGCTTGGAACAAAGTAGAGCTAACATTGGACTCTTTATAAGAATAATATGCATATAAAAGTTACTCCTAAGAATACATATTTTCACTTATGTCCACTTGTACTTGTGTGGATGCGAGTTAACGGACTAGGCCTAGCCTAACGCATTTCTGAGGCGGCTTTGCCACAGTTAAGAGTACTTTTTAGCTCACACGATAGGAATGGTGTGATATAAACCATATGTACTTATAAATTATCGTTTTTTAATTCTAAAATTCCATTATAATTTGTCTTTTTTAAATTCTAAAATGTCTTTTTTAAATTCTAAACGCTCTTTCTAAAATACAAAATAAGATATTTTGGGACTTAAAAAAGACAAATTATAAAGTTTAGTTCAATTGAAGAGTCTTATATCCAATATTCATTTTATATTGTTTAATAAGTATCACGTGCGTGAATCTGCTTGGTATTCTTAGTATAGAAAAGAAGAAATAAATGCCATCATTTATCATTTAGGCATCGCAAACTCATGAATCTATTCATTTGCATCTTTGTTTACGGCACGTTGAAAAAAAATGAACCAAATCAGCAGCATATGGATAAGTTGGTAAATTCTTCTGATGCGGAATTTGTGGGAAAAGCAAAGACTTCTCAAAAATTAGTGCTCTTCATAAGTCCAAAATACAACGTTCCCTTCCTTTTAAAGACAAAAGAAACACTCCCGAATGCGAAGTTCGTGGAAGGAGAAGTCTACTTCATAAGTCTAAAAGCTCAGGAATATTTAGATAATTTTGAAAAAGTTCCTACTATATATCAGAGGGAAAATATCAGTGTGAAAGTTAGCGGAATGGAAGAAAGGTTTTGCATGGCCTACGTTATCACAAACTTTCTTGCGTGCATCCTTAACTATCCCTCCATTGAGAGTTATTCATCTGCTTCATATCCTCTAACGCCAAGTAATAAACGTGATCAAGGTCCAATTGATCCGAACTTTTGTTCTAACGAAACGCGAATTTATAAATAGCTCTTTCCTTGAAACTCCTTAAAATAACTATAAAACATTTTTCATCAACTGATTGCGTTGTTCTGAACGATTTGTAAATCATTTTCCTTTATGTTCCCCATACTAAATACAAGAAAATAGCACACTGAGAGGGAGCTTGCTTAGGAAGAGTGCTCTCAAATAATTTGTACAATTTTTCATTTTTCCCATTGAATAAAATCAAAAATGCATTTGTTATTTATGAATTATTATCAATATTCGAAAAGTAATGAACTCATTTCTAAACATTTTTAACTTCAAAATGGCACTACGCAAGTTCAAATTGTCATTAAGCAAATTATAAATTAGTTAAAATTTTAAATTATGTAAAAGAGAAGCTTTTTCTTCTCTTATATTTAGCTTGCATATTATAATTTATTTTTTGTCGATGCCAATTGCCGGCAAATGCCCTAGTGTTGGAAGTTTACTGCGTCTCGATCCGATTATACCCAATTCGATTTCACATTGTGATATTGCTTTCATCTGTCGAGATATGGAAGAAAATTCTACTGTTGGATGCGATACAAACAACTAAAAAAATGTCAAACCTTTTTGCTAAGGTTTATTTGAACTTTTTGCCATTCTATTTTATCTTTGCCATTCTATTTTGTCTTTTTGAAATTCTAGCAAATAATCACGTGTCTTTTTCGAAATAATATTCAGAGTCTGTTGAAAAGATATTGCTAAATTAAAGTGTGAAAATTTTGTAATTAAAAAAGGTGAAAGAAAAGTAAAAAAATAAAATAATAAAAATGTAATTGCTAAATCTTTATGCAACATATTTAGAAAATTTTAACTGAAAAAAAATAAAAATTAAAAAAAAAAAGAAGTTTAAATAAAAATGAAACATCGCATTACAATATAAACTTGCGAAAAGACAAAATAGAATTGCAAAAATACAAAATAGATTGCAAAAAGATAAAATAGACCTCTAAATCGTATATATGAAAAATGGGTGTGAATTTTTACCGAAATAAAGCGAAATCAACTGAAATTTTTTCACAACTTTTCGAAATATTTTTTTGAACAAATTAAAATTAAGTTGATATATTTCAATGTCTTTAACTATTTAAAAAAACGAGCGAAAACTAAACTTGTCAACATTTTTTGGAACATATTAAAAAGTAAAGCAATGCATTACAATGTTTTCAACTATTTAGATGAAAAAATTCTTTTTTTTTAAATTCTTTTTTTTTTTAATTTTTTTAAATAATTTTTTTTAATTCGTTAGAAATAAGTAAAATTTCAAAAAGTTTTGATGAGATTTGGATTTATTTTGGTTAAAAGTGACACATTGAAAAGTTAATAACTATAGCAATGCTACGAAGTTTTAAGATGAAAAAACATTTGTCTCCATGTGTCGTGTTGAATCTTGCAAAAGTTTCTGAATAATATAAAATATTTTTCTTTTCTTAGATATAAGAGTTATAACATTACTACCTTTTAATCCGTAGGTCCTAGACAAGTGCTTCTCAAGGCTCTGAATGCTGCACGAAACCCTAAACCGCTTGTTTTTCTGCCCACATAGCAAAGTTGCAGAAAAAATAAGTTAAAAATATCATATTAAAACAGTCAAAAGTTGGCATTATTTATGAATAATATTATTTATTAATTTTTGATTGGTGATAAATATATCTAATAAAATATCACCTTCAAATTTTACATTAAATGTATGTTTTTATACTAAACCAGCAAACATGTTTTTATTTATAGAATCAGGTTTTGCATTTAGAGTTTGATAATATCTATAAGTGTCAATCAAATTTGAGGTTTACGTCTAAAAATCGTCTCCAAAAAATATTCACTCAAATTTTACATGAAATATAGGCACTTTATACCAAATCGACCATTCGAATTTCATTTCTGGACTCAGATCTTGCATTTAAAATTTTTAAATATCTGACAGTGGCAGCCAAATTTGTGATTTGCGCCTGAAACCTATCTCAAAAAATAATCTCTAATGAAATTTATATTTTTATACAAAATCAAACGTGTTCGTTTTATTTCTAGATCCAGTTTTTGTGTTTAAAGTTTGAAAATATCTAGAAGCGGCAATCAAATTTCGGGTTTACGTCTGAAAACTGTCTTCAAATATATTCATCCGAATTTTATATGAAATAAATGTTTCTAAATTCAGTAATTCGAAATGTTTTTATTTCAAAATTAAGTACATTCCAAAAATATTCTTCTTACTTTTTAATAAATTTCCAGAGACAACAAAATTAAAAAGTAAAAATTTTGAAAATATATTTTATAAATTGGAGATCATTAGAAATCTATATTTGAGATGAATTATTCTAAGTCAAATTTATGTGACAGTTAACTACTGCAAACTTACACATATGTGAAAGTAATTATCTTAGAAAGTAGTAAAGATGTAGCGGATATCCGCTTCCACAAAAAATTTTACATCAAAGATAGATCTAGTGTACTTATAGTTAGCTTCTTGAGGTAACATTTAACAGTTTGATATTCATTATAATAACAAACTATATATAACATAGAGATCATCAAAAAGTGAGTATTGCCATTAAACACAATGCTTTTTACACGATTTGTCTCTCCATTGTTTCTATGTCAACACGAAGCACACTTTAACCTATAAGAAAGTATCAAATAAAATACAGAGGAATAATCTCTGTAGATGGTAGAAATATGCAATTGAGTATAGAAAATGAAAATACATCGATGGTTATCACGAATCTTCTCTTGAAGTTTGGGAAGATATCAAAACATGTGACAGATCAGTTTTTCAAAAACCAATACAGCAATTTGGTTAACATTTATCAACAGAAAAATGATTCCAAGGATTTTATCCTTTAAGAATCTCAATCAAGTGAAATTTAAATTCCCCGATGTTTAGCGTGTTTTGAACTTTAAGTGAATCAAACACTCGTGTACTTATGCCCTAAAAAATATATAAATTTTCATTCCTTACTGAGCAACATGAAGAATAACTTTTTTCCCTAGCGACTGAATGAGGCGAAATATCACATCTTGATTAAGTATTTGTGTTTCATCCAGGGCGTATCAAGAGATCGTGGCGCCCCGGGGCAAAGGTCCTGAATCCCCTCACCCCTTGCTCTTTCTTTTCTCACTCATCCCCACCCCATTCTGGCTTAAAAGAGATTTAGGAAAAAAATACTCACATTTTGATTAAGCCACATAATTCAGATATATACTGACCGAGTCGAAGAAAGTCTCCATTAGATGCTCATTTTTCGTGTTTTAGCAGCAGCAAAATTATTATTATCAATGACTTCGTCAAAATCAACACCATCGAAAACTTCTTTCTCAATGCTCATAAGAACTTGGAGCGACTCCAAGAGACTTTGGAAGCGAGCTTGCCCCATAGTGCTCCTTAGGTAGGACTTAACAAGTTTTAGTTTGCTGATTGACCTTTCACAGGATGCAATAGAAGTTCTAATTGTCAGCATGATTCTCAGAGCCACTTGTAGATTTGGACAGAGTCCTGAGTGCGTCCTTGCTGCTAGGGTAACAGCTAGCTGCCGGTTATGCGTCCTTGTTGCTAGGGCAACATAGAACCTGGAAGTTTATCCCAGCTACATTACTCTTCTTGAAGTTTCCTCAGTTGTCTCATCATGCCAAGCTGCTCTCAAATTCCTATCGAACATATTTTACAGACGATGCATAAGAGCCAGTGGCGTAGCCAGAGCGAAGTACATGGGGGGGGGGGGGCCCAAAAAAAAAGTTTTATTGAAAAATCTGAATCACCCTGATTAAGTTTTTAACCCTATCAGTGACGGGGGGGGGGGGTATTTTTGGCCCCCCCCCCCCCCTCAAATAAAATTTCTATTGTACCAAATTGGCTACATCTTTTGCTACCATACTTCGTGACATTTCCTAAAATTGATAGCTGCATCTGTTGATACCATTTTCATGGCAGTTGAATGACCTTTTCATGTATAAATCTGTCAATCAAAATCAAAAGTTAAACTTTTTCAGCAAAATTCTGACAGTATCTCTAGTTAAGCGTATAACCTTGGTTCTATATTATATACTCGTTTGAAAATTTATAAATATATACAGTTTTGAACACATAACAGTTTATAGTTTAAATTTTTTCAAAATCATGGTTACTTTTTGGGAAATGTCAATCAAATTTTTATTGATGAGAAATATATCTAATAAAATATACCTTCAAGTTTTACATGAAATATATTTTTTTATATCAAATTGGGCATACTGATTTCATTTTTGGACTTATTTTTGGAATTTAGAAATTTAAAATACCCATAAGTGTGTAACAAACTGATCCTTAAAATGTAAAAGTATTCTTTTTTTCTTTTGGCTAACTTAAAATATGAATACTTTGATTTCGTCGATAACTTGAAGTTTTTGTCAATCACTCTAAAATTCAAATTTTTCAATATTTTACGTAGTAATGTTGGAGAATTCTAGTATGTCCTGTACCCACAGTATATTGGGTAAATTTCCACCAATGAAATAATAGATAATTGAATGACATCAAAGATGAAAATATAGCTGTGAGCTTGAACTGTAAGCTCAAGCATATTTACGTTCACATGTACGCTTCAAGTTGTTCTACAAGTTTGCAATTGAATTTTGCATAAACCCAATTTGATTTGATGAATTTTTCATAATCCATTGTCAAATACATTTTTAAGAGTGCGCTCTACAAAAATGAAATGAAATCTTGAATTCCATAAAGTCATTTTTTAGAAATTTGATTAAACATTTTTATCCATTACAAAACGGCGTTTTGATTTTTGGGCGTTTTGACACGAATTCGTTTATAATCATAAATTAAGAGCACTGATTTGTGCAAATGGAGCTCGTGTATAGAAACCATGCATATTTCCTTTCTCTCATAACATTATATAGGGAAAGTCTTTGGTGTTGGAGAGCCTTATTCAAATATCACACAGTCTGATGCCAGAAGGGAAAGAGAATGCGAAATTTTATGAAAGTAAACACGACACAGACGGCGAACAAAACTGCAGATAGGAGAATTCATCCTCCCTTCTGCATAGAAGAGGTGGTGTTTTGCAATAAGCGAGTGGACAGACAGACATCTTTCTCTAGACGCGCAGGTGATGTGACGCTGATTTCTCACTGCCTCCATTGCAACAACGAGACTTTGTTTACTCTCCAGTCCCATGTTTCCTGGCTTGCTTAGCTGACGAGAAACTAATTTTATGAGGTTTTGACTCACGCACGTTTGTCTAGACCAGACATAGAGTGAGATGCATCACATATAGGATTCAATTCGACCATTGAATGAATGCAAACGAAATGTTTTTAATTTAGTTCACATTTTTAAATTTTGATTAAAATGTACTCTAAAACGTCGTTTAGTGAAAATCTCAAATTACTGAAGGCAAGGAGATGGACTTCGATCGGAATTTTTGAGCTGAATCCAACATCGTGAAGCTTTGGTGTCGGAGATAGCTCTCAGAGATTGACTTTAATTTCAAAAATAAATAAATATTAAAAATACTCGTATATTGATACGCATTATTTTAAATTTTAACATGAAACTTGCGTTCCAAAATATTACTCTGCATTCATAAAAATAAATCCTGTTTTAAAAATGAGCTCTTCGACATTTGTACGTTCAATACGCGAATGAAGTTTAGATTTATTTGGATAAAAAGTGAACAAGCATCAAATCAGTAATTCGATCGACACTTTCAAATATTTTTAAAAGTTTTTTTTCGCTTCATTTGGCTGAAAATCAGTTTACAAGTGTAGGAAAATAAACACACAAAGGCAGGTATAAAATTGCACATTTTCATTTTGTGAATAGCATTTCAACTTCAATTGAAATAATTTAAAGTTTTAAGTAAAATTTTTTTTATCTTTACGTTCAACTTGGAAATTTTTATTTATAATCATTTCAATTTGCAATATTTGTATTTTGATTGGTTATAAAATTGCTTGATTTTTATAAAGAAAATGGTAGATATTGCATTACAAATTTAAAGCAGAGAAAGGGTGTAATGACTGTAAAAAATGAGTAGTGCTAAGTTTCCACACCATTTTGTTTATCTGTCAATGAGGAGTGGGCAAACCACGGCCCGTGGGCCAAATTGCTCCCTTGAGGATTTTTTAAAGCGCCCTCAGACCTATATACTCGTATGGAAAAAATCGAAAATATTTTCACTTGCTATATAGTATAATCCTATAATTAGAAAAAGTCAATCATTTATCTATAAAATATAGTAAGCTAAGAGATAGACCACTCTATACTTCCTTTTCTTGGTAAAATTTGGTAGGGAAAACATGTCTAATTAATCTTACAAACAAAAAACAAAAATAAATCATATGTAGTCTCTCTAACTAGAAGCATCTCCCTAATTTTGTAAGCCAAGTGAACCTTCACGATTGATTTTCTTTGGGTGTTATAGACAAAATTTACACTGGTTCAAAAGTTAGTATTTGTGATCTTCCAGCTGATGTTGATTCTTGAGATTTTTCACCCATTACCCTAAATTTCGCCCAACTGTGATGTCCGTTTTTATATAAAGTTTCAATAAGGTGTGCACTGAGAACGCTACAATAAAATTTTTAATTCTTTTCTTTGAATAAACCTCATGAACGATGTCTTTTTTCAATTGTGGTTCTCATATTTTACTCCACTGCCAACATTTGTAGATAGAGAGCACGACACGAGATTTCGTTGACAAATCTAAAACTTACAATTTTCATAATTGTATATACATTAGTTTTAATTTGACCATTTGTAATAATTTAGGCTCTTTTGATAACTATTTCAGATTATGGTAAGATTTAACATTTGTTGCCCATGGAATTTCATTTTGTCGAGGAAATCTATCATTTATTTTGAGGAATAAAAAAGTTTAAATTTTTGAAGTTTAACATCTTCATTAAAATTATATTTCCATAACATTTTATAAAATTAAAAATGGAAAAAATAAAATTTTATTAAAAACAAAATTTCCATTAAAAATTAAAATTTTGCAAAACTTATAAAATACTTCTCAGGTTCAAGTTAAGAAATCAAAAAAATAAACTTTTTTTAGGCATAAAATAAATTTTGAAAAATGGGAACTTTTGCCAACTGTTGATCCCTGAGTGAATTGACTCAAATAAGAAGTGAATAGTTCATCTGATGTTGCAAATTGACGGCGCAGCTTTCTTTTCAACCTCATCCACAAATTTTCAATGTTTTGAATTTCTGGGTTTTGGGGATTAAAAAATTTTCTTGGTGTATGACTTTCTAGTGATCATAGACACCATTGTGAATAGTCTCAACCTTGTTGTAGGAAGACTATCGATCACTTACAAAGATTATTCTTGGTAAGACAAAATTTGAGATGATACCATTTAAAGTACATTGCGTTCTGAGAAACTCTTTCGATACTTAACATCAAATAAACTTTTTTATAACGTTCTCTTATCAAATTTCCTGTGGAAAAATTTCTAAAATGATTTGGGTGCCGTTTTCATCAAAACTCCCAATGCTTTACGGATAAAGCTCAAGCCATTTTCTGCACAAATGGGCCCAATCTACTCCTGTATGCGAACTTGATGACTGAATGTTTACTTCAAACAAAATTGCTTGCAAAATATAAATAAAAAACAAAATGGTTGTTAAATTCATTTTACTATTTTTATAAAAGAAATTGAATCTAGCGCTTTTTTTCGAATCCCATACTGCCAATGTTAAACATTTTGCGAGTCTTTTCTTAGGATTAATGAAGAAGAAGGAGATTTATCATTATTAAAAATGGAGAAGCAAAAAAAGGTTCATTATCAAATTTATCCATAAAATAAGACATACACGTTTGAGGGTTTACTTTGCACAAGGAAGGTTTCATAAGGCAGGCATTCGCTTAGAAAAAATGTCCTTTTAAAAATAAAAAATACTGCAAGAAAGATCACAGAAAATTAACTGACATAATAAATCAAATCTATGTTATAAGTACAAACAAATAAATATTTTACTGAATAGAGGTAATGTAGGTATCCATACTTTTTACATTAGTACATCCAAATAATTAATAAAAAAAATGGAAAAAAATATGATGAATGAGTATATAAAGACGCTTTACAATATAGCTATCGTTGATCATGTGTATACTAAGATTTTTCAGCGCTACAACAAACTTGTATTTTTCAATAAGGCTCTCTTTTAGTTTTTTTTTTGAATACACCAATTCTGTTGTAGAAGAATAAAGCCTCACTCATACAGTTATTCCAAGTATATGCGAGTTTGTAATTCAAATTTGGCTTAGCAAGGTTTTGAGAACCCCAAATACTCGAGAAATTTTTGTGTTAATAAATCAAATAATCTATAAAAAAATTGAGCCTATCATAGATTCTATGAAAGTTAAAGCTATATAATAATCATTCAAAAATATTTATCCAATCAGATCAAAGAGTTTGCATACTCCTTCTTCTAGTGAAAAAAAGACATAACTTTTTGAAACCTAGACAAGATTGAACATTGACAAGATGAATCTTGTTTTTATCTCACAAATTCTTTTAAGTGAGTGATATTGCAGACGTTCATAACATTAGAAAAAATGTTAATGATTATTATTATGTTGGCCTTTCAATGAAGTGATATCGTAATACGGGGAAAATTATTAATATATAAAGACGAAGAACATGCTTAAAGCTTTGATATTAATTCAAGGAGACATTGATTTCAATAAAACTACATCTTAAGGACCAAGAAAGGAAAAATTAATCGAGTTTTAGCATTAACATTTCAAATATTAATTGTCATTATAATAACTTCATCAAAATAAATATACTTATAGATGGAATACTTGAAAACTAGAACAGCAATGAGCATAAAATAAGTGAGAAAATTGAATATTATTTATTTATTCATAATGAAGAAAATGAAAAAGAAATTAAAGATAGTATTGAATGAGTTCAATATATATTCCGTAGCAGCTGAATTACACAACTTTAAAAAAAGTGAGTACGAAGCATCAACTAGGTACGAAAGGTTTTGCACCGGTATTAAACATATCAGTTTGAATTTTTAAAAACAAATTTGGGTTGGAAAAGAAATTTTGAATTAGATATTTAGGAACTCAACGTGTTTTGGGATCTTATTTCAAAATTTTGGAATTATATTAGACATCGGTTATAATCTTAAAGATTAAAAATACTGAGTTTATTCAAGACAGAAAGAAAAAGCTAACACGCCAGTAAAAATCTGGGAGCTTATTTCATTAATAACATAATTGAATTGTTCTTTCTGTATTAAAATTCCAATTATAGAACCTAACTGTATCATTTCAAATTGGAGAATTCGGATCAAATAACATAAGAAGATTTTACAAAAAAACTAAATAACTAGTTGCCATATGTCCTAGTGATGGAATCGTATGATAAAAGTGTTCGATTCCGGCTCTTGGCCAATTCTATCTTCAATCCGATTATGGAAGAATACTGTTTTCTTTCATGTACAGTTGCCAGATGTTTATATTATCAACCCGGTAAAAATGATATTGGAAAAAGAGAAGAATAAAATGTATTTCTAACAAAAATAATGATTAATAACTTTGAAAGTAAAAGATTAGTAGATTTTCACATTTGAGGCTAAATTTATTTAAACTCCTTTTTTGACATATAAGATTAGTGAATGAAAAACCGGAATTGTTATAATTCTTCGGGGATTCCACTCTTAAGCGATGGCAAATCGGGGACATCTGACAACTCTACTTGGATGCAATACCGACAACGAAAAAAACCCAATATAAATTAAAACACCAACTAATATTACATTGGGTGTTGTTGTTTTTAATAAAAAGCGCTTGTTTCAAAATATAAGCATGAGAGAGGATGTGAGATTCCAACCGATCAACTTATGGTATGTCATAGATATGCAGATTTCGGAGCAAGGGGTCTGAATAAGGTTGTCTAATATCCTCGCTTTGATACGACAAGATCTCAGGTCAGATCGAGCATCAAACCGCCCTTGTTCATAGTTAAATACAAGATGAGCAAAATTGGGCTTCTAACTTTTCCTAAAATCGCTAGCTGCATCTTTTGATACCAAATTTCATGGTAGTTGAATGACCCTTTCATGTCAAAAACAGTCAATCAAATCAAAATTTTACAGAATTTTTTTTACATTATCTGTAGTTAACCTTAGAACTTAGGTCCTGTATTATGTACTCCCTTGAAAATTTATAATTAAACGCATAACACTTTGTCTATTTAATTTTTTTCATAATCATAGCTACTTTTTAGAAAATGTCAATCAAAATTTTGATTGGTGAGAAATATATCTGATAAAATATATTTTTTTATATCAAATCGATATATTTTCGATTATTTTCGCATTTAGAGGTTTTAAAATATCTGTGAGTGTCAATTAAATTTGAGGTTTACTTCCAAAAATGATGTCCAAAAATATTCTCTCTAATTTTACAAGAAATATATGTTTTTATACCAAATCGACCATGCTAGTTTTACTTCTGAAATCAGTTTTTGCATTTAGGTTTGAAAATATGTGAAAGCATCAATAAAATATGTGGTTTAAGTCTGAAAACTGTTTTCAAAAATATCTCAAATTTTATATGAAATACCAAATCAACCATGCAAATTTTATTTATGAACTCAATTTTTGCATTTAGAATTTGAAATTACCTATAAGTATCAATCAAATTTGCAGTTTGCTTTTAAAATTTGTTTCTAAAAATATTGATTCAAATTTTACATGAAATATATATTTTAATACCAAATCGATCATGCTGGTTTCATTTCTTGACTCAGTTTTGGCATTTAGAGGTTATAAAATATCTGTCAGTGTCAATTAAATTTGCGGTTTACGTCTGAAAACTATCTCCAAAAATATTCTCTCTAATTTTGCATAAAATATATTTTTATACCAAAAAAAACCATGCTAGTTTTATTTCTGAAATCAGTTTTTGCATTTCGAAGTTATAAAATGTCTGAAAGTGACAATGAAATGTTCGATTTACATCTAATGTCTACAGAAATATTTTTTAAATTTAAATAAAATATATGTTTTTATACCAAATGAAAAATGCCGGTCTCATTTTTGGACTCTGCTTTGGCTTTTATGGTTTTAAAATATCTGAAAGCTTCAATCAGATTTGCGGTTCACTTCTAGATACTGTCTTCCAAAATATTCTCAAAAAAAAATATGTTTCAAATAAAATATCTGCTTTAATACCAAATCGACTATGCTTATTTCTGTACTCCATTTTGGATAATACGGTTAAAAAAATATCTGGAAGTGGTAATTGAATTACTGATGTATGCCTGAAAATCAGTTCTGTAAAAAATTTTCAAAAAATCGTTATATATTAGTTATATAGCAAAAATATAATTTTTTTAATTTAGAATAGGTCAGAGTTATCAAAATTGTCTCAATATGTGAAGATTTAGTCACCATCAAGATATTTTTAATTTTAATTTTATTTGTCCATCTTTTTCCCTTTGCGTGAAAGACAGAGTCTTTTGGATGAAGAAAGTGGGCACGTTTTTGTAATTGGACGATGGACATCACGAATGATTCATCATAAAAAAACTGTTGATCTAGGATTGGTTGACAAATATTCAGGCTGAATATCTCTTCATTTAACCTGATAATAAAATACACGATACTGAAAATAAAAAAAAAAGCCTAAGAAGATTCTTAGCAGAATGCTTTGAGAGAGGAAAAAATCTGTTTACAATAAATCTTTAAAAAAAGTTTTTTTCGAAATGAGATTGCAGAAATTAAATTTTTAATTAAAAAAGAGCTACCAAGAAAGGATCGCAATAGAATAAATAGCAAAATTACATACTTATAAGGCAAAGAATAAATGACGTAGAGATACCAGCAGATAACGAATCTGTTACCAAAACGATTGAAGTCCTATTGATATACATCATTTAATGACAAGAGAAATATTTTCAGTGAATTAAATGCCAAAAGTTGGTTTTTAAATAAATTAAGAAAAAATGCAAATAGAATTTATATGGAATTTTATATATTTGACATGGATTGACAGGTTTGACTGATTTTCATAATAAAGGAATATTATCAGTAAACTCAGTGTACTTGAAAATGGGTATATATATGTAAAAAACTTTATATGATTATTTGGATAAAATGCTCCCTTTTGAGGGAAGCTGTCATATATAAATCAATTTTTTGACAAATTTGATTGATTTTCATAAAAAATGAATATCACCACTGAATTCAGTTACTTGAAAATGGGTATATATGTGTAAAAAACTTTATATAATTATTTAAATACAAAGTTTTTTTGAAATAAGCTGTCATATATAAATCAATTTTTTGACAAATTTGATTGATTTTCATAAAAAATGAATATCACCACTGAATTCAGTTACTTGAAAATGGGTATATATGTGTAAAAACCATATATAATTATTTAAATAAAATGTTCCTTTTTGAGATGAAGTGTCAAATATAAATCATTTTTGATTGATTTTGTTAAAAATGGACATCTCCACTGAATTCAGAATAGTTGAAATATATATATATATATCACATTAAAAATATTTAAAAAGAGGTAGAGACACTTTACGCCCCCAACAGCGGACAAATTTAGCCCAGCGCCAATAAGGTTGACAATTTATATAAATTAACGTTCAGATGCTTTGGCTTCTTCTTGGCTTGGATATGCAAGCAAATATAATTTGGCATATTACACTGTAGTCTTTCACGGTAGACAGAAAGACACGTGTCACGTTTTGCAATTATATGCTGTAGTCATAACTTTCTCGCACATGATTCAACGTTGCAAAAGTATGCTTTGTTTGTTTTGTAACACGGTAGCGCAGACTAGACTGTATCTTCATGCGCCTTATAAATGGGGATTTTATTAACACTTTTGATAACCCTGGTTAAGGATTTGTTCTCTGCAAGGAAGTCGAATCATCAAAATAAAAAATAAACTCTTGTTTACTTTGGAAACTCTACGCCTGTTGTGAATTAGTGCTTTGCGTGCATAAAAAAGGATGAGCATTGCTCCTTTCATCATTCAAAGTCTTCACGCCAGATACTCCAGTAGCCATTCTTCCAAAATCCTAAGCCAAAAGTATGTCTTTCACTTAGCATTTCTTTCAAACTTTTTTTGTTTCTACTTTTTTCTCCGTGATGGGTTATAGATGCAATGAAAATTCTAACTTGTCATAGTGTAATAAATAACTTTAAAACTTTACTTGTAATAACTTGAAAAGGCTATCGGAGTAAATAAATCAGCAAATTCGCATAAATTGTTAAGTCATCTACCTAGTATCGATTTATCTTGACAGGTATCCATCAAAGGATTTCCCAATAGATAATTAGGTATATTTGATCATAAGCATTACAAATCTCCTCGAAGACGTTTTTAACAGAGACATTACATATCTAGTTTTGGAAATTTTCGCACTCAGTTTTTTTACATTTTGGCCACGAAGTGACCAAATTAGGTAGCAAGTGACCTATGCACTAAACGTCCTATTTAGGAAATGTCCTAGACCAGTAAATCATTGAAACGAGATTGTATCGATGTATATAAATCATAGAGGACTTGTATAGCCTTTCTCTCTATCATCTTTTAATTTTCCAGCAATGCTTCACCCATACAATCCTGTCTTTTTTCAACTTCACTGTGACACCATTAAAAGTTTTGCATCCCATTTCATCGTTCAAATCTCACATCAAGAAGAATTTTTTTTGAATCTTGAGCTCTACAATGCGGTATCAAAAGTGATTGTCATGTTTAAAATACTAAATTTTTCTACAAATGTCATTGCTGATAAAATTATCATATTTTTGTATTATTTTATTTTCATTTCATTCATTATACTTTATGACGCTCTTTTTTTTGTTCAATATGATTCTGAAATAAAAACTGCCACTACTACCAAATACGGTTATCGATCTATTTACTACTCTTTTGGGGCCTTTTCTTTCAGACGGCCACATCAAGTCGTCTGCCTTTTATAGTTATGTCTTGGTTGCTATAATATTAATAACTATAATTAATTAATTAAAATATAATTAATTAATAACTTAATAAATAAATATAATTAACTATAAAAGGCAGACGAAATAGTGATTACTTGATGTGGACGTCTAAACGAAAAGACTGCATAAAATAAAAGAAAAGAGAGAGAAATAAAAAATGGTACAAAATATCATAAAAAATTAACTTGAATAAATTATATTTGAATAAGTTAAACTAAACAGAGTTAGATCCCAAGATTTCCAAGTTGAAATTATTCATTTTTAGATTTTGGTACTGACTTTCCTTGTTCTATTTTTTTAAAAGTATGTTTTTTTTAGCTTTTTATGCAATGATGAGATCATGGGCGCACATCTTCAAAATTATTAAGGGCGAATTTTTTTTACAATTTTGAAAATTACTGGTCTGGAATACCACAGGTGAGCAAATGTTCAAGCAATCCGTTAACCCTATTAGTGCTGGGGGGTAAAACGCCCCCTTTCACTAAAAAATTATTTGGAAAATTGGCTGAATCATATCCCTTCAAATTTTGTGACTTTTCCTAAAATCGCTAGCTGCATCTTTTGAAACCATTTTCATGAAAATCAAAAATTAAAATTTTTCAGCAAAATTTTGATATTATCTGTACTTAACCTTATAATTTAGGATCTATATTATATAATACCCTGAAAATTTATAATTATATACAGGTTAGAACGCATACCACTTTATATATTAAATTTTTTCAATAATCATGGCTACTTTTTAGAAAATGTCAATCAAAATTTTGATTGATCAAAAATATATCTAATAAAATATACCTTCAAATTTTACATAAAATATATGTTTTTATACTAAATCGGTCATGCTGTTTTCATTTCTGGACTCATTTTTTACATTTAGGATTTGAAAATACCTATAAGTATTGATTAAATTTGCGGTTTACTTCTGAAAATTGTCTCCAAAAACATTCCTTCACATTTTACATAAAATATATGTGTTATACTAAATCGGCCATGCTGGTTTCATTTCTGGAATAATTTTTTACGTTTAGGATCTGGAATTACCTATAAGTGTTAATCAAATTTGCGGTTTACTTCTAAAAATTGTCTCCAAAAACATTCATTCAAATTTTACAATGAAATATATGTGTTATACTAAATCGGCCATGCTGGTTTCATTTCTGGACTCATTTTTTACGTTTAGGATGTGAAAATACCTATAAGTGTTAATCAAATTTGCGGTTTACTTCTAAAAATTTTCTCCAAAAACATTCATTCAAATTTTACAATGAAATATATCTTTTATACCAAATCAACCATGCTGTTTTCATTTCTGAACTCATTTTTCACATTTAGAGGTTTTAAAATATCAGTCAAAATTTGCGGTTTACTTCTAAAAGCTATCTCCAAAAATATTCTCTCAATTTTACATGAAATATTTGTTTTTATACCAAATCGATCATGCTGTTTTCATTTTTGAACTCATTTTTTACATTTAGGATTTAAAAATACCTATAAGTATTAATCAAATTTGCGGTTTACTTCTGAAAATTGTCCCCAAAAACATTCATTCAAATTTTACAATGAAATATATGTTTTATACCAAATCAACCATGTTGTTTTCATTTCTGAACTCATTTTTCACATTTAGAGGTTTTAAAATATCAGTCAAAATTTGCGGTTTACTTCTAAAAGCTATCTCCAAAAATATTCTCTCAATTTTACATGAAATATTTGTTTTTATACCAAAATCGATCATGCTGTTTTCATTTTTGAACTCATTTTTTTACATTTAGGATTTGAAAATACCTATAAGTATTAATCAAATTTGCGGTTTACTTCTGAAAATTGTCTCCAAAAACATTCATTAAAATTTTACAATTAAATATATGTTTTTATACCAAATCAACCATGCTAGTTTCATTTATTGACTCAATTTTTGCAGTTTGAATTTGAAAATACATATAAGTATCAATTAAATTTGTGTTTAGTTATAAAATTTGTTTTTATAGCAAATAGATCATGATGGTTTCATTTCTAAACACAGTTTTCGCATTTAGAGGTTTTACTGCTAGCGCAATGAAATTTGCAGTTTATGTCGTAAAACTATATCCCAAAATTTTCTCTCTAATTTTACATGAAATATATGTTTTAATACCAATTCGACCATGATAATTTTTATTTCTGAAATCATTTTTTGCATTTAGAGGTTTTAAATGTCTGAAATTGTCAATCAAATGTTCGATTTACGTCTAATGTCTACAGAAATATTTTTGAAATTTAAATAAAATATCTATTTTTATGCCAAATGGTTTCATTTTTGGACTCAGTTTTGGCATTTATGGTTTTAAAATATCAGAAAGCTTCTTGAATCAGATTTGCGGTTTACTTCTAGATATTGTCTTCAAAAATATTTTCAAAAAAATAAATATCTGTTTTATATCAAATCGACTATGCTTATTTTATTTCTGTACTAGATTTTGGATAATACGGTTAAAAAATATCTCGAAGTGGCAATTGAATTAGTAATGTATGCCTGAAAATCAGTTCTGTAAAAAATTTTCAAAAAATGGCTGCATATTAGGTATATAGTAAAAATATTTTTTTTTGTATATTTTGGCTAATAATACTTTCTACATTCATCTTGAGTATGAAATATTTATTTAAAAAAAACAAAACATTATAAAATCTTTTGAAAATTTGTATGAGAGAAGGAACCAAGTTGAAAACTAATTTAAAAGAGAACATGTGATCAAAACAAATAATTAAAAAAAATATGTATCTTGACTAAATGGAAGATCTACCATGTTCTAATGAACTAGTAAGTGGTTTAATTATATAATAGATGCTTCAAAAAGATTTTGATTGTAAAAAAGAAGTTCCTCTTTTACAAATGAAAAATATTTAAATCTATAACGTATCATATAGAATTACAATTAACATTTAGCTAAGATGGGAAGGAAATCTGAAAATTTAGAATAGGTCAGATTTATCAAAAATGGCACAGATGCCAATATGTGAGAATTTAGTTACTATCAAGATATTTTTAATTTAAATTGAATTTGTCCATCTTTTTCCTTTTGCGTAAAAGAAATAATTTTTTAGATAAAGAACGTGGACAACTTTTTATAATTGAACAATGAACATCACGTATGATTCATCAGAAAAAACCTTTGCAATGAGATTGGTTAACAAATATTCAGGCCTGATAATAAAATACACGATACTGATTAAAAAGTCTAAGATCATCAAGAAGATTCTTTAATCAGAATGCTTTGAGAGAGGGAAAAAGTAATTTTATCATTATAAAAAAATTTTCGAACACACATTTAAGAATAAAAATTTCTAATGAAAAAAGAGCTACCAAGAAAGGATCATCATGGAATGAATAGCAAAATTACATACTGCAAATTATAATATGACGTAGAGACTACAAGTCGATAACGAATTTGTAGCCAAAAAGATGGAGGTCCTATTGAGTTACATAAGTTACTGTAGAATGAAATATTTTGAGTGAATTATCGATTTTTTGACAGGTTTTATTGATTTCATAAAAAATGACATCACTATTAAATTCTACAAACTTGAAATGTATAAAAAACTTTTTATAAGAATAAAAATTTTAATTTTAACATGGACTGTCATA
This sequence comes from Nectonema munidae, assembly GCA_030549495.1. Classification (NCBI taxonomy): domain Eukaryota; kingdom Metazoa; phylum Nematomorpha; class Nectonematoida; family Nectonematidae; genus Nectonema; species Nectonema munidae. Next base: position 487,829 of record JAUIRK010000894.1, read on the forward strand.
TTTAAATTATTTTGTCAGGTTTGACTAATTTATATATAAAAAAAAGGAATATAACCAGTAAACACAGCCTACTTGAAAATGGGTATGTGTGTAAAAAACTTTATATAATTATTCGGATAAGATGTTTCTTTTTGGGATAAATCAATTTTTTGACAGTATTGATTGATTTTTATAAAAAAAATGAATATAACCACTGAATTACGCATGCTTAAAAATGGGTATATATGTGTAAAAAACTTTATATTATTACTTAAATAAAAAGTTTCTTTTTAAGATGAGCTGTCATATATAAATCAATGCTTTGATAACTTTAATTGATTTTTATAAAAAAAAATGAATATCACCGCTGAATTCAGCATGCTTGAAAATGGGTGTATATGTGTAAAAAACATTATATAATTATTTGGATAAAAAGTTTCTTTTTTGAGATGGGCTGTTAGATTTAGATCAATTTTTTGACAGGTTTGATTGATTTTCTTAAAAAATGAATATCACCACTGAATTCAGCATATTTGAAAATGGGTATACATGTGTAAAAAACTTTATATACTTATTTAGATAAAAAGTTCCTTTTTGAGATGAGCTGTCACATTTAGATCAATTTTTTGACATGTTTGATTGATTTTCATAAAAAATGAATATCACCACTGAATTCTGCATATTTGAAAATGGGTATACATGTGTAAAAAACTTTATATAATTATTTAGATAAAAAGTTCCTTTTTGAGATGAGCTGTCACATTTAGATCAATTTTTTGACTGGTTTGAATGATTTTCATAAAAAATGAATATCACCACTGAATTCAGCATATTTGAAAATGGGTATACATGTGTAAAAAACTTTATATACTTATTTAGATAAAAAGTTTCTTTTTGAGATGGGCTGTTACATTTAGATCAATTTTTTGACAGGTTTGATTGATTTCCATAAAAAATGAATATCACCACTGAATTCAGCATATTTGAAAATGGGTACACATGTGTAAAAAACTTTATATAATTATTTAGATAAAAAGTTCCTTTTTGAGATGAGCCGTCACATTTAAATCAATTTTTTGACAGGTTTGATTGATTTTCATAAAAAATGAATATCACCACTGAATTCAGCATATTTGAAAATGGGTATACATGTGTAAAAAAGTTTATATAATTATTTAAATAAAAAGTTCCTTTTTGAGATGTGCTGTCAAATATAAATCAATTTTTTTGACAGGTTTGATTGATTTTTATAAAAAATGGACATCACCACTGAATTCAGCATAGTTGAAATATATATGTAACATTAAAAATATTTATAAAACTTATTAATATCTGAGAAAAATAAGGGGGGGGGCACTTTACGCCCCCCCCCCCCCCCAGCACTTGAGCGGACAAATTTTGCCCAGCACTAATAGGGTTAAAGTGTCTTTAGAAGCCTTTGAAATTTTTAGTGCTCAAGAATTTTTTTTTTGAAAAATGAATTAATTCTTATAGCACTCTACAAGGGCGTCGGCAAACGGTCGGCAGGGGCGGCGACCGCCGCCCTAATAATTTTATAATTTTTTTTATAAAAATGGTTTTTTTACAGAGATATCTTGAACAATTTAATATATTTTTTTTCTATTGTCACACATATTTATTTGTTTCAATTCAAAACATGTCCACATTTACAATTTTTAATCAACCTACTAATTTTAAATTTCACAAACGTTCTTTTGGCAAGAAGAATCTAGAGCTGCGTTCTTTCAACTCTACTTGGTTTAAGCAATACATTATACAAGGTTACATTATAACAAGGTAATCTTATAATAAAATTTAAAAAAAAATTTTTTTATTATTTTTTAAATTAATATTTTAAAAGAATACAATTTTTAGTGTATTAAAATTAAATGGTAAATATTTTAAAAAATAAAAGTATTTAGAAGAAAAAATTTTTTAGAAATAGTAAAATATATTTCGGAACGACTGTGTTCTTTTTTTAAGTAAAAGACTATAAAAGAACTTTAAAACAAATTTGTCGTTATTTTTAGGAAAAAGATGTAGCTTTCTGTTTTACCTGTATGATTGCTGCAAAAGAAAGCAAGATTTCCAACTCTAAAGCTGAGAGTAGTTTTATTTCTACTGGATTCAGTAATTGGAAAGATGCAACTTCCAAATTTCGAAAACATCAAGATTCCGACTGCCATAAAGAAGCTATTGAGAGAAATGTGATACTACCACGAGAAACAAAAGACATTGGTGAACTTCTCTCAGCCGTCCACTCAGAGGAGAAAAAACACAACAGACAGCAGCTGATAACCATTTTACGTAGCATCAGATTTCTTGCCAGGCAAGGCTTATCTCTCCAGGGTCACGACAACGATCAAAGCAACTTTCTACAGATTCTTAAGCTTCAAGGTGAATCGGATCCATCAATCCTGGATAGAAAGAAAACAAGACAAATTTACATCAGCAGCTATTCAGAATGAGATGCTACAAGTTATGGCTTTAAAAATATTGCATAACGTTGTTTCTAAAATCCGGAATAACGGCTATTTCTCCATCATCGTAGATGAGACAACAGATGAATCTAACCGTGAGCAAGTTGTTATTGTTATCCGTCGTCATGTTGATGATAATCTGGATGTGCACGAAGAGTTTATCGGGCTGTGTATGGTACCATCTATCGACGCTGCAACACTTACTAACGTCATTCTGGATGCATTGGTGAGGATGAACATCCCCTTGAGTAAGTGCCGTGGACAGTGCTATGATGGAGCCAGCAACATGTCTGGAGCTAAAAAGGGTGTGGCCGCTAACATCACCAACAAAGAGACTAGGGCTATTTTCACGCACTGTTATGGACATGCGCTTAACTTGGCCGTCAATGATACAGTTAAAAAATCGAAGGTCATGCGTGATACCTTAGATACTGTATTTGAAATGCCCAAACTTATTAAGTATTCTCCTCAGAGGGATACCAGATTCGAACAACTAAAGCGTGAGATGGCACCTGATACGCCTGGATTTCGCGTGCTATGCCCTACTCGATGGACTGTTAGAGCTGCCAGTTTGAACAGTGTTCTGGAAACCTACTCTGTTTTTCAGTTTTTGTGGAAGATCTGCTATGATTGCACAAAAGATCCTGAAGCCCGTTCCAGGATCTTGTGCGTGAAAAGCCAAAAGTTTTGACTTTTTCTTTGGAGTTTCTCTTAGATATGAGATTCTCTGTCACACAGACAATCTAAGCCGAACACTACAGAAAAAAATATATATCAGCTGCTGAGGGTCAACACTTGACAGAACTTTCGCTGACATCACTGTGTAAATTGTGGTTGGAAGAGTCCTTTAATTCATTCTGGGATTTACTTAATAGTAAACTTGATGAGCTGGATGTTTGTAAGCCGACATTGTCACGACGAAGAAAAATGCCTATGCGATTCCCAACCGGAAAAGCTTCTCCAGAATTTGCCGTATCAGAGAAAGACTATTATAGATAGCACTATTTCGAAGCTCTGGATCTTGTGGTGAACTGTGTAAAAGATCGTTTTAATCAACCGGGCTATCAAATGTATCGGCATCTAGAAGACGTTATTTTGAAATCTGCACTTTGTCTAAAGTTCTATGGAGATCATCTGGACAAGACTTCTCTTTTTTCACAACTGGATACATTTGCAACCTTCGCACAAAACAGCTTAAATGATTTATCAACTGTGTCCATTTCCTTTTTGGTAACTTTAGTGACTCAGATGTCTCCAACTTCCAGATGCCTATTCTCTGATATTGTAAATTTACTGCGACTTATTTTAGTAATGCCAGCCACTAATGCCACAAGTGAAAGAACATTTTCTGCTTTGCGTCGAATAAAGGCATATCTTCGAACTACTACGTCCCAAGAAAGGCTGAATCATGATGATCCTGCACACGCACAGAGAGGCTACAGGCGCCTTAAATATTTTTGAAGTTGCAAACGACTTTGTATCAGCACGAGATGGGCGTGCATTCATTTTTGGACGCTTTTAAATTATTTTAATTTAACTTTTAACTAAATACATTGTTTCATTTACATATTTTTCAAATAAATCTCATAAATTGTAAAATTATTTAAGTAAAAATACGTCACTTACGCCTTAACATTTTTTTACGATGCAGCTCGCCTCCCCAATGTCAAACTTGCCGAGTCCCCTGTAACAAGGCCGGTAAGTTGTCTCCCCGGAGGTCTTGCAAGACCTCTGATATATCCTCCAAATAAGACGTCCTCATTGCAATTTCGCTGACCTTTAATCTTAAAATTTCAATTATTGAAGACCACTTTTCATTGGAATAATGAGCAGTTTATTATATTAGTAAACCTATAAAAATAATTGATAATTTGGCTAAATAAATGATTACAAACTCTTTGCTCAGGAATATGTTGAAGATAATTAAAACTTAAAATAAGTTTATTTCTACACGATCTACAGGACACTGATTAGCTAGTATTGCTCAAATCTAATTGATCAATACAGGTATTTCTGCCCTTCAAACAGTGATGCCTTTACTATTCCCTTGATCACTTTTTGCGAAAACTTTTTCGTTGTTAGAAGTGAAATTAGCGCTCGCAATATTATTGCGTCATTAAGAGATTGGGATCGGCACTCTGTTCCTTAATTTTCATCCACTACTACTGGTCTAAAGAATCCAAGCATTGTTTTGAAATCTGTTATAATTATCACAACACCTGCTAAATCACGCATTTGTATAGAAAAGAAAAACTAAATGCCATCATTTATTTATCATTTAGGCATCGCAAACTCATGAATCTATTCATTTGCATCTTTGTTTACGGCACGTTGAAAAAAAATGAACCAAATCAGCATCATATGGATATGTTGGTAAATTCTTCTGATGCGAAATTTGTGGGAGAAGCAAAGACTTCTCAACAATTGGTGCTCTTCATAAGTCCCAAATACAACGTTCCCTTCCTTTTAAAGACAAAAGAAACACTCCTGAATGCGAAGTTCGTGGAAGGAGAAGTCTACTTCATAAGTCTAAAAGCTCAGGAATATTTAGATAATTTTGAAAAAGTTCCTACTATATATCAGAGGGAAAATATCAGTGTGAAAGTTAGCGGAATGGAAGAAAGGTTTTGCATGGCCTACGTTATCACAAACTTTCTTGCGTGCATCCTTAACTATCCCTCCATTGAGAGTTATTCATCTGCTTCATATCCTCTAACGCCAAGTAATAAACGTGATCAAGGTCCAATCGATCCGAACTTTTGTTCTAACGAAACGCTAATTTATAAATAGCTCTTTCCTTGAAACTCCTTAAAATAACTATAAAACATTTTTCATCAACTGATTGCGTTGTTCTGAACGATTTGTAAATCATTTTCCTTTATGTTCCCCATACTAAATACAAGAAAATAGCACACTGAGAGGGAGCTTGCTTAGGAAGAGTGCTCTCAAATAATTTGTACAATTTTTCATTTTTCCCATTGAATAAAATCAAAAATGCATTTGTTATTTATGAATTATTATCAATATTCGAAAAGTAATGAACTCATTTCTAAACATTTTAAACTTTTTTTATATTTTTAATTTTCAAATTAATTCCTTGACTCGTTCACTCATTTTACTTTTGGAGTAAAATTTTTTTAATTAATTATTTTACCTTCAATAAATTCATATCTTGATGTTTCCCAAATCGATTGCATTAGACTCCATTTCTAAATAAATAAAAACACTAAGTATCGTTAGCTTACTCCTTTTCAATTGAAACTTTATTTTTTAATGAATTTAAGCTCTAAATAAAGAGTTTGAAAGAAATGAATAGTATTTAAAAATATATTTTGAGAAATTCGATTTTTTTCTTTTTTTTTTGCCGCCTGCAAAGAAGTGGAAAGTTGCATTCAATATATTCAAAACTAAGTACATAGGAACAAAGTTCTTGTTGCTTTAACTAAATTGCAGTATTGAATAAAGTTTCAAAATATATTAAATATTAACCCTAATTGAGCCGAGCTTTTTCTCATTCCTCTGTGCCTAGGGGGTGGGGGGAGGGGGGGGGGGGTCATTTCAACCCCCCCCCCCCCCTTCTATTCATCCTTACTTTTTTTAAAACATCTGAAATTTGAGTTGTAACTAGATTCTAAACTTTCAAGTGTATGTTTAGACAAGGTTTAATCGCTTAAATTTTTCTGATTAGATATATAGAATTAAAATTTCATACTAAACTCCCGTAAAAAAGTTTTTAAAAGGATAAATTTTCACTTATAGCGAAGTAAATATATTTACCTGAACAAAAATACCTAAAGCAAATAATTTGTGTTCAGAGCATGGTGTAGTTCCCCATTTGTCTTTTGAAATAAAGCCGCAACAGCTTTTATAACTGAATATAGGCTATTTTTTGAGTTAGTAATATTTGTATAATCATTGTTAGTTATCTATATTGATATTATGTGAAGCAGTTATGAAATGTTTTTGAAGTATTGATGATGCATAGAGCATCTTAGCCGATTATTTTCTCTGACATACGAAGCACAAATGTCTTTACACACATGTATGGGATTATGATTGAACAACAAAGTTTAATATCAATTGAACAAAAACAACATACTTAATTATTATACTCTTTTCCCAGCCTTGATTGAGTGCTCTGGCGTGTAGCATTGCATATCAAGCCAATACGATTATTTCATGTATGTTTGTTGTTATGAATTATGCAATGATTAATATAATTATTATTTTACATTTCTTTTCTTCCACTGTCTTTGCTTTTATCTGTCATCATATGGTGTATCTGTACTTCTTTGACCTTGTGTGAACTAACTTGCCTTTCCGCAATATTCCTCTCATTTTGAGTTGGGGTAAAATACTTTTTATCTTTTTCCACTGTTTATTTTGGTTTTGAAATAGCATTTCACATGGCACGTTCTGAGGATGTGAATATTTTTGCCGTTTTTGAAGATGTGTGTGGAAGTGAAGACAATGTTGTCAATGCGAGTTCTAACTTATTCAATGTTGCTTTCCAAGAGCACGATGCTTTTGGAGAAACAGACTGGGATGACCTGGATGAAAAAGTACCCGATGTGGAAGATGGAATGGATTACGGGTGGGATGCTTTGAAGATTGAAAATATAGAAAACTTGGTTGAGCAGGTAAACTCTTCTGATTTACAAACTAAGAATAGGTTGATTAGATGTTTAGATGATACTTTGTGCGAGAAAAACTATTCTTTGTTTGATGAGCCACCAAATGAGGAAAATTTTGTTTCGTGTGGAGATAGAGTCATGGAAGAGATAACTTGGACAAATTGTGAACCTGTTAGGGTTGGAAGACAAAGAGCTGCTGATATTATAAGAAATGTACCAGGTATTAAAGGGTTGGCCAAAAATGCTAAAAATATTTACGATTTCTGGAATCTTTTTTTTGATAAGAAAATAGTTACAAAAATTTTGAATTATTTAAATTCACGAATTGATAATTATATGAAAAAGCCTCTCATATCTGAAAAGCTAAAGAAAAACCGAACCACTTGTGTCAGAAAATATCTAGTGTTGAATTTTATGCTTACATTGGGTTATGCTACTTGAGGGCTTTTTCAGGTCAAAATCATTTAAGTGCTCATCTGATATGGTCAAAACTTGGAAACCCAATCTTCATATCTGTAATGAGTGTTAAAAGGTTTTATTTTATTAATCACTTTTTATGTTTTGATGATGTCGATACAAGAGCATCTAGATGCTTCTATGATAGGTGGGCGGCTTTCAGAGAGATCTTTGAAGACTTTAATGAAAATTGTAGCAGATGAGTGAATCCTGACGATGCCTTAACCTTAGATGAAACTTTATACGCTAGTAGAACTGGTATAAATTTTAATGTGTTCAATCCAATGAAATCGTCAAAATACGGACTTCTGTTCAAATCTAGAAATGCTGTCCGTTATCCTTTTACGTTTTTTATAGTATGTTATGCGGGTAAACCGAAAAGTCACGAAGGTCAATATTATGTACCAGGATCATCTGCCATTGTCAGTTCAATGATAAGTGGCTTAAGCGAAACGTTATCTTTGAAAGGACGTAATCTTACAATTGATAGATTATACACTTCAATTGAGTTAGTTCAGTGGCTGTATATAAGGGGTATTGCAACTGTTGGAACAATTAACCTAAATAGAAATGGTATACCAAGTGAAATGAAAAGTGTTGAATTTCGTGATAATTTCTCTTACAAATATTGGTACGATACAGATAAAAGGTATTCATCATTGCATAGCTATGTTGTGCATACCAAAAGCAAAGGTAAAAAGAATGTGATTTTAATAAGTTCGTCGACCTTTTATCAAAGGGGTGACCTTTGATGAGAGACAAAAGCCCGCAATATATAAGTTTTATGACTATACTAAAGGAGGTACAGATATTGTCGATCAGAAAATGAGAAAATTTTCTACTGCACGCAAGTCTAATAAATGGACAACAGCACCATTTTCCTATATTTTGGACACAGCACGAATAAATGCAACAACAATTTATAGTATGAATAACAACTTAAATCCAAGGAAGACAAATAGTATTGAAGTTGGATTAAAATTGGTTTACGCATTAATTTTACCACAATTAAAAGAAAGACCTAGAGATGGATTGAGAGCCACTATTGTTAGAAGAATAAATGAGTCTATTCAATCTATTACTGGGATTCAACATGAACTGCCCTCAGATTCTTCTTCTCGGGCGACTACAAATAAAAGATGTCATTATTGTGTCGAAAGCATATACAAAGAAAAGAAAACATTTAAAGCAGTGTGAAATCTGCAAAAGAGTTATATGCCCTAAACACTCATGCGCCTTTTGCTCACAATGTCACTAATTCATATTTTTATTTGTTTTGATAAACCCCTTATAATTTTTGTCTTCAATGTTTGATATTTCTGCTTTTTAAAATTTATTTATTACTTCTGGTTGAATAAAATTGTGAATTTTTGCTTTATATGAAAATTCATTCTACTTTTCCCAGTTCTTTGAATGCGTCCTAATTATACAGTTTTTGATTAAATGCTCTTGTCATTTAGTTAACTAGTGACAAATTATCCTCCTGTTCGTTTATCTTTCAAAGGCATTCGTATCCTCGGAGAATCCAGCATATCTCGTACCATTCTTTTTTCTAAATGCAGGTATCGACAGGTTCATTTGATTGTTTTGCAAAAACGAGTATTAAAAAACCGCTAATTTGTTTCACACTTATTATTTTAAACTCTAAATGTAAAACAGCCTAAAAATAGAGTTTTCTTTGCCGATTTCTCTAAAACATGATATTGTTATATAATTTGAATTAAAATTGTCGTAGATAGGTTCTAGATAAAAACCACAAATTTTTTTATCAGATTTTCCAAGTAAGGCTTGTTTATCACAAAAATAAAAAATCACAGTTCTGTTTTACACTTATAATTTTTTACAACATAAAAGTGTACGTTTTTTTTAATTATTTTTATAAAAACGTATTCTCTAAAAAATTCGGTTGCTTGTTTAGGCCAATTTTAGGGGATACCCGCAATTTTTTACACACATATAAGTAATTTTCCTTTATGATTGCCAAAAATGAAATCACAGATTCAACATAATTTGATGTAATACTTGAAAGTATGTTTCATTAGATATAGTTATATCAAAGAAAAATTTAATTGACACATTCTCAAAAATATTAATGAATTTCAGAAAAATTTAAAATATAGAATGTCAAATGTCTAAATATACATAAAGTTATTCCTTTTCTGACATTTCAAATAATCTTTTTATTTAAAGCACAAGTTTTGCGCTTTAATAAAAATAGAATCAAAATTTTTCAGTAACCCTATAAATTTTGATATTCATTGACAGATTTGGACATGAAAAGTTCATCAAACTGTCATCAAAAAGGTATCAAAGATGCAGCTAGCAATTATAGGAAAAGTCAAGTAGCCCCATAGCAAGCAGTTAAGCTGATTTCATGAAACCCCCCCCCCCCCTCGGCACTATTAGCGTTAAGTATTAATTATTTTATATAAATAAAATAATGTCTTGGCGATAACCAAATCTCTATAAAAAAAGCCAATTTCTACTTCTTTATCCTCGATTTAATACATACACACAATTTAATGCGATGTAATAACACACAGAAATTTAAGCACTCAAAGAGGTTATTAGAAATTGAATTGTAGCAAACGTTATCAAAAAAACAAAATTTTACAAAAATGTCTCCCTATTGATTTATATCAAAATCAAAGACAGGGCAATTTTTCTTATAAAATGTCAACGCACTTATCTATCTCCTTTTTATATATAGCACATTTACTTAGTTTGTTTTTTTCACTGTAAGTTCGTTTTTCCATTTTAAGTTCATCCAAATTCGTGTTTTTTCACATTAAGATTTTATATATATCAAATCTAGAGGAACATTGGAGTTATAGGCATATGTGTTACTGCTGTTATACTTCACACTTCATATTATAAATCATTATTATATTATATTATATATGGACAAATGTATATTTTTGATTGATCACTTCAAACGAGTCTGTGTTACTGCTGTTATACTTCACACTTCATATTATAAATCATTATTATATTATATATAGACAAATGTATATTTTTGATTGATCACTTCAAACGAGTCACTATTCTAACAATAAAATTTTTTATTTTGATTGATTACTTTTTATCGCTTATCGTATTCAAGCAAGGCTTCTCTTTTTTGATTTGCCTGCGTTCATTTTTATTCATATATAGATTTTCTTCTGTCTGATTTTCAAGCAAAACACAACAAGAAATTTTTTTCCAATGTCCTCTCATGATACTTTTCATCAGGTTCTAACTCTCCAGAATGCTCTCGATTTTTTGGAAGAGAATGAAAGTATTGATCCTAAAGTTGTAATTCTTCCTCCAGAATTCAATGATGGACAAGTTACTGACAATGAAGAAGAAGAAGAAGACAATAATTTTATTTCTGAAAAACTTCCTAAAGATGTTTCGGGATCTTTGGAAGTCTGCGCCTATGAAGAAACAGAAGAAATTCATCAATCCATCAAAAAACTTAAGAGAGTTTCCAAAATGGGAGAAAAAAAGTATAATCCCGTTGAAAAATAAAGAATTATTGCCCATTGCCGCAAAATTTCCTGAATTGATTAACATTGAGCCAATTTCTCTTTTTCAAAGAATTTTTAATGATGAAATGATGGAATTGATAGTGACTGAAACAAACAGGTATTGTGGACAAAAAAACAAGAGCCTAAACTTTGATAGAGTAGAACTGAATAAGTTTCTCGGAATTCTTCTCACATCTGGTTATAACTCACGACCAAGGCAAAGAATGTATTGGAAAAAAGATGATACATTTTGTAGTGTTATAGCAAGTCAAATGTCAAGAAAGCGATTTGAAGATATAAAATCCTGTTTACATTTTTGTAACAATGATAATTTAGAAAAAAATGATAAATTATCGAAAATCAGACCTATTCAGAACCTCCTTAATTCTTCCTTGAAACAGTTTGGTTTTTTTGCTGAAAAACTTTCCATATATGAGCAAATGGTTCCTTATTATGGTAGAAATTCATCTAAAATGTACATGAAAGGTAAACCAATAAAGTTTGGGTACAAAAACTGGGTAATGGCCTCATCTAAGGGATTTCCTTTTCATTTTGTTACATATACTGGCGCTGCAGACCGAGAAGACAGAAGTTTGCCTCTTGGATCTGAAATTATTTTAAAGATGGTGTCACTTCTAAAAGATGTTGATAATCATTATATATTTTTTGATAATTTTTTTACGTCTTACGATCTCTTAAAAGTTTTGCGCAAAAGAAATGTAAAAGCAATGGGAACAATCAGAGAAAATAGAATGTCAAAGTGTCCTTTTAAAAAAGCAAAAGAAATAAAAAAGGAAAAAAGTAGAGGATTTTGGGAAACTTTTTGTGACGGTGAAGTTTCAATTGTTCAATGGCTAGTTAATAGAGTTGTTTATTTAGCTTCCAATTTTTGGAAAACAGGTAAAGTGAACAAAATAAAAAGATATAGCCAAAAGGAAAAAAAACATATTTTTGTTTCATCTCCTGATTGCTTCAGCCTTTACAATGCTAGTATGGGTGGAGTGGATTTGCTTGACAGGTTTGTAAGTGAGTACCGTCCTAACATCCACTCAAAGAAATGGTATTGGCCTCTCTTCATCAATTGCTTGAGTATATCTGTTGTGGCATCATTGAAACTTTATGTGGAAGTGAAATCAACACCTCAAAAAGACTTACTTGAGTTCACAAGAGACATTGTGCATTCATTGTTTTCTAAAGCACTAACGTCAAAAATTATCCCTAGCCCAAGTGGAAAGCGCATTGAAAATCTAACATATGGTCTGCACCACCCAATTTCAGCTTTTACCCAAGGAAGATGTTCCCTCTGTAAAAAAAATACAATAAAGATGTGTTATCAATGCAAGGTTCGTTTGCATCCTTTGTGTTTTTACGATTATCATTCAAAATAAATAAATTTTTATTTGTTAAACTTTTTTCTTATATTACTAGCATTTGAGTCCAATGTTCCTATAGAGGAACATCATAAACTTTTCAAAAATTTCTGACTTTTTAAAACTCAAAAGACTACATTGGGATTATTTTTAGTTAATTTAAGAGGTTTTTTTATATTCAGTAACTTATTTCAGTGAAAATAAAAAAATTCCTAGTTTTGTTTCCACATATTATAATCGACTTCAAAAAAAAGAAAAAGTAACTAAATTGATTTTAATAATTTTTACAAAAAATATTTAAAATTAAAAAAATGTTTTTAAAAATCAATAATTTAAAGTTTATTTTTCCTAATTACATAAAAAATTTTAACATCAAAATATTCAATTTCAAAAAAATAGGTCATTTATATTATGTTCCTATAGAGGAACATTGGACGTTAATGGGAATTTTTTTGCAGAAAATTAGAAACTACTTTATTTCTATTTTTAATTATTTTGCAAATAAATCTTATTTTCTTTCAATCTTTTCAAACACCAAATTTATAGGTTTTTAATTTTTTCATTTTATTTATAAAGATTTTTTATTCTATTTAAGATTTATTTCTAAATAAATAAAAATTGAAATGATTTCGTTTCTAATTTGCTGCAAAGAAAAAAAAATCTTCGTATAAATAGCTAAAATATCAAAAAATAAAAATAGTAGATGTCAAAGTCATATAAATATAACAAAAGTAAAACAAAATTTTAAAAAGGTTAAATAGAATTGTTAAAAGACGAAATAGAATTGCAAAAGGATAAAAATAATTGCAAAAGGACAAAACAGTACTAAAAATGTTATGTTATAAAAGGTCCAAATTCTAGCAGAGGGAAGAGACCCTCAAAGCTCAACTCGGGCAACAGCTAAAGAAAGATCTTACGTGTCTGCGGGTAAAATACCAAAAAGCATTAGGTTTGCTAGATTCCTTTTTTTTCGGGAACTTACCATTTTTTCTACGCTTAACAACGGAGTCGCCAAGAATTTAGAAAAAACCCAGCCTTTCATTCACTGATCAAAAAAAAGAATTTAGAAACGTTTAGCTCAAATTCTGATTTTTTATCTCTTTTTTAGCATAAAAACTCATCTTTTACTTTGAAAGCATTTTCAATATTAATTATTTTGGTAAGAAATACAAGGTTTTGTTCTGGACTTTTTTCAAAACACTTTTTATCCAGGTTTGATAGTTTAGAAATCTCTCATACATTTCATACATGACGTAGATTTTTAGTAAAAGTTTAAAAAGTTTTAGTGAACCTCTTGGAATCGTCAATCCAACTTCGCCCTTAAAACGAGACATTTCATCCAAACCAGGCAATCCATCCATGCCTTGTAAACCTCTAATGCCAACACCTGGCATTTCAGATTCACCAATCGAACCCTTTTCTCCATCAAGACCATTTTTTCAAGGAGGTTCTTGTATGTCTGGAAGACCTGAAAGCTAAAAGAAAAGAAATGTCAAGCATCTTCACTGTGAAAGTTGTTAAAGAACAGTGTAGCACAGCAAGAGTTTTGCATCTTTTTTGAAACCAAACATTTTCTAATTTATTCTGGTTTATTACATAAAGAATTAAGAATTTTTGATTAATTGTTCTCTAATTCTCATCAACAGTTTCTGATAAATGAGAAAAATGAACAGAAACTATCGAAGAAATATATATTGGAAGGGGCGCCATTCATACTCGTGGGGAAAGGGCCTCTTGCATGCATCAAAAAAGTTTATATTTTAATTAAAATTTACTTTGAATGTGCCTCCAAAATTTGAAATGAACACGTGTGTACTAGTGATGGTAATTAATCGTAGTTTCGTTAATCGGTTAATTCATAGCCTATACCTTTTAACAGATGGATTAACAGGTTTATTTCAGTCAAATTTTAAATCAATAGATATACACTAGCAGGTTCCGTGGTCGTTTATCGCTTCGCTTGAAACATAGGATCATTGCTAGAATGTTTGCTTCTCGTTTCGCTCCAAACAGAATGATTGATAAAGATACATTCTTTAAAATTTGCTAAATCAACATCTAAAAACGATGAAGCGGTCGGCTAGTATAGAAGATTAGTTGTAAGCAGTATGGTTAGGTACACACAAAAAATATAACATTTGAGTGTAGAAGAGGAAGCAATCCTTAATAAATAAAAACATAAACATAAAATTGGATTCAGCACACTTGAAAATAGGAATATATGTGCAAAAGTCTATTTATTGGCAAAACTCGGCAATTTGAGGGAAATCGCCATTTTTAAATCGCTTTATGACACGTTTTGATTGATTTTCAAACGAAATAAACAAGATCATGGAACTCAACACATTTGAAAATGGGTATATATGTGTAAAAATGTATTTATTTACAAAACTCGGCAATTTGAGAAAAATCGCTTTTTGACAGGTTTTGATTGACACAAAATATATTTTTCATACCAAATCGACTATGCTGATTATTATTATTCATCAACTTAGCTTTAGTATTTTGAATGTGGAAATTTCTAAAAGTATGGATCAAAATTTAATAGATTTTTAAATAGAATATGCTGATTTTATTTCTTGACCCATTTTTTTTGCAATTAGAGTGTCAAAATGTCAATCATATTTGTGGTTAACGAATAAAAATTATTTCCCAAATTTTTTTTCTCAATAAATTATATTTTTTATAATAGAGCACCATGCTGATTTAATTTTTGAACTCAGTTTTCGTAATTAGGATGTGGAAGTGTCTGTCAAATTTGTTAGGTTCACCTTAAAATTTTCTTCAAAGACATTTATTCACATTTTAAATTGCAATCAAGTTTGGCATTTCGGAAAAAACAAATTCTGAAATAAATTCAAGTTTCACAAAAAAATTCAAATCAAAAAACTCATTTTTGATTAAAAATTACAAATAAAATTTTGATTGAGGATAAAATTTTAAATAAAAATATTCTTCAAATTTAAAATAATGTTTATTACAATAGAGTTTATTTTAATCAAAATAATAAATTTTATCAATGTAATTTTATTTTATTTATATTCTGGTATAATGATTCTGGTTCAATGTTTCTAATGTTACGGTGCGGGATTAGTCCCACACACACTAGGCATGTTCCTGAAAATAATAGCTTACAATTGGAATGCGGATTAAACACGAGTATTTACGATCTTTTAAATTTTTTGCAATTTTTCTAAAAGTCTTCAGAGAATACGACAGCTGTATTATGTCTTTTAGAATTACTAATTACCTATCTTTTCATATTTTTAACATTATTTTGCCATGAATAAATTGCAAAAATTTATTTTTTATACATGTAAGGGTATACATTAGTAAGGGTAATTTTCGAAGCCATTTTGCTAGGCCCATGAGCCCCCCTCCCCCTTGGAATATTTAATTTTTTAAGTAATCATGGCTACTTTTTAGAAAATGTCAATCAAAATTTTTATTGATGAGGAATATATCTAATAAAATATTCCTTCAAAGTTTACATAAATTACATATTTTTATACAAAATTGATCATGCTTGTTTCATTTCTGGACTCAGTTTTTGCATTTGAAGGTTTTAAAATGTATGAAAGTGTCAATCAAAGGTTCGATTTACTTCTAAAGTCTACAGAAATATTTTTGAAATTTAAATAAAATATATGTTTTTATACCAAATGGAAGATGCCGGTCTCATTTTTGGACTTAGCTTTGGCGTTTATGGTTTTAAAATATCTAAAAGCTTCCACCAGAAAATATCTGTTTTTATACCAAATCCACTATGCTTATTTCTGTACTCTATTTTCGCTAATACGGTTAAAAAAATATCGGGAAGTGTCAATTGAATTAGTGATGTATGCCTGAAAATCAGTTCTGTAAAATTTTTTCAAAAAATCTTTATATATTAGTTATATAGTAAAAATATAATTTTTTTTTTAATTTAGAATAGGTCAGAGTTATCAAAACTGAGTCAGATGCCAATATGTGAAGATTTAGTCACCATCAAGATATTTTTAATTTTAATTTCATTTGTCCATCTTTTTCCCTTTGCGTGAAAGAGAGAGTCTTTTGGATGAAGAAGGTGGGCACGTTTTTGTAATTGGAAGATGGACATCACGAATGATTCATCATAAAAAAACCTTTGATCTAGGATTGGTTGACAAATATTCAGGCCGAATATCTCTTCATATCACCTGATAATAAAATACACGATAAGGATAAAAAAAAGCCTAAGAAGATTCTTAAAGCAGAATGCCTTGAGAGAGGAAAAAATCTGTTCAAAATAAATCCTTAACAAAGTTTTTTCAAACACAAAATGAAGAAAAAAATTTCTAATGAAAAAAGAACTACCAAGAAAGGATTATCATAGAATGAATAGCAAAATTACACACTGTAAAGTATAGAAGAAATCACATAGTAACTATCAACCGATAATGAATTTGTAGCCAAAACGAAGGAGGTCTTATCCAGAAACATAATTTAAGGACAAATGAAATATTTTGAATGAATTAAACATTTAAAGATGGTTTATTAATAAATTAAGAAAATAATTACCAAAGAAATGCTGCAAGATTCTTTCTTCAAAATTTTTATGTCCAAAAAATTCTCTGATTCCTTCTCTTTAAAAAATGTCTGAATTTTTTTTCTACTCTTTCTTTTTAAATATAAACTTTTTGTTGTAAAGTCTCAAAAAAACATTGACAAAACTGGTTAATTTTTCTTTTTTTTTTTTAATTAATATATATGCGTATGATTTTAAAAGTTGATAATATTATTGACATAGCAAAAAAAGGTGATATTAAGGCCATTCTTTCGAGAGAAATCTCTAAAGAAAAATTATGCAAAGCCTTAATCTCAATTGTCAAAAGCAAAGACAATGTACAAGACCTAAACCATAAAGTTGAAAAAGTACTTGAAGAATTTAAATCTGTCAAAACACTTATAGCAACTTTTGGTGATAAAATAGAAAAGTAACATGTTCCTTTTACCCCCAAAAAAACATATTCTGATGTTCTTCAACAAACCAAGGATACTTCAAATAAAACTTTCGATTCAACGAAATCTCTAGCCGTTCCGAATTTTTTTGTCGGAGAAAAAATTGAAAACACCAAGGATTGTATAAACAATAAAATAAACCCAGGTTTGAACAAGCTTCGTTTAAAGAAGTTTAAAAGATTACAAAGTGGATCTCTACTAGTAGAGACTGATACTGTAGAAAATCTTAATTGTTTAAAAAGTTGTTTAACGGCCTCTGGCCTAAAGCATGAGTCCCTTAAGCCAAAGACTCCTTATTTTTTTCTTAAAAATATTGATGGATGTTTATCCTTAGAAGATTTGAAGTTGATGATATCCAGACAAAATAACATTGAAGTAAGTGACATTTTGAATATTTTTAAATTCAAAAACAAGTACAACTCTCAACTGTATAATGTTGGTATAAAGTTTGAAGCTAATGTTTTAAAAATTATTTTCTCTAATAGATACGTATATATAAACTGTGTAGCTCATCCTATTGAGTTGTTTCGAAGTTATGTTAAATTATGTTTTAAATGTAATGGGTTTAATCATGACTCCGAAACCTGTAAGAATATAAATTCTGTTTGCAGGTTTTGTGGTGCTGATCATAGTTCCTCAACATGTACAGATAAAAGTAAATCGTTTTGTATT
The DNA here is from genome assembly GCA_030549495.1 of Nectonema munidae. Classification (NCBI taxonomy): domain Eukaryota; kingdom Metazoa; phylum Nematomorpha; class Nectonematoida; family Nectonematidae; genus Nectonema; species Nectonema munidae. The sequence continues at coordinate 505,909 of JAUIRK010000894.1, forward strand.
GATTGTAACCATGTTTGCAACTCTTCTAACTGCACATCTTTAAAAAACCTAAGAGAAAAAAGGGATTTATTTAACAAAAATTCTTTAGATTTATTAATTAATAAGTGTGTTGAAAATGAATATTAATCAAATATCATTATCTGAAGGTATATTTAATAATAATATTGATATACATAATGCATTACAAGATATTTATGAAGATTTTAATATTGAAGCGTCTAACTTTACTGTTATAGATAATCTTAAAAGTAGGTGTAATGGCTTTAATTGCTTAAGTATTAATATTCAGTCGTTAAATTCCAAATATGTAGAACTCAACATAATGTTAAGATTTATGAACTCTGTTATTTCGTCTCCAATAGCAGTAGTCAATCTGCAAGAAACTTGGTTTAATTATGATATGAATCTGTATCCGATAGATAATTATAAGTTTGTTCATATAAAAAGTAAAATTAATTCACATGGGGGATTAGGGTTTTATGTACATGAGTCAATGGATTTTGTAGTTATGAACGATTATGAAGTTCATCAGTTTGAATTAGCTTCTATAAAAATAAAACTAAGCAACTCAACTACTGTTTGTATGTTCAATGTTTACAGACATCCTAATAAACAATCAGAGAAAAAGTTCATTGATGAATTTAATAATTTCTTAATGAATTTAGACAAAAGTAATATTAATATCATTGCTGGTGATTTTAATATGAATTTACTGTTGATAAAAAAGAATAATAACGTTAATAGTTTTTTCACTGGATTAAGTTCATATGGTTTTCTACCTACTATAACTAGCCTTACCAGAGAAGACTCAAAGTCTCTTATAGACAATATTTTTATAAAACTGAATACACATACCTATGATTCGTATGTTTTAGATTACAAAATTTCAGACCACTATCCTTTGCTACTGAGTATAAAAAATATAATTAAAAACAGAAGTATTATAAAAAAAGTATTTGATAGTAACAAATTTGTTAAATTGGTGTCTGAAGTATGCTGGACTGACATTGTTTATGAACATACAGAAAATGTGGAGTTACTTACATCTATTCTATTAGAACGATTATCTTCATCTCTTAGCCGTTGTTTTATTTTTAGAAGCACTAATGGCAGGTTTAAAAAATTTAAGCATAGTAAATGCTCCTGGGTCACAGATGAACTCCTAGAGTTAATTAAAACAAGGGACAAACTACATAAATTATGTAAAAAATCGACAGGCCAGAAAATCTATTCACATAGTAGGAAGTACATCACTGTGAGAAATAAAGTGAAAAGTATGTGCAGAAAACTGAAATTTAATTTTTATTCTAACAAATTTTCAAATACCCATGATAATAAGACTTTTTGGAAAAATGTGAATTTTATTTTTAAACCTAAGTTTGATAAAGTTCTGACACTAAAACATGATGGAAAATTGATAGATGATCCTCGAGCTGTAGCTGAAGTTTTCAATCATCAATTTGCTAAATTCGCACTTTCAGAAGATGATGAAAAGAGTTTAAATAATTTTTCGTTTTTTACAAATTCTGTCTTTTCATTTTACGAAATCACTTTTAATGATATACTCTTAGCAGTTCAAAGCTTCAGAGAAAAAGAATGTGAAGATTTTTATGGCATTTCTATGAAGATTGTTAAGTCAATCATTAACTATATTTGTGTTCCACTTTATTATATATTTAACTCTTGTATTTCGAAAGGGATATATTCTGAAAGTTTCAAAATAGGTAAAGTTGTTCCTATTTTAAAAAAAGGCTCTCCAAACTCTACCGAAAATTACCGCCCAATAACGCTTATTCCAACTATATCTAAAATTTTTGAAAGAATTCTTTTTTTACAAATTGATAGATATTTTGTTGAAAATTGTCTCTACTATGAGAAGCAATTTGCCTTCAGAAAAAGTTGCTCAACTGAAAATCTACATTCATTGTTAATTAATAAAATTATAGAAATTTGGAAAATAAGTCGGATACAATTGCTATATTTTTGGATCTGACTAAAGCGTTTGATTCTATAAGGCATAGCTTATTATTATCAAAATTGAAATCATATGGGTTTGATAGCTTGGCATTGAAGCTTGTGAAAGAATATCTGATAAACCGGAAACAGTTTGTATCAGTCAAGAATTGCTCATCCAATTTTGTTGTTTTGAATTGTGGAGTTCCACAAGGGTCTGTGATGGGCCCACTTCTTTTCAAAATATTCATTAATAATGTTTATACTTCCAATAGTAATATTGATTTCTATTTATATGCTGATGACGTGACTTTATTAATTTCATCCAACAAAATTTCATTTGATGCTAATTATTCTGCCGTTATAGATAACCTAAATAAGGTAAATATGTGGTTTTCTATGAACGCATTGTCGGTCAACAAATCCAAGTCTAAAGGAATGATTTTCTCTAATAAATTTGTTTGTAGGAATAAATTATTATCTGTTTTTGGTTTCGATTTTGTACATGAATTTAAATTGCTTGGATTATTTATAGATAGTAATTTAAGATGGAAAGAGCACAAAAATTTCGTTTGTTCAAAGTTAGCTTCACTAGTAGGTATTTTCCGATTATTAAAGAACAAATTAAATAGAAATACTTTAATACATCTTTATAAATCATATTTTCTTCCTCATATTTTTTACAATCTTTTAAATTGGGGACACTCTAATCTATACAATGTTTTTGTTCTTCAAAAGAAAGTGATCAGACTAATATTTAATAAGCAAAATATATCTAATACTGACAGTGTCTTTTCAAATTTTGGTTTACTTAAAGTTGAAGATATATATGAGTTAAAACTATCGCTTTTTTGTTTTAAAATGATGACTGGGTATGTTCCCTTTAATTTTATGCAATTAATTACTTTTAATTTTGAACTAGAAAAAGGTAATCTTAGAACATCGTTGAATATGTCATAGTTAAACTTATTATAGACGTTGAAACAGTCTATAGTTTGGAAATTAACACACTGTTGGAACCATAATATTGATACTTTCCAAACGTATAATACTTTTTCAAATTTAAAAAAAAAATTAAAGAATGACGCCTTAGAAAGTTATATTCCCTGATTTTATTATTTTTCGCACTTTAATCTGAATTCTCATTTAATTTGTTAAAGTGATTAAAGTTAATCATTTAGTTTAGAGTTGTACTCGTTTTTTTGTATATATGTGTACATTATCACTTTTTCTTACTGTTCACAATTCATTTAGATATTTTATTTGTTTGTTAACATTTACTTCTTAAGATACTTCTTTTGATTTTGAAGTTTGTTTATGTGTATAGTGTTTCAAGAAGCGGGTTAGCTTTTTAACCTTTTGAAACACTTTCTTTTCACTTGCATTTTATTGTGATCATTTTATTCTTGTGTTACATGCATATCCATCTATATATATTCTATTTTACTTATGTTTTTTTTTAACAACTCTTCAATTATATATTAAACTGTTATAGTCATTTTATTTATGATTATATATATATATATATATTTTTTCCTATGTAAAAGTGAATAGTAAATAAATCTTTCTTTCTTTCAAGAATTTCTTTGAAGTTTATAAATTTTATATTGATTTACCAGTTTAATCGATTATTTTGACAGGTTTGATTGATTTTTATAAAAAATTAATATCACCACTCAGGGCTGTAGCCATAAATTAAAGTTAGGGCACAAGGGGAAGTTTAGGGGGCCTAAATATTTTGATTTAAAATTGGGCAATTTAATGCTTTAAAAATAAGTAATGAATAAATAAAACAATTATTTATAGAAAAAAAACTTCTCATTTTGGAAAAACTACATGCTCTCTCAAAAAAGTTGAATTCTCTTTGTTTTGTTAGAAAATTTCTTGGCCAAATTTATCAGTATCAATATTTTTTGTTAATGAATTTAAATATGATAGCAGAAACAAGTTTTTTTCTCTCTGCATCATAGAAGTTAAATTTTTAAAAACGTATATCATGAGTATTTGAATATTTTAAAGTAACTGCTGTGCTTAAGTGTTAATAGGAATTAAAATTTTAAAGACCTTGGACAGGAGATTCAAAACAAATATGAACTGTTTTCACCTCAAAATATTGTGGATGCACCAACATTAAATATATTTTAAAATAGATTAGACTTCCATTGGAGTCATCTCAAGTTTTTACACTTGTGATATTTCGTCTTATGAAAACTCAAATATCTCATTATTTGAAATTATTATTTTTAGATGCAATTTTCATAGGTTAGAACAACCTTCTTTTTCCTTAATAAAATATGTTTTGTTATGAACTGTTTTTTCTGGATTTGCATCGAGAAACTTTGAGCTTCGATACTGAGTTCATGGATTATTATCGGATAAAGAACATTCTTAAAAAAGATATAACATATTTTCGTAGTTTTTGACAATAGAGTTGATTAATCAAAATGTCCTGTCCATCTTTGATTCATTTCCAGATGCCATATTTCGTAAAGTATTCATCGTTTTCTTTATCACTTTGTGAATAATTTCTACAAGCAAAACAAAAGACAGCATTTTTAATTAGACAGTATCTCAGCTATGGCCTTACTTCAACCACTCTTTTTAAGATCACGTATACGATCTCCATATTTTTTTGGATTATATTTCAAATTTTTTGGCTGTGAAGGATTTTCACTATTCAATTCCAAAACCTGAAAATAACGAACTTAGAGAACTTTCTCTTTTAATGTTGAGTTCTCAAATCCTTTTTCTTTCAAGAGCATTTTAATGTTAGTATCAAAATCTTGCAAAGAAACTGTTTCAAGGCTTATTGCAGAAAGCGTGTGAAATAATTTTCAATAAACAAATTGTAAAAACTGATGACGGTTAGCTAACTAAGTGGACCATATTTCTTCAATTGAAGACGTAATGAAGAAGAAAATGAAGTTTGGATCGTATATTTTTTCCAAACTTTTTTACATATAAATGAAAGAACTCCTCAATGAAATCTTATAGTATATGAATTCTAGGTAAATCAATCTTAAAAGAGATTAATATGTTAAGAATATTCATCAACATAAGTAAAATTTGATACTTTAAAACAGTGTTTTTTTGCTGCGACCCATAGCAAGAAGCCCAGTTTGCATCGCGACCCATAATACTCAGGTGTAATAAGACAAACTCTGATCACTACGTCCATTTATTCAGCATCGACAATTTATATGTATATTTTTTTATGATCTGCACATCGCTTTATTTATTTGTATGAATAAAATATTTTATATGATTCCGATTTTTCTGTGGACATATTGGAATATATATAGACGAAACTTTAAGTTCGAAAAATTTGTTGGGGGAGCTTATAGAATCTGCCCTCTTGAAATTCAAAGAAAATGTTTTTTTTTAATTTACATTTATTTTCTATAATTTCCAAGTATGAAAAATCTATTGGTAATATTCACTTTTAAGAGAAACGTATCTATCATGAAGAAAATCAATCAAAATTGAAAGCAACTGTCTAAAAAAATGCTAAGAATTATAATGCTTAAAACACAGATGCATTACACATTTTAAGAATTATGAATCGATTCACTTTTTTGAATAGGAAAAAACCTTTTTTGAATAGAAAAAAATTGAAAATTATTAAAAACAGAGATACACTAGACATTTAAAGTATGCTGAATCGATTGATGGTACTAAATTTTTACAAAATAAAATTTATGGCGAAAAATTTAAAGGACTGATAAGAGACACATACATTACCTAATTTAAGAATCCCAAATCGTTGGAGATACCACTTCCCACAAAAAGAAATTAATTATACTTATATAATTTGAAATAATAGAGAAATTTATTTGAAATTTTATGGAAAAAAAATTTTAATAAAAAAACATACAATTTCTCTACAGTGGTTTCAGCAAACAGAGATGATTAAGACAAAATCTTGTTTAATTTGTAACGGTTTATAAAATTTATTCGATAAACTACGTCAATATAGAAAAAGTCCTAATGAATTAAGACTGAGATATTCTATTTATTGAAATTTTAAAATTAAATAAATTCTCTAAAATTTTAAACTTTGTTATATACAATTAGTTTGATTAACCATCCTTAAGTATAATACAAGAACATAGCATAACGGCTAATAGTGCTTTGATATAAACCAACGAACCTAATATATGCAAATCATATGAATTCAAAATTTATCATGAAAATATCTTATCAAAAAAGTGGCGTTGTTTATTATTTTGAATGGTCAATTAATAATCTTAAGATGATGATTATTTTAAAATTTACAGTTTTTTCAACTTTAATAAGAAATATACTTATAAACTGAATAAAACATCAACATTGAACAAGTTCTTTCCATCAATTACTTCATTATTGCATATATTTTAATCTTCTTATTAAATCAACCTTATTTAACCGAATTTAACCCTACCACATGGCTATCTATCATTTAAAAATTATAATGTTCAAATATTGAAGATATAAATACTTATTGATGAAGAATACATATTTTAAGTTTTATTATAGTAATATGAATTTTAAAATTTTAGCAGAATCTTTATTTTAAATTAAATCACAAATTCAAGAAATTAAACCCCTTTGTAAAAGGGCTTTTTTCGACTTATCAAAAAAATTTTATACTTAATATTTTATTTCCTTCGCTCGCTCAATTTTTCTTTTAAAAATGTATGTAACTGATTGGAATTTGTTTGAAACCAAAGCGATGGAAATTTTTTCTCACAACTCTATGAAAGTAAACTCATTTTAAATTTATGCTAATCAGATACCAAAGTTTAAATGGTCAGTTGCCTCTTTTTACTCTCAATCTTACCTTTTGAGTACGTGAGTAAGGTTGGCTAGGCCTTGTGCGTTTTGATGAATACGCTAAACTTATCCACTTAGTGTTTTTTTTCCAAATTTTAAGTAAGTTCTATTTCTAAATTAAATTTAATTATAATTCTAATTATTAATCTAGGTACTATTATAAATAAAAAAAACTAATATCAGGAACGGTGATTTCATATTGTTTCTTCTGACTAAATATCTGATTTTATATTATAAATTTTTTCATTCTTTTTTTTTATTTAGCATTAATATGCCAAAGTTAAGGATTTTGTATTTTATTTCGTACCGATAAATAATATTTCTAAACCAATAAAAATTTTATATTTGATATGAAAAATAAAATGGTTCATATTCAGCAAAATCAGCGTTACTGAGGACTTTCATGATAAAAAATAATTTCCTAGATATAAAATTTATGAAGATATTTTGGCACTTGTTTAGTCTGCTTCCCCCGCCACTGGTATAGTGAAAAAATGGGGTGGCACAATTTAAAAAAAATAAATAAAAATCTTTAATTTCTCAGAAGCTTAAAAGTCAAGTAGAATTTTTGCGAAAAACACTTTATCAATGCAGATAAAAATAAGGGGGTCACCTAGTGAAAATGAAGCGGCACCGCAGTACAGGCCTTGTCTTTACCCTGCCACTGCCCCTCCCCTTTATGAAATAACTTTCAAATCTAGAAAGCTTATAAAAAAATTATATATTTTTTAATTATAATATTTTTTATATATTATATAAAAATAGATTATATATTTTGGGTATTTTTTAATACTATTTCGTATAAAACATTTTTTCTCCTTTTCAAAAATTATCTAATTTTCTACTTTAAAATGAATTTTTAAATTGTATGAAAAAATTAAAAAAGAGAAGATGTAATAAAAAATTTTACACTCATCTATTAGGATTGAGTATATTCAACTTATTCTATTTCATTTCTAATCACCTGAATAACGTTTTGGGCTATAAAAATTCTTCACATTATCGTACTGAGAAATAATTTGGAAATGTATAGCTTTTTATAAACTAACTATGTATTTTCTTGAAGGTAAGATTTATAGATATCATGAGCCTGATAAAGTCATGCCATTTACCACATTTCAAAATCAGCAGTTTCATATGCTAGCGATATCACATTTCAAATTAAAAAAATATATATAATACTTTCAGAAAATTTTAGAAAGACAGTGATCACTACTCTTTCGGTGATATAGAGCCTTTATCCCTCCTAATTGCTTTTCATCACTTATTGAAGCCGATGGTCACAATTGCCCTTTGAGATTTGAATGTTCTATTACTGAAACAGCTGCATGCGTAAGAAAAAGCATTATCGATAGATATGCTATCGTTTGTAAATCTTTAGGGAAGAGAATTCTTCTTTGATCCGATTCTGTACTTGTTCAAAGGTTACAATATCTCTGGCTTCTGAAGACCGTATCAGAAGGCTTGTATCCTCCATTCAATTATTCGACAAATCCGCTATCCCCTAAAATTTTGACTAGGAGCTAAAATATTTTTCTTATAATTCTCAACAAGCCTGATTTATATAAATGAATTGGTTAGGTGGATTGATTACTATGTACTGGGACACCTTGCTGCTTAAAATGAAATTTTAAATTTTTAAGAACGAAATATTACCAAACTAGATTACTAACACAGTAAAACAAAGAATCACTTTTATAATCTTCAAATTATTGCTACCTACTCATATATTCAGCTAGTAATGTAAATGGAAAATATATTTAGAAGTTGCGTCTATGAATTGACACTTATGAAATCATGAATTTAATTTGGCCCTTTTAAATAGAAATTTAAAGTCTTAAATGTTTGGAAGAAAATTTGGTACTAACCTTAGATTTTTATAAATTAATTATTCTCCATTCCCTAAGTTATACGCGATGAGTTACATGAATTATTTGTGCTAAGTTTTATTAACAAAAATTTTAAAGAAAGTGTGAATTTAAAACCATAACGTGTTGCTTTTTGCGTATTATGTTGCTGGAGCATAATTGTTTCCATTACTCTTCACTGTCAATTAACACCAGAAAAGCCATGAGAACGCATAGAGCCCCTTATTTTTTTCAAAAAAAAATTTGTAATTAGAAAAAGATTTTTACAAGGCGCCTGCTTTAACACATTAAATATTTTTGAGCATTTAGAAATTTAATAAAAGTCTTGTAATAAAAGTAGTCTTTCCTAGTGTTAAGTGCGTATGATAAATAATACCATTGTATGATTGGTCTGCCAGATTAACAAATTATACAGACACGTGGGAGAGCATTTCGTTTGATGAAGACGATGTCCGCATCGTAGTCTGTTAGAATAATCGGTGAGAAAAACATTAGGAAAATTAGTTCGAGTCAATATTGTGGATAGCAGGATTGTCGAATAATTGAGTCTCGAACGAGGTCTGACTGTATTACCAATGAATCTACTAATACAAGCCTTTTCAATAGTTCTTCAGAAGACAGATCTTTTTGACCTTGGAACACCAAATACTGAATCAAGAATTCTGTATGCCAAAGATTTACAAAAGATTGTTTGGGAGTTATGGTGTAAAACCTCCACTTGATTGAAGTATAGTATATATCTCGATAAAGTTTTTGTTTCACTACTAGAACATCTAAATCTGAAAGGTTCGATCCTTTATGACCATTCGTTTCAATAACCGGATGAAAAGCAATAATGAGAGGGATAAAGGCTTTATTACATGCGATGATTAGTGATCACTATCTCTCCATGCTCTAATGGGAAAGTCTAAAAGAAAAAAAATCTTGCCTAGCTTGTTCTATTCATTCAATTTTAGATCCTGTTTGCCGGTTTATTTCCCTTAAAAACCCAATTACCCTCGCCCCTTGGATGTGCGCCATTCTTCTTTACTTTACACATCTCGATATTTAATTTCGAATTTATCAAATCTTTTTTCACCACCTTCCTACAAGTCTTCTTCGGCCTGCCTCTTTTTAAGAAGTTTTTCAATTCTAATTTTTGAACTCTTTTCAAGCAACACTACGCAAGATAATTCGACTTGATAAAATCGCGACAGTTATGGTGGCATTTGGAGTTGAGAATGCACGTTTAATCTCGGCTAATAATTTTTATTTTGAAAATTATAAAAAAAAAGTTCGCTCGCCCCCATTTTTGAGGGTACGCGCCTCTGACTATAAGGTATAACAAGATGCATATTGTGCACATTTATTTGCAATTTTTTAATCATCTTTGATCTGTTATCTACAATTATGTGCAAAATGAATTCAAGTCCATTAAAATACATAACTTCTGTATGTAGCTTTATGTTAGCCTATTTTTATCATAGCTTCTACGTCAACCGCCTTGTGCAAAGAAAAGAAGCCACAAGGCCAGGGGTGAATGAAAAAGAATATTTAAAATATTCAACAAAAACATTTATTAAAATTTTAGACGAGATTCGTTTTGAAGTTTGCTCATAAAAAGAAAAAAATTGTCTTCAAAGTGACAGATGATGTAAAAGTATGCTTTCAACATTTTATATTTTTTCCCTAATGAATGTGATGTTTATGCGATAAAATTTAAGATTTGTCATTTTTTAAGTATCGAAAAATATTAATGCGAAGTCTTCATCCATTTTCCCAATCTAAAAAGTAAAGAGTTTTCCAGAAAATATCCAAAATAAGGTGTATTAGTTTTGTTTACTCAAAACAAAACAAAGACCTCTCCCCATGCATAATTTTTTCAAAAACGCCTCCTTCAGAATATATTTTCAGAAAACGCTCCCTACTTATAAAACTAGAATTAAAAGAGCATATTTTTTCACAATAAAGAAATGTTATAAATAAAATTGATATAAAATTTTAAAAATCTTTTACTTTCAACGCAACATTTGTCATCTCTTTGTGAATGTGACCTTTCATAAATTTGTGCTTATGTTCCACATTTTAATGTTAGGTTTGATGTTATTGAAATCAAATTTAATGTACCATTTTTACATTTATCTATGCGGTGTCTTCAAACAAGAATCAAAATTTTATGCACCAAATCCAATTTCTACCAGGAAAAGTCTTGGCTTTTTTGAATAGGGAGTATAGGATGTTAGGCTTTTTTATTTTGATAGTTGATAGTTGCCTCTTTCATTTCAATTTAAGCTCTCCAAATTTATATCGGGCAAAAGGCCTTATTGGCGACGCTAGTGCAAACTTTGGTAAACACTGGTCTAAACCTGTGCTTGACCGTTATCTTTGCAACGTACACTTCATCAAATATTTTTTCAGTTATGACTATCGCTAACCGAAAACCACTAATTAGGCTGTCTATAATTCAGATATAATAATTAAATAAAATCTTGACATCATTAATTAGGAATTATGAAAATATTTAATAAATAAATAAAAGACAAATGAATTAAATTACGCTCGGATAAAATGAGATTAGCTTCGTAAAAGTGTCTGGAGAAATAATCAGAAAACAGGCTAAAACTTTTCCTTTAAGAACTAAAATTTGAACATAATTAGGAATATACTAACGATTAGTTACCATGTTTTAAGTTAAGGCTTTGATCCTATTGGTCCTAACTTTGAGCGGATAAAGAGAAGTAGCTGTAAAAAATTTCCCCCAATTTATTGAATTTGTTTATGATGAAAATTAAAGTCCTCATTAAATTTACAATGTAAACGAAAGAGCATCTGAAATGTATTCAGCTTATGTTGGGCTCCAGGGCAAAAGTTACAGGAGCGCCCTATAACTACCCCCCCCCCCCCCACTCATACTAAATAATGTAGCCTAGATCTTGTTCGTTTTCTATCATAAGAGAATTTTTAAAGAATAATAGATGTCAGCTAAAAATAGATACATAATAGTAAATTATGTTAGTTATAATCATAATAGATTACATCATATTCTTGTGTTTTACTGTGACAAAAACTATTATTAACACCGCCAAAATTGGAACTGATAGCAAACTTTGAAAGTTTTTCCCCCGCTGGGCATATGTCCCTCTCTCACCCCGTATGTGAAGGACCTTAATGTATACAAAACAAGTCTTCAATCTTCATAAGAAGCACACTGAGAATTCATTACTTTCAACGGCTTTATTAACCCGGATTTTGAATAATTTATCCCTTTTCTCATTAAAAATTTTTTTCTTCCCTTTTATTTCAATAAAATCTTATTTTTCTTATTTTAATTCTATATTTCAGGCTAAATTTGTAGATCAAAACTAGACAAGTATAATTATTATTAGCCAAATAAGTTACATTTTCCCTAATGATAATTCGAAAAATAATCAGGAAACAGGCCAGTCCCTAGCAGGGGCGTAGCCAGAGGGGGGCAAGGGGGGGCAGTGCCCCCCCCCCAATACCTTTTCGGCCCCCCCCCCCCCCCAATACTAATTATTTTATTTCCAATATGCTTGCCCCCCTAAATTCCTTGCATGCCCCCAACTTCCATTTTTTGGCTACGCCACTGGTCCCAAGTATTGCGAATTAGGGATAGTCGACTGTATTTTGAATTTTCTTTTTGTACCTTTTATCAGAATGCATATCTTCAAAATTGGGGGCGAACTTTTTTTTTAACTTTCAAAATTGATTATAAAAGAATTTTTGTCTAATGAACACATCACGATTATTACCCGACATTACACTTGCACTGTAAACTTCTGGTGGAGAAGGGGAACCGCTGTGTGTTTTGTGTTCTGAAGTGTTATATCCACTTTTCTAAAGCCCAGCAAGACTTGATTGCACTGGAAATGAAGCAAAACTATTGGCTGTTTTGAACCTCAAGCAAAATGATTCCTCAAATCCAGGTTTGTAACATGAGAATGTTTTTGTAAAATATTAACTATGGTTTGAAAAGTTTCAAACAATATCTCTTGCCAAAAAGTTCCGCAACATAGGAGAACAGTTGAAATTAGCTTGCTGCAAAGATATAATATTGAATGTGCTAAGAAGTTCTGAACTTCTAAAATTGAAGCATATCTTCCTGTCAAACGATACCTTTATAAGGTTAATAACAGAGATGTCTGATGACATAATATCAGAGGTGGTTGTTTTATTGATTCGGCTTGATGAAAGGACGGATACTGCAAACTTAGCCAAACCTTGCCTTTACGTACAATATGTATATATCAAGTACCTGGTAGACAATTTTTTGTTTTGCGAAACTCTTAGCAGTAGAACTGCAAGAAAAATATTTGACTAGGTGGACACTTTTTACAGCATATGGTATTAAGCCACTACATGCACTTGAAGTGGGTGGCTCTGATTCAGCAAAAATCTCCAGATGTAATTGGTTCCCAGTGTGCTTTTCATCGCCAAGCTTTAATAATGAAAACCATACCTGATGGGCTGAAAAATATTCTTAAATCATTAAAACAGCGTATTTAATTAAAGCAAATGCCCTCAACTATTATTTGTTTTCAGAGTTATGCAAAGAAAATTATTTGGAATTTGAAAAATTCTTGCTGCACTCAAATGTGAGTTGGCTTTCCAAAAGATACTATGGAAAGAAATCCAACAATTTCTGCAAAGCAAACGAGACATGCGTGTAAAATTTCTGATGTCGTTTTCGTATATTCCTATCATTCTTAGTGAACATTAATCTATGAATTCCCTTAAACTTGCGCTGCAAAGAAACGGAATCACAGTAGTCGATTGTCATAAAAAATTCATACTTAGACTACGCAGATGCATCTTTTCCATTAACATTGACTGGATTATTCTATGGCCAGTCAATGTTAATGGGAAAGATTAACATTATGGATTATAAAATAATAATCCATTCATATATAATGAAAGATATACATTGCTGGATTATTATATGGATATCCGATGCAATATTGATTAGGAGCTAAAAGGTTTTCTCAACCTCTCATCTCACTAATTATTATTAACAAGCCTGATTCATATCAAATGAATTCGTTGAAAATTTTTAGCTACTATTATGTATAGAATCATCTTATAAGATCTTCATATTCTACCTACATATGTATTCAGTTAGTAAAGTAAATTGTTTGAAAATATAGACTTGGATCTCATTTAAATTCAGCCTTTTTAAATAGAAATTTTTGGAAGAAAATTTGCTAACATTTTATTTATATAAATTAGCTATTCCATTCCTTAAGTTTAACCCTTTCGTGACCAGTGTATCATATATGATAAACTTTATTATGAACAGTATCAAATTAAACACACCGGAAAGTCTAGCTATACTTAAATCACAATGAACTTTACACCGTTGTCTCCCCTTTGTTATTATATCAAATCATTCATGGTGCAAATTTTGTCCTAAATGGTAGTAATGTGTAATTAAGTTATTATTTTTAAATTTTTGATTAAAAAAAACTTTACATTTTTCGCGTTTTAGTTAAATCCACCAGAACTTTCGTGAATCAATTTCTTCCAAATATCTTTAAATAGTCTTAAATTCGCTTGCAAAGCGCTACCGTGACAGTTCTCGCAACTAGCTCATGAACACGGATAATAATTGGTAAAGTGAGGTTTCTGTAAAGTCATTTTACTTCTATTGTACAAAATTGGCTGAATCATATGCCTTCAAAATATGTGACTTTTTCTAAAATCACTAGCTACATCTTTTGATACTATTTTTACGGTAGTTGAATAACTCTCATTACAAAGACTGTCAATCAAAGCCAAATGTTCACGTTTTCAAGAATATCTTAATACACTCTTAAAAATTTTAAATAATATATATTTTAGAACACATTTTTCCAATAAACATTGCTACGTTGTGGCAAAATTGTGTCCAAGAATATTATTTAAATTTTTAATAAAATATATTTATTCATTCATGTTGATTTCATTTCCATACTCAGTTTTCCCATTTATGCTGTAAAAAATCGCTTTAAGTTTTCTCCAATAATATTATAAACAAAATATATTTAACCATACTAAATCAATCGTAGTAAGACTGGACTGTGATATGTCCTTCGTTTATTGCAAGCATTCAATTTGGTTTAATCTTTGCAGTGTGTTTTTAATTTTAAAAATTATTTCGAATTTTATATTTATTCTTTTAATATAATACATAGATTAGTTAATAGATAATAAAAACTCATCTAAAGTTGGAATTATCAAATGCTTTTATAAATTTAGATTTTTTATTTGCAGTGTGTTATGTACAAAAGTAAGAATCATGCAGATCTGCACAAATTCAAAAAATTTGGTTCAAATTTGATGCAAGAACTCGTGTCTAGCTCTTTTCCATGAAAAACGAACCTATACTGCAATAAATCATTTTGATACTCTGTATTTATATTTCTGTTAATAAATTTCTTTCGTTATTTTATTTTTACCTTTAAAGCAAAAGCATTGAACTGATGCTTGTATTTATTTGGATACAAAAGTGTAGAATTCTATTTCATACACGTGTGCGTACCTAACATAAGTACCGCCCGGTGCGCATGTTGATTTCTCCTTCCCTTAACAGTTGTAATAACCAGGGATGTAGAGCCGGAGATGTTTTATCCGATTTTAACCCAATCTCTGTATTCTTAAGACTTGCCACTCCGACTAAGAACATATAAAGAATATAACTAAACAAAAATATGCATAAATTGGAAATAAATTTATTTTATAATCAAATTACCTGGATAAATTATTTCTTAAGAAATTTTCCTTAAAACTTATAAAATCTTTCTTATGATAATTAGAGTCATCTACCTCAAAGCAAGATTCTATTCCATGGAAATACCTGTCCTCTTGTGCGTATCGGAACTGGATTCACTGCTAACCCACGGGGAGGACAGGGCGAAGTCATCACAACTGTAGTTCCCACAGATAAAGTCGCGTCCAGTCAGGACTGGATTTCAATCGATAAAATGGTTCGTTGCTAGGGACAGTGACCCAGTCCGATTCTGGGTACGAGAATTCCCTCCCCACAGAAACAGGCTCAGCTTTCGAGAAAACGGTCGGAGAACAGACCGAGCAGCCTTTTTTTCTCGACCCCCTAATTAGTCAACAATCGGGAGAAGGGATACACCCCGAGCGCCTAAACGAATTTATCCGATTCTACTTGAATAACAGAAGCGTCGATTCACCTGACTTCAATGAGGAAAACAGTAACTCTCGCGTTACGCAGGCTCTCCAGAACCTCTCTCCGTGTAAGAAAAGATGGCTAAGATCACCACGGCAAGAATGAAACCCTCGAAGAAGAACTGAGGAAAGGAAGGAGAAGGCAGAATCAAGCATTGACCTCTGAACCATCCACGAGACAGTAGCAAAATTTGAAACAGGCTTTATGTCCTACGGAACAGTTAAAACAATTTAAATAGTGGTTACTATTTAAAGATCAAGGCGGGAATGAAACTATGATCATATTCGGCATTCCTGCTACTACAAATCAATTAAAGAGAATTCATTAACTATCAAGTACTCCCAATAATGGTAATGGTCTACGCATGCTTGGGAATCGCTACAAAAGCTAAAACATGGGACATTACAGAACAGGAATTATTGGCCATTCTCTTAGGAAGAGACCTGAGGCGAAAGGGAATTGTTCTTGGATTCAAACGTAGTAAAAAACTTAGGTGGTACGTTCCTGATAGATAAGCTTAACATGCATGGCATATATTGTGCTGTAAGAGATGGACTAATACTGAAAACTAAAGCTCCTGAATGTATTTGCTTCCTAAACAATCTAGGATACTTCTTGAGGCTACCTTCCCATCCATATTCGGGGCAGAAACATATATAGCATCCTTCAATATGCAGCTACCGCCAATTAGTAAAAGAGAAAAATAGGTGTGGCGCCTATCAGACATCGATCAACCAGATGGGTTCAGAAAACAAGGATGATGATCACATCCTGGAAAAGCTAGCCAAGTGGATGCTATATGGGCTGAACAGTAAAAAGGCCAGGCGATTCTGCCATATGTTTTGATATCTTCTAAAACCTGAAGATATCTTTTCACATATGAACTCCTACTATATATCTCCTGTGTTGTAACTTCATCTTTGTTCCAAAACCTCAAAAGGATGAAGACGTAAGACAACGCTTCTTCAATTTATTTGCTATAATATTTTATATATTACTACCAAATACCTACATTAATCCTTCGTATTTATTTTGAAACTTTTTATGCTTGCTCCTTGTTTGATTTATGATAAAAATGGGGAGACAACGGGGTAAGAATCATTGTGCTTTATAATAGGGACTCAAAATATCAATTTATAATGATACCTAGTTATATAACCGAGTATTAGTGTGTACGTTAGTTAGCTCATTAAGGTTGATTAAAATATGATTACATCAATTTCTAATATACTAAATATCTAAGTTTTTAGAGTAATCAACTTTATCACTAATTTGACTAAAAATATATTTGTAATGATCTCTAAAAGTGATATTATTCTAAGTGTTAACTTTAATAAAAGTTCAGATAAGTTTTTATAGTTAAGGATAAAAATATCCTTGTCATATTTTTATTTTTTAGGGCTAGAGAAAATAAATTACATTGAAAAAATGGAAACAGTGAATACTTTCTATAGGAAATATACACAAATGCTTCATACTTCAACAAGTGAAAGATACCCAAAAAAAAAGCATCCTTGTTACCTTTAAGATGCAAAGAAGAAGATTGTAAATCTTCTTCGCGTTGCACTTGTGATAAAAAATATGTTTGAAACATAAGTTTAGTATTTGTAAAAATTGTTTATAAAATAAAAGACATTATTTGAGTCTTCAATATTTTTTGAACTAATATATTTAATTTATGTACTATTCAGAGCCCGCGCTAACCAAATTTGGCGGGGGGGGGGGGGCTCTAAGGGGCTGAAACTATACATAATGAAAATACACACTAAAATTTTCCTTTCTAGAAGCAAATTCGATCAACATCGGAAACAAGAGCTAAAGACGGTTATAAAGAATGAAGGCTGAATGTTTGACATGTAAATTGTTTTATTACTCTAGGGTGATGAGGATTGAGGAGTAAAATCATTTATTAACCTATATATCATTTTTAGAGTAATAAAACAATTTACATGTCAAACATTCAGCCTTCTTGACTTTTCGTTGAAATAGTTAAAAACTCGAAAACTCTTTTAAGGGTCGAAAAACTTCTCTCACAGGATGCAGTGCTGATTCCTATTGTTAGAGCAGCTTGATACTCAAAAATACTCTAGACAATTTTATAATATATTTATTGAAACTACCAATATACAAAGAAAAGACTTCTTCACAAGCGCACTTTATCGGATGTAATTAATTTAAAACTTATGTAAGCTTGAAAAATTTAGTGGAGAGGCTTGGAAAATTGAGTGGGGGTGAGGGGTGGAGGTGGCTCAGGTCAAAAATGGGAGGGGGTGGGGGCTCAAGCCCCCAAAATAAATAGGGAGCGCGGGCCCTGGTACCATTGATCTTATTACAAAATTTTTAATTTCTTGACTAGTCCAACTTACTACGATAGTAAAATATTTAAAATTGTTCTAAACAATTCAGACGGATATTTTCATTCTTTGGCAAGCTATGATGAGTTCCTTCTGATGATGTCTCCAAGCACCTTCTTTTTTTCACACTAATGTGTATTCATATATATTGTAATTGTATATCTACATTCTACATAGTTATGGTCTTACATGTGTGAATTTTTTTATCGTTTTTTTATATAAATATTATTATTAAAGAGCAATAAATAGATGTGTGTGTGTGTGTGTGTTCAGAGACACTTCTAGTTTGCAATTTGTCAAGTAAAAAATGTTTCCTTTATCTTGATATGATGTTATGCAAATCCTTTATTGTGATTTGCATGGGGTTGCTTTCATAACGCCTCCCGACTGAGCGAAGGATTCACACGGAAGAGGGAAACGACGAGGAGGGATTCCTTTACTTATCCTCTGGGATCGTCGGAGTGCTTCGGGTTTTTGTACGGTTGATTCCAACTGCGTTTGTGTAAAGGTTTCTTCACAAGAAGGCGTAAGCTTTGAAGAAGTATCTTGCATCGTAGAATCGTGGCATAAGAAGGCTAAATCTACTCCAGGTTCATCATCTGGAGAACAAAAGCTAGATTGTAACTCCTCCTGGTGGCGCCTCCATGTTGGCCCCCTAGGTTGGACTTTCGCGTTGTATATTCGGTTACCCTTGCACTTTGTGATAAACGCCGAAACCCAACGCGCCTCCTTTTCATGGTGAGGACCATAGTACCGAGCGCAATTTTATAACGAGTAGCAACCACTGCAGTTTTAGAGCGATGAGCATTTATAAATTCTTGTTTCCCTTGCGCAACATAAGCCGGAGAAGGTATCAGTATATCCAACTTTGTTCGTATTTGCTGGGACTAATAAGTTCACTGTGTGAATATCATGTAGAGTTCGGTGTTCTGCGATATTGCATCAAAAACTCTTGTTAAGCTTTTTTTGGAGAGAGAAAGAAGATTTTCGTAAGGATTACTGGGATCAGTCTTACGACTGCTCCATTGGTAGCTGCATGGTAAGTAAACTCCCGTAAGATGAACTATTCCCCTTTCTTTACACCAATATATTCTTCTGAAGTGAATGTAGTTGCGTTGTCCGTCGCTGGTGTGTGTGGATAACCGAAGTGCGCCAAATCTTCCAGCAAATCTATAGTTGCTCTAGTAGTAACAGCTTGCGTGAGATGCACGCAAGGATGTACGTCCACCAATACAAGCCAATTTGATCCTAAAAAGTTTATGGCATGATCCAGATGTAATTTGCTCCTTGGCTTCTCTGGTAGCATCCAAATGTGATTGAAACTCGTAAGCGTTTTCTTTGGTGTTCTCCACAGGGAATCTAGCTTCAACACGTGGTCTCAATATCCGCAACAATGTTAGACCAGTACACGTATGTACGTGCTGACTGCTTCATTCTTTCCATAACAAAATGTCCAGCATTCAGTTGATCTAATGCTTGGAGGCGTAAGACTTTGGTATGAAGACTCTAGATCCTTTAAAAGACAATTATTTACTACTGCCAAAGAATCTGCAATTTGTCTAAAACGCTGAATCTCACTTCCTTCATCACTTTTCTTTGAAGGCCAGCGTTTCCATGTGAAACGAATGACCATAGAAATAAGAGGATCTTTTGATGATTCAGGTTGTAAATCGTTTGGTTGGATCTTTTTGTTAATGGTTTTTGATCGAAACCAAAAATTATTATCAAAATTTTATGCGACTGAGAGCATCAGCATTGGAGTGATCGGAAGTCTTGCGATATTCTTTACTATAATTGAATTGCTTTACATCATTTCCCACCGAGCTAGGCGATTAGCAGCAAGTGACGGGGTTGCTTTTCCAGGCCCAAACATTGCGATAAGTTGTCGGTGATCAGTAACCAAAACAAACTTTCTCCCATAAATATAGGGGTAAAACTTTTTCAAACCATATATGATGGCGAGAGCTTCCTTTTGTGTTTGGCTGTAGTTCCTTTGAGCCAATGTAAGGATTTTAGAAGCGTTAGAGATTGGTCGTTCGTTTACGTTGTGAAAGCGATGGAAAAGCACAACACCAACTCCCACAGATGCATCACACGAAATCCCGATAAGTAAGTCTCGGTTGAAATGAACGAACACTTTTTCAGATGATAAAAGTTCCTTGGATATTTGAAAAGCTTTCTCTTACACATCCCATTTCCAGTGTTGAGACTTTTTTGTTAGTTGATAAAAAAACTTTTAAGATCTCTGAAAGATTCGGAGGTAAAAATTTGGAATAAAATTGCAAAGAGCCCAATTAAGATCGTAAACTTGACTTATTTTAAGGACGAGGCATTTTGAGGATGTCATCCACTTTCATCCTTCTTTCAATTCCTTCTGATGAGAGTCGATGTTCAAGATACTCAACCCATGATTGTGCAAATTGACATTTTTCCATGCGACAATGAAGACTCTTCTCATTTAAGCACAGCAAAAGACGTTTTATATTTTTAGTATGATCTGCATCTTTTCCACTGACTAATAGATCATCACAGCTACGCATGGCAAATTCTGTGTTAATTGATCCATAATTTGTTGGAAATATCCAGGAGCTGAATTAATCTCAAACGGTTGTCTTTTTTGCAGAAGTACACACTTGTGAGTACCTAAAGCGTTGGACGTAGTGAAATTTGATTGTGGGCATAAGCCAACTTTATTTTTTAAACCCATATCCACGTCCTAGCTTGCACATTAATTCTTCAGGTAGAGGCAACGGATAGCGATGATCTTTCAAGTTGTGGGTTACGGTGATTGCGTAATCTCCACATACTCGAATTATGATTTTTGACCGGAAGGTCCTTTTTTCTTCACAGGGACTGATCGGTAATGAAAGAAGCGTGAAGAAGGATTTATTGAAAAGCAATAAAGAAATATGTGTGTTCAGAGACACTTCTATTTATAGTTTGCAATTTGTTGATTCAAATTTATCCTACTAGAGTATCTGATGAGAGATCACGTAAAAGATGTTTCCCTTATCTTGATATGATCTTATGCAGATCCGTTATCGTGATTTACACGGGGTTGCTTTCATAACAATAACACAAAGTAACATGAAAATGTTTATTTTTTGGAATTTTTTTCATCCATCATGTGAAATATTTCTCTCCTCTTATGCTCTGAATTTCTCATGTTTTCATTGTTTCTGAGTATTTTCAATCTTGTATCGTTGTGACAATAACCTAGTTGGTTAGATTCACCATGTTTTGTAACGTTGTTATGTTTTTTACATATATAAATAAATAAATAAATGTTATATTTATAATATATTTGCAAAAAGAAGAAGCGATTTTTCCGGTTTATGGTTTCGGTAAGATAATATTATTATAATAAATTTGGAAAAATTGAATACTGAAAAAATTGCTCCCGCAATTTTGTAAAAACGAGCTTTTTTCGATTATACTAAAATTTTAATTTAGTATAATTAATGCCGGAAAATTTGACAGTTTTTTTTATTGTAGCTGAAAGAATTTCTAGATTTTGAACATATTCCAGATAAATTAGTTTGTAATGTTCACCTGATTGAAATGGTCAACCGAATTCTGTGCTCTCTTTGGAAAGATATTGAAACAAAGAAATAAAAAGTTGTTTACAAATTTTCCATCATCTAAATCTCAACATGCTCACTCATCCATCACTGAACGAGCTTTGTATTCTTTCATTAGATTAGTTTCAAAAGATTTTGTCAAAAAAACATGGAACAAATCTAAAGAGTTTCAAGTTTACCTAGATAAAAAAACAAATCAATCAGTTAAACTTAGACAACAAAGATTTGATGGATTAACTTTGGGTTGTGTTGTTACACTTTATCATTTTGATGATATAGTTTGTTTTTTTGATGAAATGCACAGAACTAAATAATAATCTTGTCCTGATATGCAATTGCTTTACTCGTCTTAAATTTTTGCCAGCTTATTTTGGACTGGAACAATAATTGGAATACATTTAGTGGAAACCTTTTTGTTATATATAAAGTCAACAAATCTCTCATACAATGACTTAAAAGTTTCGTTTCAAACTTATTGACGCGATTAAACAAAGGCTTTGAAACGCAACGTGGAAAAGTGTTGCATTTGGCTCTTTTTCAGGAGGTATTTCTATTTTTTCCAAATATAATCAACTTCAATTCACAAATAAGATATCGAATAAAGTTTTGAAATTATCAATTTAGAATTGAAAAAAAGAGGTGACTTTCAAATTCAGTCCGCTTCAAGATCTTTAGTATGCAATCGATCTTTTATTTCTTTACTCTAAGCATAAAATAATTTAAGAACTCAAGTAGTTTGATTAACCCTATTAGTTCTGGACGGCGTTAAAAGATTATTTGTACAAAATTGGTTGAATCATAACTCGTTTAAATTTCGTGAATTTTTCTAAAATCGCTAGCTGTGTCCTTTCATACAATTTTAATGATAGTTGAATGACCTTTTCATGTCAAAAACTGTCAATCAAAAATTTTTGAGCAAAATTTTTTACATTATCTGTAGTTAACCTTATAACTTATATTCTATATTATATACTTCCTTGAAAATTTATAATTATATACAGTTTTAAACACATAACACTAATTTTTTCAATAATCATTGCTACTTTTCAGAAAATGACAATCAAATTTTGATTTATCGGAAATATATCTATATACCTTCAAAGTTTACATAAAAAATATATTTTTTTACTAAATCGGTCATGCTAGTTTCATTTCTCGACTCATTTTTTAAGGATTTAAAAATACCTAGTTTATCAAATTTGCGGTTTACCTCTAAAAATTGTCTCCAAAAATATTCATACAAATTTTAGATGAAATAATGTTTTTATACGAAAACAACTATGCTGCTTTTATTCTCTTCAAAAAGATTGTCTCAAATTTTATATGAAGATATAAACGTTTGATTCACATATCTTACAGTACATAAACATCATTTTAGATTTACGGGTGAAAACTCTTTAAAAAAAAACAAAAATATTATCAAATTTTATATTAATTAATTAATTAAGTTGTTTTGTGACGTTCGCACCCATCCTTTCGGATATCGTGGCCCGCCCGGAATGCTGAGTCCAAGTCTAACTGGACTTTCCATCCAATATATATGTTGTGTTGGACGACACACACAAAAGACTACTTAAAGCCGATAAACGTGTGAGCCCAATTGAGCTTAAAGAATATAAAGATTTATTAACGTATTTACACAGATTTGATATATTCACACTGTTGATTTGTGCAAGAAAAACAGTTTTCTCAGATCACACGAAGTATCATATGTTTGCACTAACGTTTTTTCAATTTTTTTTGGAAAGATGCTTTATGTAAATGAATCAATTCCATTGCATTTGTACTTCTCAAACTTTTCATTAAAATGGGAGTTTTATAAATTTAATTCTAAAAATAATTTTTAATTATTAAATTTATAGTTTAATTCACATCTTGGAATGCATAAGTCTGAATTATTTCTTGTATCATGCTGATAAATTTTGTAGTTAAACTTAAACATATGTACATAGTTGGAAGGAATCAAACCATTCAAAAAATCGTCTAAAGGGGGTAAAAGCTTATATTTATAAATATCTTGTACTTTTAAACTGTTTATCATCAAAAACTTATTACTTGAATGTGGATTATACTCCAAATTTAGAGCTGTTCTTAACAATTTTTTCTGTAAACCGAAAACTCTTAAGACTCGTATGCCCCCAGTTTATTATCGAATCGTTTAATATTGGCAAAACTAGTGCTTTAAAAAACTATTTTAGTAGGTACTTAATAAGTAGTTTTTATTTTCTTTTTAAAAGAAAGCAACGACATAAAAACGTCATCAAATAGAATTTTGTTATCGAGGTAAAAATCACTACATCTATTCAAAATAGAGATATTTGATCCTTTCAGTCTATTATAAATTTTCAAAGGTTTGCTTAAGCTCCTAGTATAATATATAGGATTTTTATTATATTTAATCAACGAGACAAACACATTATGTAAATGACCATTGAAGTTTTTATAAAGAAAAACTCCTACTCTCTGCTTGAAAATTTCATCTAATTTTAACAATCCGTTTTGCTTAAAAATTTCTGTTGTGTGGTCAAACTTATTCATGCTATAAATTACTCTTATTGCTCGTTTTTATAAGATCTCAAGGCGCTTTTTTTCCAAGAGGGTACAAATTTATTATACTGTAGTTTACATAAGAGAGAAATAACTGTTTATCATAAGTCTGATATTTAGAGGAAAAATATTTTTTGTATGGCACAAGATACCGATAGTACGATTAAGATTGAGAGCTATTTCATCAATATGCTCTTTAAACTTTAGCTTACTATCAAACACTAGACCAAGTATCTTGTTTTTACTTCTTCGATATCTGTATATTTCAAAAATTTGTAATTTCTGTTTTTATATGAAATAAGCATACATTTTGATTTTTCCTTGTTTAATATCAAATTATTCCTAGAACACTAATTATAAATTATGAATAACTCTCTGTTCAATAAATCTGAATTGATATTATTACCATTTTTTATTTTAGACAAAGGAAGATAAGCACAGATGTCATCTGCAAAAACAAGATACTGAAAGAAATTTGAGGTGGAAAATTTTTTGTTTATTGCAATGCTGAAAAGTAGGGGACCTAAAATGGACCCCTATAAGACTCCATTTTGCACATATAACTTATCACAAAGGGCATCATTTACCTTCACTATTTGACTTCTACAAGACAAGTAAGAATATAAAAAAACAAAGAATTGCTACTTAAATTGCATTAATTCAACTAATTCAAGATGGTCGAATATCTGACCCTATCAAATGCCTTTGATAGATCAAAAAGAAATAATATAGCTTCATCTTTTTTCTCTAAAATTTCAACATCTTTTTGAATCAAGCATGAATGGAAATATTCCTAGGAGTATTACTTATGGTACCCAAACTGGTAATCATTCAGATAATTTATCGAGTTCAAATAATCCATTAATTGATAATGTATGTATTTCTCAAAAATTTTAGAAAGTGTGGGAACTATCGACATAGGTCTATAGATTCCAAAGCAATTTTTATCATTTTTTTTGTAAAAAGGTATTACCTTATGCTGCTTCAAAACATTAGGAAATGTAGAATTATATAAACAAAGATTTATACCGTGGCATAAAGCAGTAGATATTATGTCTCTTTTCAACTTTACATGATATATTGAAATGCCATTAATATCCTTAGATTTACTACTTTTCATTTTATCAATGATAGACAGCAACTTCACAGTAGAACAATATTCAAATTCAAATGAATCGTTTCTGAAGTGATGTAGATAAGCTTCTTCTGATGGGAAATCGTTTTTTTACAAAGGCAAAACTTTCATCATCATAGTATCCATTTTCTGCTTTTATTAATATTTTTCTTTCCTTTTCTCCTTTTAAAATCTTATTGATGCTATTCCAAATCTTTTGCGTCGAACTTCAGTTTGAAAAGTGATCAAAGAATACTTTTGTTTCAAATCTAATAAAATTTCTTAAGATGATATATTTATTTTTTATCAATAAATTTTCACTTTTTTTATATTTTTGATATAGTTTATCACGCTTTTTTTTAATCTTTTTTATGACTTGTAAAGTTATCCAATGGTTGATTTTGAATTTATATTTATTTTTTTTTAATTCAACTAATGAGGTGCACTTTTTAATTGTTTCTGATATTGTAAAAGTTATCTGCTCTAAGAATTTAGAAGCATCATTAGCGTATAACTCAGGAAATTTTTGCCATTCAACATTTGTAGATAGTTGATAGAACATCCCTTCATCAAATACTTCGCACAACTTTTTATTTATACTATTAACTTTAAGATTTGTTGATAAAAGATTGGAACATGGTATAAAAAAAGACTGGTGGGCTGATAGGTGGAGGCGTCGCTTACGGATCCAAAACCTTTGGGTTCGAATCCTGGCGATGCGATCGACTTATCATAAAAAAAGTTTATCAGTGCAGATATGAAAGCTTCTCCCTTGCATGAAACACCCTGTCAAAAAAAAGACATGCAATTAAAGGGGTGGGAAACAAAATTATAAATTTGATATTGAGTTATAAAAAATTAATCTATTTTTTTTAATTAAAATTGTTTATATTATAATAATTATTTTATAATAGTAAGTTTGATAACACAAAATTTTTTTTAATATTACTAATATGTGTGGCCTGGCAAGAAAATGAATGACATAAAAATATATAACAATACTCTATTACCAGCTCTCGTTCAAACTTAAATATCTGTGTATCTTCTTATTTTAAGCATTTATTTAATATTATTTTTAATTTCAAGTTCTTATTTGTAAATACTGAACGTATTTGGGTAAAAAGTCCTACCGCAATTAAAGGCTTTGTAATCTGCAAGTTTACTACTTATAAAAAAATGATCAATTAAGGTTTTACTTGCATACCGCGTGAGGAGGGTAATAGTTGAAATAAGTGACCCAGCTATCGTTAATTCAAAAACTTTTGAGTTAGATAACTCTCTATCTTCAACAAATCCAAATTGAAGTCACCACAAAAGATATTAAAACTTTTCCTATCTGTAGTAAAAATCAAGTTTTCAAAGAAAGAAAGAAAGATTTATTCATACCATTATAAAGAAAAAAGAACAGTTCGTGACACCAGTAAGACAAAATGTTTACAAATTTAAATAGAATAAACAATATATTTTCAATATAGGAAGTTTTTTTTTCTTAAGGAAAATATTCAAAAAGGCCTTAAGGCGCTGATGATTTGTTTAGAAAATCTTTATTTGTAGTCGGACTTATTAGGATTTCTATTATGGACAGTAAGCTTATTATGTTTGGCAAAATGAAGAGTAATGATTTCAAATTCAAACGAACCAATAGCATATTGCCCCTCATTAACTTGATAATTAATATTTTCCCTAACATAAAACAAAAGCTCACCATGATTTGAACAGCGTCCTGGAAAACTAATAGTATGATAATAGGGTAAATGAAAGCAAGCATCATTATTTTTTAGCCACGTCTCTTGTAGACATATTAAACTTAGTAGTTTAGCTAAGCATAAAGGTAATTTTTCCAGAAATATTTCAAGCTCATTAAATTTACTATTTAAAGATTGAGTTTTGAGACATAAAATATTTGCATCATATATTCCTTCAAGTTTTGAATTTAAGTAATATTTACAAGAACTTTTAAGTTGACAATTACTATCAAAAAAGAATTGAGAAAACTTACTGTCATCCATTTATAGCCAAATCAAAACTTAATAAATTTTGGATGGTTTCTACAACATCACGACCCAAGTGCAAAAACAGAAGCTCAAACTTTTTTGAATTGAGTTCTTTTAAACAATCGCGGTAGTATATGAAATCTCTAAACCTATGTTTCCAGAACTTTTCACTTTGTTCGTTTTTGGTAGGAACATTGAATTCTTTTGTTCATGATGACTTTAGGCATAGTTGAATTCAGTTCTTGAATAAAATTGTCGTGAGAAATAAAGAAAAATTGAAATTTGGAGATTTTATTCAACAAAAAATTTAATAAGTGATTTCTTTAAGTTACATTATTTATTCAAATATGACGTGAATTTGAATACTGAATGAGTGTAAACACAAGAAGAAAAAATTTCTCTAGGATAGTATCAGTAATATCGTCATCATCAACTTTAGAAGATTTAATAACATTTATTCTAGGTAGAATTTTGTATTTTCTCGAAAATTTCAATTATTTTTCTTTCAATATGTACTCGCATTTATTCATGTGTTGGGAAGTGGGGAAAAATTTGTAACCCTTATCATTTTTACTTGTTTTATTTACGGAAATTTTTTAAAATAACTTCTAATAGCTTCTTTTTTTCCTTGGAAAATAGTAATTCTAAAACTTTCCAGATTATTAATTGTATTAAAAGTAGTAAATTTTAAGTAGAATAAATTTAGAAGTTCTTTAAATTAGTAATATAGAAGAAAACGAAGGAAGCGAATTTTTTCATAAATAAGTATATAAGATAAGTACATTCTTCTTCGTTAAGATAGAGGTTAAAAAAGGAGGTCCCAGAACAGAACCTTGAGGAACACTATGCTTTATAATTAATCATAGAGTTTTCACCATTTACATGGACACAGTATTTCCTGCTAGATAAGTTATTTTTGAATAAATTTAATAACTTACCTTTAAAACTATGTTTCTCTAATAAACATATTATGATAATATGAATCAAAAACTCTGCTTAAATCTATGAAAAAGGAAAAATATATAAAAAGTTAAAAATTACAATTTTAAGTTTTAATATTTTTTTTCTCCTTAATTAGCTCTAATGTTTTGATTACGATAGATTTTTAAAGCAGAAGCTATTCGTTTGATTTTTTATTTATTCTTTTTATAAAGAAGTTCTCGTTAGCAATTATGTTTAGCCTTCAAATTAATGAATTAATTGAAAAACTTCTTGCTGGTATTTTTATTAATTTTTAATTAAAATCCTAACTTAGTTGGGAAATCTTTTTCTCTCTAATTTTTTTCTTATATATAAGTTTTTTAAAAAAACTTTTTTCAAATTTAGAATAAAAAGATAACATAAAACTATTTTAAGAAATGTCTGTAAATATACTGGTGCGTAAATCTATACTAAATTATCCTTTCCCTAAAAATAAATCTATCTACATTTAAAATTTTCGAAAAACTATTTTTAGCTCATATGTTCATTCTTTTTCATTGCCTTACAATTCTGGCTATTTTTGTTTGTTCTTTGCTTAGAAACTATTTAGAATTATCTATTAGAATATTAATCTATGTTAAACTTAAATTATCATCTGTAATCTTGACACACCATTGCTTTAGTATGCTTATCACATTTATTCTATAATAAATAAATAAAATGCTTTGCTTAAACCCTTTCTGTGACCACGGGTCAACACTGACCCAAGAAATAGGTTAAAAGTTCTTTGCAAATTCATTTGAAAAGAAAAGCAAACGATTATTTTTTTTAAATAAACTCCTGAACGCGATAAAGACTAGTTTTTTTCTTTTGTAATTTAGCTTGGTGTTAAGGTACTATTTTTTTCTAAGTGTCAACTAGTTCTTTATATAGGTTATGAGTATCGGAGTTAGATGAAAATATCCTACTCTAATTTCAGTTAATTACAAAAATTTGCTCTTTATTTTGAGTTCGGCTTTAAGTAGTTAAAATCCTACTCAGACTCCAAATACTTAAAAATTAAAATATTTTAAAACCAACCCTTGCTTCTGAATACCTTTTTAAAGCGTATTAAGGCTACTCAATAGGCTTGTAAAAATTAAACGTACTTTTTTATTTTTAAAAAACTTAAAAAATCCGTCTTTGACCCTGATTTCTAAATTTTATTAGATTCCTACTCTTACTTCAATCCCTCTTAAACCATGACGACATATCAAAGACCCTAATGTGTTTTCATTAAGAAGCCCAATTTTGCTCGTCTTGTGTTTAACTATGAGCAAGGACGGTTTGATGTTTTATCGGAACTGCGATCTTATGGATTTATTTAGGAAAACTAAAAACAAATATTTTAAGTAAAAGATAAACATTTTTATCTTAGTTAAAGGTAATAGTATATTAGAACTATAATACTGTATGCATTTTTTATACATCAGTTTCTACATTTTATTTTAATGGTATTTGCTCCAATCATTAAAAAAAATTTGAATTATAATATTTTTTTGACAATTCTAGGAAATAAAATGGACAGCTACGATAGAGAAAGAGAAGGGTGATATATTTGTAAATCGCACTTTATAAGCACTTCTTTGTAATATATTTTCCATTGAATTATGAGATCACAAGGCGTATGGCCTAAAATTCCTTTGAAGATGCAAAAAACGTCGTGTTTATCAAGTATTGTATTTCGCATTTTGCTATCGAGTTATATACGATGAACATCTCGAATCATTTTTATTGCCAAAAGCCTCTTGAATTCAATTATGAGCAAAAAGCAGATTCAGATTAGGACCTTGGGTTATTGATATACTGACATAAGCAGCTAATCGATGTTAATAAATTTATTAATATGGAAAAACTAATCTTATTTTTCATTTATTCCAAAAAACTTTGAAATTTTAAAAAGGAAAATACATTATGAAAAAGGCTTAAATTTTATAGATGGTGTTAAATTTTCATTTTTATGACTTAGTTTAAAAATCTTTTCAAATTCTTAATTTTTTAGAGTTAGATTGTTGTTGTATAATAAATTGATAAATGGAAAAAATTATTTTTGTTTGCAAATTTTTTCAAAGAATTAAAAAAAACTTAAATTTAAAAAGGAAGAACCTAAATTGGAAAAGGACAAATTTAAATGGGAAAAGGGCTTATTATTGAAAAAAGGCGAATTAATGTAAAAATGCTATATACGAGCAACATGACTGTGGGTATAACTAGTTAGTTGCTTAGATTAGATATTATTCCATTTTGTATTTAATATTATTTGCAGCTTTTGATGAACAGGGGTGGAATCCAAAATCAAACATGACTTCTGAATTCTGAGGTTTATGCCTAATTTTAAAATCACTATTTTTTCTAAGTTGAGCCATGCGGCGAATCTATTTTTCCTCATGTAAAGTGTATATGCCTCGCAACGTTGCATGATTTTCTTAATAGGCCGCCGTTTTATATGTTGCACTGGATACTACACACATCTGATTTCTTCATTCATTTATTTGCAACCGTATAAGCGAGTAATGTGATACGCGGCGGATATTATAACCTTTTTTCAAAGTCATGTACGAGCAAGAGAATCCATCCTTGAGAAATTAAAATTCCTTATAAATTTTATGAGTATAGAGATCACCATTGTTTGTTGCTTGCCAAGAAGAGTTGTTTAATCCTGGAATGATGTAAAAATCTTATGTATACTCTCATTTAACAACATCTGTTTACTAATAAAGCGATTAAAATTTCTCTTCTAAAATGTAAATGAGAGATTATAAGAAATTAAAATTTTTATAATCCATAATATTAATATCTACGCCATTTGCACACCTAGCATACGTGCTGTACCGAATGAATGTTAGTTTGGCCGACCCAAAGTTGCAGTAACACTTCAAAACGCTAAAAAAAACTAAATATTATATGTATATAGGTACGCGTAATTGCAAGACCAACTGTATCAACTATAATTACATGATTATTAAACTCTCATATATTCGCATAGCATTTTATTATTAATACAAATCAGATGCAAAAAAAAGAAATTAGAATGAATATTCTTTTGAGTTCATTCATTTTACCTTTCTTTTCATTTTTGATGAATGAGTTCATCTTTTCAAATATTTTAGCCCTAATAATATATGTGTAATGTACACCTATTAATAACCCTTTCGTGACCAGTGTATCATATATGATACATAAACAATTTTACCTTAGCCTGCTTTTTCAAATAGTTTTGTATATGAATCTTCTGCTTTTTAATAAATGTCTGATTTTTCTGGTCACGAAAGGGTTAAATTTAGTTTATTATGACGAGCGCATTCCATTTTTGACTTAAAGAATCGTATTTTTTAAATAAATTTTTGCCCAAGAATTTTTGTCTTGATATAGAAATTTCTTTTTTCTACAAACACATTCTTTGTATATTAATATATAATTACAATTTTCCTATTCTCAAATTCCATAATTTCTATGTTCTTCAAAAATATCGAGTTGACGTTTTAGCAAATCCAGACAAACCCGTTCTAAAACAGAGTAGTTTGGCAACTATTTTTGTATTTTTATTTAAATATCTTTTAGTTAAAACAAAATATAAAGAAAAGAATTGTTCTACTTTTTTAAGATTTAAATATAGCGAAACTAGGCAAAACCTGCCTAATCCGTTCTAAAACACGAGTTTAAGAGTTATTTTTGCAATTGATGAAATGTAATCTGAAGCTTGACAGTTCCACCATCTACACACGAATATCGTTTAAAGTATAATTGTGTGCCTCCTCTTCAAATATGTTGTTTGCTTTGGATATTTACTATACCTATTTTGCATAGTTTAACGCAAGTTTCAATAAAATAAGGTCTTTTTATTTCCTTTTGATTAATCACACATCGCTTACTTTTCATTTCTTTTTTTCATTTAAGCCCAGAATTCTAGGGTAGAAAAGATTGTAAATATGTCAGAAGATGAAATTCGAGCTCTTTGTCACAAGTCACGCGAAATTTTTTTAACTCAACCTACATTGCTAGAACTCGATGCTCCACTCAAAATTTGTGGTATGACACTTATTTTATATTTGTAAGCCACTACATTGAAGATATATTTTTTTTGACTGCCAAACACCACAAATGTAGGATTTAAAGTCCAGTACTGTGTAGACCAGGGATGGGCAAACTTTTTTTACCCGTCGACCCCTTCATAGAACATTTGTCTTCACATCTACCCCCACCCCACATAGAAATGTTTCATAAAAGCATTAATCAATGTCAACAATTAAGAGAGAAATAGAAACCAACAATGTTTCATATATCCTACACTATACAATGTGCTAAACTATGTTTTAAAAGAAAAATGAGATTTATTATTACTATAAAGTAAAAAAGCATAGAACAATTTGGTAAGTTTTTCTATCTTATCGACCCCTAAAGATCTGTTATGGGACCCCCAGGGGTCGATATCGACTACTTTGCCGACCCCTGGGGTAGACGGAGGATTTAGTAATCGACTCCTACTTCTACTTCCTCACTTTTTAAGCTTCTATTCTGAATCCATACCCTGAAATTATGTCCTAAGTTAACGCATGTGTTTTCCATCGAGATGGCACGATTGAACAGCTTGTAGCAAACTATGAGCAAAAAAGTTTTAAGGCTGAATCTTGAAGTACTAAAGCATGGCATATTATAGAATCCATGGTATATACTTATGTATCTAATAACTAGGTAACTTATCTAACCCTGTAACTCTCTTATAAATCGAATAAATTAAAAATCACTTTATCTCGATAATAATAAGTGCTCAGCAAGAAAAAAATTTAATTTTTTAAGCTAAATATCTAAAATGCTTCTTATTCGTTCATTTGTTTTTGAATCTTAATTCGCGAAATTAAAGTACTTTACAGTATATCAATTAGAAAAAATTCTTTTTTGGGTTTTTTTAAAAATCTAGGGAAGAGGTTTTTTTTTTTTGTTTTTTTTTTTTTGGGGAGAAGAAGATGGGAGGCTTTTTTTTTTAAAAAACTCACTTTTTTTTTTTTTTTTTATAAAATTTTGTTTTTTGTATTTTTTTTTAAAAAATAAAAATTTTTTTTTTTTTTGTTTTGTTTTTCAATTAAGTTAAAGGTATTGAACAAAAAAAAATCCACCCATAAAAAAAAAATCCGATTCCGTCTCCCACTCCAATTACGTGAAAATTTAAAATATTTACGCCCAATTCTTACTTCAGGCTTCGACTAAAGAAGAGCACTCGATATGCTTGCAAACTAAACTTTTTTTCCCATTTTTATACCTAAATAACCCGACTGAATCTCCTAAACTTTATTGGATACTGACTCCGCCTCTGTTTCCTATCCTTTTAAATTCACCGAGCCCAATCTGACTTCGCAAACCTAGATTTTATCAAATTTTAAAATAAATAAATTTTTATATCACACATGAAAAAAATTAGAAGCAATTTTAAAAAGAAACTTGTGTACTCTGCTCTAATATTAAATTATATGTTTAGATTACCTTAACCGGTTATCGACCACAGTCGACTTTACAAAAATGTGAATCGTCTGCGTTTATTAATTCTTTTTAATACAAATCTTCTGCTTTACACTAAATATCATCTTGTTTTGTTACTTTAAATAAATTTAAATAAAATTATCATCTGATTATTCTGCTCGTTAACGGGTTAAGTCAAAAAATTTGATCAATTATTTTCTAGTTTTTTAAATCCTTCCTCTTAGAAGTTTGTTATAACCTGATTATATAGTATATTACATATTACTGAAGAATTTACCTGAAGGGAGAGGGGGAGTGGGCATCGTCCCCATCTCCCGCCCCCTGTCCTTACCTAAATTCTTATATTTAAAAAAAAAAACCTCAAAACCTTCATTAAACCTTTAGCGTCCCAAACTTATTTTCACTTGAATCCATCACTAATCGCCTGCTTTCTCTTTCAATGAAATTTCGTATATTTAAATAATTCTATTTTAATGTGTCCTAATTGTAATCATGTTGTGTAACACCGTGTAACATAAGAAGTTGCTAAAAGTGTTGATTTAATTTTGCAAACGTAAAATTGTGTGCTGTATAATTGAAACATTTTTGATACCTCTTATAATAATCTCTCGCTCTATGAATACACTTCACACGAAATGTGCTTGTTTGAATGATGCAGAACTTAATCTTGTGTATGAATTGATAAGATGTATTTTATACCTCTATTAACCGATAAGCGTGGAGATTATTACCTTCTTAGAATGCAAGGATGTTTCATCTGACTTCAATCGATATGTAAAAATCTTGCACGATTATGAAACGTCGTTTTTGCAGGGATGAGAGAAAAATGGATGCATTCCATATTTTTAATACTAAATACTGTGATTATTCAAATTATTTTGCTGTTTATATCATCCCAATTAATATTTCATCTTTTATCTCTCTAGTTTTGCAAGTTTAATCTTTATCTTCTGCATAAGCGATGTAGAGAAGATAGTTATGCTTTCAAAATCGAGCTAAGCGAAATCTTTAAGAAATTTTTTTTGAAAATTTCAAACTTAAACACTAACTGCCCTCTGTTGTTTTATTGAAATAAAATTAGCGCGTACTTTTGAGGGTGTGGTCTAGGGCAGGTAAATTCTTACAGGTATAACGTGAGTGCAGGTAAAGAATTTCTATTTCTGCAGTACTCTCTTAGATACGCACCGTGCAGAGCACCAGGTAAAAAAATTTATTCTTTAAAAATTTGCATACATTCCTTATTTCATTTATCTAGTCAAAATCCCCGAAAACTAAGCTAGCAGTGATCTTAGTTTTCTGCGATTTTGATAGCGGGTTTTTGGTTTTCATTGATTATGACTAGGAACCCTTATTTCTTACGGGAAATATGATAAAGGTGGCGAAATCACCTGAAATTGAGGTCAATAACTCCAACTTGAAAATGGAATTTTTATTTCCATATTTTGTATATTATATATATATACTATATATGTTGTAATATATATTACAAAAAACTATAATAAATTTAAAAAGATTATCTTTTCAGACATTTTTTCCAATATATGTCGACATTTTGTCTTTTTACATTTGTTTTCACACTGTGAGTAGGTTATTGAATTTATTTTCATGTAACTTCATGCATATTTATTTGCAATGGTAGATTTATAGATTTGTTTGATCAATCATTAATTAAATTTAGCAGATTTCAAATAAATTTAATTATTCTCATATTATTCTCTCTTCCCGTCTAATGTAGCATTTGCATGTATATATCCATAAATAAGAATAACATTCAAGGACAGAATTTTATGCTTAATAGAAGAAGAAGAAGAAGAAATTTATTTGGCAAAATAAACGATACTAAATTACAGAAAAAAATTATTAGTTAAAGTTGTTCATTAATTCGACAAAAAAAACTAAATATAATAAATCTTAAAACGCGAGGATATTCAAAAGGCCTTAAGCCGCTGAGATGAAAATCCTATAAAGGTTTATAAAGTTTACACTAATTATGATTTTTGCATTAAAATGATAAAAATATACAAAAAAGAGAAAACACACATGTTAAAATTATTTATATAAAATATATGTAAAAATGAACAAAATAATTCCTACATATTAATTATAAGATTAAAATATATGCAGAGATATTTAGAACTGTAAAAATGAAACAAAACATTGCCTGCATATTAATTATAAGATTAAAATATATGTACACTACAAATATGTAGAACTGTAAAAATGAAACAAAACATTACCTACATATTAATTTCATTAATATTTAAAGCACAATAATATCAAAGAAAAGAATAAAATATTTATAGATTTTGTTTAAATGGTTATCAACAAAGGAAAAGAATTCAAAAAAGTATTACCTTAAGAAATACATATGAAAACAGAAAGAAAAAAAATTTATAATAAAAAGACTAACTTTGACAAGCATAGCAATATGCTTTTTTGCAAGTAGCATCATGTTGATCAATGAGATATTCCTTAATCTTAGATTTGAAATTATACATGGAAGTATAAACAAGGTCCAATTCATGAAGAAAATCATTCCAAAAATTATAGCCCTATATTTCAAAAAAGTTTTTGACTTTCGATGTATATAATATGGAATAGCAAATTTTTCTGAGCATCTCAAAAAATATTGTGTATGTTAACAGTTGGATGAAAGCCAATTTTCAAAGATTGAGAGGAGTGTTTTATTACTAAATTTATAAACAAACTTTGACATTTGAATAGAATATATATCTTTCAATTTCAATAAATTATAATGAATAAAATAGGATATAGTATGACTATTGTATTTTAATCTAAAGACAGTCCTTAAGATACTTTTTTGTAGTTTTTCAAGTTTGGAAATATTTATATGTCCCCAATTTATTACACTGTGGTAAAACTAAGGACTTATATAACAATAACTTTATGTCAACAGTAAATTCATTCTTAAATCTTCTTAATATTCCATGTATACTATTCAATTTTATTGATAAAAGATTCACATGATCGTCCCATGACAACTTTTCATTAATAACCAAACCTAAAAAATTTGTTTTGTTCACAAACTCAATACCTACTTTATTCAATTTCAAGTTATGACGAACCTTTCTTTTGTATGAAAATAACATAGCCTTACACTTTGAAGAATTAACTTTCAGAGAATTAAAATTGCACCAATTCATGACTGAAATTATGTTTGAGCATATTTGATCTTATATATATTATCAACATCTTTCCTAGTGTTTTCAATTTTTGAAAGAGGTAGAATAAGAGTTATATCGTCAGCGAAAAGGTAAAAGTCAAGCAAATGATTTGAATTAGGGATATCATTGATGTAAAGACAAAACAACAGCGGGCCTAAAATAGACCCCTGAAGAGATTAATCTGATAGAAGATTTCGTATTGTTCACATAAACAAGTTGCTTTTTAGATGAAAAATACGATTTGAAAAAAACTAATGCTGAGTCAGAAAAGCCAAAATGTTCTAGCTTTATAAGGAGTTTATCATGGGAAATATTGTCAAAAGCTTTTGACAGATCCAAAAATACCGCTAAACACATCATTAGATTGTTCTAAATAATGTTGAATA
Source organism: Nectonema munidae (assembly GCA_030549495.1). NCBI lineage: Eukaryota > Metazoa > Nematomorpha > Nectonematoida > Nectonematidae > Nectonema > Nectonema munidae. The sequence continues at coordinate 543,312 of JAUIRK010000894.1, forward strand.
TTTTGTATAAACAGAGCATGAAGATAATCTGTGTTATAATTCGATCTAAATCCAAACTGGTTTCTAAAAAGTAGGTTATTCTTCTCTATATAGGAATATATATGTTTAAAAAGAATTTTTTCAAAAACCTTCGAATTAATCAAACTAATAGGTCTATAATTATCAACTAACGACCTATTTCCTTTTTTAAAAACTGGTATAACTTTTGCTAATTTGAATGTACTTGGATAAACGCTGTACTCAATACATGAATTAAAAGCAATAACCAAAAATTTTATAATATCGCTTATTATCAAACTTAATTTGTATACACAGAGATTGTTAACATCAAAGGACTTTTTAGACTTTATTTAATATATTTATTAATTTTCAAATTAATAAATCTACTTATCTTTTTAGCTTTGATGATAGAAGTATTTGAGACTTGATCCAACCCTGCTCTATCTCCACACAAAACTTTGTTGAAATGTGCAACTTTTAGATCTTTTTCTCTTCTCATTAAAAGATTCTTATTTGAGTTATCATGACGCGACGCGCATCTTGTATCTTTACTGATTTCGTGTATATAACAATATTGCTAATTATAGCCCTTCATCATTATTCTGCTTAATTTTATATATAAATCATAGCACTTTTTCATTTTACCACTCGCTTCTCTACACATTCAAAATCATCTGTTCCAAATTTTGGTGACACATATTCGATACTTTGAATTTTAATAAGGATGTTTCCATTTTGAAATGTGCTGTCATACTACTAATTGGTAAAGTTCAAAAATCATAGAATACTAATGCTTGTGAATCGTCTTTCATCATGATCTAATTGTATTGATCCATTGATAGACGCTGTCTTTCAAATTCCTCACTTTCACAAGATGACGAGAGTGAATAATAAATTATCCTCACGTTCAAATATAATTACTAACTGCCATTATTTTCTTAGGAACGATGCGACTATCGCGTCAAAATATGTCAGTCATTACAAAAATGCTTGTAAATTTTCTGATATAATTTAATATTTAACGAAAGATTCTTGATGTGAAATTTTTTGTAAACGCGAATGCGCATGCTGTTGCGGATATCATATTTGACATCCTAGCGGATGCGGGTATCATAAATAAAAATTTTGGATAAAGTAAAAATTGAAAAATTGTTAAAAAAAACTTTGACGTATATACAAAAAAAGAAAAATGTTTAAAAATTGCGTATGCGGATGTTGAAACTTAAATGATCCGCGGATGAAGATTTTAAGAGGATGTAAAAGTGTATCAAGGAGGAGAGATATAGACACAAATATGAGATATGTACAACTTGAAGTTGAAGAATATGTGAATCTAACAAAAGTAATATAATTTTGCATTTTGCAATTTATTTTATATGTGATCTTGTTATCTTGATTTTTTTAAAACAAATTAAAAATAGTGTGTATTTCAATGTAGTGAAACAACTTTATATCGACCGCCAAAGGGACTTAAGAGAAGTGGGACGGCGATTTATAGATTTCTCGTAGCGTTTTTTTGCAAATAATCATATATTTCCTATATAATTTTATTAAAAAAGTTTGGGATTAATATATTTGCAAGTTATATTTTCTAGAAAATTTCAAGACCTACTACAGTATTCGATTCGGGCATGTATATAGTTCACAGTTTTATATCTTTCCCCTTGTTGATTCACAAACACATCATTCACGGACGCCAAGAAATCATATTGGAGGGAGGCGGGTGATGAGGGAGTTTTTTAAATTTTAATAATTTCAATTAAAAAATGTTTGATCCAGGTGGTGTTCATTGCTGTGATAAAGGAGCGTCAATGTTACGATGGTTATGCAGAAAATGAATTATGCAATCATGACCTAAAACTCACTTCCGTGCTCACATTATCAAGGTGGCAGTTTTCACTCACCACTGCGCTATGACATCATTTCTGTTAAAAACATTGTTAATGGCTTTTTCTTCCCAATCTGAATAAAGTTCTTCGGTTTTCAGATTTTATTTATAGGTTCTAAACATGTACGAAGGAATTCATTTAGATCAGTCCTTCGCAAACTTTTTAGTTGAAGTGTCGTTGTATTTGTATATACGCATAATGAACGCAATCCCTAAAAATGGAGTAAAAGCAAGTCTAGGTGTCATATGCACCACACAGATATGAAAAATATTCTATAAATTTTCAATAGTGCTAATTACCTTTAAAAAATTTAAAGTTAACAAGAAGTTAGACAAGGGTATTTGCAATATGTATGGTTTTTACTGGCCAAGTGAAGCTGCTATTAAAATGAACAAAAAGCTCCTTTTGCAAGTAATATTGACACACTTGAATCAAATCCTGATTCAAAAGAGGATAACAATGATTCCACAGATGATATTACACCATCATCTGTTGTTCTTAATTTTGAAAGTGAAAAAATGACAGTATTTGAGGAATCTGTTTCATATATATGGGTATTTTATATTTAATATTTACATTTTATATATAGATATGTTTATTTTTTGAATTTTGATTTAATAAATTTAATTTCTTTCTTTCTTTTACTTTCTTTTGATCACTGTTAGAAGCAAAATTGTCTAGAGGCCTAATTCTCTTGTCTCCGAATTTTCTTGTGGCCGAATTGACCTGCTTCCGTCTATTACATTAGAAACCAGGAAAGACGAAAAAGGATTAGTATAGGAAGATGTGAATAGCAGAGGAAAATTGAGAAGCTTACTAAAGTTGATCGTACGCGGTGAAGAGGGGGGATGCCAAAAACGTAAACGTGTGTATAGGGGGAGGTGGGAGGAAGGGTCTAAAAATAGCCTAGTTAAATTTTCTTCCACTAGAAAGCATTTTTTAAAACATCTTGAAACCTTGAATGATTTACTTTTCTTACAAGTGCTTGTATGTGTATCTATTGAGATGCGCCCAGGACTGAAATCCTTTTAACCAAACAAGTGGTGTAGTTTTCATTATCTAGACATTTCTTTCTATTTTTTTAATATCGGATATTATTCTTTGGTTCCAAAAGTCGAAGAAGGAGTATTTTATTTGCACGAATAAATATCGCTTAGCATTATCCAATATTTGTCTGAGTCGGCGCGCTATCTAAAAGACTACAAATACAAAAACATCCAGACTTTTTATCTTCTCATACTAACATCGAATTCTTCAAACATTTTGCTTATCATCCCAGCTTCAGGGTCACCTTTTACTTTGAAGGATGTATCATGTAAGGCAAAGAAAAATAAAATCAAGAGAAGTTCGGTAAAAAAGTAGACAGAAAAAAAAGTTTTACAAAAGGAAAATATAAACCGAAATAAAAAAAAAGCAATGCTTAAAAGAATAAAGAACAAAAGGTAGGCAAAGGACAGGAAAAACTCAATTAAAACCGTTTTTTAGTTGTTACTATTGCATCCAAGCGAAAAACATTCTTCCATAATTTGACAGATGATCAAACATTCTAAACTATCAGTATCCTAAGCTTCCACACCAATAATGCAATGTATGTTCGCTAACACGGCCTCCAAGAAAAATCTATTAAGGCGGGGGCAAAATTATATTGAAATTGGGAAAAAAATTAGTCTAATTAATTTATATGCACCAAACTTCAAGCGATCGTCATTTAATGATCATATATAAAACATTATGTTAAAACATACCCGTATTCAAGTGATGTATTTATAATTTTAAAAAGGTAAAGGTACCGTGAGGTGTTTTCATCGAGAAAGCACAATTGCACCGCTTGTATCGAACTATGAGAAAATATGCTTGATACGGAATCGAACCCAAGACTTTGAGTTATGGAAACCTAGTATCTAACCAACCTTACTCACGCCCCCTAAATATAATAAAATATATCTTAAATTCGAGAAAGTAGTCAAATATTCTAATTCAACAAAAATGATTATAACCAATAATTATTATCAATGCATCATTCCTGGAAATTTTGCCGCGAGCAATTCACATTAAAATACATCACACACAAGCTTACCAAACCCTTGAAGACTTTGAGGCAATTTTATCACCCGGATTAATTTCACTGCATTATTCCAATCTAAATAATTTTAAATTTAGAGTTTATTTCGATTTGTTGTAAAATTATCAAGATTTTTGAAAATTTTGAGATTTCCCTTTATTTTGGTTTTTAAAAATAAAAACAGTATTTTTCACTGTAAATAGTTTAAAACATTGAAATATATCGCATTTGCGAAAGTTTGAGGCCATTTCAGTAAAATTTTATTTTACCGACTAGATAAAATATTAGCTCATTACGTTAGAAATAATAATAAATAATTTTAGTATCACACACGTATCTACACATCCCTTTTAAAGACAAATGGAATATGGTTTTATCTACTTTAAAAAATGCTGTCTTTGTAACTACTATTACATTTGTGATTTTAAACTTCACTCAATTTTGTATTTATCCTTCTACATAACTCTAAAATTTTAATATAAAAAAAGAAGACTTAGCCTTTAATCTTTCTTATCTCAATTATTCTCGCAGGTAAAGATCAGAGTGACAACCTTTCTTAAGTTAGATTGCGAGATCCATACCTTTTTGTGTAATTTATTCGCTTGTATGCAAATAAAATATGTTTATAAGTTGTAAACTTACTCGAGAATGAATAACGAAATGAGATATCATGCTTGCTTCAAGAACAAACTTAGTTTATACTTTTGTCTATAATATAATAATCACAACCTGTTTCAATTTTTTAAGTGTTGGAGTAAAAGATGTGTATGTCATAATAAATCTTGTTAATGTTAAACCTTTTTCTGCAAGGCTTTTTTTCATTTACAAGTGAAGACCGTTAGTAGGAGTTTGTCGCGATTGTTTTGGGGCTGTTTATATATCTTACATTATTCACACTTTTTCGCAAAATTCATTTTCTTTTCGAAAAAATCTACGTTTTTATCTTAGTTGACGTTATAAAATTAACGAAAATGTTTATATCCATTCCACACATATAAAAATAGAAATAAGGATGATTGCAATGCATCATTTTATTGTCTAAACTTTGGAAATTATTTGAAAATTTGTTCAGTGAAGAAGAAAACCTTAAAAGTGGGTGAAACAAAATGTAGTATGTCTCCTTCAACGAAAAATGTGAGAGGGATTTAGAGAAAACATGGCATGACTTTTTAGTTGAATCCTTTACTTCAACTGGATTTTTTAATAATGATAAACATGTTGTTTGCTTGAATTATTATGCAAAAATCCTTTATTTAGTTGTTTTTAAATAATTGAATTAAGAATTGTTATAACTTAGATAATAATTAAAGTTAAATAAAAAGCTTCTTATGATTCAAGTAGAGCTTCCAAGGGGAGTAAGCATAAAAAACAACAAAATATTTAAAAAAAATTACACAAAAGTTTAAATTAACAACACAGTTAATGCTAACAAAATGCTTGGGTAGGCAGAAAACACAAGTACTCCTGCAATCTTATTACATTATCTCTTATCTGGGAAGAATTGGCAAGCAATTTCTAGTCCATGGCCACATATTTAAGTTGAGGCAGATTTAACTCGCAAAAACATGTTAAACGGTCTAATCGCGCACTTCAAGCAATTTCGAATTTATTCTGGTGCGAGTAGCTCACATGCCTGAAATTGGAGATGGACAAAAATCATTTTAACTCAAAAAATCAATTAAAATATTCATTTTGTATAAGTTATGTGAAAAATAGTTACTATTCTAGCTTCAAGAATGACATTATTGTCATGATTTAAAGTGTTATTACTACTATAATAGTCAAGGAATATATGGAAATAAACGTTATGAACTAAAACTATGTACCAGGCTTAAATTATTATTAGGAGGGCTTACTCCCTCCTCCTTTACCTATTTATTTATTAACTACCACCCCAATTTAATCTTTTGTAAACAATAATTTTTTTTTAAACAGCGTATTTCAAAATTATAGCAGTTTAATTATTTCCCCCTTTAACCTTAGCAGGACGGAACTTTTTAGAGCAACACTAAGGACGGTTAATGGGAGTTTTACTCCAATTTTTAAAAAAAGTATATTTCTTTTTTTTAATAAAGCTTTAGCATATCAAAGTCCTTTTAAGAATGTTTTTGTTCAGTTTGATATGTTTCCATGTTTTTTATACGAAAAAAATCAAAAAACTTATTTTAGAATTAACTATTATATAATAAAAAAGAGTTTGTTTTAGTTAACGTCATCTATAATAAAAATAAAAATTGCATTCGAACTTCCATAACGTTTACACTTATTAGATATACATATCTATGAAAAAATTTTAAATTCATCTATTATATTATTTGTTAAATTATTTCAACAAACGCTACTTCATATGCAAAAGGCATATTAATCATAGATTAATATTTAGTTTTTTCAAATATATAAAAAAAATGAACTAACATTTATTCAACTATTATAAAAATACAACACCGAGTATTATAATAAAAAATTCGTAAATATTTACAATTATTATGTGTTTCTGCACTTTTTACACATAAATAAAGTATGGCTTTTACAAATGAATTTTCCACATACACTGCATTTTCGTGTTCCCCTTTTCTTGGCCTACAATCAATAAAAGAACAATATCCTCGTCGAACTGATGTAGTTGGGTTCTCGTCAACATCAAAAACCCTAAAAAGTAATAAGTTTCTGGTAGATAAGCGAGTAATGAACTTTGACTTCTAATCAACATGCATTTTTCAGCTAAAAGTAGAGAAAGGTGTTTTATAAAGCTTTCTTCCTCCTCTTGAAACTGACGGGTATGCATCTGAATCATTAGCTCTCATAATTACCCAGCTATTATTAACTGCAATATCAAGAAAATTTGTAAAAATTGCAACGGCCAACGTCTAGAAGCTTATAACAGCTGTAATTTCTGCCATTCTGTTAAAAACATCCCTCCAGATTTAAACCTATTATAATCTAGAATAGTTTGAGGCTTTTTCTGGGCCCAAAGTATCTATTTGTGATAGATGTTGACTAGATAACACATAGACTGGTTTGAAGTTTTTTTAGAAGTTTTTCCGGTATATAAACTGTTAACGAAGAGGTTTCTGAATATAAAATCTACTCTCACAATCATTCAAACCCAGACCTTTTAAATGCGCTGGACGGACTACATGCGGCATGAACCTTCTATTACTTCTTACCGTACCACAGATTGTATAGTTTTGATTTTTAGCCCAATTACACAAATCCTGGGACATAAAAACCTATCTGCATAAATACCAATACCGGTCGGTAAGCAAGAAATATTTACCAATCTTTTTACTATATTATTGGGTTTAAAATGATCGCTGTCGTCTAAACCACTTTCATAAATTTCGCTACAAAAAACAAAAAACTGGACGAGTCAACACAGTGATAAATTTTCATACCATATCGACCTGGCTTGGATGGGTCGTATACTTTTATAGGTGACCTGCCTCTATACTTGACGAGCTGCTCGTCAATTGTAACGCAATTAGATGGTGACCAATATTTATGAAAGTTTTCGAGGAAAAAATTTTGTAAGTATCTTATCGGAGCTAATTTATCTAAACTATTTCTTGTAGTTCTTGAATCAAATCTTATAAAGGTACGAATAAGAATGAATACGTCTCTACTGATTGCAGCTTTTAAAAGGGGTTCCATACTTTTCAGAAAAAAGATGTTTGACATCAATCTGCTGATCTTTAGACTGCCCAATGTAAAGAATACAGGCTAAGTATGCTAGCAAATGTTCCATTGAAAACCTTTCATATAAACTTTTGAGGTTCTCCAACAAACAATTAGGACTTCTACAAAAAAAACATTTAACTAAATAATGTTTTCTAATAGAAAATTACTTGTAGTTTTCTTCCATTCTTTCTTTTGTGCAGACAAAAATATGGTTCAAAAGAGATTCAGTGAAAAAAAGATTAAAAATTTTCAAAGGATCTTTCAAATTTTTTGCCGTATCTTTTGGACCTGGTCTACTTGAGATGATATTAGTTGATGATCTTCTTCCAGAAATCTCTCTCGGTTCCAAAAATTGGTTCCATCTGGTGCTACAAGGGACACTTTCGCAAAGAGCCGTTTCTTCATCGTTAATCTGTTTGCCCTTCGCTATCAACTAATTTTGAATTTCATATTCACTATTTAAAAAATCAGAAGAGGTTTCTCCTTCATCACTACTTGTATAAAAACTGAGGAGCTCATAATAAAATTTTGGAAGTAACTTAGGAATCAAATGAAGATTGTCAAGAAATGGAAGAATTATTACACATAAAATAAAGCAGAGAGAGAGTTTTATGTAATCTATACGCGATTCTTCACTATTCATTCACCAAGGAATTATTTACCAAATGTGGTGAAAAAAGATAAAAATGCATAGACAATTATATATGGTTCGTGTAGTCATGGAACAATTGAGGTCACTCTAGCCGCATGCGTATTCTCGATAAAAAAATCAATATCAAGTAAGAGTTCTTTGTGTTTGAAATCATATTTTGATTTATTTCTGCGTTGTATGATGTGTCTTTTATTACCCAGATAATACCATGACACAAATTCAATAAGGAGTCCATTCTCTTCATTTTTTTATTCAAGTACCAACCATGGCTGTTCAACAAATCGATCTAAAAGCTATCTAATTTTTTTAATCTTTTTTACTTTTTATAAAATATTTTGCACTGTAGAAAAATAAATTTATAAAAAAAAGTTTTGAATAGTGATCAATATAATTTTTTCCAAAACTACATAATCATACGTTTGTTTGTTTTGTTACTTCTTTTTTCTTTGTAAATAAAAAAATATTATAGTTCTTCTTTTAATTTTTTATATATAATATTTTGACTATGGAAAAAAATTTATAAAAAAAGTTTTGAATATTGAAAATATAGTTTTTTTCACAAAACTACATATTCGTAGCTTGTTTGTTTTGTTATTAGCTAATAATAAAGACTTGCTATAATACCCAAAGCGAAGGAAATAATAGAAACATGATTTTCGAACGTCATGTGTTTCAAAAATAATCCTCAGAAAAAAATTCTAAATTTGAAATCCACTTCAAATTTATATTTTTATAACTTGTTTAAGGTTACAACTTAAGTTTTTCATAAAAACATATTAATTTTAGATGGCGTTAAATTTAAATTTCGTATAAATTACTATAAATATTTTTTCATGTGGTGAAAATTTTATATTTATTTTTATCTTTAAAACCCATTAAAAAAAAATAAAATACCACCACGTTAGCATATCGACTAGCTATATTTTTCTATCAGAAAAAGAGATTTTAAATATTTGCTAGCCAAAAAAAGCCCTACTCCGTCCTTCTAAGGTTAAAGCTTCAAATTTCCCACTAGGAGAAAATTTCTTTGGGAAACGCTGGGTTAGACTATCATCTTGACCCAGTAGTACAACTAGTTTCCTACCTATCATCCTATTTAAAATAAATATATATACAGAAAAATATGATACTAAAATAACTAACCAAATAACAAAAGTTAGGAGTCAAGAAGAATTATTTTTAAAATAAAAATGTAACATTATATAAAATAAACTTTAATTGTTTAGTTGTTGAAAGAATCCCGAGATTTGGAGTTCAGCATTTATCAAAAACAATAAAATAATCATAACTTAAATTTTATAGTTATCGGATTTGTGTATAATGTTCAAGTAAGCTTGCGTGTGTCTCGCTTTCATCATCAGCATTCTCTGGAGTGTCACTCACTATCTTCTGTTGTTAATCGTGGTGCTCTTGGGAGATGATTTCTTCCTCTGGCATCTTTTTCCTATCTCGATATTTGCGTTATCTGTTGTCTCATAATTGTTTCATTCGCCGGTCACTTTCAAGTTTCAACTAAGTGAGGGTGTTATAAAAAATGCGATTACATAATTGATTTGTTCAATTGACAAATTATACAAGTAAGTGTGAGAGTATTTGGTTTGCTGAAGATAGTGTGTCGGAGTGTAAATGTCAGAAAAATGGTGGAGGAAAATTAGTTACAAACCCTTTTAGACTGAAGATTTTTGAAGTCTCATAATTAGCCCTTTGAGGAGCAGTGGGTCACTCAAAGACCCAAGAAATGAAAATCGTCTGCTTTGAATATATAAAATTCGATTAAAAAAGAAAGCAGACGAATTCTCTTCAAAATGTTGGTCCTCAAAGGGTTAACCGATTAAGCCCCAATGTTCCCATTTGGGAACATAAGTAATTTCATCTTCGTCTGTTTTTTTCAATGACTTGGAATATAAATCGTCTGCGTTTTTTTAAATATCGTCTACTTAATGGGTTAAGCTACTAAACCAGCTGCTATATTGGAGCATGTTTATACATAAAGACTGCATTAAATACATTTAATGAATGAACTAAATAGTGATTCCCAAACTGTGGGATGTGTCCCTTAGGAGGGAATAGAAGAGCTGAAAAACACAAAATAAATGGCATATAAAATAAAAAATATATATTAAATTAATTTTCAATAATTTACCCATAAGTTTTACAAGTACTATATCTCTTTACTGAAAGAAAGAATAGGTTTTTTTAACTTTAAAAATATTATCTGAAAAATATAATTCCTTTTTAACGAAATTTCCTTGCGAAACAGAATTTTTAATACTTATTACAATAAATCGATTTGCAAGCTCAAAAATTAAAATGAATTGCACCATGCATTTTTTAACCTAAACTAAAGGAACTTGTAAGATTCATCTCACACATAAATGGGAAGAATCCTTTTCCAATATTTTTGCAATACAACTATAAATAATGCCAAATCATGGTATAAAAATGATTAATATGTATTATTCAAGTAAAAATACGGTGTGATGTTTTTATCCAGTAAGGGTAGAAAAAAGTTTTCGAACCACTGAACTAAAGGTTCTCATTTGGCGTTAAGATCCAAGCTGATGGCTATTTTTTGTAAACCATCCAATATCGTCATCTTTTATGCACTCAGAATTGTTTTAAAATTATGGCAATCTTTTTTAAATTGCACTGAATGTGTGCCAAAGGTTCGATGGTGACTTTTTTTTGTTAAAAAACTCAAAAAAGTTTTTTATGAACTTCTATCTATTGATGCTTGTATACCGAATTACAGACCCATCCCCGGAATCTCAATAAAAATTAAATATCTTAAACCATTAAGTCCCAATGTTCCCATTTGGGAACATAAGTAATTTCACCTTCGTCTGCTTTTTTCAATGACTTTGAATATAAATCGTCTGCGTTTTTTTAAATATCGTCTGATTTCTATGGGACTTAATGGGTTAATGTAGTTCTAGGGGACAAAACAAAATTTTGAAGTCTTAGTTTCTAACAAAAATAATTAAAAAGTAAATTATCACATAGTATACTTTTGTTCCAATTTTCGCGAATGCTTTATAATATCTTCTTATTTTCGTTTATAGGAGATATTCACGGCCAATTTTCAGATCTCTTGCGATTATTCAGCAGAGGTGGATTTCCTCCTTCTTCTAATTACCTATTTTTGGGCGACTACGTTGACAGGGGACCACACTCCCTGGAAACGATTTGTCTTCTCCTCTGCTACAAAATCAAATACCCAGAAAATTTCTTTCTCCTGCGCGGAAATCATGAGTGCGCAAGCATCAATCGCATATACGGCTTCTACGACGAATGTAATCATCATACTTTAATTTTTACTCTTCACTTTACTCATAAAATCCTTTCCTAGACATGTGAACCTGAGCCCAGCGGGGACCCCGATTTTTCCCGTTCCCTTCGGGGAAGGTTTTAACCCCGTTATCGGGCAATTGATAGAAAATTTGATCGTCGATATTCTGCAAATATATACATTATTTACAAAATCTTTATTATCTTCATTATATTTTTGTAAATATATAAATTATTTACTTTTCACTATGATTTCAAAAATTTGGGTTTGGTTGCACAAAATCTCCTATGAAATAGAAATTTATTTCGTATCACACGGTCTCACTAATCGATGCGTCGTGGAAATCGCCATTTTTTCACTATTCACTGCGTCGTCGAAAAAAAATTGTCGGTGCGTTTCAGCTTCTTTTCCTGTTCCTGATTCTTCTTTCTTCAAAATGGCCTTTCCTTTTCCTCTGATCTATTTTTTCTAATTATTCTCTTTATAGACTTATAAGGCTTTACGAATAGGTTTTAACAAAATTACAAAATACTATCAAAATATATATTTTTAGAATTATATCTTAATGCAACTCTCAATCAGAAATATTGTTTAGTTCCGGTTCAAATATTGTAAACAGTAAACGAAGTAGCTTGAATCTAGAAAAAGTTGAAGAGTTAATTTTTTTTGAGCAAAATAATAAATCATAATGAAAGTTAGCTTAAATAAAAAGGTTTATTTCATCTTTTTGTTTCATGAAATACTTTTATATTTGATCATTGAAAAAGTTATTCCCTGCGGGAAGAGCATCTCCGTGACCCGACCTAAAAATTCACTTCCCGCTGTGCTTTGATGTCAACCCTTTTGCGCAGTTTTGTTTTCAATGAAAAAATGTGCATAACATCCAAAAAAGTAAATGTAATCTTTATTCAAAGTTATTTGTGGGAAACAAATGTTTAAATATATTTAAGGTTTTCTTTTTAAAGACCGATTTTCTTCAAATAGTTTTGAGAATTTTTGTCAATACATAATCTTTTACAATTCCCTCAATACTTAAGTTTCATTTTTGGTTCCTGTACTATCCATATTCAATTTAAATGAATAGAATCTTCATTAATTGCCTCATTGCTAATTAATATTTTCAAATATGATGGGGAGGGGGTGATTCAAACATTGATTTATGAAATCTAACCATTATTATTATTCCTTAACTTGTATCACTTCATTATTACTCTTAATCAAATTCATTTTTTGAACAAAACAAGAGTTTTGTAGTGAATTTTCACCGTAAAAATTCAAATTAAAACTAGTTCATGTTTAACAAATCCAATTACCATAAAAAAAATTAAACACCGTAACGTCTTATAAGAACAGAACGCAGATGTTTGCAAATTTTGGCAGCCAAATTTTATATCAATTTTAAATTCAAAAATTTTTGATGAATGCATTTTTTATATAAGTTATGTAAAAATATTTTTAAAGTGACCTCAAAAATGAAATTATTATTATGGTGGAGGCGTTAGTGCTACAATGGTGAAAGAGAAAATAAACAATTCAGAGCTATAGTTCTGCGCCATTCCCAAATTATTAAGGACGGTTTATACGTAGCAACAGCAGTCATTTTGTGAATTAAAGCTAAGTAGTAAAAAAAGTTAGTCTAAAGAAAATAAAAATTTACTTCATATTATGTACTAGAACACTCTATTATATAAGAAAATCTAATATCTCAGTCTCTGCAGATTTTCTGAAATTCTCCACGTATAATTTCACATACTAACATCTTTCCTCATATACCAAATTAACTGATTTAACAGTTTAGAGATCTAATTCGAAAATTGTTGACTTTACAAAAAATTTTAATACAAATCTTCTGCTTTACATTAGATATCGTCTGATTAATCTGTTCTTTGAGCAGTTAATATAAAACTACCTAAAATTAAGAAATCTGCGTCCTATAACTTGAACTATGGGGTTATTTGGTTAAAAGTTATGGTTGGTCGCCACTCAAAAGCCATTTTACACATTTGATCGAAAAGAGTTATTTCTCTTCCCACGTTCTTACTTTGTGTGAGTGAATGTAGGTCAGTGCAGATTCACTGTGCTGAACTTTCCATAATAAGCATCTATTCCAAAATTGTTAAGTGCATATTTTGTAGTTTTGAACCAACGAGTGTAAATGGGAGAACATTAGGCTACATAGCAAAAGCAGAGTTAGTTAATGACTAAATACTATTGATTTATGCTTTAATAATTTATCGTAGGCCACGCTGAAAGGGTGTGCAGTTTACTATAGCAAAGAATGACATCGCTAAAAACAAGTCAAGAGTATAATATAATCGTGAGTTTGCTAAATATATGTATTTCTAACATTTTCTGATATGTATCCCTTATCGCTCAATTTCATGTTGTGTGACGTGGATATATATATTTCTATATCTATGTGTTATAAGATTCAAATGCGCCAATATGGGTTTGGAAAGTTCGCTTAGGATTGTATCTTTTTCTTAACTTTAAAATGTAGCAAAGGTGAACGAGTGTAGGGCACTTGCAAACTGGACATTTGCCTAAATATATGTAAAAAAGGACTCAAATATCCATCTACGCAATTAACTGTTTAAAATTTAACCAGCTAATTAACAATTTAACTAAGTACTAACTAACTAATTATCTTAATCCTGTGAATATCTAACTTATGAATATTTTATGGAATAAATCAAAAATGATATTTAAATGCTTGAGCAAATGCTCTTTTCTATATTTATTAACTGGACAAATATGCAGCTTGATGACCGGTAATTTGACTTGCTGCAATTTAATCCATCATAATTTATAAGCTTTTTCACCCCTGAAAATCAAAAGATTTATATCGTTGTCTCAAAACACTCGCACACATGTGTATAAACAAATATCGAAGAAATATCATATTTAGATTTATGGTTTCCAACCCTGCGGTTGGCAATGAATTTTCTTTGTAGATCCAAGATAGAGTTAACATCTAGCTGTTAGCCAATCATCTTATTAAAGTAAGAGATTATTTGAGTGTATATTAATCTAAATCTGAAAGAAAACAACTATGCATGCCCTGTCTCATAAAACAAATACATGTTTTGAACAAGGTGTACACAAATGCATAATTCTATTTATATTGAACCGTAAATCTATTTCATGAAATCATGATATTAAGGATTTTGTCTCGTATTCTCGTGGAGTTGATGATGACGTTGAAATATGGAGTCACCATTAGAAGAAGGTTGGGAACGCTAGAAGATCAATTTGCTAATAAATTGTTGTCCACCTTTTTGAAAAGTCCCCACTACTTTTGAGTTCAATATGTCTGTAAATAGCTAAGCAAAGTAGATCTTGTCTTCCATCCATGGGTAATATACATGAGGTGGATTTATAAGTCGTCTTATAGGATCCATGAAAAAAGGAAAGGGGCCTATGAATATTTATATTAACGCTTTCAGGCACAATTCGTCATCAGTGTGACCAGAAAAATAAAATAGCCTGTTCTAAGTTATAGCAAAATATGTCAGTCTCAAAATTATTTCTGTTGAAGAGATGATGAGCGAATCACTAAAAGTGTTAGTAATATCCTAAATAAATAACTTGTTTTATTCGTATAATCTTTATTTGATATTACAGTATGTTCATTTGATTCTTGTTGTAGGCAAGAGAAGATATTCTGTCAAGTTATGGAAAACTTTCACCGACTGCTTCAATTGTTTGCCTATTGCAGCGATTATAGATGAAAAAATTTTTTGTTGCCATGGAGGTATATTTAATTATCATTATTCATTGAATATGAATGCGTACAACATCTATTCTCAAAGTCACAAGATGTCTTTACTGGTAAAGACGAGTTGTGCTTACTTAATAAGATTAAGTAAAGTATAGGTATCTTGGAGGGCTTTCATTGACAAGACATAGTTCAGTCGCTTCTTATCTTACTATGGGGGTGAAAGGTTTGATGCTGAATCGAACCCAAGACTTTGTGATGTAGTGTTCACTTTTAAGGCTTGGTAAAAAAATTTTTATATAATAATTTCATTTTTGAGGTCACTTTAAAAATATTTTTACATAACTTATATAAAAAAAGATAAAAATTTGAGCCATTTTATTTCAGGCCAAGCAGACGATTATGACTAATCCCTATTGAATTCCATTGAAAATTTAATTTCGTCTGCGTTCCTCTATGGAACGATAACCCAGAAGATATAATTTAAGATATATGTGTATTTTTAAATCATCGTTATATAGGATTTCTTATTTTCTTATTTAATTTCCTCATATCACCCCAGAGAAAGATTAAAAAATAGTTGATTGCCGGGAAAGCGAGAACTAATAATAATTATTCCCTTAAGTTCTTAGAAAATAAACAAACAAAAATTCAGGAACACTAGTGCTAACCAAAAACTATCTGAAATATCTATACTTCTGTATAACTCACATTATGTAGGCAGGGGATTGTTTCTCATATAATTGCATTATTTAGTGATATGCCTGAAATATCTATACCTCTGTGCTACTTTTATTTGTGTTGATATTTACGAGTGTCTTGCAAAGAAATTTAAAATTAGGCGACGAGCCGAATAAAAATTGTCTTTTTTGACTGACTGCTTACGCTGATAAATGAGATGGCGTACTCATGGGAGCGAAGAACAACTCTCTAATAGCGTATATGATGTACTTATCAAGTATACAAACAATTTGCATTAAATTCTTAGTCCAAGCTCCACTTCTGTTATACCCATGTCAGCATGTTTCTATTTTTTGTTTTAATATAATTGTTAACCAATGATTCAATTAAGGATTTTAACCGGCTAACAACCAAATTTATCAGAGGATATCTAATGTAAAGCACAAGATTTGTATTAAAAAGCATTTAAAAACGCAGACTATTCATATTGTTGAAGACATTGTTTGAAGTGTACTAAAACTATTGTGTCGTCTGTGAGGCGTTGGAGAGTAATTGCATCAAGCATATTTGACGTATGGGCTATGGGCAATGATTTTATTGTAAGTATCACCTCTATACTAGATACCCACATAATGAACATTTAGAAAATTCCATGCCATGTTTTCAATGGACGAAACTTTTGGGATAAAGGATTTCACAAAGCAAGCTTTACAATTCTTGTCATGTTATGATTTCCACTGCTTCATCAACATAATACATAAACAGCGCGGATACATAAAGATTTTATTGAATTGAGATTTGTTATCATTTTAGACTTACAATGATAGTGCTGATCTGGTTAAAAATATACAGTGTACCCCGATTAACCGCCATCTTTGTGACATGTCATTAACCGGTGGTATATCGGGGGTGTCATAATGTAGCCGCCTTAATCGTGTTAGGTGGTATCATGACGCATATAATGAATTAGAGAAAATAAAAAAAATACAATGTACTGAGAATTTTATTCAAACCGTCATTTATTACTTGGAGAAATAATCCATCAATGTTTCATGTTTACACTTGGAACATGCAACCTATTTGAAACGTTTTTCCAGCTCTTGAAAAATCATTAAATCATTTTCAGTCATGCACTCTTACGATTCAATAAAATCCCGAAAAACACCAAGGGCGGCTTTGACGTCTTTCACTACTGGTTTTTGGTTTTAGTGCAGGCTCTTCCTCGTCGTCACTTTCCTCCAATGGTGCTGGTTTGACACAGTCAATAATCTCTTGGTCTGTCATCTCGGGAAATGTCTTCTGTGAATTGTCTATGGAGACGAGTTCATCTGAGGACATCGCAAGAGTGGAGTCGATGTCCAGTTCTTTGAATAAGTTCTTCTAGGGGGTGTCATGATCTTCAGACTGGGACTCGGGGATACGGTTGAACTCACAGATTTTGTAAGGGCAGTGTGCTACCAGCAATTTGCGATTGTGGTAGATATGACAGAGTCGCAGGCTTTTTTTCGTAGCGAATAGCGTCGGCAACAGTGATGTTGTGAGTCCCGTCTGAATCCAACTGCTCGATAATTTGATTGAGTTAGTGTCGGCGAAAATGTGATTTGAAGTTTGTATAATATCGGCATCTAATGGTTGAAGATGACACATTGTTGTTGGTGGAATGAAAGGCACTTTGATGTTGGTCAATTTGACCGGAATAATGTGTGCTGGCGCGTTGTCGATGATGAGCAAAATTGTCGTCGTTGTAGTCTCATCTTCTTGTCAAGGTCCCGAAGCCAGTGAGTAAACACAGTCAACGTCATTCAAGCCTTGTTATTGTAGTCATAATCAACATACAATTTGCGATTAAAGTTCTTGAAACATCTTGGTTTGCTGGCCCGTCGAATAACATATGTTCGTAGTTTTTCAGAACCGTCAGCATTGCGGTGAGTGTCACTGTTATACGGTCCTTCATCTTCTTTGTACCTTTGATTTTGTCATAAGTAGTGAGGGACTTGTCTGGTAGGAGCCGAAAGAATAAACCAAACACATTTTTAAGTTCATAATCTTGTATCACATCAAGAGCACGTTGTAGACCATCAGTTACAAGTTCAAGATCTACACACCCAATTTCATCACAGAGTAACGATGAAGCCAACCATTTGAGTGGGAGAAATCATCAATATTAAGTTTTTCACCCAGTAGTTTGGCCTTATTGCGCAGTAATTCATCAGTGATGATGCTGTTGTTGGCGCGAATGCCACTGAACCAGACAAACAATGCTTCTTCTAAGTCGGCGTGCTTTTCTGTCTTCTGACGTTTAGCCGTGGATTCATCAATGGACAGCCACTTGTCTTTCTGTTGTATGGTGTCACCTATGGTTCTTCTTTTGACATCATCACCCCGCACATGACTAAAGTGAGCAGCAATGGCTTGATGACTAGCTTTTGGGTGTTCTTCATGATATTCCACAACTTCGTGTTTAGGAGATGCAGATATGGCACAACGCTTTCTTTTACGTCACAGTTTTTCCATATTGAAGAATGATATTGAACTCAAACAAAATGACAGTTTAATATGACGATATTTTCTTTATGTTTTAGGTCGATGATTAATGATGATTATGATATGACGCTTGTAAAATGTACAGCATATTGCATGTTTTATCCATAATAACCATCTTCTAATTGAAAAACAATATTCACACACTCATACAGACAGTAATAAGAAACAATATCTTTATTTGTCCATAACTGTCCACTCATGAATCTCCATTACAATTGAAGACATTCGCATGATGAATACAGGGGTGTATGTCAGGTAAACATACTCGCAAGACATGACGCCACTGGCACTGCTAGGCAACGAAATGTAATCATTCAGGCTGTATAATTTGCCAGCGAGCCATGGCGTGTGATCGGGGGACAGTTGGGGGGGCATTATATCGGGGGAATTATAATGGTGGAAAATTGGGTCTACATAATCTTATGGCGGTAGGCGGTAATGCCCTATACTTAACTATACTATACTATACTTAACTATACTTTGGTAATGCCGAGTACTGTATACAGAAAATCCTGCATTAGTGAAAGCCTTTATATAATAAATACCTTTTTTGCGCCTATTTGGAGAAGTTTCAATGTATATTGAGTATTATTTCGATTTATGTTTGATGCACAATCGTCACTGTATATTTAGAAACTGAATTTATTTTTATGATCGAGTTTAACACCAATCAGATTTGAATACATCTTTAACTTAAATTAGTAATGACAAATGAGACTAAGTGTATCATCACTTTTACATTAGACATATCATCCTTCTTGTCTCTAGAAGGATGCAGCTTCATGATCCATTTTTCTTTCCAAAGGCAGTCTAAGTCAAATTCGCATATTTTACTAAATTAGATATTGATTCGTTATTTCTTAATAATCTTTTATCAAGGTCATATTTAAAAAATGTTATCATACTTTTTCCAGTGCTGAAGAAACATTAAATTTTTTCTTACTGAATAAAACAACTCTTAAGCTTTAACATTCGAATGAAAATTATATTTCTTTTTTTTAATTACAAAAGATTTTTATCTTCAATAAAAATATTATTAGAATTTTTATTTTTCAGACACGCAGTAAAGTCAAATACAAATACTGGGTCAAACAAAATAAAATATATACAAATATTTCCTATTCCAGGTTCCAAAGATGGAAACAAAATTTTTAGCTTTGCATCATCCTTTTTCAAGGGAAATTATTAAAATTCTTTATCGTTTCATTCATGCTCATTTTATCTTCAAATGATTCAAAAATATTTAGCGATTAGTTCACACTTTTATAAGTAAAGAAACAGAATCAACAAATACACAATGCAGATGCACATTATTGCACACACCCACAATCCACAAATTCCTTTTAACATAAAAAGTACTAAAAAAATGCAGAATATAGGAAGCAAAAAGATTTCACAGAGAATAAATTTGTGGATAAGAATATCGGACAGAGCAGCATAGGATTTAAAACAGGATTGTCACGATTCGGCGTTGAAGATTTTAAAGAAATAGGAGTCGGATTTTTCAAGTGTTTTAAATGATGAAAAAAACTGCTTTTGTAAGCATACGGAGTAACCCTTTTTGGTCTTAAAATTTTTAAATATTTTGAGTTGCAATCGCCTTTTTGAACGTGTTGATGTCAGATATTTTCGCCCCGACTCTTCAACTCTGGTTAAAAATATAATTGAGAAATGATAATATAAAAAAAAGACTTTTGATTGGACCTTCAATAACAAATAATAATCATTAGTTATGGAGTTTTCCAATTGTGTTTATCTCTAATATTGAAGAAAATATACAACTACACGCCTCACTCTTAAAAATGTCAGTCTTCATCTCGTTGATGAATGTTTACAACTTTTCTGTTCTATCATGTAAAATTTTCGAAGTCTTTAATCTCCTTTCAGATTCAATACAACAGGTTCTACTGTACATTGTGTATATGGCAGTAAGGTCATATCCTAAAGGTTTTACTATATATTATATATATAAAGTTGTGTTCATTTTGTAAATCTTTGTTCTCTCCCTCTTGCTTCCATGTCCTCGTAAATGTTTTTACCTCGAAATATAAACGCAAATAAATTAAATTTGTATCTAAATACATGAATGTATTTGATCGACCACACCTAGTATTTCAATGATATAAAAAAGCTTGATATAAAAAAACAATTTTTGATCATTATTATTTCTCGTTATAATAGTGAAGTGTTTGTTCATATGAGAAAACTGGTGGGCTTATTTATTACAAATATTGAATAATTAAAAAAACGCTTTACATATATCTTTACACCAAATATATATATTCAGCCTTTGAGGGTCAGTGTCCCAAAAAATGAAAAACTGGATTAAAAAAGAGAACAGATTTTTTTAATTCTGATCTTAATGCGCTAAACCCCTTTTTATGATACAAGTTCTTCACACTATTGAGTTGATATCGAATGATTTTTCCTATAAGCTAAAACACTTGCCCAAATGTTAATGATGACGAAATTTTATGAATCACACTAATTAGAAAAGGTGGAGTCAGAAATTTTTGAATGGGCCTCACTTTTCAGGAGAACTCAAACAATATGTAAGATTCGAAATGAAGATAAAAATTTGTTCAGCAAATAAAATTAACAAATTAAAAGATTTATATAATATCTTACTAGCGCATAAATCAAAATTTTGTGCAGATATCGCATTTTTGACCCTTGCATTTGACCATAGAACCTCTAAAATAGCTCTTTCCCCTATACTAAAATCGGCGTCAGTTACTTTTTAGATTGTAACTTGAAATGTAAGTCTTAAAATTAGTAATTTTATATTTAGTATTAAATATATTTATATTTATTAATTTAGTATTTAGTCAATATATTTAGTAATATATTGACTAAATTTTGATCTATGCGCACTTGTAGACAAAATATATTTTATTTTGCGCTCAAATGTTTTCCCGTAGGTTTACAATCGATGCTTGCAACATATTTGCAAAGGATTTAGCTCCAAAAAATTTTTTTTATTTTTGTACTTGGATATCCTCTAAATCGGCAGAGTGGTCCTAAGAAAGTTGTTACCAGAGATCTGCAATATAGGTTTTATATTATATTAAACTGACCCGATTTTTTTTGCTCTATCCGAACCGCACCCGAATAAAATTAAAATTCTCAACCCGTCAATTAGCATTTTCAGTGCCCGAATCTTGCAGATCTCGTATTTATCAGAAGCGATTTCACCACCATGAATTAATTATATATCTGTAAGCTGTGTGAATTTCAAGATGACATTTGTGCTTTTTCTACATCTATTTCATTCTCCTAAAATACATAATAATTTAAGAAAAGCTATCATTCTATAATAAAATTAACTTTTAATTCAGCATTTGTCATTAAATTACTAATTAAATGAAACGATAAAAATGGAATGCTACTGGTATCCGAACCGAAGCCGAATAAAATTTAAATTTTAAACCCGTGTCCGACCGACCCGATAAAGATTTTTGACGCCCGAACTAACGGACCTGAATTTTGCAGATCTGTGAGTCGCTCCCTTCCATGTTTCGACCTAAATAACCAATCAAAACAGTTAATCAAGCTACTTTAAATTTATTGGATACTTTAAAATTAATATTTAGTAAATATGTTTTGTTAATAAAAGAAAATATAAACTACAAGCCTCACTCTTAAAAATGTCAGTCTTCATCTCGTTGATGAATGTTTTCAACTTTTCTGTTCTATCGTAAAATTTTTGAAGTCTTTAATCTCTTTCAGATTCAATACAACTAAGCAGTAAGTACATCTATGGCAGTAAGGTAGATGGTCGTATCTTAAAGGTTTTACTATATATTATATATTTAAAGTTGTGGTCTTTTTTTTATCACGGAAGTCATATGCTAACTCTTTGTTCTGATTGGATGCAATTTTTGAATTATTAACCAAAATTTTTTTTGCAAGTATCGAATCTACTATTTTGATTCAATTAATTCTACGTATCAACTATCAAGGTTATTTCTTCAGACGAAATATATAATATAGATACAAGAAACATGAGTTATTGGTTATAGTTAATTATTATTTTTTTATTTTGCATTAATAATAATGAATGTCAAACACATTTTAAGGTTTATCTCCAGATCTGCAAAATATGGAACAAATTAAACGAATAAGTCGTCCAACAGACGTTCCTGATACAGGTAAACACTCTTTCAGCCATCTTTCTAACGTAAAATGTCACTAAACGCTCGCCTTCTCTTTTTTCCATAGGATTACTCTGTGATTTGATGTGGTCAGATCCAGACAAAGATATTGAAGGGTGGGGAGAAAATGACAGGGGCGTTTCTTTCACATTTGGTCCAGATGTTGTAAGCAAATTTTTACATCGTCACGATCTCGATCTCGTCTGCCGCGCTCATCAAGTTTCATTTTATACCTATTATATCAATTTTATTAAAACTCTCGACTTTTAGACCTTTCAACTTTAGGAATTTTATTATTATTATTATTAATCAACGAAAAAGTTAATGTCATTCCCATGGATCTGCAGTTATGAAATTGTACGCTTCTTTTAAAGGAATTGTGGGGTGTTTTCATCGAGAAAGCATACGCTAACTTCTAGTATCAAACTAAGAATGTTTGATGCTGGATTCAAATCGAAGAGCTTATATTACCAAAGGGAAGCTACTAGATAAGTGCTTCACAAACTTTCTAATAGCGCGAACATGCTGTAACAAAGTCTGATATAAGGTTGTTATATCAAAATTATCAATACAATAACAAATTGTGATATAATTTTGTTTTTGAGGTCAAAATTAAAAGTTTATTATGGAAATTTAAGTATTGTAACGTAAAAGAAGAATATATTCAACTATATCTTCTTTAAGTTTCAATCTCTTATTTTTTAAAATGTATTTTTATTCGTTAAGCACTAACTTGACGAATAACCAGTCAGTAATGATATAACAATATCAGCCAATCTTTCCAAACTACCATTTTATTCAGTCAGCATTGAAAAAGATCTTCGGTTCAAATTTTCAAACTTGCTTTCTTTTTCTCTTAAAATCTATGACCCTGTGTTTCATTGCAAATGGTGATTGCTTTATTGCCTTTGTTTTAGCTGAAAAAAGTAAGATCCAAATCATCCACTAATGCATTAATATATAATGGTTCAGCGAATGTAGATGTGACTGACATCAATCATACCCACATCTGATACAGCTCGTGTGTAGTGTGTGTTCACATGTCTGTGTAAGTCTGGTAAAATAAATTTTATCAAAATAGCTATCTTATCGTACGGTAATTTCGAAATGTAACGTCCCGTATGGCACCAATGTGAACCTTAGACCCTTTATTTTCGATCTAGCGAGACCTTCGCATGAAAACCATTTAATTTTCTTTTCGCACCCCCCCCCCCCCCCCTCTAAAGACATGTATTCCTGCTTTGATTCATGATTCAATAATAAGGAAGTCACTGACCGACTTTAAGAACCACTAACTAGACAGCCAAGTTCTAACTAATCTCACCAATGCTCTGTAAACAATCTATCTCTAAGCTAGATAGTAAAATTTTAACTCTTTCCAATAATGAAAAAATTGAAATACATCGTATGTAGGCAAATTTCTTATATGTGTTTTGATGCTTTCAGAGCTTTGCCAAGCTCGTAATTATGTCTTTAAAAATAGACCCTCAATTTTTTAGTTGACTTACTCTTATACTAATACTAAATGAGGCATGATATGTCATTAGCGACACATTGCTCTTAGTTTTCATTGGTTGTGGAGTCATAGGAAGAATACTTAAAAACTTGATAAATTTAAGGACAACTCTTCACTTCTGACTTCGACTGAAAAAGGCACGCCATATACTTACACAAATTAAGCAGCTTCTTTTCTCACTATTTAAAATACTTTAAAAAACCCGACTCCTACTTTCTAAATTTTATTAAATACCGACTCCGATACCACACACCTTTTGTGGTGCTTAAATTTTGAAGATTGTTTGTTTCATTTTTTCAATGATACATAACTTTTCAGGTTGTTGAAGATGGCTATGAGTTCTTTTCTAAGCGACAATTAGTAACGCTATTTTCCGCTCCAAATTATTGCGGTGAATTTGATAATGCAGGTGGAATGATGACAGTTGATGAAACACTCATGTGCTCCTTTCAAGTATGGACAGTATATTTTTAATGAAATCACTAAATTTTAAAAGTAATACGAATTTATCAGCAAGATGGGTGGAGAGCGACTAATCTCCTTGCTCCCTGTATTCTAATAATTTGGGCCTAGAGCAGAATTTTAGCTCTTATAATTTTCTCCTTCCAATAACTGCTACATCATAAAAATATCGAAATTTTAGATTAATTGAGAGCTCGTAATCTAATCATCTCAAAAAGGGGGTGATTTTTTTGTTTTATTTACGATATCTTAACGTGCGTGAGGAACCCCCTAATTTTTGTGGCTTAAATTTTAAAAAGGTTTTGAAAGGATTACTATCATAAGGAGAATATACATATATCATCTTCACAAGTTTAATCAAAAATTTCCTTTTTAAAGCATATAAACCATATTACGTTTAAATAACAATTGGCAATGCCTAAGATTGTGTCTCTGTTGAATTTCCATTACTATCCATGTATAATAAATTCCTAAAAAATTTGACAAAAAGGCTCCTTAATTACGTTAAAATGCTGTACTCTCAAAATTTTGTATCAATATTTTTATTTTTATAAAAAAATTTATCAGCATTTTTTTGCACATTTCAACTTGACAAGAGAAAACCATTTAGGTGTGTATGCGATGTATTTCAAAACATGAAAGGATAAACGAAAGACGAAAAATATAAACCGACACGAAACTCTTGCAGGGAATAATTCATAAAATAAAATACATTCCTGTTTAGTTATTATTTTATCATCAGAAAATTGGCCGATATTGATCTTGGTGTTTAATTTGCTTATATAATACAGGCAGTGTGTTAACCAGAAATTTCTGATTGGTCGTCATATCAGGATTCGGAAATGAAGCTGATTGGGTGTATGAAGGAATAGCATGCAGCCCAAATAGAAATTAAAATTCTTTAATTTATTGTATATTTATATTATCTATTGCAAATCTTTATTATATAAACAGATACAGAAATATTACCTTCTTTTTTCTCACATTCAAAAATCTTTTTAAATCTCAATTGGGAAAATGCACTGCTAGCCTCAATTGGAAAGAGGCCGTCTGATGGCTAGTATAAAGTCTACTTAACGCCCTGACAGGGTAATTCACAATTTGCGATACATAGGAATTTTTGTATAACATAAATTATAAGAACAATGTATTTATGTAACAAGCTCCATGTGGTTACCATTATTTTTTCAAAGAAAGCGAGAAAATGTCTGCAGTTGGGCTAGTTTTGGGAGTGTGGGCTCTTGATCCAGTTGGTTTGGTTTAAATTCTCTATCGTGGCTATTCATACCATCTGTCCATTTATGGAAATCATTCTTTCTTTGGATGCGATACCTACAACTGAAGAAAATGTAATTTTTGGTTATCATCTTAGCAGGACACACTGATTTGCAATTACACGGAGGACATACAGTAATGGAGAAAAAAACACATAACTTAAAAATACCCTTTTTACAAAGCAATCTCAATTTTTTTCATAAAAGTTGTTAATATTGTTATTAAACTTTAGATTCTTTTGGGTATCCAGTTTGATTTTTAAGAAGGCAGTGACGTTTTTTTTATTTCAAGAGTTTAAAAAACATACTAGTTCCTCTGCCATTCATAATAGTTGAATGATTTGTTGAATTTACATCTAGTTCAGATACCTCAGATGTTTTCAGAGTCGAGAGCTGTCTTGAAGGAGTGAAACAGAAGAAGTTTATGCTGAAGAAGAAAATTTTCTGACAGCCCCTGATGGAACAGTTTTTTCTGGGAGCCTCGACAGTCTTCAAGAGGTAGAGCTCAAGCAAGAAATTGTAGAGACGTTTATTCCCGCCCAAGTGGACAATATACAATGAAGCGAAAAACTTGAAAAAAACATTGACTCGTTTTTCGACCCTCCCTTAATTTCTCATGTTTTTGAAATGAACGAAAAAGGGGGGGGGGGGGTGAAAATTACAATTAGGCTAGTTTTTCTTTTTCTATTTTTAAAATATGAAGTAATCTGTAAAGGGGCTAAATAAATATTTATTTGATTTAGGAAAGCAGCTCTCGAGTAGCTAGGGTTAAAAATTTGTTATCCGCGATTTGCTTGCCTATTTCGGAAGTCAAATTTTTCGGGGCAAGCAAGAGACCAAAGAATTACAACAAAAGTTCTTTTTTGCGCGCTGCAATCAGAAGAAGAATGTTTTTATTTATAAAGATTTTTATGACGTTAGAAGTAGAAATTATTTAGACAAAATATTAGCTGTAAGGTATTTTTTCAAAAAATGTCATAAATTTTGGACCCTACTTGATGCAGTAACCATAGATTAACAATTAGTCAAGTTTCGTTGTGGACTGAAAGTTAACGGCCCTAAAAACCTAGATATTACGGAAAGTTTACCATCTAAATTATTATAGTACATTTTACGTTGTGAAGCTCCAAATTTATATTCCAGGAATGTTGGACAAAAACTACTTTTCAAGTGATAGAAACTAGTGAACTGCCATCGGGTTGCGGTATTTATTTAGATAGATTTTTTACATCGCATACTTTGGGAGAATGGGCCCTTTCCAAAAATTTGACAATTTTTGGGACAATAAATGCAATACATCGATGTGTGCCTTATATTTTGAAACCGAACTATCGTACACTAAATTTAAATGAAACCGAAAGTAGAATTGTGTACTCAAACTGTTCATCACCTTCTATTTATATCCCTGAGAGAGGCTAAGAAAATTTTTAAAGAAGTTTATGTTTTGTCTTCTCAATACAATGGAACCGTTTCTATTACATCGCATAAAAAACCCGAAAGCTTGATTTCATATAACAAATATAAAAGTGGAGTAGATTGTTTCAATTGAATGGCTAGGGATTTTACTTGTTACAAGTCAAGTAGGCGATGGACAGTTGCGGCATTCTTTAACAATTTAGATATAGCTGCATACAATACATGTGTCATATATAGGCACATTGTCCTGAAGATGCTGTATCTATTCATCAAGGAGGTAGAAAAATCTCTTTGTATCCAAAAAACGTATCCATATTTCTTTGAGCATTCACGCAAATATACGCCAACTTTCAAGGCCCATCAAAAACCTTCTTTTTTACTATGATTTTTCTCCAGCACTACAAAAGTTCATGTGAAAAAAACATTCCTTTCTTGTTTGTTCTTTTTGTAATTCTAATTTTGTCAACTTAATTTATCATTTTAACGTCATTGCCGTTACCTCTATTTCCATTTTTCTTATAATTATGCTCAGACACGTAGCCAGCTATGGGGCACTTGGGGCCGGGCCCCTCTATCTATGTTATGGGCTCCACCATCAAAAATTTAAATTTACAAATCAAAATGAAATAATAAATTAAATTTTGACTCTAGGCTTATACTAACAATATAAAGTAAATAAAGAAAAATTATTGATATCATTGACGGCAACGATCAAACTGTTAATTTTGTAAGATGGACCTTCTACCTGTAATAAGAAAGCAGATTTAAAATAAAAAATTTCTCTTTTCTATGAGAAACAAAGATAAGAAATATTAACCATGATAAAATCTAAAACCTTAACAAAGAAATAGGACACAAGTAGAGAAAGGAGCTTATAAACACAAAGAGCAGAGTTCTTATAAGCAGCATTTGATGCTTTAATTTTAGACAAAGCCAGTAGGTAAGCATGTATATTAGTGCCCCATTTGGCCCCTCCAAAAATAAATTTCTGGCTACGTTACTGATTATACTTATCAAATGTTTATTTTTTTGATGGATAACTTTTTATATATGATATTGCGAATTTTAAAAAATAACTTCGATGGAATATCATTTTTGAATTTTCAGATTTTTGGTTGAAAACAGTTACTTTGTATTATTCGAATTAAAAAATATAAATTTTTCGAAAAAATATTTTCTATAATAATCGATCAGTGGTATAAAAAACGGGAAGTTCTAACTGTGAAACACTAGTATCAGTCTATAAAATATAGATAAAAATTTACGTACCTTCCTTCTATTTTGTTATATATTTAATTTATTGAGAAAATTGAGTTAAATAAGGCAGCTGGAGTAAAAAGCCCGTGTGTCTTGAGAAGGTTAAGTTAAAAACTCATTCATTAACGATGAGAAAAATCCGACGATATCAAATGTAAAGCAGAATATTTGTATTAAAAAGCATAAACTCAGGCGAATTTATTTTTTTTTTAATAAATTGTTTTTTCCTATGTATGGCGATCTTATCAACTTCGAACAGAAGACAATTTGAAATAATTTTCTTTAAATACTTTGTCATAAGTGCTTTTTTAATACTGTTTTTTTAATAAGAAATGCTTCATGTTTATTCTACCATTTAAAAACTATAAAACTAGTTGAATACATTAAGCAGAGTTCCGAAGTCGGTCGAAAAACATTAGATTCCGACTCCAAAAATCCAACTCCGACTCAAAATACTTGGCCCTTTTTAACCCTTTGAGGACCAAAGTGAGACCGGTGTACCAAGAAATAAAAGTTGTGTTCTTTAAATATATAAGATTGCAATAAAAAGGAAGCAGATGATGATCAGTCTCAAAAATTCTGGCCCTCAAGGGAGGGGTCAAGGACCAGTTTTTTGAAAACGAATCGATGTTTACAAAAATTAAACTTATTTTTTCATTCTTTAAAATACTCCGCAATGTTATTAGATACTTGCATTTAAGAATATATATATATATATATGAATAACGATGCTTTATTTCTTTTTAGATTTTAAAACCATCAGAAAAAAAGACCAAATACGAGTACGTAGGCTTGTTGAAATTAGACGAATCCCTCGCCATTTCTGAACAAGCGAATGAAAATTGAAGACTTAGCATAACTAACACTTTCTATAAAATGACACCTTGTGTTTCTCAACAGTGATATGATAAACATGACTTAATGACATCAAAAATTCTGTACTTATATACTATACAAACTTATATTAGATTATTTGAATTTTTATCTGCTTTTCACTTCATCACAAGACAAAATCATATATATATATATCAAAATAGATGGCTGCTCACAATACAATTATATTTCCTTGTATTTTGAATATACGGAGCGCGTCATCAAATATAATGCACTGTTTTTTGTATCATTATAACAAAAATTTTGTATTTATACTGAATATGTACAAACCTTGTATATTAGATTTGTGAATCTTTATCTGCTTTCCACATCATCTCACTACAAAATCGTATTTAAATATAAATATATATATTCAGAATAGATGGTTACAGTTATATTCCATTGTATTTTGAATACACGGAGAGCGCCATCGAATATAATGCACTGTTTTTTCTCATATTATTTGTGATGAAAGATCAAGTCACATTTTACGAGGTGAATTTTAACGTTTTATCACTCGACACACGTGTTCAAGCGACACACTTTAAATCTCTTAACGTGTATTTCCTTTCTCTTCACTTGTGTACGTGTGAATGTTATGCGTGTGTCTGTTGTGCATGTGTGCGCTATCAAGACGACGTAGCACCACAGTTAATACTCTTTTACAAGTATTTACGTTGACCATAATAAATTTATTCATCGAACTTAATTAATCTCTGATGCAATCCCCACTTTTCCTTTTCATCTTCTCCTTAATATCGACTTAACCTTTTCAGGCACCTGGATCACCATTCGCTGCTCTTAATCGGCCATCCAACACGCCCTTTTGATAAGGGCCAGCGCAGAAAAATACTGTGCATTTGGCCATGCCCAAAACTTTAGAGTACCTGAGACTTTTTAGATACGTACAAGACAAACACGGCTTGTAACTGATATTATTAATCATCATCATCATTGTGCCATATCCATTTGGACGTGGGCAATCATGGAGTGCCAAGTTGTTCGATCTTTCATCTTCCTTCTCATCTCCATTGTGTTGCAACTCTTTCCCAAAGCTTCTTTGAGTCCATCGATAAATTTCTTGCGTGGTCTTCCTCTTCTTCCTTCCATCATTCCGTATGTACAAAGGCTTTCTAATCCATCTTTTCTCTCAATATGGGCAGCAAATGTTAGCTGCCTTCTGTATATTATATTCAAGAGTTCTCTTTTGGTTTCAACTCTCCTTGTACTTCTTCATTTGTAATTTTTTGGGTCCAGCTACCCTTATCAACCTTCTCCATATTTTCATTTCGAACGCTTCCAACTTTTTTTGAGAGTTTTTGCTTATATTCCAGGTTTCGCATTCGTATGTGAGTGTAGATCACATATAGCATTTAACCATTCTTTTCTTCATATTTAATGATAGTTTTGTATTTTTTCAAACTCATTCATCGCACTATTAGCTATTGAAATTCTTTTTATTTCTTTGTCACTCCTTCCATCGGAGGTGATTAAACTCCCTAAATATACAAACTGTTTCACTTGATCAATTATTTTATCGTTGACCTTCATTTCTATCTTTGGATTATTCTCTTTTTTAGTAACTATCATTGATTTTGTTTTCCTGAGATTAATTCTTATTCCCATCGTTTCACTTTGTTTATTAACCTGTCGTATGAGGTGTTGGAGTTTATCCTTGCTATCTGCAATTAATACAGATGAATATTATTAATATTCACTTACAAATAGCACAAAATTTTGCGTATTAGTAATTATCTGGGCTTCAGAAATTTTTGGGCGTTGTTTTCAAGTCAATATAAAAGGCCGCAATTAACAACTATAACTGATTTTTGGCGGAAGCATTAATGATTTTGATAGCAAATCTAACGACGTTACGCTAAGTTTTTAATATATCTTTCATTGAGAATTAGAGAAGAGCTGCACATTAAAAAAGAAGTACTGTCCTAAACACTAAGTTCTCAGTGTCATAATTTCATGAATAAGATATTATTATTATCACAAAAGATTTTTTATCCTACATTATACATTAAACTAAGTTTAGAAGGAGATTGTTACAGCTCTTGAAAAAGAATATGTAGCCTCAAATACCCTCAAGACATTTTTCTAAGCTCTGAGAAGCAAATATGAGAGCAGGTATGTTCATTTGAAAATAGATCGGAAGATTATAGGATGCCCAAAAATTCTAAAAAAAACTAAAAAGAAGGAAAAGCAAAGCATTTTAAATAAAATGTATTGTTTTTGTAGTACAGGATTTTTGGTCAATAACAAAATGGATAATTATGTGGAACTTATTGAGACCTGTTGAAGAGCTATGCCTCGATGGACTGTATATAAGTTGACCTTGAAGGTCTTATATTCTTGGTGCTTTTATTGACAATTTCATAGAGAATATGTTCATGAAAATTTGATTGGAGGCTAACTCGTGGCTTATTCGGCAATTGGATGACAGCAAATCTAGAAAATTGCACATTCTAGCGTGATAAATTTGTCTCAGAGAGTTCACAATATAACGTATATTTTATTTTTGTTTCATATATAAAAATAGTGAGATCTAAACTTTTCTTAACTCAAAAATTTAACCTTGAAGGTCACAGAAGCAAATTTTAAAAGAAATAACGCGCATTTTCTATTCTTTTCCAATAAAATGAGTTTGGAAATAACACTTGTTTGCCAGAAACAAAAACCGTGTTACACAGTGCTATATTATTCAATTTTTTGTCGAGTAATTTTTATTGCAGAATCCATTTAAATACTTTTTTGCTTTATAGCTAGAGAATTAAATTAAGTAAATACGGAGCCGGATTAAATTTCTTTAACTATTACATAAATTTAATGGCTGAAGAAAACTCACACTCATATTCAGAGTTTAGCTAAAAATGTGATTTGATCAAAGATTTTGGTGTTGATTTGCAAGAGATGAGAGGCCAGAGTTATGACATCGCTTCTATGTCTGCAACTTTCAATGGTCTGCAAGTTAGAATATAAGCTATAAATACACTGGCGTATTATGTTCTTTGTGCAGGACGATCTTTAAACTCTGTTGAAACATCAACAGAGTTTAAAATTAAACCTTTTGTTATTAAAACCTTATATTTTTAGTTAGCTTCTTGGTATTCGATGTCTTGCATGAATGTGAGTTTCAATGGTTAATTCTTTGAAAAGCTCTCCTAACACATGTCATCAAACCATAACAAAAGGTTTTCTTAACCTTTTTCTTCCGAATTAGCATTTATAGAAATACAATCTTGAGTACGTTAGAAGTTTACTTACATACTTTAACACTGACAATATATATACATATAAAAATTTAAAGAAAGAAGTAACAAAGTTTGGCCTAGGGCCCTAATGCAAGTAAATCCAGCCCTGAGTATAAGGATTATAAACAAACTACCCTACATTAATTTATTTAGCCTACATTCCAAATAATATGCCAATTTCCTTAATTTAATTGTCGATTAAAAAAGATTTTATTATATAGCATATGACACTAAAATTTTATCCTCATGTATTGGCAGGAATCTAAATTATTTCAATTCTAAACAAAATATAAAGAAACAATTAGTGTCTCTTTATTAGATACTCTAGTTAACACAATAATATTTTTTAATGAATTCGACTTTAAAATTCATGAAACGAAATTTGATATAAAATAGCATTAAGGTGTTTATTGAAGACCAGAATTTTGAAAATTGGTCTGTTTTTTTCAATCGGATAACAGAATTCATTTGATCCCCACCTTAATTTTTAAACCACACACAAGATATTTTGATTTTAGAGTAGATATATATCAAATTTTTTAGTGTCAATTTATAATGTAATTTTTTTTTGAGATTTAAGGTTTAATCTAGTTCTATAACAAATTACTGAACTTCTGCTATTCATGAGATCAATGGTTTAATTTCTAATACCAGATTTTAAACTAAAAATGCTAGACTTTTATCATGAATTACTTTTTCTAATCCAAAATCGATACTTGAAAGATAGCATTTTAAATTTTACACGCTTGACTAACAGTCCACACAAAAGAGCCATAGAAACATCTTGTCAGAACCCAGTCTGAACATGAAAGATTGCTAAGTTTTGTGTGAATAAAAATGAATCAGGTAATCAAAATAATATACGTTAACGAGTTTTAACGCCTTGAGAACGAGAATTTTGAAGATTAATCATCTACTTTTTTTCAATGTAATCTATATTATAATAAGCTAGCGTCTGTGTGTCTGTCTGTGTGTCGCTGGAAGCATTCTGATTGGTTGAAATTATTATATATGTTTTGTGTGTATTTTTATATGGTGTGATGAGTTTATATGTGTGTATGTGTTTGAAGCATTCTGATTGGTTTAAATTATTATATGTTTTGTATGTATTTTTATATGTGTGATGAGTTCATATATCTGTAGTGTGAGGGTTGCTTGAAGCATTCTGATTGGTTGAAATATCTTTTTTTCATATGGTGTAATAGAAAAATACACAGAAAAGATACAATTATTCTAAAAAGTGACCACCATACCATATAACACTATTAGCAACTCAAAATACACATTACCCAGAATCCTATCTTTCGAGCGTAGTCTAAACAAAAAAAAAACTAGCCGGTCCCGTGGTCGTTTTGAACGAAGCGAATTTGAATTAGCAACTCAATATACACACTACCCAGAATCCTATGTTTCGAGCGAAGCGAGAAACGACCACGGGACCGGCTAGTTTTATATATAATAAGCTAGCGTCTGTCTGTCGCTGGAAACATTTTGATTGGTTGAAATTATTTATATATGTTTTGTGTGTGTTTTTATATGGTGTGATGAGTTTGTATGTGTGTATTTGTTTGAAGCATTTTGATTGGTTGAAATTATTATATGTTCTGTGTGTATTTTTATATGTGTGATGAGTTTATATATCTGTAGTCTGAGTGTCGCTTGAAGCATTCTGATTGGTTTAAATATCTTTTTTTTTATATGGTGTAATAGAAAAATACACAGAAAAGATACAACTATGCTAAAAACTGACCACCATACCATATAACACTATTAGCAACTCAAAATACATACTACCAAGAAACCTATGTTTCGAGCGTAGCCTAAACAAAAAAAACTAGCCGGTCCCGTGGTCGTTTCGAGCGAAGCGAATTTGAATTAGCAACTCAATATACACACTACCCAGAATCCTATGTTTCGAGCGCAGCGAGAAACACTGTTTCGAGCGAAGCGAGAAACGACCACGGGACCGGCTAGTTTTATATATAATAAGCTAGCGTGTGTGTGTGTGTCTGTGTGTCGCTGGAAGCATTCTGATTGGTTGAAATTATTTATATATGTTTTGTGTGTGTTTTATATGGTGTGATGAGTTTGTATGTGTGTTTGTCGCTTGAAGCATTTTGATTGGTTGAAATTATTATATGTTTTGTGTGTATTTTTATATGTGTGATGAGTTCATATATCTGTAGTGTGAGTGTCACTTGAAGCATTCTGATTGGTTGAAATATATTTTGTATGTATTTTTATATGGTGTAATAGAAAAATACACAGAAAAGGTACAAATATTCTAAAAACTGATCACCATACCATATAACACTATTAGCAACTCAAAATACACACTACAAGAATCCTATTTTTCAAGTGTAACCTAAACAAAAAAAACTAGCCGGTCCCGTGGTCGTTTTGAGCGAAGCGAATTTGAATTAGCAACTCAATATACACACTACCCAGAATCCTATGTTTCGAGCGCAGCGAGAAACACTGTTTCGAGCGAAGCGAGAAACGACCACGGGACCGGCTAGTTTTATATATTTATTTAAAGCAGATTTCCATTCCTTCGTACACTGGTCAACAAAGGGTTAAAATATCACTTTATTAAGAATTTGTAAAGATAAAAAAATTTATAAATATTTATCACATAATAAAAATATAATCACACCAATATAATAAAATTATAATTTATAAACTTTCCATCACTCCTTCAAAACCATCTTTTTCAAAATGAGTATGATGTCCTGTCTTTAAATTGAACTTTAGACACAGGCTATTTATTAAAATGTAATCTTTTGCTAGTAAGCTCTCATATAACAACGAAACTTTTCTATTACGAACTAGTAATTATGTCTTCTACTCTATGTGCCTGGCTTTGATTGACACTACATAGTTCTGGTACAAATCCAGCATCAAGCCTGTGCTCATAGTTTGATACAAGGGGTGTAGTTGTGCCTTTTTAATAAAAACACCCCCCGTTAGTTTTATTTACTTTTACCAAATGATGTGAGCAAAATTCATTTAACAAACGAATTTAAAAATTAATGATGTAAAAAATGTTCTTATGAGGCTTCATTTTATTCTTTCTATTCGCATATAAAAGTGAATTTTTTGGAATGTGGAGATGTTATTTATAAAAAACAACTAATCAGATATTTGATTCAGTTTCTGTGGTTTATAGCATAATGCAATCTTCGAATTTTTACTGCAAAGAAGAAAAAAATTCAAATTTTTACATACCATTTCAACCTATTAATGTCTCATAGCATAAATCACTTTCGCACAACTACAGTTCAATAAGAAAAAAAGAGTCCAATTTTTTATAACTTTCCAAACAATCGACTTCTTCCCATTTATTTTCAAAGGTGATTTTTCCATCCATAAGGGCACACCTTCCTCTTGACATATGAATTATAGGTTGATTTTTTATCGTATTTTATTTTTCAATTCTCTTTTCCATGTTTCTATATCTTCAGCATTTTTAATATTAATATTTACTTCTTCAAATCTCTTTTCGCCATATAATTCCACGTGGTGCTTGGCCTCCCACGCTTTATAGTTTCTGCGCATACGCGACCATAATGAATAAATTTTTCAATATGCAGACACCCTATAAGAAGCAAAAGCCTTACCTTAAAAGAAATTACCATCTGTACTCCCCACGGTTATTCAATGCTCTACCCAAAACTCTCAATTTAAATCAAGGCTATGTGACATGTTAGGATTAAATGAATGCTGAAAACAAAACTTCATGAATTAGTTTCACCCTATTCCTTTTGTTTATCTTCCATGCATGTATCCTTTCCCCTTTGTTATTTCTTTTTTATTAATCTACTTATTTTGTGTTATTACAACAAAATTTCCATTATTTAAATTAATAAATTTTGTCTTATCTTATCAAAAGGTTATGCTATTAATGAAGTCTTAGTAACAATGACAAAAAATTTTGATATATTATTTTAAATTTATTTATAAATTAAAAAAGAAAGCAATATTTTAATAGAATATTGAATTTGCTAGCAAGTTAAAAACTAGTTTGCGAATAATTTAATAGTTAAGAAATGAATATGGCTGTTCAAAAATTTTTAAGAATTAAACACATCATAAAGATACATATTATTGTTGACAACGTCAGGCTTGAATTGATAAAAAAAAAATAAGGGGTATCTTGCGTTTAAAAGTTCTAACAAATTAATGAACTTCGACACCACAATATTATTAAACTTCATTATCATTGTTATGTATATAGATTGGTCATTTTATAAAATCTTAACATCATACAGAGTAAAATAAAAAAATATACATTTATTTTAAAAAAATAAGTTATATAAAAAGCTATATAATGTTACCTTTTTTTAATTCCTATTAGTGCTTTTTTGCCTTCAAAGAGTAAGCGAGCACAACTCAAGTCTTTAGGCATATGTATATATCTAATTTTCTTACCGTTCAAAAACATATCAGTAAAGCTTTGTTCCCTCTTTAATCGAAAAGAGTGCAATTTTACATCAGATAATGTACAATTTAGAGATGAATCGATATCAATTAGTTTGGCATATATCTTTGATTCATCAATTAAATCAATCTCGATTCTTTTCTCTCTTAGTGAATACAGTGCCAATGAAGCTGACTTTAAAGCTTTTCTTTTGTCAGGATTAGGGTGAAACATACCAAATAGTTTTTATAAATTTAAAGCATAAACTAGAATCGAAAGGTAAAGTTAAAAAATTCTAAAAAATTTTAAAATTAAAAGATTAAATTTGTTTTTACATTTCATTTATGAAATAACAAAGAAATTAGGGCCTGTTTTATATGGTGATAGATATTTATATCAATAAAGGGAACCTTCAATTATTTGAAAATTATAGATAAGACAAAAAAAAACCATATGTTTATATGTTCTTTAATCTTAATCATTATAAGCTTATAAATTTTTTATTTATTATAATAATAAGAAATCATTTGTAGAAGACTTGGAAAAATAAATTACCAAATGTTTGCGTTTATTCAAAAATTTATCCTATCAGTGCCCGCGCTACCTATATAATTTTGGGGCACGTGCCCCCCCCCCCCCCCCCCCCCCCCTAAAATTTTTGGTTTTACCCCATGCACCTTTTAAAGGAAAAATAAATAAGAAAAAATTGTACACAATAATCTTATATAAATGCTGGTGTATGTGTATGTATAATATGAGATTTCTATAGGTTTTTATACAGAAGTACTTCATGCTTTTCAACAAAGTAATATAGGATGTAAAGTAATATAGGAAATAAATTTTTTGCAAATGTGTTTCTTTGCCCCATTTCAGCCCCCCTTGAAATTTAGCTTTAGCGCGGGCACTGTGTTAGATTCTATTTTTGTTTAAAACAGGTAAGGTAAGAAAAAATACTATGATAATATAAGTTCTATGATAAACTAAACCAGAAAAGATGGTATTAACAAGTGTATAAAAGTTTTATTATTTGATTCCTTATTTGCATATTCAAATTTTATTCACGCCTTCTCAGCGACGTTCCATTTACATAATATTTTAATAACATTAATTTTTTAGTATAGGTTGGTTGGTTGGAGATATCAAAGCACTTTCAGCCGTAAGGCTATATGCTCGCATTATGCTTAAGATGGTTAATCACAGCTTTTGTGAATTTGTTTTTAGAGTTGGGAGCCTTAGGGATCGAACCCTTGACCTTCAACTTCTAAGCTGAGAGGTACCCCCTCTCAACAATTGAGGCTCTTTTAGTATAGGAAAAATTTTCTAAAATTTTTTAGTAAAAACTACTTATAAAATTAATTATTCAATGTAGACTTTTCTTTCAAATATTAAAATTAATTTTAATTTAAGATTCATTTATCTATTTTTCCAAATATTTTTTGATAAATGTATATTGTTTAGAGATACTTCTCAAGATCAAAATATTCTCTTTATGAATTTCTTAACCCTACTATTTAGAAAACTTGTCAATAAACGTTAAATACTTATATCTATATATAATTTACCAAGAATCTTTTATTAGAGATTATTCTTTTTCCATTCTTCATGTTATAAGAATTTTTGAAATTTTTTGAAAATTTTTATTTTAAAGAATTTTTTTACATTTTACAATTTTTTTATTTAAATATATAATAAGGTCTGGCAAATTGTCTCCCCGGAGGTCTTGTCAGACCTCTGATATATATATAAAAGGTTATCATGTCAGCCGCTTTCGAGGCCTTATGAAACAGTCTTGTGAATTACTTTTTTTTTAATTCAAATTTGCTTTTTTAATTCATATATATCATTCATTTACCTATTGCAATGATAAATCACATTATTTCCACATAATAAATTCTCGTTTAAGCGAATCTCTATCTATCATAATCTTACAAAAATTTTAGAACATCCCTCCTATGTAAGTCAAAATAAATAGGGGGATTTTAGTATCCAATCTTTAGACTTTTTATTTGGAGTTCAAATCTAGCATAAATAATTTCTTCTAGGAACATATATCCTTAATTTCCATACTATCACTATTATATTGTTATTTTTTTACCATATACGTTTGGAGCAAAATAAAATAATTTCAATCAATAATAAAAAATATATAACACGCATCACAAAAAAAACAAATTGGCATACATATTACAGATATATACAGTGCAAGTTATAATAAACTCCTGCCAATAAACCAATTTTCTTGTATCAATTTTTTACTTATGTTTTTTGAATCCGTTTACAAATCTATGATAATTATTAAAAGTAATAATAACCAAACCCATGTGGTTTTGATGATGGAAGTTTTTGCCGCCAAATTAGATGATATCTTGAAACTTTGTTATTTCAATTTTCGTACCAGTATTTGTAAAGTTGTATTTATATTATTGTTTGAAAATAGAGAACAGAATTGAATAAAAGTAAAATTAGAATGAAAAATATCAGTCTGTAGAAAAATATAAAAAGGCAATCATTTTACTGCTTTACATATTATCCCATAAAACATGAATAAAAGAAAATGAATCACTTTGGAAATTTAATTCACATAACAAACTTGTGTTATTTTTAAAAATATATATACCTGGTATCTCACTTTTCTCGTGTATTAAATATAATTTTTGGAATTGGTTGAAAATGATTGACTTTTAGGCTATCATATAAAAAATCTGAGCAGTTAATTTGAATAGTCAAAAATTATTCAAGAAATGTTCATTGGTTCAAAAATCTTTGTTCAATAATATCAAAATTTTGCGTACTACTCCCTACGATAACAAAAAGAAACCATTACTTTTTAAATATATTATATTTCATTTTCTTCTTCCTTTCTTCAATAAATAACTAAGTAACTAATGCACTTTACGAATTAACTTAAATGACTGTAAAACGGCATAACAAACAAGTTAATAAATGGGTAAGTAACCAACTTAGACCTTGCTAACTAATTGACTAGTTAATATTTTGAATGACAGGCGTCACATTCCCTGCTATGCAGGATATTTGTGCCCAAATTTCCCATTTTATAATCATCGATCTCTAAAAGGGCGGGCCTAGAGTGTGGGATGCATCGCTTCCAATCAATCAAAGAGAGAAAATTGAATAATAAAATTTTAATTTTATATCGGCATAATGCTTATTAATTGTGATAAATCATTAATTTATTTATATGCAGGAAAAAATTTTAAATTTGAACAAACATTATTTAGCACTCGTGCATATAATTTTCAATTTACTATTTTTAATTTCAAAACATTTATTTTTTTATTTGTCAGTATCGCATCGAAGGGAAGAATAATCATCTTACATAGTTAAACAAATGGTAAAGATTTGTCACGATCGCGAATCGAACCGAGAGCAACAGGATCGATGCCCTACGATCCCACCACTAACCCATCTGCACACAAATTTCTCAACTTCTCGAAAAAAATTTTTTTTTCAGAAAAACACAACAAAAGAGCTTATTATTATTATTATTATTATTATTATGGAATTTTAACTTTTTATTAATTATTTTGCCTAATTATTGCCACAAAAGGAAAGCTTATATAATTCTTATAATTAGCAGTATATCCCTTAATATAGTATACTCACATTATATGAATAAAGATTGATCTATTCGCTATATAACTGTTTTAGACCATAAATTTCTAGATGTTCGACTGATCTTGAATCATTGAGGATCGGTGTTCTTCAAAAAGTCCAAAGAACTTTTCCTCTGAAAAGAGTTCAAGGGTTTGGAAGTAATTTTCCTGACTAAAACGCCTAATGATAATAATCATCGCCAATTAGAAGGTCAACGCTACACAGAATAATTAGCGTTGAGAAGGAATTTATCTGTCACGTTACTTTTTATTAAAGGAGTCAACTCTCATTACGTCAACCCTCTTAGTTGGTTGAAAGTTTTGCAGTAGCGCATGCTCAATTTAATTAAAAAAATGAACGATTACTTCAGCAATAATTGCACTCAGAGAGAGAGAGAGAGAAAGAGAGACTAGAGAGAGAGCATTTCTCATCAAGTGAACAATCTGCCCACAACAGTACACACAAACTTCATTTAAAATCTTTGAAAGGTTCCTTCAATTATGCTGCACATCTCCTCTCGTAATACGCTCTGCCATTTTAAATGATTTGATATAACATGTCTCGCTATATTACCCACTTAATTCCCTAATTGTTCCATTATTATTAGCTGCATTGAAAGGCAAATAAAGCAAAGAAAACACACAAGGAGGTTTTTCCAGAAACAAAAAATGACAACATTGCGTATGCATGTGTGCGCATATATGTACAAAGGCTTCCCTTACTTACACTAAATTGTTTAGGCAATTACATTATCTTTTATATTCTCTATATATAGCATATTCATAATATATATATATATATATACGATAACATACATTAAATTTCCTTTATAGCGAATGATTGTTATACTCAATTATTATTCTGTTCCTTTTTTCATTATATACCTTGAAAAAAACTTTATTTTCCATTTTCACACACAGACAAGCGTATATCATACACATATATGCCATGATACACGCATATAATAGACAGGAGTGATGGATTTAGCTAAAAAAATTAAAGGTTATGCTTCTGGTTTTCTAACTGATCTTTAATATTCTTTATAAAAGATTTATAAAAATTGAACAAAAAGTGAAAATATACATTGATATTATACATATCTACATCATTTTTTGGTCTGTTCACTTCAATTTTAGCTTTTTGGATGTTATTTTTCTATCGACCAATGTATTTTTAAACAAAATAAAATTAAATATATAGAATCGAAAATAGATAAAAGAGATCAAAAATTGAAATAAAATAAGGAAATCGATTATTTTTGTATAAAAAATTGTCAGAAAAATATAAAGCTTACAAAAGTTTTTAAGGCTCACCTATAATCATGGCAGTAATTCCTATACTAAATATCACTCTATAGTCTATAGACTTTGTTGTTTGCTCATATGGTAATAAAGTTTTGGTGAATTAATTAATAAAATTCAAGTTTTTGCGAAATAATTCCGGTTAAATATTATTATTATTATCGTTCAAAGAGCGAATTTATGCCTTCGCGGAACAATAATTTCTGCGGGCCTTTTACAGAGCATCTTTTTTAGTGATACGTTCAATTCAGCGCCGTTTCATATTATAATGCTTTTCTTTATAAATCTGATTTAAACCTTTAACTTTTTTAAGAAAACAAAATTATATTTATTGAGTGTACTTTTACACACTTTTTATTTTCAAAAAAAATTTTCATTATTTTTTTTAGATTTGTTTCCTTGCATTTTGCTTTTATTTGTAAACTTAATAATATTCTTTTCTCAACTCATTTCAAATTATTATTGAAAATTTTATTTAAAGTTTGGAAAAATTATGTTGTAACAATATCTCTATACTCGCCGGTCCCGTGGTCGTTTCTCGCTTCGCTCGAAACATAGGATTCTGGGTAGTGTGTATATTGAGTTGCTAATTCAAATTCGCTTCGCTCAAAACGACCACGGGACCGGCTAGTTTTTTTTGTTTAGGTTACACTTGAAAAATAGGATTCTTGTAGTGTGTATTTTGAGTTGCTAATAGTGTTATATGGTATGGTGATCAGTTTTTAGAATATTTGTACCTTTTCTGTGTATTTTTCTATTACACCATATAAAAATACATACAAAATATATTTCAACCAATCAGAATGCTTCAAGTGACACTCACACTACAGATATATGAACTCATCACACATATAAAAATACACACAAAACATATAATAATTTCAACCAATCAAAATGCTTCAAGCGACAAACACACATACAAACTCATCACACCATATAAAACACACACAAAACATATATAAATAATTTCAACCAATCAGAATGCTTCCAGCGACACACAGACACACACACACACGCTAGCTTATTATAATATAGATAGACTAGCCGGTCCCGTGGTCGTTTCTCGCTTCGCTCGAAACAGTGTTTCTCGCTGCGCTCGAAACATAGGATTCTGGGTAGTGTGTATATTGAGTTGCTAATTCAAATTCGCTTCGCTCGAAACGACCACGGGACCGGCTAGTTTTTTTGTTTAGACTACGCTCGAAACATAGGATTCTTGGTAGTGTGTATATTGAGTTGCTAATAGTGTTATATGGTGTGGCGGTGAGTTTATTGTCCCGTGGTCGTATATGGTGAAATATGGTTTAGTGTTGAGTTATTTGTTTTTAAATACACACAAAACATATAAATAATTTCAACCAACCAGAATGCTTCAAGCAACCCTCACACTACAGATATATGAACTCATCACACATATAAAAATACACACAACACATATAAATAATTTCAACCAATCAGAATGCTTCAAACACATACACAAATATAAACTCATCACACCATATAAAAATACACACAAAACATATATATAAATAATTTCAACCAATGAGAATGCTTCCAGCGACACACAGACAGACACACAGACGCTAGCTGTACCTTTTCTGTGTATTTTTCTATTACACCATATAAAAATACATACAAAATATATTTCAACCAATCAGAATGCTTCAAGTGACACTCACACTACAGATATATAAATAATTTCAACCAACCAGAATGCTTCAAACTCATCACACCATATAAAACACACACAAAACATATATAAATAATTTCAACCAATCAGAATGCTTCCAGCGACACACAGACACACACACACACGCTAGCTTATTATAATATAGATAGATAGACTAGCCGGTCCCGTGGTCG
This sequence comes from Nectonema munidae, assembly GCA_030549495.1. NCBI lineage: Eukaryota > Metazoa > Nematomorpha > Nectonematoida > Nectonematidae > Nectonema > Nectonema munidae. The sequence continues at coordinate 587,233 of JAUIRK010000894.1, forward strand.
TTTCTCGCTTCGCTCGAAACAGTGTTTCTCGCTGCGCTCGAAACATAGGATTCTGGGTAGTGTGTATATTGAGTTGCTAATTCAAATTCGCTTCCCTCGAAACGACCACGGGACCGGCTAGTTTTTTTGTTTAGGCTACGCTTGAAAAATAGGATTCTGGGTAGTGTGTATTTTGAGTTGCTAATAGTGTTATATGGTGTGGCGGTGAGTTTATTGTCCCGTGGTTGTATATGGTGAAATATGGTTTAGTGTTGAGTTATTTGTTTTTAAATACACACAAAACATATAAATAATTTCAACCAATCAGAATGCTTCAAGCGATACTCACACTACAGATATATGAACTCATCACACATATAAAAACACAAACACAAAACATATATAAATAATTTCAACCAATCAGAATGCTTCAAACACATACACACATATAAACTCATCACACCATATAAAAATACACACAAAACATATATAAATAATTTCAACCAATCAAAATGCTTCCAGCGACAGACACACACACACACACACAGACGCTAGCTTATTATAATATAGATAAATAAATAAAAAATAATATATACAAGTACATGAAATATTATTGATATATAGGTACGAAGGATGTGGCTGAAGAATAGCTCTTTATTGGAATATTTCCCCTCGCATAAGCTTTCATCAACCAGGAAATAAGGATTACCTAAGTTATCTTTGTTGATATGGACTCATGAGAGTCGAAATTATTGAAAAGTTTTATTCTTTGTTGTTTTCACCAAAATTTGACAATAGTTTATTGTGATTATTAAAATTGAAATTGATTTATAAGCATAATAATTAAAAAAATTCGAAAGACTTTTTATGTGAATTTAAATAAATTTTGTAAATATTTTCACTTCCTTATCTTTGAACGACTCCTCCCTCTCCCGATCCTTCATTTTCTCTTTGTTTTTCACGAAGGTTAATAACAGATTTTGGCAGCTTTAACTCTGAAAAATAAATTATTTTATTTTAAAACCGTTAATCAAAATTTTAGCTTTGTTAATCTTAAATTTGTTACTTTTTTTAAAAGTTTAACAGACACTATCCTTAAACCGTTAATCTAAAGGTGTTCTGATTTTTGCTTCACAAAAAAGTTTTTGTAAAAAAGGGATTTATATATAAAAAAAAGATTGATAATCACAACGGAGGCAAAATGAATCATTGTTTTGTAAAGAATATGAATTCAAACTCCATCTTAGGATAATAATATTTCATTTCTTGTCTAGAAACATTACTATTCGTCAACAACATTAAGGATATTCCCTTGAAGTCCTTAAGTTAAAAGACATCTTTAGACGTAGTGTTCCTACATATTTTCACGCCCATTAACCAAAAAGCTAAATCACAAAAATTGCAATCTAAATTGCAAAATCAATAATCATGATGTGAACTAAAATCTCCAATATAAATTAGGAGTGGTCATGAGTTTTTTGCTTTGAACATGAGGAAATGATTTTATTTGAAAAATAACAAAGGTATGCCATTCAAATGATTTATTTCATGTAAATTACCTTTTAATACGCGTGCTTCGCATTATGCAGCACAATTCCCAATTAAATATCATTATCCAATTTTTGGTAAGTAGAATAATGCCAAGCCTGTGATGAAGACATTTTGTTCTCAAGGATAGAGCATTCGACTTTCGACATTGTATATATAGCGTCTCTTTGCTAATCGATTGGATTACAATATGGCGATAAGTGGCCTTCATTATTATCCACGCAAAATCTTCACCATCATTCATTTTCGTGTATTCCCTTCAATATTAATTTGGCTGCCGTGTTGCTTCAAGGATAAGATTTATTCACAAGTGCAGCCCATAGACCAAAAAAAGTTTGTGCAGTGAAATCAATTTATGTGGACAGTTTGTTAAAATTGTTAATATACATGCTATATCTCTCAATATTCTCAAATATTAAACAGCATTATTCTATCTTGTTAAAATATTGCAATATAGGTTCTATCGTGATTTTAGAAAAATATAATAAGTATGTGATATTTACTAAATGCCTATTAGTTGAATTGATAACTATGCAATCAAAGGAAATAGTAGCTGCTATACTACATAAAGTAGTAGCCAGTACTAAGTGTAAGTTTACTACTCAATATAGTAAAAGTAAGGAGATTATAGTAAATTTGCCACCTTTTCTACAGCAAACTTTTTACTTGAAATATAAATGTTATAATTTTTGTGTCGTTTTAACCAGAAAAATAAAAAGATCTCTGGGTATAAAAATTTTAAGTTGTTAATTTTAGGTAAGAAATCTATGGATACAAAAGTAAAAATGTATACAAATCTCATATGGTACGGATATTTTTAATTTTATTATAAGTAATTTTTTTATGAACTTATTATAATATAGGAATTGATATGTGGATATTAACACCCCCTAATTCAAAGATTTATTTCAACAATCAGTACAATTTCAACGATCTAATGATTTAATATGTAGTAGAAGTTTAAAAAAATATAAAACTATAACTTGATTAAACATTTTTAAAATTCAAAAATTTTAGCTCCACTTTATTTGCCGTTTTACTACTAATATTAACCATATTAAAGTGAATCAATATAGATTACTATAAAATTTCTACTTATAACTTTTTAGTTAGTAATAAAACGTAAATTAACCTTACTACATTTTTTCCTATTTACCTTTAATAAATAATTTCGTGATTATTTGAATCAACTAATTATCTGATCTAAAACTTCAAACACTGATTCATTTATCCTTAATTCAGGTAAATAAAATGCAAGTTAAAGAAGCAAATAGCGTTTTATGTTAGTGCACGCTTATACACAGCATATAGTTTTTGTTACGGGATTTTTGAGATTTCAAAGATTCTTGGGAAAAAAGCATGAGAGTTGAGAGAAAAAGTTTTAATTAATACATTTAGTGTTAACATGAGCTAATTTGCTTGATGTGTTTAATGCGAATATTTAACTTGTTTTAACAAGACCAGGATTTCTACTCGTTTTCGGGATTAAAATTGGGATTTTGGCTAATTTCCAGAGTTTAAAGTTGCGTAAAAAGGGAATGAACTACAAAAATATCTTCTTTTTTTCTAAAATCAGTATTTAATACTTTTTTCAGGGAATCTGGTCAAAACGACCCAACTATCAAAACGGCCAAAGTTTTTTTTATCATAACGCTCTATTCAAAAGTCGAGAGGACAACATTTAAAAAGTCAAAAGGACGACAAGTTTTGAAATACATTTAGAAAATTAAGCACTATTAAAATAATTATCAATAAATACATTTTTATATTTTGTATATATATATTGAAGCACATATTATTTCTCTAATATTTTAGATTACATTTTAACAAACCTCAATTAAAATATTTATTTAAAATAAATTCTTCTACAAAACTATGACTTTGAATTAAAAAAAATTTTTTTTGCCTAAGAAGTGTCTTCGTTTTGATCAATTTTTTTTGGATGGTTTGGGTAGTCGAGCCGTTTTCACTTTGAAACTTTTTTTAGCAATTAAAATTTAAAAAAATTATTGAGTTTTAATTTTCTAAAAACCAAGATAAATATAATAATTAAAAATCTTTAAAATAAATAAATTCACAAATATTTTTTACATAAATCTAAATTTTAACTCTTGCAAGTTTATACTAATTAAATTCAAAATAAACTTACATGCACGTACCATGAAATGACAAAAAAAATGGTATCGTATAAACACATCATTAATAACCATAATATTAATGGACTTTAATTGTAATGTAATAATGGTCTGATACACCTTGTATTCTTATATTGCATACACCTATATTTATATATATACTTGTGCTTTGAAGTGTTATTAGACTTTAAAGAGGCGCGGATAAATTAATTAACATGAGGGCCGGGTGTCATTTTTGTTAGGTACGCCACCACTGTACACTCGATCTTCGTTTATCCTGACTAGAGTACATTTTTTTTAATAAATATAAATATAGGCTTTTGAGCTTTTTGTTAGATTATTTGAGTTATACTAGCAATTATTTAGATAACAATATTTTTATACTTTAACTACGTCATATTTCTGAGAAAATTGTTGTTTTTTCCACAATCTGGATCATTTCATCATCCCAATAATCTTATTAAATTTTCTTTTTGGATTGACTGTAATTGTTAAGTTTATTATACAATCAGTAAAAGAGATAAAAATATTCATCCAATTTTGAATTTTGCTATACAAGACAGTAATACCTACACTACAAGATAATTTTTTGTTTTTGCTCCTTTACACTCTCTTGCAACATATATGCGACGTTCTTTCTTGAGCATACCTGAAGCTTTCACTTTTTCGAAAGAGAGAAATATTGCCTTCATTGACAGAGTTTCCCAACTTTTGAATTGAAAATTTTTATAAAACATCGAAATAGTGTCACAAACTTTTTGCCTTCTTTGAAGTGCTTCCTTTTTGAACACAAGACAAGAGATGGGAATGCCTTGTGAAACTTGAAGGGATCTGAAAAGGCGCGCCAAAAATACGCTCTGCATTTATACAGGCGTGCTCACTGTAACATACTCCTCTCGCTTTGCTATCCTTTATATGCATGTAAGATGTGTTGTATAAGTAATTTAAATTGAGAAGTACTCATTATCGTAATTATCTACAATTATATATACTTGGCTATGATGAGGTATCAGCGAATGCAAAGTGCATCATGTACAAAAGAAGTGCTTGAATAGTGAGTGTTCTGCGTTTTGTCTTGCAAATCTTCCTCCATATCTCTTTGCCACAATTTGTGCTTCTTTCAAGAAATTTGCCATTTTTGTGTTTTGCTGGCTCGCACAGCCAAAAATACTCTTCATTTGATAGGCATTCACGTGTAGAGTGTTCTCTGAATCCACGATGTAAAGGATGCGAACAAGTCTTGTGTCAATTGGAAAATATTGGCATAGTCAAATCCATTTAAGTGATGGAGCAGTCAAAGAAGTTAAATTGGCATCGCAATTATTAAAAGAAAGGAAGCCTTTTATGACAGTGTGGTGCATGAACAGAGTCAACCATTTTCCAGGATAAACGATTGCTCAAATTATATAGTATATAGCGCTTCTCTTCCATTTCAGCATTCATTGAAAAATAAGTGTTACGCGAGTAGAATCAGGCATACAAATCGGGTGGTATATAAACAATGAAAGAAAGTATTGGAAGAATCTAATCCATTATTATTTTTTAGGACAAAATAAGAGAGATAAGTTTTTGTCTATTTTAAACATTTTCATTTGCCAGATTCTGCGCCACTAGCAATTGTAACATCGGGGAGATAGAAAAAACTATGGATGAGTGAAAATTTTTTAATATATTTGTTCAGAAATACATATAGAAAATATAGGATCCAAAAAGTTATTTTTGAATATAATTAAAAGTGCTATTTCCAATGTTAACTTTCATGATGTCATACGCTAGATAACTCAGTCACACTGCATTCAGAGCGTATTTATGAAAGATATCGACTTGAGTATCTTTCGATAACGAAAGAAAGAAACTGCATCAACATGTCAAGCACTCTTTCTCCTCAAACTGATTCCAAAATGGATTTGGATAAGCATGAGATTGATTACATTGAAGCATGTGGGGGGCACTTATAAACGAAAATTATAAAAGCAAATTAAATAGCTTTCACGTCCTGAACATTTTTTACCAAGATATTTTGTACTAAGTAAAAATGTGTATTTAAAGCATCTTGGTAAATCAGGAATTTTTATCTTCGATTAAATAGATAATGGAAAAATTGCATTCAAGCAAAAATGAAGAGTTAAATCAAGTTTGCAGTTTATGCGGAAAAAAGGAATTTTGATATTAGCTTTTGATTCATTAAAAATTCTAATATCAAATATTTATATTATTTTAAATTTTAATACTATTATTATTTTTAATACTTTTCAATTTCACAAATCTTTTTTATTAGATGTGATGTATAAAGTTAGATGTCGTGAAAGTTTGCTTTCTTCCTTAAACTAAGTATCCGCGGCAACTTAATAGTAAGATAGGAGTAATGCCAGATTTAAAATCAGCCAACTAAGAAAAAAATATGAACTTGAAAAATATGGATGAAAATAGGAAGCAAACTTTTATACTAAAAAAAGATATTTTTAAACGCATTTAAAATATTTTAGATTAAAATAAGTCCATAAGATGTCGTGATTCGTCTATGCCTCCTGAGATTCCGTTATTAACTCACCATAAAATGGAAGGAATCGCAAAAATGACGATAACTACGAAACCTAAAGAAAACTAATTCATGTGATCAGATGATGATAGTATTTACAGCGTATTCATAAATTTTATGTAAGTTTGAAAGGTTATCAGAGAAATTTGGACACAAATTCAACCCCGAATAATCCACCTCAAAAATTCTACCTCGTCAAATTGCCACCCTATAAAATTTTCTTCCCACGAATTATTCACCTCACCAAATAACTAAACTGTAGTTTGCTCAAAAAAAATTTATTGAAAATGGTGGAGAATTATAAAAACGAAGTCATTTTGCATTTTTTGATTTAAAAAAATAGGTTTTTAACAATTTTAATGAAAAAAATTTAATTTTTATTTTTTCTTTCTTTTGCCTTTACTTAGCCATATGTTAATTAAATGGATATAAAAAGAAATTCTTTTTTATAATTACGAAAACTAACACCTGACAATGAAAGAATCATAAAATTGCGTAACATTTATTTAAATCATATGTTTACAAATTTAATTTGCTGGGGTGAAAAATTTCCATGCGTGACAGTGGGATGGAATTTTCATGGAGTATTTTTAAAGATTGAAATTTGGGGGAGGATAATACAGGGCTGCTTTTTACATGGAATCGTGAGAATTATATCATGATTGAAGATCCTAAGGTGTTTCACCTTGATAACTACTTATGCAAATGTGATATACTTCTAAATTGTCTTTGTTTAGTTCGAAATTGTCTTTTTTCAAATATAATTTGTCCTTTTTAAGTTCTAAATTGTCTTTTTTTGAGTCCTAAATTGTCTGTTTTCTATTTTATTTTGTATTTAAGAAAGAGCGTTTGAAATTTAAAAAAGACATTTTAGAATTTAAAAAAGACAAATTGAATTGAAAAAAGATCATTTAAAAATAAAAATGATATATACATGGATAAAAGTTACTCATGTCATTTGTCTAAACCCGGCTAACATCTTTATAACATTCATCTGAATGTTTTTTTTGTTTTTTCCCATTTTTTTAATTTTAAATTAATTTCTCCATTAATATCATAAGAATTTTATTTCTTTATTTAGTTAAACTTTTTCATTTGTCTATATGCGTATGGTATTTTAGATACAAATTTAAATATTATACTAAATATGATTTATTGTTATCTAATAAATGTTTCTTCTTCTTGTTACAAAAAGCCAAGTTTAAATTTGTTATGAATTTGGAAATTTATTTCATTTTTGCTTAATATACTGCATAAGCACGCTAAATGAGTTTAACCATCTTTTGAAATTTGAACACATGTGATAGGTAATATTTTTTCGGTTAGTTTCAATTTTAGATTAATTTTGATTTATTAGTTATGATTATAATTAAAAAAATATTCAAGTATATCTATACAAAAGCATGCACACAATTTTATATATTCTGATTTGCCTCTTCCTTTTTTTTTACCATGTATTACAAAATGAATATTAACTAATTTTCCAGTTGTAATCGTTTATATTTAAAATATTTAAATTTAAAAATGAGTGTTTGAAAGAAGGGGGTGATTATAAATACAGTAAAACTTGTACAATGCGTACAGGCATTGAACGGACATTAATGTCGTCATTTGGGATAGTATCCTTATTTTATTGAAGAAAGGAATGCTTAAAAAGCGATACTTCCGAGCATACTATTAATCATGATAGATTTTCCTTATATTTGATATGTATTAAATGAGGTGGTATTAGCAGGAAGACGTTTTATTGCACGTGAAAATATTACACTCCAATAAAATGGATAAAAACTATTACTTTTTACTTCATTACCTTCATTATATTTTTATCTTCTTTCTTCTAAAGATTCTTCACACACCCAGAAAAATATTTTTAAAAAATTAGTTGGGTCGATTTTTTTTTAATTATAGAAAAATATCCTTGAACCAATTATGTGAAATGGAGTACTCTTTTAGAAAAAGGGGGCATGGTTCAATATATGTCTCTTGAATACGCCCTAAAGTTACATTTTAAGAAGTCCATCTTTAGAGTCTAGAAGTTCGGTTGCTTTGCTAGCACAATGTTTGTGTTTGAATCCTAGAAAAAAGCTTCATTGCTTTTATTTCTCACCACCATGAGCTGAAATGCAGAAGTAACTTTAGCGCTGCTTTAAGCTTTGCATTGAAACAAAATAAATATTTTGGGTGAAATCGTCAGGCTTGGTATCGGTGATGCGAATATATGAGGAGACGTGAACGAATACCGGTATAAATGAACTTTTGAAGAGAAAAGAAATGAGATGAGAATGATATGGAAATAATCACTTTTATTCAAATATATTTTATAATTATAGGTTAAAAGTTTTGTATGAACATTAATAATAATAATAATAATAATAATAGTATAATAATAGTATAAAAAGGATTTTAATTGCACAGTGACTATGATGATAACGACGTTCTTGCACGCAAGCAAGAGAGATAGAGAAAGAGAGACCCTTTGTACAGTGGGGAGAGCGTTTGGTATGTCGGAGACCGTGGAGATTCTTTGATTGGCTAATAATCGTCTTAATTGTTTATGGAGTTGAAGTTGCTTAGGCCTAGCGGAAAAAGGGAAGGATATATGGGGAATCGGGGAATGTAGTCGTTTTGGCGCTGATGATTGAAGCTGTTTAAGAAGTAGGGGTTGTGAGGAGTCAAAAAGGGGTGATTCAAGGTCGTTATTTGACCTTGCTCTGAAAGAATTTCCATGCCAACAGAAGTCTGTCTCTTCCACTTTGTTCTGAAAGGGTTGGCAAAATCATAAAGCATGTCAAGACTTTACACACATTTTTTATTTACGAAACTAGTAAAAGAATGTTTCAAAAAATTTTGTAGAATAAGCTCTACGATTTGGAATTGAAAGACTTCGCCTCAGAGAGCAGTTGCCTTTAAAATGATTACTTAAATCCCGTTATTTTTGAAGCAAGATTGACAAATGTAAAGTGATTTTGAGAAAATATGAGCCTTAACTAATAAAAATATATTTAGAATGGATATCTAACACTTTAATGATAGAAAAAGAGTGATGATAAAAGTCATTTTTCAAAGAAATTTTGTTCTACACACATTGATTTACAAAAGTGAGAAGAAGAAGAAGGGTGTGATGCTTTTGTGCCATTTATTCACTTTTTTAGTGTTCATTCTTTTTCCAAATTAAATAGAGCATATCAAAATAAATAAAATGCAAAAATTCATCATCAGACTTGGGTTTGCAATTTTTGGATATGGGTGATTTCATCTCTTAAAATTTCCTTTAATTTGGGCTCATTAGTTTTACAATTTTTTGGATTTTATTCATTATAAAATTGCTAAAATAAAGTTAGGTTTATGGTTAGGGGTTTAAACATGGCACATAGAAATAGTGACATCATCATTATACCTATATAACAAATCGTAATTATATCTTTGTCTACTTCATCACAGAGAAAAAATTAATGGCCAAGATTTAGCATTGAGTATTATTATTATTTTATCTTATCAGTTGGAGAAAATCGTTTGTGCATTACCTCCTATTCTGATACCAGGTTTTCACTTGCGTATCTGTTAAGCTCAGTTTGTTCGCCAGCTCCATGCGGTCTTGAACGCTGAGGTACTTCTGGCGATCAAAAGAACTCTCCAAACTGTTTAACTGGAAGTCACTGAACGCTGTTCTCGCTTTCCTCAGCTTCTTCGCTTTTGTGGGAGGAGTTGTCCGGCTGGAAGAGATTTCATCCAGTTGCTTGTTTTCTAAATCATGAAAAATATCCAAATGTACCACATAATAAGTAATTCAATCTTCAACGCGTAATATTTTTGCAAATTACTTACGTCACACTTTTACCGAAGGATACCGAAAGATGAGAAAAAGAAAGAAAAATATAATTATTATTTCAATATCGATTTTGGTAGTGTTTGTGGTGATTGATCAAGATAGCAAACTTGCTTTTCCTAAGAATTTTCTTCATTTTTTGCTATCAAAATTTGGTCTTTACCTCATCGAATTCCCCCTTATAAGAAAGGAAAACAAAGATTAGTGGATGAAGGGAGATGATATGCGATGATGTATTTATTTGAATAAAAGAGTTACTCTTTTCAAGTTATTGGCATTTTTTTAACTTTTATTCATCACATATCACCAACATTTTCTTTACGGTGAAAATGCAAAATTTAAAAAAGCTTTAATTCAGATATTTTTTGATTTTGATATTTTACAACTTTGTAAAATTTGTGATGAATTCAAAAAAATTGTAAAAAATTTTTTGAATATTCCAATGAAATTAGAAAATAACACATATTGAAGCACACGCACAACAAATTTCTACATGCACACAAAAATGCACTCTCATCGACTAACATTAAATATATAGGCAGTTGAAATTTGGGGCACAGATTATAATTTTTCAATTCGGACCAAAAATTCCTGAAGTCACTCACAGTCACACCTATCCGAATTAAACTTCATAAATCTTTAATGAGCTTTGGAGGACAAGAATTATGAAGACGAATCTTCTGCCTTCATTTTCAATGGAATTAAATATAAAGGAAGACATTTTTATTTTGAGATTATAAAACACTGAGGAAACGTAAAGCCAATAAAAAAGAATCGCAAGCACTTTTTACATAAATAATGAAAGGAACTTTTTTTTTGGAAAATTTCAAATAAAATGATAGCGAGGAAAATTATAAGGGAGGCGTAATATTTTGTTGACTTAAAAATGTTATATGATTCCATTTCCACCACGAATAAACGAGCTCACCTGGTATCACTTTTTTGAAAGCGATGATTGATTTGTTGATGAGGGTAGTGGCCTAAAATGTTTGTTGCCTCCTTTATTTTCTCACCTATGATATAATTGTAATATTTGAAATTGAGTTAAAAAAATAATTCCAAAATTTGGTCACATCACCATGAGAAAATTTGTAATTGAAATATTTCACGCTCTTTGTTGCGTATAGGTGGATAGGTTGTGCAAAGCATGAATGGGCTGTGTGTGCGTGTTTAGGTGTGAGGGGGGCCGCTTAGAAAAATGAATTTATTTGTTGAACTGTGTGTGAAGGCGATGTCGTGCGTGTTGTGTCTGTGGTGACTGCTGGTGAGGCCTTTTTCCCTTTAATGTTATTCGTTTTATGTAATTGTGGCGCTTTAAACTTTTTTGTTTGTTCCACGCACAACAGCAAAAAGAGCGTCCCTTTCAACAAAGGTTCTGCTCTCTCTTCCGACAAATCCTCCAGAGGATTCCTTATTCTTCTTCTTCTTCTCCTCGAACTTCTACTCATTTTCATCACACTTTCAGGAGGACGAATTGAAATCATTTCACAATTTTTTTATTGTTTAAAATTTCATAAATACGTTTGTTTGCCTCTCTCTCTCTCTCTTTCTTCTTTGTAATTGAGTGCATGTTACATACACGCACACACAAACATATATACTTTACAAATGAGATGGATTCGATGTGAAATATCAAAACATTACAAGCACACACACACACACACACCATTCACAGAACAAAGAGAAAGGAAAAAGTAATGATAATAATAATAATAATAATAATAATAATATATATAATTAGCAAACTTTATTAAAATATTACAAAATATATAGCATTTACTTTTTTTGCATTGTCAAAGCGTTATTAACGAATACTAACTTTAATTAAAAAAAAGTAATGGAAACAAGTTTGTAGAAGCCTGAAATTTTTGACAGATGATTTGTGTATGTGGTTGTGGCAAAATTTTCTCTTATGCCATATTCCTTGTTTTTCGGAAAAAATTTGCCTACAGCAGGAATCGAAGAAGAATGTATTTGAGTTTTTTAATGATAGAAAGATGAAATTAGTGAATCCTGTCATGTTTGCGTCGCTTGTGTTTTAGCTACAGAGTTATTCTTATTCTTTGATTCATAAAATGGCCGAACTTTTTATAAATTCTTTTTTAATATTTTAATTTAAAATTGTCATTATTTATCTTCATGCAATTATATTTAAAATTATACGAAAAAACGGGATCCTTAATTTTAACTAACTATAATTAACCAACTCAAATAAAAAAATTAATTAAAATGTAAGTAATTTTAAAAGCAGAATTATGAAGTGTGAATATATATTCTTTTTCTTCTAAAATCTAAATTGTTTTTTAAACTCTATTTTATTTTTTAAAGACAAAATAGAATTTAAAAAGACGATAGAGCTGAGAAAAGAAAAAATTAGATTAAAAAAGACAAAATAAAAAAAACAATTTAGAATTTAAAAAGATAATTAACAACATAAAAAAGACAATTTAGAACTAAAAATAGTATAGCTGTGTAACAAAGTGGGTATACGCAAATTATTATTAATCCGCCAACTGGACCTGGTAAAATTGGGAATGCAGACACTGAAATATTAAACCTTTAGGCTTTGTTTTATTCACTGAAATAAAGAGAAATCCTTTTAATAACTTGTGAAATCTTGATTTTTTATAACAAATCAAAAATAATGCCGGTCAATCAAAGTTTTTAATTGAAATATAAAAAATGAATAAATTTTTTTATAGGTTCAAAAATCTGAAATAAAGAGAAATCACATCATAAAATTTTACAAATCTTCATTTTAGCATATTCAAAAAATTTTAATATTTTCGGCTATTTAGAAAGATAAAGCAGAATAAAATAATTATTTTATTTTTCAGTTTTTATATTTTTATAATGAATTTTTTTAATTTTCATTGCAAAGAGTTAATTTGTTGGGGAAAAGGAAAAATTAAGGATTTGAAAAGTGTTGAGAAGATTCGCTTTATGTTAGATTATTTCGGCATAAAGTCACAGCTTACATTATATACTAGAACTTATTTTTACAACTACAGTTAATCCACGGAAGAGTTTAAGTGGCACACAAATTCAAGCAAATTTGAAAGTTTTATCAGACAAGCTTGAAAAGAAGGTATCATATAACAGGTATTTTAATATCTAATGAAAACTTGGAGTAGATACGCAGTATAAAATTTTAAATTGAAATTAAGGAAGATTATTACTAAAAAAGATTTTTGCTTGAGATAGAAATAGAATGACACAGACAAAGTAAAAATTAGACCATTTAAAAAAGAAGAGAAACATGGAAAATATAAGAGCTTCCTTATAATTATAATAATCCAATATTCTTTTTTAAATCTTTTTCTGGATTTATTTTCTTTTCTCCCCTCACCCCCCCCCCCCCCTTCCTATAGTTAGAAAATTATTCCCGCAGTATCTGAGCATACAAACTTCATTTACACTTAGAGAAAGGAAAAAAATTTTAAGACAGGAACAATACCTATTTTTATAAAACTTTAATAAGGCTTCATATATCATTATTAAAGAAATTCTTAAAATTATTTATATATTTTTTCTCTTCCCATATTCTTTTTATACATTTTGATGTTATCTATTCAAGATAAGATAAGAGAATTGAAATAATTGAATATCAAAGTTGTAGTTATTTTAATTTGGCAATCATTAAAACTTTTATGAAGTGTAAAAATTTTTAATAAAGTATTTAATTTTGAACGCGTTATATTGAGTTTTTCAAAAAATGATTAAAATTGGCATGTGTGTTTGTCCAATATTTTTGAAAAATAATCATACGGCATGAGACCCTAGAATATAATAAAGTAATTAATTTACTAATTAACTTACCTAATTTACTAATTAATTAAACTAGTCGGTATTAACTAAAATGATCTATTTTTGATTCATATATATTTTTCATATTTTCGTAAGCAAAATCTCATCAGTGCCTTTTATTCAAAGGAAATTAATAATCTTCTTTGTGTTTTTCTTCATCTTATGTTTCTCTGACTTGAAATATGAAACCTACCATACTATGTTCAACAAAATAAATAAGTAAACTTAATTACAAAGGCCCGTTCACACTAGATTAACGGATTTAGTAGCATTCTTCCCAAATGTAACGCTCAAAAACTCTTCTCTTAATAGAATTAAATAGAGATCACTTAAGTCTTCGCCGTTCTCTTCGGGAATGGATGCCAAATGGATTAAAACAAGGTTTCCTTTGGAACATTGGTTCGGTTAATATCTATTAATTTTTTTCCCACTTTCGTTTTAAATAGGCAAAATTGGAAGCTGAAAATTTCATGAATCCAAATGTCTTCACTTTCACCGAACTAATTAATAATGAAACATTTATGAAGTGAGTGAGTCAAGTGTTCTTCTTTCCATTATGATACACACACACACACACGTGAAATAAAAGAAAAGTATTTTTCATTAGGAAAAGCAATTATTCATTATTAATGATGCAGAGATCATGTCAAATCCTTAATTCGCATATGCTCCTACTAAATTATTAACACTTTTAATCAGCCACAGGCAGGCAGGCACAGATTTCGAGGTGTGATGAAGAGAGCGCTACTCAAATTTCATCCAGACCTTTCTCCTCTCCTCTCCTCCCGTACACACACACACGCACGCACGCGCATACACAACAAATATGATATAATTAATTCATTAAAGGCAGCCATTTTTTCATTTTTTTTTATTATTGAGAGTAGGCAGGCAGGCAGTCTCCTTCTCGCCTCGCACTCATCACCACTTCTCACATCCACAAATGATGTCTTTGTTGTGGCGATGGCCATGGTCGTGTCACCATTTTTCCTCTCCCTCATCAAATTCACCTTTTTTGCATGCATACTAACTAGAATGTATCATGCATAATAATAATAATAATCCAACAAATTTCAAAACAAAAAATATCAATTCACGCAATAAATCATGCAGATAAAAAAAAGTTTTTTTTGAGTAGAGATGTGAAAAATGGATCAATCTTTGGTCAAGAGATGTGACGAATATGGGAAAAAAAGTTTGAAAGAAAAACGCTATATCTTATCTTATTTCTATCTTTTTTTTCTCTTTTTTTAATTGAAGGTTTGGTTGAAAGAAGCCAAAGTAGAATCGAAAAAAAATAATAAAATTGAATACAAAAAAGATGACCATAGTATCTAACAAAATATTTTTTACATACCAATTTTATTAGTATAGTGTTTCTAAAATGTTCATAATACATACAGAGGTGTAAAAGTGGTGGCACAGGGGGCAAGCCGCATAAACTTCTTCAACACTCATTTTTTTGCCAAATTGGTATTTGCCATTTTATAATGATTTTTTTTTGCTTTACAACTTATAATTATTTTTATTCACTAAGTTTATATATAAAGTTCTAAATTGTCTTTTGTCAAATCTAAATAGTCTTTTTTCAATTCTAATTTGTCTTTTTTAAGTCCTAAATTCTCTTCTAGAAAGAGTGTTTAGAATTTAAAAAAGACATTCTAGAACTTAAAAAAGACTATTTAGATTTGAAAAATAACAATCTAGATTTGAAAAATGACAATTTATAACAAAATTGAAAAATGGCAGTTTAGAACTAAAAAAAGATTGTATATTTAAATATTTTTTAGTTTCAACAAAAAATATATGTTTATATTCTTGCATTCAAACAAATTTAAAACCAACGTCATGTTATATTAATATGCTCAAAAGGGCCGTGGAGTGCCAACGGCTCCTTTAAAATCTGTGAAAAATATTCGGAAAAAAATGAAAAATACGCCCTTTATATCTCTGAAAAATAAAAAAATATTACTTTTATTTACAATTTATATCCCATTATTCGTAGTAGTAGTAATAGTAGTAGTAGTAGTAGTATTAACTATAAAAAAGAATTAAAATAGATAATTGATATAAGAGAACACTTTATTTTACTAAGTGTTCTTTTATAATAATTCTTTATTTAAATTCCTTTTTATCATGGGCCCATCTGTCAACACCATATTAACTATATAAATAGTAAATAAATATTTTATTATCTAATTTAGTGTGCAAATAGCAATATCACCACTTATTGGTTAACTCGGGGCTCTTTTCACTAAAATTTGTATAAATAACTAATGAAAGTGTAAGCTAATTTGTTAAATCAGGTATTTAGACAGTTAGTCAGTAAATTTTTTTTTATTTATTTCTTTTAATTATAACAAAATTGATTTTTGCGTAGATAACCTATTGCTAGAACAAAAAATGGAGAATATACGCCTTCAAACTTCTTTCTACCTGATAATCTTAGATCCGATTCTGTACTTAGTTTCGCGATTAACTAGTTTGTTGGTGTTCGTTTGTTAGTGCAAATTTCCAAGTAATTAAAAAAACACTGAAACTAGTGGAAATTTACTTAGAAAATTGTTTTTTAAAGTAATTGAATTTTTTTAAAAAAAAACTATGATGTCGTCAGTGTAGTAAAGATTGAAAAATTGAGTTAGTCTAATGTATTGTGCATATCAAAAAAAAAGTCCATGAAAGACAACTGTTAAATTAAATAAAGAAAAAGAATTTGTTTTAATAATACTAAGTAACAAAAAGATATTGTTACCAAAACCAAAACCTACTGAAGAAAACATGATAAGTATAATCCAGCAACGTATTTTGCAGGTGGCATGAAGCTGCTTGCTACAACCCATCCATTCCCTCCCACTCTCTTTAGTTAAATTTGTGCGCTGATTGGATGAAGGTCAAATCTCATAAAAGACGCATATTTCAAATGTTCTATAGGGCATTAATTAATTGTATAAAGAAAAAATCAAGTGACTTTGATAAAGAAATTTCTTTAAAATGTCAAAAGAGAGCTACATGCCATTTGGGTCAAAGAATTGACCTCAAACTTTAAAAAAAATTACAAGTCTAAACCACTGTAAAAAACTGTGTACTATTGTAAAAAAATCAATAAACGTGTTCTTATTTTTATCTGTGGGCAAATTTAACTCAATTGACTTTTAAGTGTACTTAAATATAACGGTTAAAATTTGTGTCTCCTTCATCGACACTTCAAAATATTCCATTTCTCCATCCTCTACAGTTAGAACATTATAAATACACTTTTATTTGAGTAATGATTGAGGTGAGCTGTGGTTAAAGATCTAAAGATCCTCAGTCTTTACGTAAATCATCGTTTTAGAAAATTTCGTTTCCCTTTCATTTTTGTAAAATGCAGATTTTATTAATTTTAGGTAATCATAGATAATATAAATAATTTTTGTATATGATCTCATGGTTCAAAAATTTGACGAAATATCTTTTATAGAAATTAAAAATATAACGGGAAGTAAAAATGATATATAAGTACAAATATTTTACCTTCGTCACTTTCTTCTGAAGACAAGGAAGAATCCCTGGATTCAACAGAATTTTTCATCTTATCCTCTAAGATGTCTGTAATTGAAAAGCCTTTACTCATGGTAGATTTTGATTTGGAAATGGGAGGAGAAGCATTTTTAAAAGGATCGCAAGAATCTGTAGTATTTTTAACGTCTTCATTCTTTTTACAAAGGACATCGGGATATTCCATTTTTAATATGTTGCAAATTAATTAAACTTTGGTAAGTAAAGAGCTAATATTGACAAAATACTAAAGTGAACACTTATCAAAAAGATTTAGGAATATCATAAAATAAGTATTGCATATTAATTGTGATTGACAGGTGAAGAGCGAATCAACGCATAGCAAAAAAAGATTGACAGTTATGCAATAACTTAATAATAAAGATGACAATAAAAGGTTATACAACAGAAGCAGTAAGCTAATTTCCTATAAACTAATTTAATGTAATCATCTTCCTAGCAATAAAATGGAAAAAATATTAAATATGTTAAGTGTGTGTGTGTGTGTTTGTGTGCTCGCTCTTTCCTGCTAATTGATTGCATGATGATGTAGTTGGCGGCCCCCTATTCGAGGCGGCTTTCTTCCACTGTTGTTCATCCTCAATTATGACATTCATCATCAGTAGGATACAACGATCATGCTATCATCACAAACAAAAAAGGCATTCATTAGCCCATACCTGCCTGCCTACCTACCTTTAACAAGAGTATATATATAAATGTTTGTATACCAACGTAGAAGAATTGAAAAAGGAATTCAAAGAAGAAAGATAGGATGATCATGGAGCAATTCTATGAATCATGTAATCCTTAATGAAGATCGTGATAAATGATGCATTGATTCTTCAATTCAAAATACTTTTCCTTTTTATCATTGACTGCATTCTTTGAAAATAGTATTTATCAAAACACACCTAAATAAATTTGAATGCATAATGAGATATAAAAATTAAGCACTTCTATATACCAGATATGCGCAATTAATCATATTTCATTCACTGCACGAAAAAAGGATGTTGTTCATATATTCTGGCAGCACAAAGGATATTTCAGTTTATCATCCTCTTCATTGATCGAATTAAACTTTTGTGTACTTAAACAAACTATTGCTCTTTACAATTTCTTAATTACCCGATTGATTTTTACTTAGCTTACCTGCATATTGCCGTCTTCTCCATTATAATGAGAAGGACGCTTTAATTGGCATATGATGTCTGTGTGTGTTGCGTGGTATTGTATAATGCTATACAATGATATAAGCATATTCACGTTAACAATGATAACAAAATGTAAATCCAATTTTGATCGTATTCATAAAATTAATTTGTCGAATTGATCTTTCCCATTATTTATCATCAACAACTTCATTTTGCGTTATTTCCTTCTCTTTGCTATTGTATATATTATAGTTCAGTTTTTTATGGAATTCCCGGGGGTAGGCAACCAGAAATTTTTCAACAGGCCAGCGAAGGTAGGATGCATACAATGGAGGGCGCAACCGGGGGGGGGGGGGGTGTATGTTATAACTTTTTAATTAAATTTCAAATGAAAATTCTTTCCTTTCAAAAGTGGAAAGTTGCCAATTATTTTGGACAATGTGATAATATTCTAAAATATGATTAAAGGTAAAATTATATATTGGAATGAAAAATGAACTGTATGTAATACCATATAACATATACTTATGATGTGTATGTTTCACATACTTTTCAAGATCTTTTTGTTGTTTCCTACTGTCTTGTCAGACCATTTATATAGGTTAGAAGATCTTAATGTAAATATGTTAACTGAAAATTTTGATTAATTTTTTTATTTTAAAATATCCCAAAAGAAAATTTTTTACCCTTATTTGACTTCAAGGATGAATTCCTGGGATCGCACTATGATATGGCCACTCATAAGAATAAAATATCCTACTTATAAGACTTAAACCGTTACAATATTTCTTTTTTACTTTACGATTTCCTTCAAATTACACCATATTTTTGGATATTTTTTTGGGTTTTAGCCTTTTATTTTCAGATTGATTAATTGATATTTCTGTCTAATTGAAATAATCTTCATTTTATTTCACTTTTTTGATAAAAATTTGTATTTTTTGTATATAAATGCATAATACTTTGAAAATGTTGATTTTAATTAACCAAAATTTTAAAATGTCCATTTTGTTAACTTTTTTACTAATAATAATGGTACGCTTTTCTTTTTCAACGTGTAAATTTATACAAAGAGAAAAACAGATACTCAATTATCGAAAGTCAGTAAGGGGCAGCACAGTCAGAGGTGCCCCATCCAACATATCATAAACCCTTAAACAGGATATTTTTGGGACACTACTGTCCCATTGTGCCTGATAGGGTTAAGAGCCAGTTTTATATATCAAATAAAGTAGTGTCATCCGTGCGCTCTTTGTGGGATCAAATGAATTAAATAAAGGCCATTTAAAAGTAATAAGTCAATCTGAGCATTCAATATTTTGTGTGAGCTTTATACTTAGCATAATAATAGGAGAAGGAGTCTGGCTATTTAAATCACCAATCTCAATTGCTCGGATTTGCGTGATTGCGAGTGCTTAATCACTATTTGAATAAATTGATAAACTGTTCCTTTAGCCAGAGCATCGAATTGAAATATCATTTCATTTAAATATCAACTTCCTCCTTTCAGGAGATGTAACAACCTGCAATTTCAAAATTTGCATGCAAAAAGTGAGTGAACTTACCATCCTCCACACTTTGTTTGTGCCCGCGCATACAAGCACTGCCTTTCTGTCAATCATTCGTATGCATCTTTTAATTCGCCGTAATTACTTTATCCGATATTAATAAAATAATAATAATAAAAATAATTGGTCAAAAGGAATGTAAATGAAAAGTAATAAAACTGATTTTATACATAAGTAAACGCATATAGAGTGCCTCAATATATAGCAGAAAATCTCTATTTAAAAATTTCTGATTGCGTCTTTTTCTCTATATAAAATCAATTAACAAGTAGTTGCTATAGATGATAGACTTTCGTAAAGATTTTGGCTTTGATGGCGAAATTCTCTCAAAAATCAGGCTAGCCTATTACATTTTTGTCCTACAGATTGGGTTTTTCGTTTATCTATTCTAAATAAAAAATATTAGATTACAGTCAAATTTGTCAAAACCGAAACTATAGTTGGAACAAACAATTTTTTCGTGTTTAGCCGATTTTTCCGTTTTTACAAAATACCCGGAATGTGGGATAATTTTTGTTTAAGGCTTTGAATCTCTAATGTGCTAAGAAACGCTACCACAACAAATAAATTCGTTAAGTTATATTTTTCTATTTTCAAAATAGTTTCTCTTTTAAAGACTGCAAATATTCTCACTCATGTGAACAAATTAGGATTCTCATACCACATGTGGTAAGTCAACATTTATACGCCTCTTTGCAGAACAACATTTGTTATAAAAACATCATTAGCGCTATACCCTTTCTTATTTTTCCTTTGATTACACATTTTCCCAAGATTAGGATCATTCTTTCAAAAATTTCATTCTGTCTTGGGCATCATTCTTTAAAAAATTCGATAAAGTAAGCACAGAACTTACTATTTTTGAAAATATTATTATTGTTTAACTTTTTCCCATTTCATCTATAAAACAACAAAATGCTGACTTATTTTACTTAATTCTTTTATCTGTGAATTGCTTAATAATGAAAAATTTCGTCCACAGTTATTTGCCTTTAATTTTACCACTTTACATTTTAGTTTTTCTGATACTCTTTCATAAAGCTTAAATATATGTTCTAACATTTCTTATTATTCAACCAAAGTTGTATCAATCTGAAATGCCACTTTACTTCTTAATAACAGAACTATTTAAACACTTTTCCAATCATTAAGTACAACTTCTGTCGTTCATATCAATTTAAATAGCTTTCATCTACTTTTAGTTATATTTAAGCGCCAATACTTATTTGAATATCCTCTATACTTATCTGAATCGATGGCCATCTCCTGATTTTAGCTGAGTAAAATTAAAAAACTAGGAAGTAAACTAAGTATTTTCACTTACAAACAAACTATATGTTACTAAATTTCATTATTTTATTATATTTACAATCTTTTTTTTAAGAAACAAGTGTAAAAATTCGTATGCATAATTTTTGCCAACAGACACAAAATATTTTGGGTCTTTTCGTTTAGACGGCCACATCAAGTAATCACCATTTCGTCTGCCTTTTATAGTTATGTCCTGGTTGCTATAATATTAATAACTATAATTAATATATTATTAATAAATAAATATAATTAACTATAAAAGGCAGACGAAATGGTGATTACTTGATGTGGCCGTCTAAACGAAAAGACCCAATATTTTATACAAAAAATATTTATTCAATTTTTTTTTAATTTCAAATTTTACAAAATTCTATTATTTTATTATTTACAATACTTTATAAAAAAATTAGTTTTATTTTTTTTAAAAAAAGTTAGGATTAATTTTCGAAAATCAATGGATAAAAGAGGAAAGAATATTAGTCTTTTTATTTTTTTATCATTCAGTATAGCGTAATATTGAAATATAAATACGTAAAGAGTTATAAAATATTTTAAGTTATAAATTAAAATATTATTTATAAATTAGTTATAAAATATACGGACTTGATACAGACCGTCAAAATCAATCGGTTTACTTATTATTTGTTAATTTATAAATTATTATTATTCTTATTAGATACACATAACACCCTGTTTTGGTTTCTAATTTGCCTTTTAATCTGATATACACTGTTTAAAAATAAAGTCTTCTTCTTCTTCTTCTCCTTATAAAAGATACGATGGACAAACTGATTTTCCATGTCTAAACAGCTGTTTCCTATAAAGTAAATTATAAATTGGGAGATTTATTTTGTCTAAGAATATCTACTAAATGTTTTATCACGCTTTCAAAAGTAGGATATTGAGGATTGACTGTCTGCATGCTTTTTAATGGAATACTATGCATTTAAATGCCACGATTTTCATTTGTCTGCTCACTAGTCCTAGAAGAGATCATTTAAATTTAACGCTAAAGAATTAGTAAACTTTCTTCATTTATTCAAAAATGTAAACAAATTGTTTCCTCATGAATTCTTTCCATAAACTAAATAATGTATCTCATCAAAAATACCGGAATAAAAAAATTCAAACGAATAATCATCATATTAAGAAGAAGAACATATTAAGAAGAGAATAAAAATAAAACAAAAACACGCTTAGGATAGATCGATGCGAAGCAGTTAGAACATTAGGATAAACACTGCACAAAAAGTGAGAAGTGACCGCTTGCATAACAGATGTGTATGAATTACAAAATAAAAAATTTATTCCATCAATCACATTAAGAGCTATTTTCTTGAAATTAACATTTGGGCGAGGAATGGGGCGGATTTTTCACCGAGATTCCGTTGGAAGAAGACAATACCGAAAAAGGCGTGCCATATCGTAGCCTAAACATATGTACCTATTTCTACATATTATGCTTGTCGGTTTTTTCGTGTAAAAAATTGAATACGTTAGCGACTATTTGAGTAAATAAATGTCCCAAGAAATAAAGAAACATTTATCTGGTGGTTTACGTTTTGTGTATTTATTCCACTTTCTTTCACAATGCTACATCCTAAACGCTTCCATATATAAACTATACTGTGCAGTGTATCCACGAGAAATAGTCGTTGGAAGAAAGAAATTAGTTAAGCAAAAAATTTCCCAAACCCTTAAACGTTGTATTTACAAACAGACAATACAAAGACAGGCATTATTATATCATGCATATACACACACACACACACAGAGAGAGATTCAAAGATCAGGAGGAGAGGTAGGATAGTTCCTCCTGGTTAATTTCATTACCAAATACCAACCATATCTCTTATATTTATTATTTATCCTTTCATACACACACTAATAAAATGATGTAACAAAAAGAAAATGATGCGTCTTCCATTCGTACGCATTTTTATGGTCAAGCAGATATCGTCTTCAGAATCTTCAGATCCGTAAACTGCATTGTTGTGAGGCAAATACAATCTCTTCTATTGTTGTTGATGCTGAATGAGTCCATAACAAACTCCAGTACCCCCCTAACGCACACAAACACTTATTGAATAAGGAGAGAAGTTAGGTGGGTGGTTAGTAGCACGGGAAATCAAAGCAACCACCCAAGTAGTTCCATGTTCAATTTGTGGAAGTTTGTTGAATGAGCCATCTCACGCGTACAGGTAGACAAAGGGAATATAGCGTTGTTAGCACTTTGAATGGGCTTAACGCTGCTGTCATCAGTCGGTATATACACAAATATACATAGACGTAGATAATATATTGGAGGAAGCTTGGGAAACAAAGGTTGGCAAGAAGTAGTCGTATTAGAGATGGTTTGTGTGCCTACTTCAACACATTTGCAATTTCCTCTTACATTTCCTTCTGAAAGAAGCACACAACACTCGAGAATACAAAGCTTGATTTAGAAATTTTAAATCGCATATACGGAAAATATAGATCATCTTTTTTCATGATATGACAGCAGTGACATATTGACGCATTCTTAAAATTAAAAATCGATTTTTTTGTGTTTGTCTTCCACTTTTGTTATTTTTGTGATGCAAAAATACGAATTAATTTTTAAGAGTCCAACTTAATAACCACGTAGGCATAATGATCATTCTTTTTAAAATGCACTCTTTTCTGAATACGGCGTTGTATGTCAGTATGGTATAGTATAACGATGTTGACAGAATTGATTCAATTTTTCACACAATTTCATTTTTTTTACAAATGAGGTGCTGCTAATTTTTAATTTTGCAATTAACTTAAAATCAATGAGAAAATTTTTGTTATTTATTCAAAACTATTTTATTAAATTTTTTCTTCACCCCTAAAGTTAGTAATTTTCTGATGGTCCAATTCAAAAGATCCTTCTTTCTAACTTTTTCCCTTTGGCTCTTGGACTACACTCATGAAAGTTTCTTCCAAATTTCACTTTTCAATTAATTTTATGCATTCGTACTTTTGTAAATAAAGTTATTATCATTAATATTATTACAAATGGTCTGTAGAAAAATCCACTGGTGCAAAGAAAATCATAAAATTCCAAAAAAAAATTTTTTATAAATATAAATTTTATACCATTTTGTCTTTACCTAATTTATTTCTGTTTTAATGTATATATCAAAAACAAAGCCTTTGATTACATCTTTTATTAAAAGGTAGGTTTACTAAGATATTGAATTTTTTAATTATTGGTCGGTAAGATTGAAAACTTTGACGATCACTGGTCATTCCAATATATGCACGTAGTTTTATAAGAAGCTAATTTTTACTACTTTTTCATATGTCTTTGCTTTATTTTGATCAAAAGTTTCTGATAACCCTTTAGTATCTCGATCTTACTTTCTTATCCGATTTCTTTCATTAAAAAAGATATGAAGTTATGTGTATCTCTGGCTACCGATTTAAAGGATGTTGGCCTTTCATGTCGAAGAAAATCTGATGTATGAAGTGTTTTATTTCTATAATTTAAAAGCTATATGTTTGCAGAAAGAGCATCGACATACTTTAACAGATCTCATTTTTCCTTTGATCAAAATATCGTATAAAATCTTTCATTTTTCTTTCCTACTTTTGCCGTTATCCCGCAAGTCAATGACACATACTTCTAAAAACTTTTTTGTATGGTTTAAGACTTGACAAGCAGGTTGATGTCTCCTAGCGGCTGCTTTGGCCTTCGATATTAACCTTCAATAGTTTTATTTACATTTTATTCTTTTCTTATGTTGGTTTGTATTTACTTTAATATACACAATTTGGGCACTTATTCTTATCATTTTATTGTATACTTTTGATAAATAAAGATTATTATTATTATTATTATTATTATTATTATAAAACAATGAATTTTTCACAACATATGTTTCATTTTTTCGCAAAGTTTTATTGGGTGATACTAAACTATGTTCAAAGCTGTTGTATCCATCCTATAAAAAGCGCATCATTGTATTTACTTAACTCACTTTTCTTTGTTGTACGCATGTATACTGTAAAGTACTTATATTTTCCGAAAATAAAATTCCCCAATATGATTTCAAATTAAATTCCCCTGACTTTTATTTCGGGAATAAACACTTCTAAACTTTTAGTTATTTAGCGTAAAAAAATTTTTTTTTTGTTATTGAGCACTTAAATCAAAAGTAGAGTGATTTTTAATTTTATATATAAGTAAGATTTTAAATGAGATAGAAAATGTCTTATAAAAAAAACTTGAAACTCTGGAAATTAAGTTCGAAAATTTCGCAAACTTAAAAGAGCAAAATAAATTTCTCCTTCAAATGTCAATAACCTTAAATATGTGATATGATTGGCGGTTTTTAACATGTGTTACAAAAACTTAATAAAAATATGTTAATTTGAAAATATTTATGCACATTTATATTTATTAATATTAATGCTAATGTAAAACAATTTTTAAGCATAATATAAAAACTTCATTACTTCGATTCTTAAGCCATTTTGTATTAATGTTTCCAAAGAGAACGCGGACGGCTTCATTAATCTCTATTTAATTCTCTCTAAAACAAGAGTTCATGTTGCTAATGGGGACGTTTAAGACATATGTTAACATCATTATCTCGAAACAGAGATTAATCTCTCCATCATCATTTTGGTTCATGATTATCTACATGTCAAGGTGTAAAATATAAGATCAATCATTAAAATTTTATTTTCTTCAGTTGCTTCCTATTACAGTGTTGAGTTTTTTTTAGTTCACTGTAATTTCATTGTGGTAACTTCATCGTGGTAATTCCATCGCAAATTAAATTCATCGTGATTCAATACATCGTCGGTATTTTCATCGTCAAGCATTTTCATCGTCATACTAAGTTTATGCTTGACGGACGCTCAATGTTTTTTTTGTAAATATCCCTTTATAATTTTTTCAAGTTTATTACGAACTTTTGTAAATGTTCTTAATATAACATAAAAAACTAATTCTTAAATATAAGCTTTTCATATTATCAAGCTATAATGACAAAATAAAACAATATCTCTTTCTGACTTAAATAGCCTTGAAATTATGTTTAAATTTCTTAATATTTAAGGAAAGTTAAAAAAAAGTATCTAATTTAATTTAAAAAAATAATATATATATATTAATCTTTGTGTTTTTTTAGTTTCATAAAAATCCCTTAATAACCTATTTTAACCTTCGACTTTTCAGTCATTATTTGGTATATTATATCTAAAAATAATCATTTGTTTTTTAAATAAAAAACTTTATTTTTAAGAAAAAAATACCAATTTATATATGTAATAAATTATTCCTTATTTCAAAAAGATCATTGAGATAACGAATTCATTACAAATTGGAAAAATAGAAACAATTAAAAAAAATAAGTAATGAGAAATACCTCTAAGGTAATCATTTAGGTCACGATTTTCAAAATCATTGACAATACATAAATCTCGCGATGAATTTACTATACGATGAAATTTCCAAGATGAAGTTACCACGATGAAATTACCGAATACCGTTTTTTTCAGTTATATATGTCTCGTTCTAAGAGATTTTCCAAGGATGATGCTGTAAACAAGATTTAGCAGTCTATCTTTACTTATAGCGATAATAATAAATCAGAGCAAACTAAAGTCAATAAAGTCAAAACTTAATTTTTTTTAAAAAGAATAAAAACTAATTATGAACCAATTTTTAACGTGTTTTAACTATATTTTCCTCTCTTTTTTGGATTTTTTTAGGTAAATAAAGTCAATAAAAATATTTTTTAAGTCAATCAAAAGTCAAAAATTTATTTTATGTGAAAGTGTTTTTAGAAAACCAAAAATTAAAATGTTTTCAATGATTATTTCATCTTTAAAGTACTATAATTATCATCCCTAATTTGAATTTACAGCCTTTTTCCTAGTTTTTAATGTCTAATTTTAATCATAAATTTCTTTTAATTTTGTGGAATAAAAATTTGAAATAAATTAGGGTAAATATAAAAATGAAAATTACGCATAAAACATCCTTTGAAAAATTTCAAAGATACATTCAGGTGAATAAAAGTAAAAGTCTATAAAAAGAATTAAAAAAAACAAAAAGTCACTGTGAACAAAATTTTGAACAAAAAGTTATTGAACTCATTTTTCGTCTGTTTTTTGAAATTTTCTAGGTCCTAAAGTTCAAAAAGAAGTTTTTCTTAGTTCAACAAAAATTTAACAAACTATTTCTAAAGAGAGCAAAAATATTAAATATTGTTTTAAACCTATAGTTTACTCTACATTTTTTAAATAATCTAATAGGAAATGAGTCTTTTCAATTGACAAAAGCTTTAAAAAAATTTTAAGTCAAAAATTTCGTGCAATAGGCCTAAAAAGTCAAAAATTTTTGATTATAAATTAAAAAAAAAAAGATTTTTTAGGTAAAGTATTATTTGCTCTGGTGATATAGATGACAAAGAAGACAATATTGAAAGTTTGAGTGATACAGAAGTAATGCCAATTTTGAAGAAAGTAGTTTCAATATTCCTTATGAAGAAGTTCTTTAGTTTTTTTCTCTATAGTATTATATAGTTTTTATTAGAAGTTCTTTATTGAAACACTTCGATTTACTCTGCTAGTGAAAATGAAGATGTTTTTGACCTTCACTGAGCATCCGAATATAAAAGTGCTAGAGATAGTTAAGATTTGTGTACAAATTCTTCCACAGAAAATAACGATGAAACTGATTCATTATTTTATGCTGTTGATGGAAAAAGATGGACAGTAAATTACCCTTCCCAATTTAGTAGACAGAAGTTTAAAAACATTTTGGAAAAAGAAGCTTTCAAAATTAGTCATAAAATTGCTCCCAAAAACAAAGGAGGAACTTTTATGCATTTTTTGCAAAGAATTGCTTGAAATGTTTACTTTTTATTCAAATGTTTATATGCACAAAGACAAATTATTTTTCATTATCTTGAATGTAAAAAAAAGAAAAAATTAAATCAATTTGACGAAGTAGAAATGGAAGCTTTTTATGGTTTGCTTATACTCGGTGGAGCATATAAGGCTCATTATTTTTCTACTATAGATCTTTGCTGCAATACACATGGAGGGAGAGCCAATTTTTAGAGCTACCATGTCGCGAAAAAGATTCATTGAGGTAAAAAGTTTCTTAGGTTTTGATGACAAATCAAGAAGAGATAAAGAGAATCCTTTTGCCCTAATAACATTTTAAGCAAAGGAATGTTCACTAGTTAAGAGAATATGCAATTGGCATCCATTCATAACTTTTGAAGCTGCATATGGTAAAGTTGGTTTCAAACAATATATCCCAATATCTAAACCAGGAAAGTTTGGTATCAAGGAGTTTTTGATAGCGCGAGAATGGTAGTGAATATTTCTTCAATAGCTAATCCGTTAGTACATATAATTGATCCAATTTGGGACACTATTATTTAAAGATCCTGTTTTGTAAAATCTTAAAAATATTTTTTGGAAATGTTCTTCATTTAGTTTTCCTTCTACTAAAAACTATATAAATAGCTTTAAAACGTGTTGGAATTGATAGATAATTAAAAAAAAAATTTTTTGAGATCATAATATCTAATAAAAAAAATTTCTGACACTTCATACTGAAAAATTAAAAAATTTATCCAGGAAAAAATTTTTAAAGTCTCAATTTCTGAGATAGTATAAAAAACGAATAGAAATATGATATAATTAAAAAAATTGCTTGAAAATGTAAAAAAATTTATTTTTGTTTCGCCTCAAAATTTGATGTCCATTTTTGGATAATTGGACTGCAGGCGTGTAGAGTTACAACGTTGATTGAGCAGATCTGTTATTTATAAATGTACTGTAAAAAAAGTATATTTCTACCGCGATAAAAACGTTTCGCCAAAATAAATTTGTGCATTTTTTCCTCATACGCCATTCAGCCCGAAAGTTGAAACCATGAGGCTTATGATGTATCTATGCAAACACATAACATGTTACAGATAACATATGCGCGTACATTTTGGATGCCATATGTGCGATTATCATTAGTAATATTATTTATCTTTCATGATATAGAAATACACTTGATTGAATGTATTGTTATTTTATCCATTTTACTTTTCAATAAAAAATTATTTACAATTTAATTTCTATCACTATAGTATAACTTTTCATCAGTTTTATTGATGATTTGTGATTTGACCAGGCTGGCTGTCTCTGTTATTATTTTTGATTTTGTTTTTACTATTTTGCGTCTGTTTTTGCGTTTTCACTTTTTGCCTCCATTATTCATTTTTATTTGCGCTCCCATTTTTCGTTTTGGAAAATGAGTGAAGTTGTTTTATCATTTGAAAAAGCAAAAGAGTTATTGGAGAAAAGTGGTACTCAAATCATTGTAATTTTGCCCCCTGATTCAGGCATGGTCTCCATTGAAGAAGACTTTGATGATGAAGAACTGTCTTCTAATGAGACTTTAAAAAATTTTTGCGGTAAATTCGAAGTTGAGTGCAAAGATTTATACAAATCCACAAAAATAGAAAAATCGTTTGTTTGATGGAAAAAAGAGAACTTGAACCTGGCAAGCTCTTCTGAAGAATACTTTCCTGAGCCTTTAGATTCAAGTTCACCTAGACCTTTTTTAGTTCAGAAAGACCATAATTCTGATACATAATTTTGAAGAAAACAATTTTTTTCATTTAATTTTTGCTATCATATTTCATTTTAATAAAATTTTATGTATTCTTTTAATTCTATTTCGCGTCCGAAATCCAAACGTCCGAAAATCAAAGATGTTTATTTCATGGCATTTTATTGCATTATGCTAACAAACATTATACAACCAAAGTTTAATACATATTTTAATTGGGGAAACCAAAAAAAAATTGTTAAAAAATCAATTAAAAACTCTAATAGTTCTTTTCCTTAGTTCTGATTAGTATTATTATATTTTAAAACAGCCATGTATAATCAAAATAGTTAGAAAAAATATTAAAAATTCTTTTTTGATTTTCGGACGTTTTATTTTCGGTTGTTTTGGTTTTCGGACGTTTTCGTTTAGGACGTTTTGGTTTTCGGACATTTTGACCAGGAGTCATAATGACTTTAATTCATAGATTCAAATATACGTGATTATTTGAATTTCTTAGAATTAATCAAGTATTAATTGATATATCTATATGAATACTCAAGATTTTGCAGGTTTCGTAAGTTATCCATATTCTGAATTCTATTTTTCTGTAAAACTTCTCTCTCTGACTTAACAATAATGAAACAGCATGATGCATCGAAGTGTTCCTTTTTGAACGGAAATCATCGGTTCAAAACTACGGTGAATCTTCTTCCACCTTCACTCAACATCTCTGAAGGCAGCATCTTTCGTTTCAAGAATCTCAAGAAAAGCCAGAGAGCTATAAAAAAGGATGCAAAATTGAGTGCATTAAGCATTTTCATTTTATGAGATGCGCGTGAAGAGCGTAAAGGAGTTTGGCACGGTGTGACAAAAAGGAATTTCTCAAAACATAATAATAATGAGGTTTTGTCGATGTGTCGCCGTAGCACAACTTTGAGCAGCATTCAGCTCTCGAATCGCATCCATGCATCTAAAGGAATTTGGAAATCCTAGAGCAAAAAAAACATTTGCTCCATCATTTCTTTTATTATCATCATTATAATTGTTTTTATTGTTATTTTGATGGCGGAGAAGAAGTAGTGTATAGTGTGTGTGTGTGTGTAGTATGTGTGGAGGCGGTGCTCATTATCCACAAAAATATATGCACAATCTCATTACGAACATATACATATACCAGGTATATTTCATACTTTCAGAGCAAGATTCAGAAGTCATTTGTATCAAAGACATACTTTAAATTTGGATGTTTTGGGCAGTGATCTATCTATGAGGAATTAGAGGGCGAGAAGACGGCAATGGGGCAATCATCTCCACATTGTTCAAAATTTTTCAAAAAACACAAATGTTCAAGCAAATGGATTTTGATTTTCTAAAAGTGGAGTTGTATTCCCAGATCGATAAGATGACATGAATTTATATAACTTTTGTATATAACACGAGCACAATTCTAGAGTAGTCTTGTTCAAGTTACGGCCCACGGTCAGCTTGCGGCCCTTAGTATTCTCAAATGTGCACAACGTCCCCTTTTTAGAGGCATTGTGCATTTTTGCATCTATTGAATCTGAGTAATAGAAACCAAGACACGATTATTATTATTATTATAGAATACGGTCACTCATGAACTTCACCTAAATACTCATCTAAACACATTTTCTTAAGCTATCAACTCTATAGCTAGAGCCTAGACGTCACTAGGACTGCATTTGTATATAGATTATTCGAAGTTTCTATATATATATACATAAGTTCTAAATATAACATTTTTATTTTTATTTAGCCTTTTTGCAATTATATTTCCTCTTTCTAAATCAAATCTTATAAAAAACGCAAGAAAGAGTAAATAGAATTATAAAAAGACAAAAGAGGAAATGTAAAGTGTGGAAATGAAAATAAAATGTTATGAATATTGTCATATTCAAAATTAACGTTAACAATCTCTTAAAAAAAGAAAATATTTGATAAAAAATATAAAGCACCAAAATCAGATTTATATATAAAAAGTAGAGATATTGAGGGATAACGGTAAGAAATAATTTTTTGATTTTTCTTGGCCGGCTACACGTATAAAAATTTGAAAAATAGCTCTCGGTTCAACAATATGCCAGAGAGCAAACTTTTTGATTTCATAAACAATGATATAAAAAAATATATTATTTTCTATTTAAATTTTACTTTGAGGTAAACGTTCACGTTTGATTGTTTTCACTTAGAAGGCACAATTGCGCACTTTGAATCGAACTATAAGCAAATTGGGGTTGATGCTGGATCGAACCCAATACCTTGCAGTATTGAAGCCAAGTATATAACTAACCTCATTCAAGACATTATTAAGGTGATTTTTTTCTCACCCGCCCGAAACCTGTTGAATAATTTTAATACCGCAGAAACAAAAAAAGAAAATAGAATTGAAAAAAGCTAAAATCTAATACAAAAAAATAAATGGAAAAGATAAAATAGAATAAAAAAATACAAAATTGAATTAAAAAAAAGATAAAATTGAACAGAAAATGGTATATTTTATTGAAGTTATTTTAAGTTTATTTGTTAAATTTTTGTCAATCTTCACTTCCTTTACGACAAAAATCGATGACTTTTTATGCAGTCATAATTTCGTTCTTTTTCAAGAAATAAAGGCAACTTGAAGTAAGAACGCTGCGGAGGCAAGAGAGAAATTTGGAAGAAAAAGTTCTGGTAAAAACTTTCAGTTTAATAAACTTTTTTAATTTATTGTTTACATCTTTTTATGGCATCTTACATAATACATTATTATATACTCACTTCTTGAAAAGAACTGAAGAACGTAAGTATCAAAAGTTTTTTTAATTTACCTATAC
This sequence comes from Nectonema munidae, assembly GCA_030549495.1. NCBI lineage: Eukaryota > Metazoa > Nematomorpha > Nectonematoida > Nectonematidae > Nectonema > Nectonema munidae. The sequence continues at coordinate 620,058 of JAUIRK010000894.1, forward strand.
CATATATATATCATATATGCATAAGATATATTTAGAACCAAATTTAAACCAAAGCTAATTCAAATTATTATAAAAAATTCTATATTTATTTATACAATATAAAATAATAATCTATTTGTAATAATAATAAAATAAATTAAAATTGAATTATTTTAAAAAATGAATAAAATTTGTAATATGATAAAATGTATAATTCATAATTTTCCATATTTAATAAATAAATAGATAAATGTTTCAAGAAAGGAAAAGATTATTGCCATTTTGAGTTAAAATTGACCGTGCTTTTTTTTCCTAATCAAGGAATCGAATTATGGTAAGGTATTTAACTCTGAATTTAAAGAGAAAACTTGAAAAAAAGCAGAATTTTGTTGAGACTATTTAAAGGATTCAAATTACTGAATTCAGAATTAATAAGTATTGGTTTTTTTTATATATGCCGTACATGGAAATTTTCACTTCAAATATGATTGGTTAGATAATTAGTTATGAAAATCTTTAACCAATGAAATAATCAACTGATCTATTACTTATTCTTAACTCACTGCTAGTGATTGTTGTAGTGATGAAAAATTAACATAACATTTAAAAAAATACTATTCGGATAAATAAAGTGTCAAAATTTTCAATAAAAAACAATGATTTTGCATTCAAATTTTACTTAGGGAATTTTACCAAGAACGTCAAATGCTTAAGGGATCCTATTTATCTTTTTATCTTTCTTTATTCAGAGGTGGCGAGAGAAAGAAAACCTAGAAGAAAAAAATTTTTTTGTAGTGATAAAGGAGGATTAGGATGAATTAAGTCTGTAATAAGGAGGCCGACATCTTGAATCTAAGCATTCAGATAGTATAAAGAAACCAAATAACACTTTCAATATATCATACAAATGTTAGCCAAATTTATTTGATATCTTTATACCTTGCGCTTAGCTTGCCACACACCTATGTCTTAAATCCAAGATATATAAGCTATATATTTATATATTTAATTAAAGAAATTGGATTTATGGAAGTAACACAAAAGAGACATTATTCAGTATTGCCTTATACAATAATTACAAAGTGTTTATTTACGCTTGACCTTAGGAGAAGACGATAGATAGGCTCTTTCTTTGTCATAAAGGAAATCTTGTAAAGGAAATAGTGTAACTAAGTTTAACACATTATATTGTGTATACTACTACGTGTTTGATTCTTCTCAACAAAAATAGCTTAAAGTGATAAAGGACACTTCACTTGCCTATCCTCGCATATTTAATTCGATCCAAGTGAGGTAAAATTACTTTTTCTGCGAGGCACAAGAAAGGAGGAATAATGATTGCACACAAGTGTGCGTGTTTAGCATTGTGTTGGCGTGTTGAAGAGTTGTCTAGTAGACGCGCAACTCATCACAGCATCCTGCACTTTTTCTTTGTCGCGCACACCTATCATCTCTATCTACCTTTCCTATACGACGCATAACATCCTTTCAAGTTTGACCAATTTCCACACGGCATACATCCATCTCCTTTATTCCTATATAAAGTACTTCTTTATAGCAGTCTTTTTGCGTGTAATTAATTGTCGCAAAACGTGTGTCTATTTTTGTTTCCCCATCACTACGATATGAGTTTTATGCATTTTTGGCAAATCAATTATTATTATTACCACCATGACTTATTATCGCGCTTTCACAAATTACGCGCACATAATCCACGAGAATATGGAATACATCAAGAAGTGTTTTGTGTAGCAGGTAATGTGAGTGACACTTAATCGTTCAATTAATTCGCTTTGTGTCATGTCACTTCTTGCCTCCATTTTTCTGCGGCTTTGTCACTCAAGCACACTTCTTGTCTACAAACCGCCGCTTCTGTATTCTTTTCTGGAGTGCATTGTGTGTGGTTGTGATGTAATGCGGAGAAATCTCTTTGGCGTCGCCATAAGAACCGACTAGCAATCATACTGGAGTAGGCTTGTTTATCGCACAATTTAATTCAACGATTATATACGTGCAAACACAGAATCTTATTATAATATCTTTTACCCTTCTCGCATATAACAGCACTTATGTCAAGAAAAAAGTGTATTAGTTTATGAATGAGTAACAGATATAGAAAAAAATTTATCGTTGAACGATTTTTCAACACCTTTTTATGATATAGGGCATATAATATCAACTTCTCCTTATAAATTGCTCATAAATAGTATAAAATCTTTATCTCTTAGTCTATGAGTACTTATATGTCTGTGTGTGTGTGTGCGCGCTAGTTTTAAAACACAAGTTCTGAATACCGGTATATTACCGGTTCTTATGTAAAATGACGGTACTAAGATTTCCTATTTCTATCTTTTAAAATGTTCAGATTGAAAAATTATACAGAAAATTGGTTTAATAAAAAAATAAAATTTTGCTTTAATTCAATTATATCAATGATTACTAGCTTTTAAAATTCTTGAAAAAATTTCAATTAAAAAAAAATATTGTATAAGCAAAACAACTTGGAAAACTTTATTTTGCCTTTTTGATAATAAAGCCTACAAGTACTAAATCAGAAAGTTTTTCTACAATCGCCTCAATGTTTCTTTCAACAACAAAGAAGAACAAAGTTTTCTTGAGAAACTTTGAATGTTCTAATATTTTTAGAAAGTTATTTTATGAAAAAAAAGAAATGTAAATATGCTAAGAAAATGTAGGTAATAATTGTTCACTGTTCTATTACAATTTTTTTTAATTACTAAATATCCCCGTTTTGATTCAATTATTTTGGAACCTGAGCCGGTTCTTGAAACTCGGGCTATAGCAGCGCAAATGAATTTCCCTAGAAAATTCTTAATGTGTATTATGTATATATGCTTGCTATGTACATTGTACATCCGTGCAAAGAAATTTTCTATATATTTCAATACATTTTTTGCTATCTACATTATACATATAAAATCAAAAAAGGATTAATTCATTTGCGTCGCTTGAGTGCAAACTCGGTACTCGTTTTAACTCTAGGGTGTGCGTGCATGTATAAATAAGTATTGTTTTTATCAGTGTGTGTTCTTATGCCTTAACAGAATATTTTTAAATAACCAAATTTTTTTTGAATTAAAAAAAAATCCATTTGCAAAACTGTCTGGATTTTAGGTTTATTATATTTTTTGTTCAACGATGTCTCATCCAAGCAAAGACTTACTTGATTGAACAGATAATCACGGTTAGGAATCAATCGAGGAGGATTGGATCCATACGCAACGCTTACATCCATCTGGTGAACGAAAAATAAGATTTTATTGAGGTTCAAAAATTGTAAAATTAAAAAGTTCATCAATAAGCACAAAAATAGTTGATCTAATCGAATGTTGGAATCGTGATTCCACGCACATAATAACTTTTTACTCATCACCCTCTAGTGCTTGAAGCATACATTTATATATCGGTTAGAGACTTTTTGGCACGGGACTTCTGGTGTAGTCGTGTATAGGCCCGCCTTTTTGCCGTTATCCAATTTCGCGCGGTCGCTTTGGCCGTGTAACATTTTTTCGGTAAAATAATAATTAGGAAAACAATTTTTTTCACAAAACTATTTTTCCTTATTTAAATAAAACCCACCCAGCATCGTGGAGTATAAGCAAAACAAGGAAAACATATAATAACCAATCAAGTAGAAGGAATTTGAGATTTATATAAACATGAAAAAATCAAAATAAATTTGGAAAAATTTAAGTTAAAAATATTTTTTAAATTAATTTCAAAATTATGAGCGATAATGCGCAATAATATTTTAGCTTAACACTTCCAGGAGCAGAATTTGTAAGACTAATCGTCTAATTTTAATTTTCAATGAAATTTTATGTGAAGCGTTATAACAGTATAATTACCCTACAAATAAAATATAATATAAAGTGTCGTTTTTTTAAGAAGTATAAATGAAATATGGAAGTTTGGTATTTGTCTTTTCTATAGTAAAATAATAATAATCAAAATACAAATTTTTTTTAATGATATTTTCAGCGCCAAAAAGTTTCGCGCCCAAAGGACGTTACAAAGCATCCGAAAGGCCTCGCCAAAACGTCCTTTTTCCCTTATACATACATGTATTAATTTTTTGTATAATTTTCAATAATTTAGTAATAGAAGAAATTATGAGCCCGGAATAATAATGGATTGTGGTAATTTTCCCCGGTTGTTTGTTAACTATTTGAAGCATGATGGAACTCAAAACTGAGAAAGAATATTTACATTAACTAGGTAAGTTAAAGGATGCCTTACTAAATTTAATTAATGAGTATATATTATTGAAATATGTTAGTGGAATAAAAGAATCGAGGACTTGAAAATCACTTATTCCTTAATTCAAACTTTTTATATTTTATTTGAAATTTTGAATTTTTATTTTTCTATAATTTGTAACAATACAAGGAACAAAGTCTCAAAATTTTTGAAGAATCTAGATGTCCCATTTCATTTGCGATTCTAATTATCTAAAAGGAACTGGAACCAATCGTATAGGATTTCTAAAATGTTAAAAGGTACCGTGGGTGTGTTTTCATTGACAAAGCACTGATGTACCTTTTATGTCAAACTGAACAAATTGGTATCAATGAGGAATCGAATCTTAGAGAATCTCGAGAGATTCTTTCAAAAAAATATCTTAATAGCAAGCAGTTTCTTCATTTTCCCATAGTCCATATCAGGGGTGGACACACCTTATGTAATTGAGAGCCTTATTCAGATTTAATATACCATTTTATTTTTTATTTTTTTTTTCCAATTTTATTTTGCCTTAACTAAATAATCTCATGTTTTTTTTAAATTAAAAAGATATAATACAAAATAAAAGTGGAAAAAAATTGTAATAAAATGTAAATAAAAAATAAATAAAAAAATTATTGAAGAAATATTAAAAATTTGTAAAAATTTAATTTGAAAAAAAATTAATATGGAGATAATGTTAAAAAATCAAGAGATTTTAAATAAATATAAAATATGTCAATACAATATAAATACGGTAAAATCATAATTTATAACAAGATATACAATAATAAAAAAATAGAATTGTAAAAAGACAAAATTAATTTGAAAAAAGAAAAAATCGGATTGCAAGAAGAGAAAAAAATGGAAAAAGAATAATAAAAATACTTACAATTTCTATGTAATCATCATGACAAAAAAATATATCATCAAAAATGAACTTTGAAGGATATCGAAAAAAATATTGACATTTATATTATTTTTTGATTGAAAAAATATTGATAAAAAAAGAGCTAAATTGAATATTGCTAAGAACCCAGTATGGCTGGCTTTAAGAGCCGTATTTTTCACCGCTGGTCTCATTACTTTATTATATATAGATATAAATTTTTTTTTAAAAAACAGAAATTTTTTTATTGGAAAGAAGATATACATTTGTATATCAGCAAAAATATTTTTCAAAAATTTTTTTTTAATTATAGCAAATACACAAAAGTGCAGCAAATATGAAGAACGAAACTTCATGTTCAAATGATGTATAAAATAGAATATATATAGGGGGATTTTATTCGAGATGGGGGGGGGGGGGGCTTTTGTCAGGGGGATTTTGTTTCAAGGGCTTTTGTCCGGGCCCCGTTTGCATGATTGCCTGGTTTCTCTTAGATAGAAAAAGGTAAAAAGTCATTATTAATAGACGCCTGATATACTCTTTTAGGCAACTATTTTACCCAATACTAAACAATTTTTTACCTCCAAAGGATAATTTTTTCCCCCATTTGAGAATGCCTGATTCAGAGTGTAGAGGAAGACAGATGAACTTGAATTTTCCATGGGATTCAATAGGGATTAGTAATAATGATCCCTGGCTTTGCGCAAACTAAAATGGATTAAAAATAAAGAAAAGGTTTTGTGTATGTTAATCAAAATTCCATATAATTCCGTATGTGGCACAAATTAAATTTAACTAATAAACGTATATACTAGCATTTCCCACATATGTCTTTTATATACAAAATGAGTATTAAAAACTAAGAAAATAGTTTTAAAAGACTTTTTATCGCCATACTGACACAATTCCAATAACACAGGAAACTCTGTGAATTCACTGAATTTCAGAACCCATTCAGGACCTTATTGTCTGAAAGGTGTGAAAAAACGGAAAATTGACCCATTTTAATGAATAATTAGTAAAAAATTTGGGTATATGTAATTTATATTATTAAAATTTTCTTTTATTTCTCAATATATTTTTACGTATGACAAAATTGATCATTTTATCTTAGCAAAAACAATTCATAATTTGATTAATTGATCGATTTGATGATGGCTGAACAATTTGATTTCTTTTTACCATCATCATATTTCGTAACATGATGGGAGCTTTATTCTTCAAAACGGCACTATTGTTCAAAAGCACTGAAGGAATTTTTCCTGCCATCATGAAACAAAGAAAGCGAAAAGTATGTACAAAGTTTTTCCCTTGTTTACAAATGATATAATAGTATTTTCTATTCATTCTAAAAACTTTCCCATGCCATACTTAAATCGCGCAAATTAAAAACCAATTTCGACTGATTGATTGAATCTCGAATCATTTCGAATTAATCGAATTAAGCATTCATTTTCCTTTTAAGGATACATTTCAGTGTAGTGTTTCTGTTTTGCGAAAGACACACATTTGTGTGTATATGAAAGGATTTCTTGCCGTCTTTCTCTATCTAATGAGATTAATTCCATTTTCTCACTAACAACGACACTAACGCCATCTTAACTTTCATTAACGCTTGTAAGTCATTGCTTAAATGTAATAATCGACTTCAAATTGCCAGAACACACTCTGTATTGTAATATACAGGGTATGGAGCATTTTAAGAATGCATTCTTTCTATGATGATGATAAACAAACGGATACACACACTCCAACATATTTATTTTAAGTCAATTAGCTCTTTCTTTTCAGAAGCTGCTTCCTAATGACGACGATACACGAAAATGGTGATGCACTTCTTGAATGGAGACAGCGAGACCGGACAAGAGATTTGGCCTATATCTTCTTACGCATAATTCTTTTATTATACCTTTGAGTACCACCTATACAATAAGCACCACGCTTATTATTATATTAGTTATCTAATTCTTTTTTGATGCATCATGGATAGCAATCAATCATATAAGGGATTTATTTTACTCAGATAGAAATTTTTTACTTGAATTTAAATCGAACTCCAAGATATGATTGATGTTGTCAATCTCGTCCTCAAAGTTGTCTTGTGTATGAAAACAGCTTTTATTTTTTAATAAACCCGATATATTTAAATCAAAAATAAACTGATTGTATAAACGATCTATTATAATATAAATCATATTGAACAATCAATAAACTGTGCATTATAATTTTACTTGCAAAAGATAACTCAAGATATTGTAACTTATTTTAAAATCTTTGAGCATTAGGGAGCATAATAAATCAAAAATTTTAAATTTTGAAGAAAAAAAATTGATTTTGAGGGATTTTTATACTAAATTAATTTTTTCGTCATTTCAATCACTTTTTCCAAAATTTTTTAAATTCAATTTTAAAGCCTTTGAGAGAATAAATAAGTATTAATTATATCAAAAAATTTCTAAAAGGAAATATTTGGGTAGATCAACTAATCCTATTCTTACTATAAATTGGCTTACAAAGTTTTGAAAGCTTAAATTAATTATTATCAAAAAACGAATATTCACTTATAAACACATTGAATTTTTTTGCAAAATGATATTAAAAAAATTGAAAGAAATAGTTTTCTTATCTTTCTATTATTATTATTATTATTATTATTATTATTTATTTGTTCAAAAAAACAATATTTAAATTTTTATTAAGAGAAAATACATTATATATTTGTTAATTTGTTACAAAAGATAATTAATTCGAAAATTATCGTATTGATATGATCATATATAAGAAAAATACCGCGAAGAAAGGAAGAAACATAATCAAAAACAAAAATGTATAAATATTTATAGTCGTTTTTCAAAGTTCCTTTGTTTTGAAAAGACATATTAAAATTTTTAAAGGAGAAATTATCTTTTATACACGGTATCACACTTTGCACGCATAAATTTAACCTAATATATGCAAATGTTTGAAAATGATTGAATTTTAGTCAATCAAATAAACGATTTATTCGAATTTCATTGAAATAATCAAAATTTATTCAAGAAATTATTAAAATACAGTGAAAACTGTCTAAACTGAATACTTGTTAAACCGGAATTTTGTATATATCGGAAGAAAATGTAAGTTCTATGTCTATATTTTCCATATATGAACACCCTTGTTAAACCGAATTCTCTCTATTGTGAAAACCGAACTTAAAATTGTAAAAAAAAACACAAATTTTATTTTTTTATAAACCGAAATTTACAACAAAATGTGATAAAGTTTTTTTCATCATAAACTTCCCTCACTTATCAACACATTTGATTCGTGAAAAATAAACATTTGAATATGAGTGGAAGACATGATCTCACAGAGCGTATATTATATTTTCGCTCATTTCACATATGCGTCTGATGTGATATTGATGTAGGGACAGAAAAATAGCGAGAATTGTGAGGAAGTTACAAGTGAGTGTAGGATAAAATGAAATATGTTTTTCATCTTTTGATCTGTCAACAATGATGAACAGTATTTATTCTTCAGTTCGTTTCTAATTTTTTTTGATCGATTGTTTCACCTAGCGGAGAGGCTAATTGCATCACGTTTTTATTTCATTTGTCTAACTTTTCATTTCTTTCTCAATTTTGTGAATCATAATGTCTTCATTCACCCGTAAAAGAGTAAGGGGCGAATTAGATTTGCAAACGAAAGTTCGATTAATCAAGGAATCACGAAACTCGCCTAAACCGACTCAAAAGGAAATTAGCCAAAAGTACGGCATTGGTATTACTACATAGTATCCTTCTATAATGAAAAAAGCAGATTTATATCTTAACAATTTTGAGAAAAACGCTGACGCAAAAAAGAAAAGACTTGAAAAAAGTTGTAGATTCGACAAACTCAATCAAATGATGTATGAGGGGTTTGTACAAGCGCGAAACAAAAATTTTCCTATATCTGGTCCAATTATACAAGCCAAAGCAGTCGAGTACAGCAAGCTTTTAAGCAAGGAGTATTCAACTTTCAAGGCTTCAGTTGGATGTCTTTGTTCTTGGAAGTCTCGTTATTCCATACAATCATACTCTCTGTCAGGAGAGAAAGCTGCTGTAGATGAAAAAACGGTAGAAGACTGGATCCAAAGAATTCCTGCTTTTCTTCAAGGATATGAGCTAAAAATGTGTTCAACTGCGGCGAAAGGGGTCTCTTTTATCTTACCTTGCCAAACAAAACGCTCACAACCAAGTTAAGCAGTATAGTGGCACAAAGAATCTCAAAGAACGATTGACAGTTTTACTCGGGTGCAGTGCTACTGGTGAAAAATTAACGCCAGTAGTTATAGGAAAGTCAAAAAAGCCAAGATGTATGAACGGTGTAAAAAGTGATCAGCTACCAGTCGCATATACCTATAATAAAAAATCTCGGATGACCTCTCAAATATTTACTGCTTGGTTGATTGAGCTCAATTAAAAGAAATGAAACGCGAGAAGAGAAAGATTTTGATGTTTTTGGACAATACGACCTCTCACACACCTGTTACAACGGAGCTTTCTCATGTTTCCTTAAAATTTCTTCCAGCCAACACAACTTCGCTTATTGAACCACTTGACCAAAGGGGTGATTCGATCTTTTAAAGCTAAATATCGAAAGTTAATGTTTGTGCAACTGATAACAAAGATGAATACTGTAAACACTGCAGCCGACTTGTTAAAAGCTATTACAGTTCCAGATGCGCTCTATTGGATTTCAACCGCATGGAGAGACACTAGCCAAACTACTATATCTCAATGTTTCAAACGCTACGCGTTCCCAGTAGTCGATTCATCAGAAGAAGGAATAGATGTCGAAGAAGATCCTTCATTGAAACTTTGCTTGAATCAATTCGTAAAAGACCCCATCAATGAAGATGCTTACATAGAGATTGATGCATCTCAACCTACAGAAGATAGGGATAATTGGAAAACTTCCATCGTTCAAAATTTCACTCAAGTAAGCGACTCCGAAAGTGTGGAAAGTGGCGATGACTTGCGAGTCACAGAATTTGAACAAATTTCTCCAAAATTAACTCGCAAAAAAGTGATGAATATTTTGAAAGAACTTGATGACTTTGCTACTTCCGAAGAGCCAAGCATGTTGTTGCCACATATCCATCAATTGATGAATATAAATAATTTATCCATAGCTAAAAACAAGTTCATTGCAACTCTTACAACATTACAATTTCAAAAAAATAAATTTCAGTTAAAATGAAATTTTTTTCTTATTTTTTTTATTTTGAGTTACAAGTTGTATGCTGAAAATGTGAGCAATACTTGGAAAGCATGAAAAAAGTTAATGGCAATTTTTTAATCCAATTTTTTCGTCTTTACAACATTTAGAATTATTAAGGTTTGATCAAATAATAGTCGTTTTATTAAAACACCATTATAATCAATCTTACAACAATATCCTTCATATACCGAACGTTTTTGTTGTCCCCATGAGAATTTGGTTAGGTTTCACTGTATATGCAAATGTTTGAAAATGATTGAATTTTAGTCAATCAAATCTACGATTTTTTCGAATTTCATTGGAATAATCAAAAAATTTATTCAAGAAATTATTAAAATAATTGGCTCCATCATTCAGTATCCAATAAGATCAAAGAGTACATCCACCCTCCCATAACAAGAATCTTTTAAAATATTTTATACAGATAAAAAGTTAATATATATAAGTTCAATATAACTATTTGAGATAATCAAAATTTGTCCCAAAAATAGAAAAGAGAATATGATTCACCCATAAACTCTACAAAAATATAAACAAAAAGAAATTATTTGCTTAAAAAAAGTTTTGAGAGACTTCAAAGACAACTTTATATAAAAAGAATACATATTGCGATAAAGATTGGAAGCTAGTGATTTAAAATATCAATTTCAAGTTATTGCTCAGGTTACTAAGACTTGTTGGTTCACATATTGAAAAAGCTTGTCCATCCCAAAGTACAATGTCCACTTAAATTGAGAAAAGCTGAATCACTTTACATGCAAATATAATCACTAATCAAACAACATTCATTATATTTAAAATATTTGTGAATGAAATAGAGTTATCGGAAATTCTGATTATAATCACAATCACGGAAATTGGGAAAAATTGAAATCAGAATAATAATATTCATTTTAAAAAACCTAAAACCACAATCAAAACCATGACTAGAGAACCACAAAAATCCTATTTTCTCAATAAATAATTTTAGCGCAGGAAGCTTTGCTACATAAGAAGAAAAATCAGCGTTTTGTGAAAAACTATGAACTGAACTCCACAGGACCTTTCCTATCGAGCCAAAACAAATAATGGATAGATAAGGATCTTTTTATTACTAGTGCCAGATGCCATGTACAACTGCCCCTTATAGTGTTTGCCAATTATGACCAGAAACTATATATAGGCATATTTCAACGAATCATGTATCAGCACAAATGGTCCAGTAAGCTACTAGAAACGAAACTAATCCATCTTTCCACAGCTAGCTAAACTCGCCTGTAAATATCTACAAATATTTTGAGAATTAGAATCAAAATTAGAATTTTAGAAAATTCTCAGAAATAGAATCATAATCATTATTTAGAATCGGCCCAGACCTGAAAGTTAACTAAATCTTATTTTGATAATAATAATAATAATAATAATAATAATAATAATAATCGAAGTTGAATTCAACGCGGAATTATCCTTTTTACCTTGAAAGATGGAGATGAGATGATTACAAGATGAATTGTTATTGATTTTGGTAAGTAATTTTATTTTATATATAATCATCTTTTAAGTTCTTAAATTTATTTTATGTCACTAAAATAATTTCTCTATCTGTTATTTGCTATGTAAGATATCGATTTTTTAATATTTGAAATTAGATACAAACTTCAAAGTGACCAAGAGTCTATTTTAGTAAAATAGAGAAGGCTACTTTCGGACTTCCATTTTCAAATGCAAGTGTTAAAATACGATGTCTTCACTCAATTTTGATTTATAGGCACTTATACACCAAAAAATACATTTTAGATTGCCTCAATGCGTTCATGCTAGTTTCCAACGATTGTGGAAATATAATTGCAAAGGATTTAATGCCAAGTCTAAAGGCGTTCCCTTTGTCTTCAATAACCAATCAAATCCTTGAATTAAGCATCATTCAAAGAATATATATTTGATCCCAAGATAGTGCAAGATTACGGAGTATCATTTCATACCGACGAATAAAAATAGCTAAAATTAAAACAAATATTTATGAGCGTAATTTTGCGAAAAATACCGAGAAGGAATATATAGTATACCGAGAAAGGTAAAAATGTTAAACTCAACACAAAACCTGTTGAATACACATCATACAAAGGCATATATATAGAGTGCTCCTTGCGTTTGCATAATATAGGAAAGAGTGCAAAAGTTTACGTGTGCTGCACTTCTTTCCAAATTGCATAAATAAAAAACGATAAATAAAATTAGTGAAAGAGATTATAATAATAAGCTTAAATTTAGTATACTCTACAATTCAAAGTTATTGATTAGATTAGACGTGGCTGTGTTGTACCAGTAATCATCAATTAGCATGAAATATTCAAAATAATGTTTTTTTCCTTGTGAAGCATTATATATGGATATATATATATATATATATATAGATATAATGAGTGTATATATAATGTGATGATAAGCATAACACATTTGAACATAGAAAACCTCATTTTATGGTGACAGACAAAAATTTTTTTATTGAATATAGACATATTCTCATTATAATAATCATATACTATAGCAGCTATACACCGTAACTCACGTTGTTCGTAAATATAATATATGGGAATGATACAAAATGATTGAATTTTAACCAATCACAGCAGAGATTTTTTCAAAGTTCAATTAAATAGTGAACATAATTGATTAAATTTTAGCGTAATTTGTTTGGTTAAAACTGAAAAATCATTCAAAAATATTTTATCTAATCAGATTAAAGGGTTTTCGTATTCCTCCTTCCTGTTAGAAAAAAGAGACCATAACTTTTCAAATATATATTATATATGAATTGTTAATGAGGGAGGTTATAAGGGAATATCCGTATAAAATTATTTTTAAACGTGAATTTCCGGTATTTTATTTAAGTCATTGCTTATCTAAATATATTTGATCGAACAAAATGTTTTATCTTTTATTCAATTTGGTTTCTCTAAAATAAAAAATTGACCTACAAAAAGACTAAAATAATTACAAAAAGAAAGAATTTAATTGCAAAAAGACTAAGTATAATTTCAAAAACGAAATCTTATATATTCTTTTTGTAAGTAGCGATCTTCTTTACAGCTTACATTGGAAAAGGAGCTAGCAAAGATTTCCAGGGATCTTTGTTCAAATTTCTCAAACCTTCGATTTCCTACTACATTTCCTACTACAAATCAGCGACAGATATGGAAAAAATATTTTGCGTCAAGCAAACACCAACTTTATATCCACCACTGCTACCAATATCGTTGAAGCTCAATTTAGAGATGTAAATCAAATTTTGGCAAATGAATATAGAAAGAGAAGATGAAATTTGTGCAAAGCGTTATCCTTTCCATGCATAATGGCTCATCAATAGACCCATGAAATAAAAGTGTCGCCTTCAAATTATAGAAGAATTCATTACTTTGTAAGTTTGTTAATTAAGTTCTTTTTTTCTCAAAACCAAACTCACTTATAAGAAAATATTTCCAAATTTTATAATAACGTTCAGGCATCATTTACTTTCATATATAATCATTAAGCTTAGTGTAGAAGGATAGATCGGTGTTTCTTTGCTCACACCCCTTAGTGGTGAGAAACAATTTTCTAGTTGCCGCGAAAAATATTGACCTTGATAAAAAGCAACTAATATATTTTTAGATTTTTTGTTTTTAATAAATGAAAGCTGCTGATTTGAAAAATTAATGATTGTCTATGCACTAAATATAATATTACTATCACTTTGAATGATTTTTACTGACAGCTTAAACATATTCCATTCTCAATTGCAAAGGTAAAGGTACCGTGGGGTGTTTATATCAAAAAGACACAATTGCGCCGCTTGTATCGAACTATAAGAAAGTAGGCTTGATACAGAATCGAACCCAAGACCTTGAGTTATCGAAACCTAGGTTCTAACCCACCTTACTCACACCATTCTCAATTGTACGTAAAATATTGTTTGTATTTTATCAACATCAACTGTTATATTGATTTCTTTCGTTAATTGTGCTTCCAAAACTGTTTTTGAAATATATTTGTCATAATTATTTGAATAGATAATTTTTGTTTAGTATATTTTCTTTAGGTTATATTCAGGTAGATTTTACTTTTTAATAATGAATTATGGTGAAAAACTATAAGTTGAAGAAAGAGGTGCAAGAAAACAATAATATTTTTAAGGGGAGGAGAGTAAACATTTATTGGCACCCACTGGATAGAAGGTGAATAATACAAAGGTGAAAACACACATTGTTACAAAACTTAACTGCTTCCCTATATTCATCTGATCTCATTTTGTGTGTGTCTGTGTGTTTTCTTAGATTTGAATCCTTGAAAAATATAAAAAACACTTTAAATTATAATAATCATACAACAATAAGAATAATAAGACTTGATTATTTTGGAGATGAGGATTCAATTATTCAATCTCACTCTAGCCCAAATTGAAAAGAAGAAACATTAAAATCACTAGATTTGATTAGCTTCAAGTGGATGAATTTGATTCGCTAAGAATAAATGCATTTGATTAAAATAAATAGATTTGATTCGCTTTTATGCCTGTTTACACAATACAAGTATGCGAGATCTGAGAACAAAATTCTCCTCTGTCAGTAATAATGACATCTCCGAAAACAATGCAGAGAAGAAGAATGGGGCATTTGCGAGAAAGCAACAACACCACCCTATTAAGCCAATTAAAAAACGCGCCATATTGCTTATTCATAATAGAGCTTGTCTTGTTCATAAAATATTCATTTTTATAAAACTCTTCATTATCGTCTCACGAAATCAAACATAATTAATCCATCATCATCATCATCATCATCATCATCACATTGTTATTCATTTTTGGCCAGTCAATTGGTGTAGAATTTTAATTGTGTCTATACAAAAGTGAGGATATCTGATGCAACAAAGGTGTTTAAATGATAACGCTCACAGATTAATTAAATTGATCTTGATTTGCATATTGGCATGAAGTACTTGTCACTTTTAATAATCACACTCCAAATACAATTTACTCTTTCAGAAAGCAATTATAGTCTATGACAGACGTCGACAACATATGGCACGCGTGGCAATTGTGGAACGCAGACAAACACACAATGGCACGCATACTAGCTTAAATATAGACAAAAAATAAACGAACATTTTTTGTTATAACTAAATTTCAAGATGAAAAAGAATTGAAACTTTTGTTTATAAAGTGAGTTTATAACTCGCATTTTTTTCAAAACAGTTCTCTGTTTAGCAGTACAGTTAGTTCATGGTATGTTAACGTTAACTAACTTCCAATTCCTACTCCATATAACGCCCAATCTAAACAAAGACTCTATGGGTTCCTATTTTGAAATTCATCTAATATAATCAAACACTCTTTAAATTTTATCTCATTTTGTGTCAAATTAGGTCATTAAAATGGAAGGAAAATGTGGTAAAGTGAGAAGGGTTTTCAAAGACATAAATTGAAATTTAATGGATATAACGGCATTATTTATAATTTGAAAAAATTAACTTACATTTGTTTGCGTGCATTTTGAAAATGAAATAAATTTCTGTTAAACGAGTTTCAAAGAAATATACTCTATTAATTCGTATAATCAAGGGTCGCACGCGCTTGTCACTTTGGTTTGGACATTCATTCACAAAATACATGATTTCTTTGGTCTCTAGGATATTCGAGAGATGAGAACCTTATCGTCATGCAGTCTTTGAGACATTAGAGAACGAATTTATTGAAAAAAAAGAAAAGATGCTAAAATTCAATAAAAACAGGGAAATTTTTAATTAAAAAATATAATCACATAACAATCTACGGTAACAATGTTGTATATTTCAGGCTTTAAAATTTTCCAAAACTTGAGTGAAATAAGTTGCACTATACGTTGCAATTAAAATGATAATAACAAAAAATTGGATGACATAATGCCCACAATGTTCTAACGGTGCTAGGAAAATTCGGTCTCTGAAAACTTGGCCTTTTTATATCTCCACTTAAAGCAATCATATGTATGAAATAAACCTTCAACGGTAATCAAGTGCTTTAATAAATCAGAATTTTCAACTTCACTTGAAAGTTATGAAGAAGTAGAAGATGAATATCACGATAACTTTTTGAATGAACTGATCTGTAAAACTTCTAAAGAATTGTATTTTTTGAACTTCTTGTCATTGGAACAATTTGTTTTAAATTCAAATATTTGAAAATAGAAAATTCGGTCAGAGAATCTAGAATTATTTTTTCTTGAAAATAACATGTTCTTTCAACATCCTTAGTGAAGTTGAAATGTGGTTTGAAGAAATTAAAAGTTATTCTACAAAATTGAAGCAAAGTACAATAGAAGATTTAAAAAAAAAAGGATGAAAAAGTTGTCTTAATTCTAACTTTATCTATTCTTTATTACATTAATAAAATTTTTTCGTTTTTGTTATTTTTAAACAAATTGTTTCATACAATAAATAGACGATATGGTAAAAAAAACCTACCTTAAAAATTAAAATAAAAAAGAAAGTTACCTTGCTATAAAGCAGGGGTCAGCAAAGTTTACTTGAAGTGGGCCTGATTACCAAAAATTTTAAAAAGCGACCGGAATATTGAAAAATTAAAAAACATTGGCATTATGAAACTCATATTAATACTTGTTAGAAACAAATAAAGCAAACTTTTTGATATTTTACCTATGTGACCAATTTGATGCACTGAGGATACTGGAAATTAACACAATATATTTCAAAAATACTTATTTTGTAACTCCTATCAATATCAAAATTTAGCGTTTGGTAACCCCTTCTCTAAAGGATAACCTTACTGAAAGGGACGAAAATTTAGATAACATATCAAGGTTTTACTATTTCTATTTACAAAAATAATCATTTCAAATAAACTTCGTTTGTTTGATAAGGCAGACTGTATGGGAAAATTCACTTATTTAAAGCTTCGTAACAAATAAATTGTCCACTCTATCCCTGTATACTTTATACACAAATTTAATGTGTCATCTTTACCGCCAAATCCATATTTATTACAAAAAAAAATCGATACCCTGGATACACCACTTGGTGCTAGACATTAATGTATCCAAATTACATAAATAAATATAAGTATTTAAATCATAATACAGTAGATTGTTAGAAGTGCGATTTTTTGGACGATCTTCTGTACTTTGCTTCTGAGATGTCAAGCAACAGCATCAAGCAGAAGTCAAGCATCATGCTGGCTTCCAGTTACTTTGGCTGTCATTCTCCATATTAGAAATGTGTTGGCTGAACATTTATCCTTGCTCATCACTCATTGCCGCAAGGTTAGGAGAGAAGAAGATGAGGTACGAGTTGAGAAAGGTACCGTAAATTCTTGATAATATATAACCTTTGTATTACCGCAAGAAAGCAATGACAGGCGGACTTAAATGCTTCCAGTTCTTTTAAAGTAAGATTTATCTGATTGCAAGCAATATCATTGTGCTGAATTCAAATCGAATCTTAAAGAAATTGATCTTAATCTGAATTCAAGTCAAATCTTAAATCTGTTTTCTTTGATCACTTTCCTTTTTTTTGTTTTTCTCTGTTATTAGTTCTTTCTAAAAAAGTTAGATAAATTTATTTTTTGTTTACACAATAAAGCAAATATAAAAAGAACTAGTTCCCATTGAAAGGTTTATAAATACATAAAGCACAGCCAATAAGGATTTGTATAGCTGTGTCTTATGTTATTTCGTCAGATGTTCACTGATCAGGGGTCATTCAAGCAGTGTAGAAATGCTTTTTATGTAAAACTTCTTATGAATCGAAAGTGGTCATTAAATACCCATATTCTTTTGCCTGTAGGATAGGCGAGCATATGATAAATAGTAGGAGCATATTTAAATATAGAGAAACACTCCAGCTTGGCTCATACAATGTGGTTGCTGATCTAGTATTCATATAAAACTTGGATTGATAAAGAATTTAGACAAAGCCTTGAATAAAGGAAGTCAAGCATTTGCTTTCATAAGGCAGACACTTCCACAAGTCAGTAATGCGAAATTGAATGCTGGCGTTTTGGATGGGGCTCAGATTAGAACCCTAATGAAGAATGTGAATGAAACTTAGGAATGCGTGGCAAGTTTTCAAAAGAGTTGTGAACAATTTCCTTTGAAAGAAAATAAGTTTTTTTATACATGTTTATTGTTCAAGAGCTGATGCACATTTTAAAAACTCTGAAGAACGTATGTAAGTAAAAAACGATTTTCTATGATCACATATGGATTATTTTCCTTATAACTATGGAGACCACAGTAAAGAACAAGGTGAAAATTTTCAACCAAATATTCGCACATTGGAATAAAGTATCAGAGACGATGGGTCATAAACATTTTAGTAGATTACTATAGGCCTCTGAAAAATGAATTTGCACGATGAAAATCTGAAGATAAAATCATTTAAAAAGTCTCTTCTTCTAGATCAATGCATATTCCTGCATATTTTCAATGTTAAAAACAAAATTATTGCATTCAGTTATTATTAACCGTATTTTATAATTAGGATACGAAGCCATTATAAAATAAACTGCATGTCCAGTGATTGTTTTTCGCTTCGCTTGAAACATAGGATCATTGGTATAGTGTGTTTAAATCGCTTCGATCGAAAAATATGGGATCATTGGCTAGGGGATATTTTTGTGCTGAATTCTTTATTATCGTTAGTAATAGCTTTACCCATATTAGTGCTCGGTTTTCTTAATACAAAATATATATCAGAATTGAATTCAGGTTACTTAAAAAGAGGTATATATATTTGTAAAAACCTATTTATTTGTATAAATGCCTAATTTGAGGAAAAACGCCATTTTAAAATGGCTTTTTGACAGCTTTTATTCGATTTTCAAACAAAATAAACATCACCATTGAATTTAGAATACTTGAAAATAGGCATATATTTGTAAAAATAGATTTATTTGGAAAACTTGGCAATTTTATTAAAATAGCCATTTTTAAATCGCTTTTGAAAACCTTTTATTCATTTTCAAATGAAATAAACATCACCATTGAATTCAACATACTTGAAAATGAGTATATATGTGTAAAAATCTATTTATTTCCAAAATTTAGCAATTTGAAGAAGAAAAAAGCCATTTTTAAATCGCTTTTTGAAAGTTTTTGATTGATTTTCAAACGAAATAAACATCACAATTGATTGGATCATACTTGAAATGGGTATATATGTGATAAAATTATTTCAGTACAGAATGAGATAGCATTTCGATTAAAATATTCTTTTAACAATCATCAGTGCAGTTCGATAAATTGAGCTGATTGACCAAAACGATTAGTGTTTTTCAATCCAGCGTAACAAGATTACCTAAACTCAGTAAAAAAGACCTGGGAAAGGAAAAAAATTAGCGTTTTTTGGCAGGTCCTCTCGGATCTGAGCACCAACCAAGATAGCCTCTTTGAGCTGTTAACAGAGTAGATAAGTATTCGAAGGCAGCGCCATCTTTGTTTATGGATAGAGATAAGAGATAAGGATAGAGATATCTTTATTTATGGAGTAGATACGTATTCAGGCGCCATCTTTGTTTATGGCGTTAACAAAATTCTTCAAGTGTTCAAGCTTTATGTGAAGAAGAGGTATAGAAGTACCTTGTTCATCTTCACCAGGTGATTTTCTTTGACACGATATCCATCAGACAACAAAGAACACGTATGCCACCAATCCTTGCACGTATAGATCTTTGACGTAGCTCAACGGTCTCATAGAAAGAGAACGAAGCAATATTTTGGAAAGCCTGCTTGTATACAAAGCTATAGGTATTAGTAATGTATTCAAGTCAAAATTCAGCAGTAGATAATTTGTCAATAATTTAGGCAGACATCCCGCAAAAATTTTCCTTTGAGTAGACTTGCCAGCGGTGTGCTTGGCATTTGTTAGATGTACCCTGCGTGTAGTTGTATTCATGGGTTAATGCAATGTGCATGGGAGGTGGGGAGGGTGGAGGGGGAGGGGGTAGTGGTAGGGTAGTAGAAAACCCTCTAGTTCCCAAAGGGTGTTGCACAGACACACTGGTGCGACTCATGATAATCTCAAACAAGATACATTTCTGATACAAGAATTTCATTTAAATAATTTGTCTGAATTCCATGATAATTGTTGCTATTGACAAGTAGGGTATATTGAGCCATCTTTTTGTATTATGAAAAAACTTTCAGATTTATATCCCACAATTTTTTAATTATATATTTAAATGAAAGTTTTTTGTTGCTTATTTATTTAATGAGAGAATCACGATTATTGTTAAACAAATGAATACTGAACACTGGCGAATTTAAAGGGGGCGGAACCGGCGTACGCCCCGCCCCCTCCTAAAATTGCAGTGCCAATTGCCTGAAATTTTTCTTGATCTAATTCATTTCGTAGAATTCAAATATTATGATGATTTCTGCAATTCGTTTTTTAGATTCAATCTTTCTTTAAAGTGAGAAGCCCTAAAAAGTTTTTTATGTTTCAATCGTAGTTAAGTGTGACACTTATTACTTTTATATTATCAAATTTTTTTTGTAAATTTATTATTTAAACACATCAATTCACTTCGCAGTTCAATGAATGAGGATCGTTTTAATGCTCTCATTCTTCCTTTTGTTTTAAAAATTTTGATAAAGCTTATATGCTTCAAATTTGAGTTCTACTTTAGTAAAAACCTCCCCCTAATGACAATTTTTAGATCCACCCCTGCTGAAGGCATCACATGTTATATCGTGATCAGTCAACATATTTTGCACAAATTTAAGTGTGGAAAGAAATAGAAAAGTTTGAGAAACACTGGGATAAAATAACGTGATTTCATCATCGAGGATCGAGATTTGAAATGTGATGTTTCATTTTATCCTAAGCAAACATGCTTTTATAAAAAATAAGGGTAATTCTAATTTTCCAGGATTGAATCCTAAAAAAGCTTATTTTGAATTTTGGTGATGTATACCTCTCACTTAAATAACGTGTTCAATTTAAGTGTGCTGATTTGAGTATGAATTTTTATGTTTCACAAAGTCATTATTATATCATTCCCTTTTTTAGAAAACAATAATAAATAATTGTGTGGGTATATGCTAATGCTATGTGAATCCATTTTGAGTTATGTTGATGCACGCTAAGAAGTGTATAATTTAATTACCATATCAACCATGTTTAATTATGTGAGTTCCTTTCTGAATAAATAATTAATCATCGATTTCAAATCATTTAAATATGTTTCAATTATGCATAATGAATACATTAATTAAGCGCACTTTCCAATTTTCAATAAGATTTGCATGTTTATAAAAAATTTCATTTGCTACAAAATGGGATATATT
Organism: Nectonema munidae; assembly: GCA_030549495.1. Taxonomy (NCBI): domain Eukaryota; kingdom Metazoa; phylum Nematomorpha; class Nectonematoida; family Nectonematidae; genus Nectonema; species Nectonema munidae. Next base: position 641,715 of record JAUIRK010000894.1, read on the forward strand.
CGTCGTCAACACTCAGGCATAGCCGCTTTTAAGCCTATTTCAGCGAATTTATCAAATTGAGCCCAAAATCTTTTCTGTATTCTAAGAGCTAACAATAGAAATTGAAAATGCTAGACTACTATTGATCATGAAACCATTCCCAATGATTTAACATACCCGACATCCTTTCCTTTCTCAATAATTTTAAATTATCTCTATTCTATATCTTTATTTATATTATTTAAATGAAATTGTTTGCCTTGTGAGTAGTATGTCCACTTTAAGGTCTTTTTTTCATTCCCCGGAGAACGAGGACCTCGTAATTTTTAAAAATTTCCCCGGGGAATTTTTTTACAGTAAAAACTGTTCAGAAAAGAAAATTTAAAAGTTTCATATAAGATTTTTATTGAAAAAAATTTAAATGCATAAAAGATTTATGTTTTAAAAAAATATCTAAGAAAAATTAGAGCGTTCAAAGTTTCATCATTCAACTGGTTTCTTATTTTTGTAGAAAAATAATCCATTGACGAAAACACTCTTTCGGCATCCACAGAAGTTGGTTTTATGCTCTTTAAATTTTTGAATAAAGTTTCTAAAACTTCGGGCCTCCTATTTGTTTCTAAATAAAGGTCAAATGTTTTTTTCATTATTTCCTCTATGCTTGAAATCTTGCTTTTAGTTTCACGTTCTTCATTTTCATTAATCTTCAGAAATTCGTCCAATTCCTCCTTCACGCTTTTCTTCTCTGTTTTTTGGTTGCTAACGATTAATGTTTCATCTTTCTTCTCCGTTACTTCGATATTTTTGTCGTCGGATTCGACAAAATTTTTTTTTCAAAAATTCTCCGAGGAAATTTAAAATTTTTTTTCGAGGACGAGGATTTTGAAATTTCACGATTCCCCGGGGACTCGAGGACGAGGAATCCCGGGGTGGGCACCCTACTTGTGAGTAAACTTTCAATTTTTTATGTTTGAACCCTTCAAAGAATATTTAAAATTAATTTTTTTTATAAATGTCCTATATTTATAAATACTATAAATATATTAATTGTTCACAAGCAGTAATACAGGCAGTAATTTTATCAGGAGGCGGGCTAAATTTTTTCGCTCAAGTGATGGGGCATTTTTTTAGTCGAAATCAATCAAACCTGTCAAAAAATTGATTTATATTTGACAGCTCATCTCAAAAAGGACATTTTTATTTAAATAATTATATAAAGTTTTTTACACATAATATACCCATTTTCAAGTTAGCTGAATCCAGTGGGAATATTCATATTTTATGAAAATCAATCAAACCTGTCAAAATATATATGACAGCTCATCTTAAAAAGAATCTTTTTATCTAAATAATTATATAAAGTATCTTACACGTATATACACATTTTTAAGTATGCTGAATTCAGTGGTGATATCCATTTTTTTATGAAAATCAATCAAACCTGTCAAATTTTATTGAATCCATCTAGCCAATCTCTGCTACATTTGAATTGATAATGCTTTAAATTTAACAATTTTTTTGAACTTTTGCCAAAAGTATTGGTGCTTAAACAGGGATGTTTTGCAATCGAGCATTTTTGATACAAAGGATTCAACATCTGAGTAGAGAAACCACTTCTGATTGTTTTACGTTTGATCCAATATGCATTCTTATAATTACTAAGACTATACCTATTCTGAAGCCTCAGTAAAAACTTAATGACATTAACCCTTATCGCCTAATTTCTTTAATATCATGCTTTTCAAAAAATAATTCTAGGAAAATTAATTACTTTTTCTACCAAGCATAACTTAATCTCTCAATAAAATACAAATTTTTAAAAGTAGAAGATATCTAACAAATCAAAAACTGTTTTTATATAATTTCAGTATACTGACTTATTATATGTAGTTAGTTTTTGACAATCAGCCTCCAATTTTTAGATATATCAAAATAAAAAATTTGTTCAAATTACAATTTTATTAAACTCAACGATGTTAAAATTGGCTGAATTAAACAAAAATATATGCTTTGATTTGCAAAAAACAACTAATAAATAAAGATTTTATTGAGTTAAATAAATTTATTAATTATTTGGTTTAAACTTTTTAGCTTTTGTCTTTCTTTTGAAGATGAATTTTTTATTTTTACGCTTCAGAGTCCAGCAGTAATTTGCCAACATTGCTTTACTCCACCGACTTTAATTCCATAACAATTGTATACGAGTCAAAGAGATGAATTTTTAAGGACATGTTTGCTCCTAAGTCTTGATATCCGTTGACGCAATTTTTCACAATAGCAACATAATCTGAAGACTTATTGTTGCCTAAGAAGTTGGTAAAAACAGATTTGAACCCTTATTCTTTTTTTTCAATTTTATTCAAGAGACTTGTAAACGTATCATCCAGAATAATTACTTTTCTAATTTGAGGGTCAATGAAAACAACTTCTTTTATTTTTGCAAAGCTCAGTTTTAGAAATTTTTCAATTAAATATTTAAATGCTTTTGAATCTTTACAAAATTTTTCATTAACCAAGTTTTATATGTAACGGAGGGAGCAAAACTATATTTTTGTCAATTAATAGCTCTCTCAGTATGTTTTTCATTCCTGGTTGGTGATATGTTCTAGGGGGTCATTCTTTTTTTACATAGTGATTTGCTCGATCTCTGTTGTCCCACTCGCAGATAAAGCAGCAGTATTTTGTATATCCAAGCTGTAAGCCCATTAAAATATTCAAAATTTTGAGATCGCCACATATAAGCCAGTTATAGTTTCGATATCCGATTTTTTTCTAACAATAACGACATTGATTCATAATCTTCTTTTAAATGAGTCGAGTACCCAATTGGAATTGAAGCATATTTATTTACATTAGCTTTCAAACTTGACTTTGAAGAGTCAATGAACAAACGCCATTCTTCAATTTTATGCTCGTTTTCGAAGAATTTCATAAGTCCATCAACATCAGAACAATAACAAAGGAAGTCTACTAAATCAAAATTTTTTTAGCTCATTTCTTTTACGAAAACTATACAGTGTACCAGGTGCCAATAAATTTAAATCTTTCAAACGAGAGACAAGCCTTTTGTTAAAGCTAAATCTCTTACAATATCTGCGAGTAATACATTATTAACAAAATTTGGAGACGAGTCTAAGAAGTTTTCATCATGATCATCTTCATCTTTGTCAAAATCATCAGAAAAAAATCAGTGGACTCTTCATGTTCGTCTTCAAATGTATAATTTGAAGGCGGATTTGGAACAGGACATACTATTGTATCATGCTTGACTGGCTTTGAAATTGTTTATACTTCTGGGTATTGAATTAAGTTACGAGTTTTAAAAGAGAATCCTTTAATTTTACAATTACAAAAATAACATTCGGTTAAGTGATCTTTAGGCTCTCTCCGTATTGTTGGAGTGCCAAAAGACAAATGATTGTTTTTTTTTGAATTTCGCATCCAACCTCTTAAGCTGCATGCGCATGTTAAGCATAATTGTTTAGGAGCCCAAGGCTTCAAAGAATCAACTTTTGAATCAAAATAAAGTTCATAAGCTTTTTTCAAAAACAAAGTAAAGTTTTTGCGATGTTTTTTGTCAGTAAATAGCCCACAAACATAACAAAAGCTATCAGGAGAAATTTTGCAACATATAAATTAAGAAAATCTTAAACAAAAATAAATTAAATTATAAGAATAAAATAGAAAAGATAACATGTCATTATATTTTTTAAAAGCAAATAATATAAAAAAATTCAACGTTAAAAAAAATAAAAAAAAATAATGAAGCAATGTAATGCAGAGCATGGTACGATACATATGGGCAATTTGGAATAAAAAACACTTCAATCAAACCAGGTTTGATTCAAAAAGAATTTAAGATGATGTAGAGAGTACATTAAATTTAGTGATAATTGCTTTAGTAAAACTCTCATTTGAGAAAGGTACGAGAAACACTTACTAATAATTAAATAATTATTATTAATTTTATTTACTGAAATAGAATATATTTTGCTCTTTAAATGTTAAATACACGTTTTTAATCTTTATTGAAGAATTGAAATACACTGCTCCCTTGCTTTACCGCCACCCCGATTTATCGCCAACCACGCATACCGCCATACAATTATGTAGACCCGATTTCTCTCCATTATAATTCCCCCGATTTAACGCCTCTCGCTATCCGCCATCCACCAATAACATTGATAGAACAAGCACACTTTACTTCATTGAAATAACCCTCGATTTAACGCCATGCGTTGTTGATGGAATTTTAGTAGTGATTAATGAGTTGTTTGATCCCTCGCGCAAACGCGACCCCTTTTGAATGCCTCCCGCTTAATGCCATAAAATTATATAGATCAAATTTTTCTCTTTTATAACTCCCCCAATATAACGCCACTGTTGTCAGCCGTCCGCCATATTTATTTACAGAACGGATATACTTTTTTTCGTCAAATTTAGCCCCGATTTTATATCATGTATTGCTGTCAAATTAACTATAATAATATTTATTTTTATTTATTCAAAAATAATAGCCTTTGCCATAATTTTCCTTTCTATTTATGTTTTAGTGACACTTTTGTAAGGCATTTTTAGTTTCTGTTGATAAAGGAAAATCACGCAAGAAAATATTTCTGGCTACTAGTAACAAATCTAGAAAGTAATATTATAATAAGAAAAACGCTCAAATGAGGTTTTGAACTCAAAGTGTAAAGAAAAACAATGCTGGATTTTAACTTCAAAAAATAAATAAATTTATATAAATTTTTGGATTTCTTACTTTAATTAAATGCCGTACTTTACAATACTACTCAAAACAAATAAGATAGCTACATTTTCGATACCCCCGATATACCGCCAATTGATGATAACCCCAATAGTGGCAGTATATCGAAGGTGCACTGTATAAATAATTATTTACTTTAAATAAATATTAGTATATAATGGTGTCCATCATGTTACTATTTTAATTTCATTTGTAATATATTTTTCCAATAGATTACTCGAATAAACTAATGTTTAATTATGAAGTTCACAATTATAATATGTACGTTTAGTTTTTCAAAATTTTCTGCTGAAGATATTTTTAATGTTATTTTTGAACTCAAAAGTAATAATTCAAAGGACTTTTTTGGTATTTCAATCGATATTTTGAAATCTATCTTTCCTTTTATTTCCACAGTTCTTCTAATAGGTTTTAACTCCTGCCTGGAATTTAACGTTTTTCCTGATATCTTCAAAATTTCTAAAATTGTACCTATTTTTAAAAAAGGTAATAGATTATTAGTGAATAACTATAGGCCAATATCTTTAATACCTTCTATTGGCAAAGTGTTTGAAAAGCTTCTATATAAACAGATATATAGTTATTTTTTCTCTAATAACCTTATAGATTCAAATCAATTTGGTTTTCGATATAGTCATTCCACCCAACTTTTGCATTCAGTTTTCCTCAATGATATTTATAGTTGTATCGATAATGGTACAAATGTTGCTGCGTTGTTTATTGATTTAACGAGAGCCTTTGACTCAATATCGCATTCAATACTCACTGAAAAATTAAAAATATATGGCTTTTCTTCTACTGCAATATCTCTAATTACCAGTTATTTTTCAAATAGATTTCAATGTACTTTTATTAATGATGCTTATTCAGGCTTGCTAAAAATTCTGTGTGGTGTTCCACAAGGCTCTATCTTGGGTCCCCTTCTCTTTTTAATTTATATTAATGATATCTTCCGTATAAATTTGTTTACCAGCATGTATCTTTATGCTGATGAATACTCCATACTAGTTTCTCTAGATGATCCTAACTTAGGTAATAATATCTCTGCTTTATGTAAATGGTTTGAATATAACTGCTTTAAAATTAATCTCAACAAAGGCAAAGCAATCTCTTTTTCTCAATCGCTTAATTACAACCTCTCTAACATTGGTTTTGAGTTTGTAAATGAATATAATTTTCTTGGCATTTTAATTGATAGAAGACTTAATTGGAAAGCTCATTGTAAATACGTTTTAGCTAAGTTGAACTCTGTTACTGGCGTTATTCGCCAATATAAAACTCTCATTCCTATTAATACCAAATTGTTACTCTATAAAGCGTTATTTTTGCCTCATTTATTGTACAGTGTTATTAATTGGGGCCATGCTGTTAATGATGCTTTTTATCTATCTCAAAAGAAAATTCTTAGAATAGTTTTTAACAAGCCTTACCTTTCTCATACTAACATGCTTTTTTTCCAAAATAATCTTTTGAAATTTAATGATTTGTATAAACTTCGTTTAGCAATTTTTCTTTTTCATGCTTTGAACGATAATCTACCTCCCTTATTTTCATCCTGGTTTCGATTTAATTCCGATAGAGAAAATTTTTCTTTGAGGAATAGTAACCATCTTTTCGTTCCGAGATACAATTTCCATAAATCGCATGGTTGTCTAAGATTCAGGGCTTGTAAGTTCTGGAATCACTTTCTTTGTATTCATTTTCAACAATTTACCCATATTCAGTCTTGTAAATATTTTCTTAGAAAGTTTTTTATTCAATATTATGATTATACATGTTCTAATGTGAACTGTTATGTTTGTCTAAACTTCCATCAACTTTAATTTAATTTTTTTTTAGTAACGTGCGTGTCTTCCTTCTTATATTTGTCTTTTTTTCATTTATTTTTATTCTGTGCTAATTTAGGTTTATTCTTATCATTTTTTTTTTTTACATGCTTAATTTCGATTCTTACTTTCACCTCTTTATATTGATTCATTATATTTTAATTAATGAGTGCTTGAGAATGATGTCTTTGTAACCTTTTTTATGTGTTTAATTTATTTTTTTTTCCGCTCCTTATTTTCCACATATACGTTATATAACTTTACATCACACAGCGGCTTTAGCCTTCGGTGCAATTGTTATATAAATATTTATTTATTCCTAATGGTTACTCTTTATTACAAACAATATTCATTCATCGCTAATATTTTTTTTTTCCCAATTTCAAATAAATTCTTCTTCTTCTTCTTAATACTACAACAAAATCCAAGGCTTAAATCAAAAAAATTCAAGCAAGTCATAAGGCAGAAAATCATAGATTTAATAGAAAACACAGAAAATATTAATATCATAGAACTAGCGCAATTAAATAAAAACTCTTTTAAAACCTGCATAAACAAGAAATTATCAGAGACATATGATAATAGACCTTGTACTCTAACAAATTGCTCTTCCTGTTTCACTTTATAATGTATCACCTTCAAAACAAACACCCTATATTTTGTCTGTAGCATTTTTCTCTATATAATATGTCAATGTATCATATATCATTTATTATATATCTGTTTATACATATTGTATATTATTTTTTTCACTCTTTAAAAGTATCTCTGTAAATATTTATATATACTTTATTTCATTTCTGTTAATATAATTTATATAAATAAACCTATATTTAATGGTTGTTTTCATATTTTAAAAATAGTAAACTTATTAAATAAATGTTGGGATTTTTATAAAATGATTTTATGTATGAAATCGTTACACACGGTAGCGACTTTGATTAGTCTTTGTGTGGGCAAACTGTTTTTACTTATTTTTTTATAACTTGTAACTTTGTGAAATATTATGATTATTATTTTAACAACAAACATGTGTACTCTAATAAATTTCTCTCTTCTTTCTTTCTATAGAGAAACATCATAAATTTAACCGCAAATCATTTAAACTATGAGTTTCGAAATGGTTTAATTCCTCAATTTTAGGCATAAATATTCTTATTATAGTCTAACTAAGAATTATGTTTTTTGCAAGTAGAAGAAGAAGAAGAAAAAATTTATTTTAGAATCCCAATCATTTAAAAAGGGTATTAAGAATGAATATAATTTGGTAGGAGAAAGCAAACAATGAAAATCAAAGAAATATTTATACAACAAAGGTCAATGCCGCTACGTGATGTATAAGTTATATAACGTTTATGAGAAGAAATAGTAAAAGATAAAATAAACAAAAAAACACAGAGGAAAACAAAAATGACTTTCTCAAATATTCAACAAATTAATCAATATACAGTTGAAGCATACGGATAGAAATTTTAAGGCATTTATATAATAATCCAAAACACATGTTAAAAACATCAAAATTAATAAAACCATAAAAAAATATGATTGTATATACGTGTCTATACGGTGACGATAACGCAAGTTTGGTCAATTACCATATTTAAAAATAAACCTTAAGCATTATATTTATAAGTCTATTACATTCGAATTTTTATACACGTTGTATACTGGAGCCTGAATGGTTGTTAGGATTTACCTCTCAGCTTAACAGTTGAAGGTTAGGTGTTCGATCCACCAAGCTCCCGACTTTTAAAAACAAAATCACAAAAATGTGATTAACCATCTCAAGCATAACGTGAGTTATAGACTTAAGGGTGAAAGTGCTTTAATATCTCAAACTAACCAACCAACACGTTGTATACTGTACAAAAGTTAAAAGATATATGAGATAATGCAATTAGAATTTTTGCATGAAAATATTATCAATAGATAAAAATTTTAGACTAATAGAGAGTAAATCATGTTTGGAAAAACAAGGATATAGAAGACTCAAAAAAGTTATTTTGTTCATAATAAATAAAAAACTTAGTTAAATTAGCACAAGTTTATACATAGAAAACCAAGAAACGAAGAATTATCTTAAAATAAAAAAAACAGAATTTTTTTTCAGTTTTACATATAGACATAGTTGATGTTTATACCTAAATATATCATTTTAAATTAACCTATAAGATTATATTATTTGAAACTTTTTTTAAATTGCATTAAAAAAATATATAATTGATATAATTAAGTCATCTAAATTATAAGTGATACTTTCCAAAATAAATAATAGTTAGTAATTTAATTAAAAATTTTAAGAACAAGACAAAACATTTATTAAATTATTGTTTGTTGTAGTTGACGCAGCTTGTAGACCTGAAATTATTAAATTATTCTACCAATAAAAAATATAAACTAAAATCTATTTTGCATTACTAGATTTTTTCTATAGTTTTTCCATTCTACTTTTAAAATGACTGATAAATACGATAGAGCAATTACAGTTTTTTCGCCTGATGGAAGACTTTTACAAATAGAGTATGCTCAGGAAGCCGTTAAAAAAGGCTCACTAGCTGTATTTTTTTAATTATAATCTTTCAAATTATTATTATTCTAAAAATTTAATTTTAAAACAATCTATTGTTATCCTTGATTTATTTATTTGGACTCTTTTTAAAATCCCTATAAAATTTTGCCACGAATAGTTTTTAATTAATTTTTCAATCCATATAGGAAATCAATATAAATCTTTTTCTAATAAAAATTTGAGAACAAATATATTTGATCTATTATGATAATAGATCTATTGTGCTTGCCAGAAAACCGTACAATGATGAGATAAGTTACCTAATACAAATACTGAATAAGGAATTTCCTATATCCTATCTCTTTATAACAAGCATACGAGGAAAAAAATGTACATTTAAGTGTCTTCATTTGAAAAGCCCGATATTCATAAATAATGAATTAAGTAAAATTGATATTTTATCTAGGTTTATATTTTTTATTTCATATTTAAGATTTGTATTTAATTAAATTTTAATCAAAGATAAATAACTCAAATTTTACATATTTAAACCGTATTGTTATTTATATTAACAAAAAATGAAAAATATTTATAGTACCAAAATTATGTATTCTTGGTAACCTTTGTGAGTAAATGTGGGTAAAAAATTCCTACCCCTTTTAGCGGGTAAGGGCAAGAAATTTCTCTTATATTTCAAAAAATTTAACAATGTCTATTTTTTATATAAGTTCAAAAATGTCCTCAAACATAAAACTCGATGTTGAAGGAGAAAATGAACAGTTAAAAGTTTGACCCTATTAGTGCTGAGCCAAATTTGTTCACTCAAGTGCTGGACGCATAAAGTGCCCTTCCCTATTTTCCTCAGATATTGATTAGTTTTTATATATATTTCAACTATGCTCAATTCAATAGTGATGTCCATTTTTTATCAAACCTGTCAAAAAATTGATTTATATTTGCCAGCTCATCTCAACAAATAAATTTTTATTTAAATAATTATATAACGTTTTTTACATATCAGAGGTCTGGCAAGACCTCCGGGGAGACAACTCGCCAAACTTGCCAGCCTTATTATATATTTAAATGTGTAAATCGTAAAATGCTTAAAAAATATACTTAAAATAAAAATTTTCAAAAAATATTTTACATACATATTGAAAGCCACATTTCAAAAATTCTACCTAAAAGTTCAAAAAATTTAACTTTGAAATTGCAGTTTTATTTCATAAAAACTATATGATTGGTTGAAATGTTTATGTAATATATAATAATAATAATAATACTACTACTACTACTACTACTACTACCAATACTACTTTTTAAAAAATTTTTCTTGTTTGATTTGAAGAAAGAATTAAACTGTTTTTCAATATTTCTTTTTCATGATATATATATCATTAGAAAGCTTATCGTTTGCTACATACTCTAGAATAATTTATTTTTGCAAAAGTTTTAAAAAATTTTAATAAATGGACATTACTTCAAAAAATTTTGTCTAAATTTTTGAAAAAATTACGGACCACCTTTTTGTTGAAGCATAATCTGTCTTTTTTAAAAAAATAAATAAATGAAAATGGTATCATTGGAAAGGTATACTCTTTGTGGTTAACATAGGCTAGGTTATACAAATAAATATATTTTCATTTTTCCAAAATCTGCTTTTATGTGAGGTCAGTCAAGTTTTATCTAGTTTCAAAAAATACCAATGATAATTAACGTTCTTAATTTATATAATATTTTTTCAATATTTTATATTCACAAAGGTAAAATATGATTTTTTACATTTTAAAATTTCATAGTTGAAGAAAACTGTCGAAAATTAATATATATTTTTTACTTTTTATGGGTCAGTATTATAGGTCAGTATAATGTTTTTCTAATAAATTTTAAATTATTTTTGAAGTGAAAAATGTTGATCGAATATACAAGATTTGAAGCTATACTCTTTGTGGGTAAAATAGGCTAGGTTTTACAAATAAATATATTTTTATTTTTCCAAAATCCGCTTTTATGTGAGGTCAGTCAACTTTTATCTAGTTTCAAAAAATACCAATAATTAACGTGATGAGTTTATATATAATTTCTTCAAAATTTTATATTCACAAAGGTAGAATATGGTTTTTAACATTTTAAAATGTCATAGTTAAATAAAACTGTCGAAAATTAATATATATTTTTTACTTTTTATGGGTCAGTAGTATAGGTCAGTATAATATTTTTCTAATAAATTTTAAATTATTTTTCAAGTGAAAAATGTCGATTAAATGTAAGAGTTTTGTTTGATAATCGTAGTCTACTTTTATTTAGTTAGGATACAACCTTTCTAATTTTTAACGAAGGGCATTCGTTAAAAATTATACCGACAGTGTGCGAAGAATAAATCACATTATTGATTGATTTTAGAGCATAATTATGCGAAGAAAGATTAACACATGTTGCATTACGCGTTTGTGAGCGCAGTGAATTCTTATCTAACATACGCTACACCACATCTTTACCACGCGTGTGTGGTTTATTTTATCGGTCTAGTGTACGTTTAGTTTATTATTTGTAGTGTTCCTAGCTTAAATCTTAGTCAAATATTAAAACGCTTATAACTTTCACATTTTTCAACAAAATGCATCATGCGATATACCAAATTAAAGCATTTTTTATGGGCTTTCAGAATACATTACTTATACCATAAGTACTTAATAAATACCATTTTACTGTTTTTATTTTCCATGGGCTTCATACCATTAATTAGCAGATAAGGGATGCATTTTAAACTAAAGCTCCTTTCATTAGGACAAATTTTTACCTATATTATGTGACAATTTCCAGCACAATTATTAAGCGACTCTACTCTCAGAATCTAAATTTATTTGTAGATTTTTATAAAATAGTATTAGTTTTTCCTTTTTTTTTTATAAATTAACCTTCGTTTTTTTTATTGGTCAGTATAATGTTTATCTAATAAATTTAAAATTATTTTTGAAGTGAAAAATGTAGATCGAATGTACAAGTTTTGTTGGATAATCGTAGTCCACTATTTATTTTTAGATTTTTATAAAATCATTTTAGTTTTCGGTTTTTTATAAATTAACATTAGTTTTTTACTTCTTTTGAATTAATCATCCAAAATTTAAGTGCGAGTTTGATTTACACTTTGATTCGAAAAAAATATGTTTTGGATAAATATTATTTCTATTATTGTTTACTTCATATAAATTTCTAAAGAGAAGATAAATAGATCAAAATATGTGTTTTAATCAATTTTTCTCAATAAGTAATCTCATGAATTTATTTTTTTTTCACGTGTTTTAATAAGTTTTTCTCAATAAGTAATCTCATGAATTTATTTTTTTTCACTATAATCCTAAATTTATTTCTATATTTTTATAAAATAATTATAATTTTCGAATCTAACACGTGTGCGCATGCATCCACATTGAAGAAATTATGAGTTTTGTTGGATAATCATAGTCTACTTTTATTTAGTTTAGAAACAACCTTTCTAATTTTTAACGAAGGGCACTCGTTATTTTTATACCGACAGTGTGCGAAGAATAAATCACATTATTGATTCTAAAACGATTGTTATTGATTTTAGCGGTTAACTATGCGAAGAAAGAAACACATGTTGCATTACGCGTTTGTGAGCGCACGAAATTCTTATCTCGCATACGCTTCACCACATCTTTAGCACGCGTGTGTGGTTTATTTTATCGGGCTAGTGTACGCTTAGTTTATTTGTAGTGTTCCTAGCTTAAATCTTAGTCAAATATTAAAACGCTTATAACTTTCACATTTCTCAACAAAATGCATCATGCGATATACCAAATTAAAGCATTTTTTATGGGCTTTCAGAATACATTACTTATATCATAAGTCCTTAAGAAATACCATTTTACTGTTTATATTTTCCATGTGCTTCATACCATTAATTAGCAGATAAGGGATGCATTTTAAACTAAAAAAGTAATATATTTTAAGAATTATTTTTTCAGTATAAAGAGTTTAGAAAACTCTTCTCTAATATGTAATGATATATTCTCATAACCTGTACGGTTGAACGCGGGTAGACAACTTGCGTGTTATCTCCAACCCGTATATTACGATGATTCTTCTCCAACCTGTATTCTACGATGATTCATCTCCAAACTATATACTACAATGATTCATCTCCAACCTGTATACTACGATGATTCATCTCCAACCTGTTTACTAGGATGATTCATCTTCAACCTGTATACTACGATGGTTTCTATTCTATGTACAAATAACTAGGGAGACAATGTTCAACTTTCTGTTCACATTCTGCTAGATGTAAGATTTGATATACCTCATTCGGGGAGACGATGCTACATAAGTTATTACCTATATACATTATACCTGTATACTACGTTGGTTCATCTCCAACCTGTATACCGCGATAATTCATCTCCAACCTATATAATATATTTTATCAAATAATCAAAATAAAATTCCGTAATCAAAGAATCGAAAAATATTCTTTAAAAAATCAAAAAATATCAAACTTTCTGTTCATATTTTGCTACCTCATACGATGTTACAAAAGTTATTACCTATACTTTGCAATTTGCACGATTTTAAATATTATATTTGTCAAATAATCAATATAAAATTCTGTAATCAAAGAATCGAAAAATATTCTTTAAAAAATCAAAAAATATCAAACTTTCTGTTCATATTTTGCTACCTCATACGATGTTACAAAAGTTATTACCTATACTTTGCAATTTGCACGATTTTGAATATTATATTTGTCGAATAATCAAAGAATCGAAAAATGTTCAAATCAAAAAATATTTATTCTTTTTAAATATATCGTTGGCTCCCCTTACTTTTAAAATTGAAAGATAAACCTAGTCTTTAATAATTAATTTTTATCAAATTATGCACATACGAAACTAAAAGTAAGGGGAGCCAACGATATATTTAAAAAGAATAAATATTTTTTGATTTGAACATTTTTCGATTCTTTGATTATTCGACAAATATAATATTTAAAATCGTGCAAATTGCAAAGTATAGGTAATAACTTTTGTAACATCGTATGAGGTAGCAAAATATGAACAGAAAGTTTGATATTTTTTGATTTTTTAAAGAATATTTTTCGATTCTTTGATTACAGAATTTTGTTTTGATTATTTGACAAATATAATATTTAAAATCGTGCAAATTGCAAAGTATAGGTAATAACTTTTGTAACATCGTATGAGGTAGCAAAATATGAACAGAAAGTTTGATATTTTTTGATTTTTTAAAGAATATTTTTGGATTTTTGATTACGGAATTTTATTTTGATTATTTGATAAAATATATTATATAGGTTGGAGATGAATTATCGCGGTATACAGGTTGGAGATGAACCAACGTAGTATACAGGTATAATGTATATAGGTAATAACTTATGTAGCATCGTCTCCCCGAATGAGGTATATCAAATCTTACATCTAGCAGAATGTGAACAGAAAGTTGAACATTGTCTCCCTAGTTATTTGTACATGGAATAGAAACCATCGTAGTATACAGGTTGAAGATGAATCATCGTAGTATACAGGTTAGAGATGAATCATCGTAGTATACAGGTTAGAGATGAATCATTGTAGTATATAGTTTGGAGATGAATCATCGTAGAATACAGGTTGGAGAAGAATCATCGTAATATACGGGTTGGAGATAACACGCAAGTTGTCTACCCGCGTTCAACCGTACAGGTTATGAGATCAGAGGTCTGGCAAGACCTCCGGGGAGACAACTCGCAAAACTTGCCAGCCTTATTATATATTTAAATGTGTAAATCGTAAAATGCTTAAAAAATATACTTAAAATAAAAATTTTCAAAAAATATTTTACATACATATTGAAAGCCACATTTCAAAAATTCTACCTAAAAGTTCAAAAAATTTAACTTTGAAATTGCAGTTTTATTTCATAAAAACTATATGATTGGTTGAAATATGTAATATATAATAATAATAATAATAATAATAATAATAATACTACTACCAATACTACTTTTTGAAAATTTTTACTTGTTTGATTTGAAGGAAGAATTAAACTGTTTTTCAATATTTCTTTTTCATGATATATATATCATTAGAAAGCTTATCGTTTGCTACATACTCTAGAATAATTTATTTTTGCAAAAGTTTTAACAAATTTTAATAAATGGACTTTACTTCGAAAAATTTTGTCTAAATTTTTGAAAAAATTACGGACCACCTTTTTATTTAAGCATAATGTGAAGATTTTTAAAAAAAATTGAATGAAAATGATATCATTAGAAAGGTATACTCTTTGTGGTTAACATAGGCTAGGTTATACAAATAAATATATTTTCATTTTTCCAAAATCTGCTTTTATGTGAGGTCAGTCAAGTTTTATCTAGTTTCAAAAAATACCAATAATAATTAACGTTCTTAATTTATATAATATTTTTTCAATATTTTATATTCACAAAGGTAAAATATGATTTTTTACATTTTAAAATTTCATAGTTGAATAAAACTGTCGAAAATTAATATATATTTTTTACTTTTTATGGGTCAGTAGTATAGGTCAGTATAATGTTTTTCTAATAAATTTTAAATTATTTTTGAAGTGAAAAATGTTGATCGAATGTACAAGATTTGAAGCTATACTCTTTGTGGGTAAAATAGGCTAGGTTTTACAAATAAATATATTTTTATTTTTCCAAAATCCGCTTTTATGTGAGGTCAGTCAACTTTTATCTAGTTTCAAAAAATACCAATAATTAACGTGATAAGTTTATATATTATTTCTTCAAAATTTTATATTCACAAAGGTAGAATAAGGTTTTTAACATTTTAAAATGTCATAGTTAAATAAAACTGTCGAAAATTAATATATATTTTTTACTTTTTATGGGTCAGTAGTATAGGTCAGTATAATATTTTTCTAATAAATTTTAAATTATTTTTCAAGTGAAAAATGTCGATTAAATGTAAGAGTTTTGTTTGATAATCGTAGTCTACTTTTATTTAGTTTAGATACAAACTTTCTAATTTTTAACGAAGGGCATTCGTTAAAAATTATACCGACAGTGTGCGAATGATAAATCACATTATTGATTGATTTTAGAGCATAATTATGCGAAGAAAGATTAACACATGTTGCATTACGCGTTTGTGAGCGCAGTGAATTCTTATCTCGCATACGCTACACCACATCTTTAGCACGCGTGTGTGGTTTTGTCGATTGAATGTACGAATTTTGTTGGATAATCGTAGTCTACTTTTATTTAGTTTAGATACAACCTTTCTAATTTTTAACGAAGAGCATTCGTTATATTTATACCGACAGTGTGCGAATAATAAATCACATTATTGATTGATTTTAGAGCATAACTATGCGAAGAAAGATGAACACATGTTGCATTACGCGTTTGTGAGCGCAGTGAATTCTTATCTCGCATACGCTTCACCACATCTTTAGCACGCGTGTGTGGTTTATTTTATCGGGCTATGTACGCTTAGTTTATTTGTAGTGTTCCTAGTTTAAATCTTAGTCAAATATTAAAACGCTTATAACTTTCACATTTCTCAACAAAATGCATCATGCGATATACCAAATTAAAGCATTTTTTATGGGCTTTCAGAATACTTTACTTATATCATAAGTACTTAAGAAATGCCATTTTACTGTTTTTATTTTCCATGGGCTTCATACCATTAATTAGCTGATAAGGGATGCATTTTAAACTAAAGCTCCTTTCATTATGACAAATTTTTACCTATATTATGTGACAATTTCCAGCACAATTATAAAGCGACTCTACTCTCAGAATCTAAATTTATTTGTAGATTTTTATAAAATAGTATTAGTTTTTCCTTTTTTTTTATAAATTAACCTTCGTTTTTTTATTGGTCAGTATAATGTTTATCTAATAAATTTAAAATTATTTTTGAAGTGAAAAATGTAGATCGAATGTACAAGTTTTGTTGGATAATCGTAGTCCACTATTTATTTTTAGATTTTCATAAAATCATTTTAGTTTTCGGTTTTTTATAAATTAACATTAGTTTTTTACTTCTTTTGAATTAATCATCCAAAATTTAAGTGCGAGTTTGATTTACACTTTGATTCGAAAAAAATATGTTTTGGATAAATATTATTTTTATTATTGTTTACTTCATATAAATTTCTAAAGAGAAGATAAATAGATCAAAATATGTGTTTTAATCAATTTTTCTCAATAAGTAATCTCATGAATTTATTTTTTTTCACGTGTATTAATAAGTTTTTCTCAATAAGTAATCTCATGAATTTATTTTTTTTCACTATAATCCTAAATTTATTTCTATATTTTTATAAAATAATTATAATTTTCGAATCTAACACGTGTGCGCATGCATCCACATTGAAGAAATAATGAGTTTTGTTGGATAATCATAGTCTACTTTTATTTAGTTTAGATACAACCTTTCTAATTTTTAACGAAGGGCACTCGTTATTTTTATACCGACAGTGTGCGAAGAATAAATCACATTATTGATTCTAAAACGATTGTTATTGATTTTAGCGGTTAACTATGCGAAGAAAGATTAACACATGTTGCATTACGCGTTTCTGAGCGCAGGAAATTCTTATCTCGCATACGCTTCACCACATCTTTAGCACGCGTGTGTGGTTTATTTTATCGGGCTAGTGTACGCTTAGTTTATTTGTAGTGTTCCTAGCTTAAATCTTAGTCAAATATTAAAACGCTTATAACTTTCACATTTCTCAACAAAATGCATCATGCGATATACCAAATTAAAGCATTTTTTATGGGCTTTCAGAATACATTACTTATATCACAAGTACTTAAGAAATACCTTTTACTGTTTTTATTTTCCATGGGCTTCATACCATTAATTAGGAGATAAGGGATGCATTTTAAACTAAAGCTCCTTTCATTAGGACAAATTTTTACCTATATTCTGTGACAATTTCCAGCACAATTATAAAGCGACTCTACTCTCAGAATCTAAATTTATTTGTAGATTTTTATAAAATAGTATTAGTTTTTCCATTTTTTTTATAAATTAACCTTCGTTTTTTTTATTGGTCAGTATAATGTTTTTCTAATAAATTTAAAATTATTTTTGAAGTTAAAAATGTAGATCGAATGTACAAGTTTTGTTGGATAATCGTAGTCCACTATTTATTTTTAGATTTTTATAAAATCATTTTAGTTTTGGTTTTTTATAAATTAACATTAGTTTTTTACTTCTTTTGAATAATCATCCAAAATTTAAGTGCGGGTTTGATTTACACTTTGATTCGAAAAAAATATGTTTTGGATAAATATTATTTTTATTATTGTTTACTGCATATAAATTTCTAAAGAGAAGATAAATAGATCAAAATATGTGTTTTAATCAATTTTTCTCAATAAGCATTGAAGCTATGAGGTAGCAAAATATGAACAGAAAGTTTGATATTTTTTGATTTTTTAAAGAATATTTTTCGATTCTTTGATCACAGAATTTTATTTTGATTATTTGACAAATATAATATTTAAAATCGTGCAAATTGCAAAGTATAGGTATTTTAAACAAAACAGTAATATATTTGAAGAAATATTTTTTCAGTATAAAGAGTTTAGAAAACTCTTCTCTAATATGTAATGATATATTCTCATAACCTGTACGGTTGAACGCGGGTAGACAACTTGCGTGTTATCTCCAACCCGTATATTACGATGATTCTTCTCCAAACTGTATTCTACTATGATTCATCTCCAAACTATATACTACAATGATTTATCTCTAACCTGTATACTACGATGATTCATCTCTAACCTGTATACTACGATGATTCATCTTCAACCTGTATACTACGATGGTTTCTATTCCATGTACAAATAACTAGGGAGACAATGTTCAACTTTCTGTTCACATTCTGCTAGATGTAAGATTTGATATACCTCATTCGGGGAGACGATGCTACATAAGTTATTACCTATATACATTATACCTGTATACTACGATGGTTCATCTCCAACCTGTATACCGCGATAATTCATATCAAAGAATCGAAAAATATTTTTTAAAAAATAAAAAAATATCAAACTTTCTGTTCATATTTTGCTACCTCATACGATGTTACAAAAGTTATTACCTATACTTTGCAATTTGCACGATTTTAAATATTATATTTGTCAAATAATCAAAATAAAATTCTGTAATCAAAGAATCGAAAAATATTCTTTAAAAAATCAAAAAATATCAAACTTTCTGTTCATATTTTGCTACCTCATACGATGTTACAAAAGTTATTACCTATACTTTGCAATTTGCACGATTTTAAATATTATATTTGTCGAATAATCAAAGAATCGAAAAATGTTCAAATCAAAAAATATTTATTCTTTTTAAATATATCGTTGGCTCCCCTTACTTTTAGTTTCGTATGTGCATATTTTGATAAAAATTAATTATTAAAGACTAGGTTTATCTTTCAATTTTAAAAGTAAGGGGAGCCAACGATATATTTAAAAAGAATAAATATTTTTTGATTTGAACATTTTTCGATTCTTTGATTATTCGACAAATATAATATTTAAAATCGTGCAAATTGCAAAGTATAGGTAATAACTTTTGTAACATCGTATGAGGTAGCAAAATATGAACAGAAAGTTTGATATTTTTTGATTTTTTAAAGAATATTTTTCGATTCTTTGATTACAGAATTTTATTTTGATTATTTGACAAATATAATATTTAAAATCGTGCAAATTGCAAAGTATAGGTAATAACTTTTGTAACATCGTATGAGGTAGCAAAATATGAACAGAAAGTTTGATATTTTTTTATTTTTTAAAAAATATTTTTCGATTCTTTGATATGAATTATCGCGGTATACAGGTTGGAGATGAACCATCGTAGTATACAGGTATAATGTATATAGGTAATAACTTATGTAGCATCGTCTCCCCGAATGAGGTATATCAAATCTTACATCTAGCAGAATGTGAACAGAAAGTTGAACATTGTCTCCCTAGTTATTTGTACATGGAATAGAAACCATCGTAGTATACAGGTTGAAGATGAATCATCGTAGTATACAGGTTAGAGATGAATCATCGTAGTATACAGGTTAGAGATAAATCATTGTAGTATATAGTTTGGAGATGAATCATAGTAGAATACAGTTTGGAGAAGAATCATCGTAATATACGGGTTGGAGATATATATATATATATATATATATACCCATTATAGAGTATGCTGAATTCAGTGGTGATGTTCATTTTTTTTTATGAAAATCAATAAAACATGTCAAAAAATCAATTTAACCTGTAAATCAATGTCAAATATATAAACTAAAATAAATTCTACTTTCAGTATTTATTTTATTTTTGTTTTTATTTATTTAATAAACCAACTTTAGGTGTTTAATTCACTCAAAATATTTCATTTGTCCGTAAATTATGTATCTCGATAGGACCTCCATCGTTTTGACTACAAAATTTGTTATTGACTGGTAGTCTTTACGTCATTTCTTCTATACTTTACCATATGTAATTTTAATACTCATTTTTGGTAGCCCTTTTTTCATTAGAAATTTATTTTCTTCAATGTGTGTTTGAAAATACCTTTTAAATGATTTATTTTGAACAGATTTTTTCCTTTCTCAAAGCATTCTGATCAAAGAATCTTCTTGATCTTAGGCTTTTTATTATCAGGTGATATGAAGAGATATTCAGCCTGAATATTTGTCAACCAATCCCAGTTCAAATGTTTTTTTCTCATGAATCATTCGTGATGTTCATTGTTCAATTATAAAAAGCTGTCCACTTCCTTCATCTGAAAGATTCACTCTTTCAAGCAAAAGGAAAAAGAGGAAAAAATATCTTGATAGTGACTAAATTCTCGCATATTGGCATCTGAGACAATTTTGATACTCTGACCTATTGTAAATTAAAAAAAATATTTTTAGTATATAACGAATTTTTGAAAAAAATTTATAGACCTGATTTTCAGGCATACATTACTAATTGAATTGCCACTTTGATATATTTTTTAACCATATTAGCCAAAATGGAGTACAGAAATAAGCATGATTGATTTGGTATAAAAACCAATATA
This sequence comes from Nectonema munidae, assembly GCA_030549495.1. Taxonomy (NCBI): domain Eukaryota; kingdom Metazoa; phylum Nematomorpha; class Nectonematoida; family Nectonematidae; genus Nectonema; species Nectonema munidae. The sequence continues at coordinate 662,901 of JAUIRK010000894.1, forward strand.
TTATCTGAAAGAGATATTTTATTTTATTTTAATATTTTGGATGACAGTATCTAGAAGTAAACCGCAAATCTGATTGAAGCTTTCAGATATTTTAAAACTATACATGCCAAATCTGAGTCCAAAAATGAAACCAGCATCTTCCATTTGGTATAAAAACAGATATTTTATTTAAATTTCAAAAATATTTATGTAAACATTAGACGTAAATCGAACATTTGATTAATACTTTCATACATTTTAAAACCTCCAAATGCAAAAACTGATTTCAGAAATAAAACTATCATGGTTGATTTGGTATAAAAACTTATATTTCATTTAAAATTATAGAGAATATTTTAGGAGATAGTTTTCAGATATAAATCGCAAATTTAAATGACACTAGCAGTAAAACCGCTAAATGCGAAAACTGTGTTCAGAAATGAAACCAACATGATCGATTTGGTATAAAAACATATTTCATATAAAATTTGAATGAATATTTTTTGAAACAAATTTTAGAACTAAACCGCAGATTTGATTGATACTTATAGGTATTTTCAAACCATAAATGAAACTAGCATGGTTGATTCAGTATTTCATATAAAATTTGAGATATTTTTGAAAACTGTTTTCAGACTTAAACCATATATTTTATTGACGCTTGCAGATATTTTCAAACCTTAAAAGCAAAAACTGAGTCCAGAAATAAAACTAACATTTGATTTGGTATGAAACATATATTTCATCTAAAATTAGAGAGAATATTTGTGTAGATTTTCAGACGTAAACCGCAAATTTGATTACTACTGACAGATATTTTTAAACTCTAAATGCAAAAACTGATTTGAGAAATTAAATTAGCATGGTTCATTTGGTATAAAAACATATATTCCATGTAAAATTTGAGAGAATATTTTTGGAGATAGTTTTTAGAAGTAAACCGTAAATTTGGTTGACACTGACAGATGTTTTAACACTTCTAAATGTGGAAACAGTTCACAAACGAAACCAGCATGATCGATTTGGTATAAAAACATATATTTCATGTAAAATTTGAATGCAAATTTTTGGAGACAATTTTTGGAAGTAAACCACTAATTTGATTAACACTTATAGGTATTTACAAATCGTAAATGTAAAAAATTAGCCCATAAATGAAACTAGCATGACTGATTTAATATAAAACATATATTTTATGTATAATTTGAAGGAATATTTTATTAGATATATTTCTGATCAATCAAAATTTTGATTGGCATTTTCTAAAAAGTAGCCATGATTATTGAAAAATTAAATATATAAAGTGTTGTGCGTTTAAGACTATATAATTATAAATTTTCAAGGTAGTATATAATATAGACCATGTTAACTACAGATGATAACATATGTGATTGGATTTTGATTGATAGTTTTGGACATGAAAGGGTTATTCAACTACCTTGAAATTGGTATCAAAAGATGCAGCTAGCGATTAGGAAAGTCACGAAATTTGAAGGAATATTACAATTGATTTTTTAGTGAAGTGAAGTGAGGGACTGGGCGTTTTACGCCCCAGCACTGATAGGGTTAAGTGCGCTATGATCAAATTATTAGCGAAGCTAGGTAGAATTTCACCTCTTGGGAGATTTGGGTATGTTGCGCTTAGCTCACTAGATGTGCGTCCCTGATTTATTTCAGTATTATCATCATCATCAATTATATAATACATCTACCCAATTTTGTTTTATTTGATGATAAACATTTTTGAATTTTTTACTTCTCATATCTTTAAACGAATTACTTTCTAACAATTCTGATTTAATGATTATTATTTAAAAAAAATCGAATAGTACTAATTTTTTATAATTCTGTTACAATCGAATTTTATATCGATTTAAAAGTTGTGTTGTCATTTTTGGGTGTAATAAAAAGAATACAGCCATACATACGATTCGCTATGTGATTCACCAAAAAGCCATATAATACTTCGCCGATTAATCGTTAAACTTGATTGGATTTTTCATTGCAGTTAATTTGATGATTCAATAGATTTTTCATTCATTCAGATTGGTGTGCGAGGAAAAGATACAATTGTTTTGGGTGTTGAAAAAAAGTCAATTTCTAAACTCAGGGAATCACGAACAGTTAAGAAGATTTGTGTCCTGGATAACCATGTTGCTATGACATTTGCAGGTTCACTATTCCCTTAATGATACCTATGACATATTTTTTTTACTTAAAAAAAGTTTTTAGGCTTAACTGCGGATGCAAGAGTTTTGATTAAAAAGTCTAGAGTTAAATGTCAGAGTGAAAAATTAACATTTGAAGATCCAATCAGTGTGAAAAATATTGCAAATTACATCGCTTCGTTACAACAAGTATGCCTTGCTTAAAAATGAAAATGATCATTTATTTTTTTATTTTTAGAAAAATACAATAAGTAATGGAAGAAGGCCATATGGTGTTTCAATTATTGTTGCTGGATTTGATATGGATGGATCGCCTAAACTTTTTTGCACTGAACCTGCGGGAACATACTTTGAATGGAAGGTAAGAAATTCGAAATTTAAATGTTATATAAAATGTGAAAAGATTAAAAATATGTATTATTTATATTTTCTAAGTTTTGGTTATTTTTCATTTTGGTTTATAAAAATTAGGTTTAAAAAAAATTCTAATTTTATTTATGATATTTTTTGATAAAAAATAAAGAAGGGGAAAATTATTTTAACTTTTTTAATTTGAAATGCCTTGTAAAATTGATGAAAGATTTTGATAAATCTTTTTCCCCTTCATTTTTACCGATATTGTAATATTCAAATTGTGCAATTCCTTTGTGTGATTCTTTTTCACCTTTATTTGAATGCATGTCTTTTCTATAATTTTATCATTTGAATGTTATATATTCCCTATCTATCTCTGTTATAACTTTTATAATTCTTAATTTAAATACTACTTTGATCGTCCTTTCTTCTGCAACTTTTATTCATTTTTCTTTGTATATATATGCATATTATTTTGATATCATTCACTTTCCTTACAACGTTCTTTTGTTGAATAAAAGCTCCAGCTTCCAATAATCGAGAAATTTCAGATTTAATAAATTCACCGTCTTTTATGTTGAATTTTGCTGTTTTTGTAGCGATAGGTTTACACTCGGGAGTTAGGAACTTGAAAAGTTTTATTTCAGAGTACTTCTTAGTTGCACAATTCTTTTGAGGACCATTAACTCCACAAGGAAACGAAAAAGATATAGGAGCATTCTTTCTTCCCAGACTAATCCTTACCTCTTTATGCTTTTTCATAAAGCTCATTCCCAAGATAACTTGTTTCCATAAATCGGGTAAGACTAAGAATTCTTCATCTTCATACAACCGGTTATGAACACGTAACGACGCTTTAACTTTGCCAAGTACCTGGATTTTAAAACGACAAGAAGCCATACTAACCTGTTCTTTGCATGGGAGCAACTTTAGTTTTAGAGATATTGCAGTTTTTTGTCAATAAAATTGTCTGTACTGCCTGTATCCAAGAGTGCGTAGCATTTAGCACCATTTAGAAATACAACACTTTTCCAGCTGGAGTGAGTAAAGCTTGAATTTAGCATCGAGAGAATTTTTTGCGATGATTTGCAAACCTTGTTGAAATGACCAATCTTTTTGCATTTAAAACATGTTTGAGTTTTTGCTGGACAGAGTTATTTTTGGTCCTTGTAATGCCGTTTGCCACCACAAAAATAACATTTACCAACTTTAGACGGCGTTGTAAAGGAGGTACAAACTTCTTGTTGAGTGTGATTACTAGTAGAATCTTCAAGATGCTCGTCCTTTGAAGCTGCGGCTAATTGTGTGGAATTTGTATCATAACTTTCGTTTCTATTGATGGCTTGCTCCATAGCTCTTGTTTGATTTATTGCTGTTTCAAGGTCCAACTTTGGATTCTCCAACAAACGGGTTCGAATCGCAGTATTCCTGAGACCAGAAATTAAGGAATCCCTTATAAATAGATTTTTATGTTCATCCGCAGTAACTGCTTTAAAATTGCAATTAATGGATAAAATCTTTAATGAATAAAAAAAAGAGTCTATAGTTTCCCCGGGTTGTTGGATTCTTGTTGCGAGAAGATGTCTTGCGTGAACTTCGTTGGGTGTTTTGACATATGCGGTTTCCAGTTGTTCAATAGCCAGCTCGTAACTGCGTGCGTCTTGAACAGTCTCTGCAACGTCAGCTCCCAAATGCAGAAGTAATAATTCTAGTTTGTTTGGGTTAAGCCCTTCTAAACATTCGAGATAGTAGGCGAAACCTCTAAACCAGTGTTTCCAAAGTTTTCCGCTTTGTTCATCGTCGGTTGATATAGTGAATTCCTTAGGTTTGATGATCTTGTCCATAAAAAAATAGCTTTTTGTTGAATAAAATTGTGATGAAAACAAAAGTGAAAAGCTGGAGCTTTTATTCAACAAAAGAACGTTGTAAGGAAAGTGAATGATATTAAAATAACATGCATATATTTCTATTCCTTTGACACCAAATATCGCCCTGTAATAGAAAACGTATCAGCTGATGCACTATCAAGGTCTTGCACCGTCTCCAAACAATCCTTAGATTTACAACGACTGCACAATCTTTTGATTCATCCAGGAATCCGACGAATGCACCACTATGTAAGAGAAAATAACTTACCTTCTTCGATGGAAGAAATCAAAGTTTTAACAAATAACTGCCAAGTATGTCTAAAGTGTAAGCCAAGATTCTACAATTCTGACCAACATCACATTATTATCAAGTCTACTAAACCTTTTGACAGATTGTCGATTGACTTTAAAGGTCCCTTGCCCTCTAACAACAAAAACAAGTATATCCTAACTATCATAGACGAATACTCAATGTTCCCTTTTGCCTATGCGTGCAAAGATCTATCATCAAGTACTGTTATTAGTTGCTTACAAGACCTGTTTACAACCTTCGGGTATCCAAAGTACATACATTCTGATAGAGGTAAGTCCTTTCTTTCTGACGAACTTAAATCGTTTCTCTTAGTTAGAGGTATAGGCTCGACATTTACTACTGCTTACAATCCTCAAGGAAATTCCCAGTGTGAACGTTATAATGGTTTGATTTGGAGGACAATAACTTTAGCAACTGAAACTTTTGGTCTGCCGATTGAAAGGTGGGAAGATGTTTTGCCTGAGAGTCTGAAAGCGTTAAGAACTCTGCTCAATACGACGACTAATAAAACGCCTCATGAAAGAATTTTTACGTTTGAAAGAGGCACAGCAAACTCAAAACTCCTGAATCAAGGATTCAAGGCTCTCTGAATCAAAGACTGCATGGATAAAGAAATTTCCTATTCCTTCTAAAATGAAACCTCAGGTCGAACTAGTGGAGCTTTTGGAAGTAAATCCGGAATGCGCACGCGTGAGGTACCAAGATGGAAAGGAAAACACAGTTGCCTTGAAACATCTAGCTCCAAGTGCCATAGATGATGAGCCCTTACCAGATGAAAATGAAGAGACATCAGTACATGGTGCTAATCAAAAAGATAATGTTGAAGAAGATGCTGACACAGATAGTCCAAGGCTGAGGCGTTCGTGCAGGGAGCGGAAACCCATCAGAAGACTTGGGATCGAGGATTCTTTTTGAAGATGGGGAAGATTGTAATATTCAAATTGTGCAATTCCTTTGTGTGATTCTTTTTCACCTTTATTTGAATGCATGTCTTTTCTATAATTTTATCATTTGAATGTTATATATTCCCTATCTATCTCTGTTATAACTTTTATAATTGTTAATTTAAATACTACTTTGATCGTCCTTTCTTCTGCAACTTTTATTCATTTTTCTTTGTATATATATGCATGTTATTTTGATATCATTCACTTTCCTTACAACGTTCCTTTGTTGAATAAAAGCTCCAGCTTTTCACTTTTGTTTTCATCACAGATATATTTTTTATTGCCGATTAAAAAAAGAGGGAATTTTTAGCAAATATTTCTTTTTTGTATTTACAAACTTGCCTATTTTTTAATAAAAATTTCAGATTAATTCAAAAGTAAGCACAACTACTAAATTTCTCAAACGTCGGTCCATTTTATCTATTTGGTTTTTAACGCTGTGAGGACCAGTGTGATACCCGTGTATCATTAAATGAAAATTGTTTGCTTTAAGTTTTTTAAAATTGCATTGAAAAAGAAAGGCGATTAGTCCTAAAATTTATTATCCTCAAAGGGTTAAAGTAGTTTTGTAGAATTTAGTTATTAAGTTTAAAATTAAAACAAACACAACTTTTCTAGCTATACCCCATCTGTAACTCACGTTCCTAATAAATCTTAACCCTTTCGTGACCAAAAAAATCAGACGATATATTTTAAAAAGCAGAAGATTCATATACAAAACTATTTGAAAAAGCAGACGAAGGTAAAATTGTTTATGTATCATACAATATAATTCTTCAACTTCATTTCCTTGAAAGCGATTATTCATCGGCTCGCGCTTTTTGATCCTACATGGAATGTTTATGTGGTAATCGTTGAAAATGATGGTATTTTAGCCAATCAGAGTCAAGATTTTTATGCAGTTTATTTGAATAAGCAAAACTTATTAAAGAAATGTGGAAACATAATTGGTTCGATTCTAGTGTAATTTAATTGGCCAAAAAATCAATCAAATAAAAAGGCCATGACTTTTTAAACATATAATCTATGTCTTATTAATACTAACTAAAAAAACTTACAAAACTACTAAATAACATTATATTATTTATGAAGCATATTTGCCTTTTCTCGAATTGATGCTGAATTTTAATAATATAAATAATAGTGAAAGTACTTTCTGTTTTAATATAATTTATGAATTTGGTAATGTTTGCGAAAACAAAACTTTCTTATAGTGAGTCCACTATAAAAATATTAAATTTAAATAATTAATTCTTTTTTGCTTTATGTTAAATTTTATTCAAATTTTTGAAATCAACTATTCCCATTTTGAAGTTAAAAAAGTATTAGAGGTACTAAAATATAAATATTTCTCTCCCATGTTCAATCTCTTGAAGTTTTTGGATATTTGCTAAATTCTTTGAATGAATTTCTTTCTTTAGAACAAAGGGATAAGCCACATTGTTTATTACATCATAAGCCTAAGCCCTATTTATGAAATTTAGGTGTAAACAGAAGTCATCGTGATTTTATCGATTTTTCAGGCAAATGCTATTGGCGGCAATGATAAGGTGGTGAGAGAGTACTTGGAGCAAAATTATTCTCCTGCAGTGGTTGAGAATGAGGAGTCCAGCGTCAAATTTTGTGCCAAGGCTCTCATGCAAGTCATTCAAGGAGATCACAAAGGAATGGATATCGCAGTTCTAAAATTTAATCAGCCTTTCAAAGTAAGACAAATCTAATTAACATTAAGATGATTTTATGTACAGACAACCTGTTTGTAATGGTCAGGCATGCACCCCAATTGAAAATGACTATTTTAAACAAGTGAGATTGACATGTAGGCGTTCTACCAAGATGACCGCTAAGAGAGGTTTTACTGCGCCACTTATATTATAAGGGATCGTTCGCAAACGATGTCAATGAATTTTAAACACTTCTCGACTCCCATCCGCCCTGTTATCAACTTTTGGCCTAATTTCCTCTCTCCCTAAGCTAATTTTTTTAAATCGATAAAATAGAAGTGATAGATGAAGAACATCTTGCCGTTTATTTCTGATATGTGTATAGTAATTTTTAAATTGACTATAAGAATATTCACTGTGTGTTTATCATTTAGGATGGTTAAATAATAAGAGGACTTTAGCTCCATCATCTTGACTTGATAGAGGTAAGCAACATTTTTATCTGAAAAAGTGGGGGCGGAAGCAAGCTAATTATTGAACATTACTGTTTCTATTGCAAAACGAGCATGATGGTTTGATTCTGCACCCGATATTATAGTTTTTGATATTAATTAAAAATAAAAAGTTGTCAATTTTTTTTTATATTTATTATACGTTAAATGGAAGGACCCAACTATGTTATTGTTACACCTATATTTACAAAGAAGTCAAAAAAAAAGAATTTTAATTGACAATTATGGGAATGCACAAAAAGAGCTGGGTAATAGTGAAAAATTTTCCAAAATTGTTGAAACAATATCAGTTAAAAAATCGCAAGTTTCAGGATTTTGGAATTTATTAACTGAGAAGTAAAAAAATTGAATGAATTTGAGAAGAAAAATTAGACACCTACCCATGATATGAGTAAAGTTTCACGAAGTTTATAGTATTTTTCAAATTAAAATTAATGTCAAATACTCCCTCCTTCTCTCGTGTTAACTTTTGTCTTTCGTTTTTGTTGACATCATTTGTGAACGATTGATAAGCAAAAAAGGTATTTCGCGTTTTAGATATACCATTTTCATTTCCGTTTCATCCTTTTGCAATTCCAAAAGGATGAGGGATTAGGCGACGTAGTGTAGATACTATCTTGAATCGAATGTGCAAAGCGTGGCTGATGATGAGCCTTCAATAGGCGAAATATCCTGCATAAAATGCAGGTTTTATGTTTTCATCACTGTCTCTCTATATATCATATGACGTAGATCAAATACTACTTATATATCTGTGTTACTTTAAAAAAATAAAGCCAAATGATGCAGGCTAATTTTATATATAATATAAATGATTTTATTGTCCCAAAAGTAGAAAAAAGGCGTAGAATCAGACATTTTATTAAAAATAAAGTATTTTCAATTCAATTTCCTCAGTTAACTAAACAACATTATAAAAGAATTAGTTTAAAAAAAGTTGCATTAATCAGCACAAAGCAAACGAACAAAAGTTCATCAAAATTCTTTTTCCATATTTTGTATGTGTATTCTTTATTCTTGATGCACAAAGCAAACGAACAAAAGTTCATCAAAATTCTTTTTCCATATTTAGTATGTGTATCCTTTATTCCTGATGCGCACTTGTTATAACGCGCTACTATTTCCTATTTCTGTTGATTGTAACATAATGCACTCGTATGCTACTGAGTATGAGATTTGCTTTTCTTTGTTTAGTTACTAAGTCAAGAGACGATTTCCAAATACATCGAAGAAATAAAGGAGGAGTGGAAAATTGAGGAGGAGGAAAAGAAAAAGACTCCAGTCAGTGTGAGCAAGATTTAATACACCGGAAGTCACGTGGGCAAAAGATGAGGTGTATACTCTTTATGTGATGATGTTTTTTAATTTTTACATATAAAATTGTTTTGGCGCAAGCAACGTCATTTTGTTTTGTTTTTACTCTGATTTGGATAAACTGGACTTGATTGAGGAGGCAACGCTTTTTCCAACAATTGTGGCCAGGGATTCTTCACTCGTTTCCATTAACTCTCCCATACCTAAAATTACAATAAAAAGGTTGACACACGGGAATATAAGAATTAAAGTGTTGGAACGATACTCTTGACAGTTTGTAAGAGATGCTTAGACTTGACTTTTCCAAGTTTGGGAATCATGGTCAATGTGTTTAGAGCAGATGAAACGACATTTTTCTCTGCGTCAAGATGTTCTGAGGAATCCGTGCTTATGCTTTTTTCATTTTTCTCATTATCTTTGGCCTGTGTATAAGATTTGAATAGAGACAAAGTAAGAGGTTTTTAAATTAAATAGAAGCAATTGGGTTAGTAGCAATAATAATTAGTTGTGTTCTTTTATAATTGGTAGGTTAGTATAGTTTTATAGGTAGATAGCACTCGAAATTACGTACGAAAAATATCGAAGTGGTGCGTTTTCGATCTTTGTGCGTTTTTTTTATTGAGCCTGTGAATATCAAGTTCAAACGCGTTACTTGAGTGATAAAACCATTCAATATAATATGGCTTTGTGACTTATTTGTTCACTACAAACACATGTAATATAACAACTAAAGAATATTAAACATATCAGTGATATAAAATCTCATTATACAAAAGATTAAATGGCAGATTAACTTATTTACTTAATTTATATACAAGAGAAATAATTATTCTTTCTGCATTTTGAAATCGAATTTTACATTAATTTGTTATTTATATATATCGAATTTGATGTTTTTGAATTTTGCTTAATAAACTATATTATTTCAAATTAACGTCCTTTATATCCCGGTTTCCCTCAATTTTAAAAATGGCTGCAAAACGAATGTGAATTTTCCAAATTGCCAGAACTGGTGGTGGTACGCGAACATAGCAAAGAGAGTATTTGCAATCATTTTCTCCAAAAGACTATTCAATCTTTTAAAAACAGCGTTGATAAAATACTCTCTGTCAGTTCTTTAATCAAATCTAGTTTAAAAATCGCTTCTCAATCTTATTATTGTGATGCTGTTAAAACGAACGAAAATGTAATTTTTGTTAAAAAAATACTGGTGAAGAAATGTCCAATGATGACGTTAGGAATTGTTTGAAAAATTTACAAATAAATTACATCCATAATAATAGCAAGAATATGTAAATTTCTTTTGCGAATAGGACGAATTTACATCACGGTGAAAGCTTACTACCTGAAAAAAAATGAAGTCCAAAAATTTTAAAAAAGCTTGCTCCAAAAATCAAGATCTGTACCAATTGAAATTGAAGATCAAAAATCATTCCAAGAGATTCTCTCAATGAATCCTGGCTTGGAGAAGGTAATGAATGCTCCATCAATAATAATTTTGAATTTATAAGACTTGCTTGGCTTGTGAGTATACTTTCCGTATTACTTTATTCGTTTTACGGTTGAGTTTCAGACACGAATTCTTTTAAAAATATTATAAAAAAATTTGCGCCCTCCTCCCCCACTCAATAATTTTAAAGATGTGCGGGCCTGTTTGAGATAAATGTATTTAAAGCTTCATAATTTTTTTACCATCACAAGATAAAAAGTAGCGTTTTTTTTAACATAACATATTTTACAAACAACTATGAGAAAAAGAGACCTATTTTTTGGTTTTTTGAATTTCAAAAATATAAAATCAAATTTAATTTGCCAACCTTCTTGTTCTTTTGTTTGCGTATTTTTAAATTGTCATGAAGAACTCTATTACTTTGATCTATGAATGAATTCACCAATTTAAGTCTATTTTCTTTTTGTACAAAAAATTAGGAAAATAATAAAGCATTTTATTTGTGAAAAACGAAACACATATAGCGTTCTGTAAATTCGTTTATTTGTGGTTTGGTTCGCAAGCGCATTGACGCTTATTTTTTCTTTCAGTTTCAATTACTTTTAAGGATAACTAAGTATCCTCAAAATCTGCGTTTATAACAAGCGTTTTATTGTTTGTTGAAAATTTACTAAATAAATAGCAATCTATCTACACTTACTTTTAAGCAACTAACCTTACTACTAACTAAATAATCAATTATCTACTGATCCAATATTTTTAAAGAATGCTGATCAAGTGATTAAAAAGTGATGCCGATCCTAAATCTTAGAGATAATTAAAATGAGCAAATTTGTGTTGTGTATGTGAAAGAAGACATTTCATACATTTAAAGCCAAAACACTTACCATCTTTTTAATGAAATGAAGAGCTTCTTCAGAGTCGCTTACAGGGTGCAGTTGCATTCCCAGCTCTATTGTGACCAACTCTTGAATTGAGTAAAATTCATGCTGAGTTTCTTTGGTGTGCTCAAGCAGGATGAATGAGTGGAATTCTTTCGACTAAAATTTAATGTCTTCTTAAAAGGGATTGTTCACAAATGATGTCAACCATAACTGCAAACGGGGCAAAAATTCACAATAGGCGTTATTCAATAAGAGAAGATATAGTAAAAAGTTGACGAGGGAATCAAAAAATAGGAAAAATTGGTTGACATCACTTGTGAACGCCCCCTAACATAAATTGTATGGATTAATTTTGATAGATGTTTTTGTTAGGCACAGACTTACGCAAAATGGGCGAAAATGAAATTCAGATGGACCACATATACTCACAACACAAACACCTCTAGAGCATGTAAAGTGGAGAGTTTGTTAGTATATATCTCTTAGATTACATTCATGTGAGTACACATCACATCATTTCCTACATATTATAATCATTAAATTTTTTATTTGAAATACATCTAGATTATCTCTCTTAGGAAGGCTAAATGAATTGGTAATATCTATTTTTTATATCATTTATTCAAATTATTATTAATCAAAAATAACAAGAGCTGTCAAATTTTTTATATTCGAGGTATCGTACTTTTTATTTCACACACACACACACATAACATCCATTTTCGGTACGCTGAAACAACTGGTGAGGTTCATTTTGACAAAATTTAGAAAGAAGTTAAACAATATCTCAGCAATATAAAAAATATATTAACTTTTAGAAGGATTCCTCGTATTTCATGAAATAATTACTTTTCGTTTGAATCTCACGATCTTCTGTTTGTAGAACGAATTTTTGCAAACGTCGCCTTTCGAGATGTAAAGAATGGCGTAACGATCATTGACAATGAAATCAATATTCTCAAGAGATTCATCAAAAGTTGCATTTGCTTCTTCTAAAATTTATCAATCAAAATGTTTAATATTAATGGTGTTTAGTTAGATGAAGTGGCACTGAGACGTTAAAAAGACGTGTATTATATAAAAGGTGATGTACAAAGTCTTTATTCTTTTCCAATACTCCTTTTTCATTGGGTCTTATTTTTATCCGAGCAAATCGTGACCCAACCCTCCATTTGCTAGTCAAGATTCGTTGATGACCACAGTGGTCGAAAATTTATCTTAATAATGTTGATTTAAATGCATTAAAAATTATGATTTTTCTTGACGCTTGCTAAGTTAATGAACGATGAGTTGGAAGTGATGAACTTATTTTTTGAAACGAGCTATGAATACCCAATTGGTAGGAAACAAAATTTGAGTAATTGACGATAATAGCTGCTGTAATTTATCTCTTTAAAAAATCCTCTATTTTTATATCAGGATACAAAAATGAAATTCATAGGGAAAACTTCATTTTCTGAGTAATAGCCTCCTACTTTTATTTAATCCCCCCTCCCTAAAATTACTTTTGTGCAAAAACGAGGATAGGTGTGAGCTAATATTATGAATAATAATAAAAACCTTGCACAAATTAATGTCTGAGATTTAAATGCAATCGTGAGAAAATTCTTTATAGACTTCATTATTTTATTCATATATTTAAATTTAAAGATAAAGCAGACATATATTTTTGCTGTTTTTTGTTTACCAACTCTAGTAATTCTATCTGAAGCTCTGAGTTACTAGAACACTCAAAGCTAAAAAAAACATCATTAAATATTTTTTAAAAACAAATACAAAAAATTAGTTACCATATTTCAAATATGATTAATAAAAAAATTAAAGGTAGGTATGTGGCAGTGACGTAGCCAGAGATCTGAGAACTTTAGCCACTCGGTGTTTAATAAATATTTGAACAAAAAAGTTTGTCCTCTTCCCCGTCTTATTTCAAATTTTTCGCTCATTAACATGTAGGCCATGAACGTTTTTTGTCAAAATGTGAAGATTAACATTAAAAAGATTAGGGACCCTTTATTATATCAAGGATTTTCACAGAAAACATGGAAAATTGTAAGAGATGCGATTCGAAATTAAGTACGAAAAAAAAGCTAAATTAGGAAAAGTATCGAAGTGCGGTATGATTTCGATTTTTATACGTTTTTTATCGAGCCGGTGAGTATCAGGTTCAAATCTGTTACTTGAGAGATAACATATTCCAATCAATAAGGCTTTATGATTTATTTTTTCACCACAAACACATGTAATATAACGGATAAAGAATATCAGTGATATAAAATCTCATTATTTTGTGGGCCAGAGAATTAAATATGGCCTATCTATGTAGTGACAAGCAGATTAGTGTTCAAAACGTTCTAAATATAAACTATTTACCATCTAATTTTGATATGCAATATCTGTGTTCCTACTTATTTAGACATACATATTTCAATAAGTTAGCTTAGGGTTAAATTCACTATGCAACACTCAAAAAAGTACAAGTCAATTTAATAATAAGTAAATTTTCTGTGGCCGTTTTTATATGCAAAATTATATGGGGAATCTATTCCTGTCCTTCTTTTTGTTAAATTAGGCAGGCTTTTTTACAGAATTGTCACTGTATACCCTTGTTGTTATTAAATTTGATATTAATTTATTTAACTTCATTGTATTACTTCTATTTAGTTTTTTCAGATCTAATTTATTTTTAACATGAGTGCAAGACAGTGCAAAAATGATCAAAACATATTTTGTTACATATGTGGAGAATTGACTTTTGCTAAAGAAAGGCGTAGTATCACACATCATGTCAAGAAAATGTATAAGGCGTACTTCGATTGTCACTTAGGAGACCAGGATAAATCTGCTGCCTTACATGTGTGAAGACACTGAGTGTCTGGTATGCAGGAAAAAATGTTCACATGAAGTTTGGTGTGCCGATGATTTGGAGTGAGCAGAAAGATCACTCCAATGATTGCTATTTCTGTCAGCATGATTTTACAGCCTGTACTACAGCAAAGAAAAAGAAACGCATCGTTTACCCAAATTTGCGATCAGCAATACGTCCAGTAGAACATTCAGAAAATTTGCCTGTTCCCAAACCTCCAGATCAAGAAATGCAAATATCCAGTAGTGCCGATGAACATTCCAGTGGTGAATATATAGAGCCCAGTGATCCGGTGGCGAGAATAAACCAGTACTATTTCCTCAAGAGGCTCTAAATAACTTGTGCAGAAATCTTTATTTAACCAAAGACAAAAGTGTGTTTCTCGCATCAAGGCTTCAAGAATGTAATCTTCTTGAGAAAGGAGTGAAAGGTAAACTTTACAGAAAACGATCACAAGATCTACTTGCGTTATTCGCAATGAAGGGTGGTTTATGTTTTTGTAATAACATCACTAAGCTTTTTGAGCAACTGCAAATTCCATACGATGTTACGAACTGGCGACTTTTCATAGATGCATCCAAGAACAGCATCAAAGCTGTCCTGCTACACAATGGTCACACTCTGCCTTCTGCTCCCATAGCTTATAGCACAACCATGAAAGAATCATATGAGAATCTGAAATCAATTTTAACAAGCATACAGTATGATGACCATAACTGACATGTTTGTGCGGATTTTAAGATTATAGCCATGCTTACTGGCTTACATCTTGGATATACTAAATTTTGCTGCTTTCTGTGTTTATGGAATTCCAGATTAAGAGAGGAACATTATGTACGCAAGGATTGGCCAATCCGAGATGAATTTGAGCAAGGAAAGCACAACATTATAAGCAAACCCCTTATAAAAAGTGATCGAATTGTTTTTAAACTTGGCTTGTTCAAACAATTTGTGAAAGCTTTTGACAAGGAAACCTCCGCATTTGCATACCTTGCAGAAAAGTTCCCTTCCCTCAGTAAAGCTAAAATTAAAGAAGGTGTCTTCATAGATCCTCAAATTCGAAAAATCGTGCTTAATGAAACTTTCGTCACACATCTCATGATAAAAGGGAAGCTTGCGTTTGAGTCATTCAGAGAAGTTTGCAATAACTTTTTGAGCAAACATCGTTCAAAAGACTATGTGAAAGTTGTGAATAATTTGCTAAGTCATTACCATGACATGGGATGTAATATGTCTCTAAAAGTTCATGTGCTCAACTCACATCTGGTTTTTTTTGCTGAAAATCTTGGAGAAGTGAGTGATGAACATGACGAGAGGTTTCATCAAGATATATCAGTGGTGGAGTGACGATTCAAAGGAAAATGGAACCCTGGTATGTTGGAAGACTACTGCTGGAGTATAAAAACGGAAGATCACACTTTACACAAAAGGGTTAGAAAGACAAAGGTTGATTGAACTAGCATGTGTATATTTTTAATTTATAACCAATAAATGTTTTGTTATATCAACTAAATTTTTGTTATTTTTTGTAATTTTCAGTATTTACAATGTTGTGTAATGCAATATTATATAGTATTTTATGAAACATATTGTGCATGGCACTGGAAAACAGTGCCTAATCTGGATAAACAAAGGTCATATTCAGAATCAGGACAATTTTTTGACCCAGTAACAGTCTTACTTAACTTGTACTTTTTTTGAACCTCAAATTTGTTACACAGTGAATATAAATAAGTCTTAGTGTGCATCAATTAACATCAAACATAGTCCTCAAATTTATTACCAACTTGTAAATAATTAGTTTATGATTGATATATCTCGAAACAATAGCTACACAATTCCAAAGATGTAAAAATCAGGAACGCACATCTGCAAATAGCCGACATATTGAGTGTACATATATAAAATACTTCTTAAAAGTGAAAAAAAAAATTTTTGTCGGTATCACATTAGATAGGGAAGAACAATCTTCTTAAATTTGACAGATGGTAAGAATAGTCACGATGAGGAATAGAACCTAGACTTTACGCTTCTACTACTAAGTTATCTGTGTACAAAACGTTTATATAAAATATGAAGAGTAAAGATAGGTTTAGAGCAGCTATGCCCAATGCTCACGGGCGCCATGACCTCTGCAGAGAGGAAATTTTTCTAATAAGGAGGTAGGTATGGAGATTATAGTTTGTAGGTTGTTTGATGCGCCTCGCATACATAAGCCACCTATGCTGGTTTACAGGCAACAACACGTCACTCGGCTTTCTAATAAGGAAGTAACAAATTTTAATAATTAAGATTTTCACATTTAAAATATATTATTTATAATAAAATTAATTCATCAACTTTTCAAATTTCCCCCGATTAGAGTATTTTCATAGAATGGATTGATAATAATGCTTCGATTTTTCATTAAAAACTAAAAAAGAAATATATTTAATTACAAAAACTTAACAATAAACTCTGAAGTTATTTTAATTGAAAATAATAATATGTCCAAGAATTTTATTACATTATTTCGTGTCTAAATCCAAGCAATTTAATTTGTTTCTTTATCCAATTATATTAATAAGATAAATTTGTTATCAATGTTGTAGAAGATATTGTAGAGAAGAATACATAGTTATTCAAGAATAGATAAATAAAATTAAATTCCAAAAAAAGTTTTTTTCCGATCATTCCTTCTGTAGTAAAAACGTATAAGATGATACTTATGCAAGACCTTAGTGAATGAATAGTAAGGGAATTGTTTAAAATGTGAGAAGTACAGAATTGCTACCATTTATCATTTTATATTATAGAAATACAAGTATTGATGTGACTTCTGATGAAAAATCAATTGAAAACGCAAAAAGACTACATTATATCAAACCCCTGCATGTGTTGTTATGTGAAAGAAATACCTTGACGAGTAATAATAACACATGTGGATAATAACAATAATATCATAAGATATAAAATATAGCCTAGAAATTACAGAAAATAGAAGTTCATTTGGCTGCAGTGAAATTACAAAAAAAGTCACTTGTTGAAGTTTCAATGAAGTGTATTTTAATTTTTTTTTATATGAAACAGGTAAACAGTAATCAAAACATAATTAAATTTTTACTATTTTCTTGAAAAAAAAATGATGAAAATATTAGCGATATGCCACTGTTATAATATAAGCTTATTTTGGATGGTGAGGGTAATAGTATCTATAAGGATTTTGAAATATCTTAGATGTGTAAAAGAAGATCTAAGAGTGTTATCAGTTATTTATTTAGCAAATGCAACTGAAGCTTATAAGTTTTCGATTATATGTTAATAAAATTTGATATGCGAAAATGAGGTGATAATAGGTTGCGTCTAAATATGCACTCATTTATTTCGTATGAGTCAGCATGTGCCGCAACCAGATAGCAGACAAATCGTTGAGATATTATACTAAGAATTATAAAAATAGATTGTCGGGTATATTGGTCTTCCACGGTACAAATTGGGACACATTTTGACAGCAAAAGCTAGTGAAGATCATTAAAAGTAATATCAAGAGATGCGATTTTAATGGGCCTTTGAATAATATAATACAAAATAATGGAAAATTTTTGATGATTTCCTATGTAGATAATTATAATTACCTTGCCAAATGGCTGAAGTGTAAGGCAGGATCTTATATGTTTTACAACATATAAAGATGCAAATGCATAACAATTTCAAAAAAGTTATATAAAGAGATTCATCAACATTGAGTTTAATCACAATAAGAAGAAAGAATATGTCCCGTTTCTACGGTTTACTAGTCTATAATCAGCATCAAAAAATTAAGATTAATTGTCTATATTAAACATATTTAACACCTTTAGAACAACTTCCATGATCCATGTCTTCTGATGAACTTTTCCTGTATATTATAATTAAAAACGAATAGAAAACCTAATAAAATCTTTTATCTACAAATTTTTTTTTGCCTCCTCTAATACTCTTTATATATGCCAATAGCATATATAACCTCTATTTATAAACGCAATACAAAATTAAAAAAATAATTACTAGAAAATTTTTTATTTAATTTAATTTTAATATTTTCATAAACTTTACGTTCCATTTATCGAATTTAATTAATTTTTTTAATACGCGTATCGTTAAAATTTGTTTAAAAGAAAATTGAAGTGGTATTAGTAAAATTTCATTCTGTAAATTTTTGTTTTTAAACTTCTTATTTGTTATTTTTTGCTATATATACACATGTAATATATTTCGCAAACAATGAGTCCAGGGCCGTAGCCCTATCTCTTGTGCTCCGACTTCTTATTATTTTCTTCCTTTTTTACATTGCCTGAATCACCGGCTTCTTCTTGTGATTAATACTTTGAATTCTGTATATGAAGTTTTAAAAATGCATTGCTGTGTGTAGGCTCATTTACAATTTTATGAAAAAGCCTAATGTTGAGAAAATATATGATGGGGGGAAAATTCAAAGGATTATGGATCAAAGATGGACAGGACATTTTGATTCAATCAACTCTATTGTCAAAACTACGAAAATCTTTTATATCTTTTTGAAGAATGTTCTTTATCCGATAATAATCCACGAACTCATCGAAGCTCAGTCTCTCGATAAAACAGTTCATAACATAACAATATATTTTATTAAGCAAAAAGAAGGTTGTTCAAACCTATGAAAATTGCATCTAAAAATAATAACTTCAAATAATGAGATATTTGAATTTTCATAAGACAAAATATCACAAGTGTAAAAACTTGAGAAGACTTCAATGGAAGTCTAATCTATTTTAAAATATATTTAATTAATGTTGGTGCATCCACAATATTTTGAGGTGAAAATAGTTCCTATTTGTTTTGAATCTTCTCTTCAAGGTCCTTAAAATTTTAATTCTTATTAACACTTATGCACAGTTACTTTAAAATACTCAAATACTCATGATATACTTTTTTTAAAATTTAACTTATATGATGCACAAGAGAAAAAAAACGTGATTCTGCTATCATATTTGGATTCATATACAAAAAATATTGATACTGATGAATTGGTCAAGAAATTTTCTAACAAAACAAGAATTCAACTTTTTTTGAGAGAGAATGTAGTTTTTCCAAAATGAGATAAGTTTTTTTCTATAAATAATTGTTTTATTTATTCATTAATTATTTTTAAAAGCATTAAATTACTCAATTTTAAACTAAAATATTCAGGCCCCCTCAACTTCCCCTTGTGCCATCAACTTCCAATTTCTTGCTACAGCCCTAAATGAGTCTCACAGAATGTTTACGAGAAATTCTATTGATCAAAATATTTCTAAATAGCTTTCTATTTAATTTCTTCCTTTAAAAAATTATTTCTATTAATTTTTTCCCCTCTAATGAATCGAAATAAATTAGGGTTCATATCTTTGATAACGCTTTTTATAGTTGTAATCTGCAGGACTTGGGCTCAGCATTTGGGCATGCTGACCTTGAGTACGTTCTGCATCAAATGCTAAATTTGTTTTGTACATATAATATAAGAATGCATAAATAATTAAAAATCAAGTTTATCACTTTTATTGTATGGATACAACGTATTTGTGTATTGTAATAAAATTGGAAATTAATAAATAACTGTATTTTGATAATTATTCTTCAAACATGACAAACATTTGCTTCAATGTTAACCTAGAAAATGTTAACTAAAACAGTTAATTAAAACTCCCAAAAAAAGGAATTAGAAAAAATGAAAGCATGGATTATATTTGTTAATAAAATTTTTTAAGGCCATTATTTTCCTAGTTTCCTGATTAAAAATCTAACAGCGCTAACCTAGAGTAAGCTAATATGTGGATATTAGCTAAAATAGACTATATACGGTCATAGCACTGTTGCACATTCTCAAAATTTGTGGCGGGGGCGAACATTATTTTAGAATTTTCAAAATTTATTATAAAAGAATTTTTGTCAAATTAACGTACAACCATTATTTTATTATACCCGCATTACACTTAATTTCTTACCTCTTTACTACACCATAACTGCAGATAAGTGCAGGGATTTTATCGAATCGAATTTCATTGTTTTTAAGTGTAGTCGTGTCACTACCGTTTAGTTAAACAACATAAAATCATTCATATATGCTAGAGTTAAAGATAAAAACTGATAATTCTTCATGTTCGCTATTATTTTTACTCTCATCTATAATCATCGGAATAATGCATTGGGATAGAACAAATTCTTCACATGATTGTGAAGACAAATAATTTAGAAATTTATATCTTTTTACTAACTCATTATGCTTTTTTTTTAAAGTAGGGTTTATAGCTAGCGTAATTTTGATAAATTCGCTTTTTGAAAAAATTATAAATAGTTATGGTTTTTGACGAAAATAGACACGCCAACAGGATCTAGAATACCTAACCCTTAAACAAGTTAGGCATGTTTTTTTCTTTGAGACTTTCTCATTAGGCATGGAGAGACAGTGATCACTACTCATCGTTATTGCTTTCCACCAGTTATTGAAACCGATGGTAAATTCACTTTCATATTTCAATGTTTTATAGGTGTGATCAACCTTTTATAGAGTATGCGCCAAATATACAGTTATCTGTAGATGATGCATTAAAAATTTTTATTCTGACACACTTTTAAATCCCAAATTTTGATAGATAAATCTTTTGAAGAAAATTTTATATTTCAAAAAACTAATTTCCTTTTATTATCTATACAAAAACTAACGAAAAGGTTATTTTTTGATGATTTTCTATGTGGATAATTATAATAAACAAAAAAATTATAATAAAACGTCAAACCTTTTAAAAAGATATTAATGCTATACTATAACCGAGTGAAGGTTACAGCCCACAACTCTAAAAATCATCTTTCTTAAATCTTTTGGAAGCAGAATTTGACATCTCAAAGTTGGATTATCCGACAATCCCTCTATCTAATAGAATATTAACTGACTAATTTTCACAATGTTTTCTCCCCTGTTTTTCTAACATTCACACTACAAAAACGAAACAGTCTTCAGCAAATCAAATTCTCTCACGCCTGTTTATATAATTCGTTAATTCGCCCGATCAATCATGCGATAGTATATTTTTATGACACCTTCAAAAAACACCTCAACATAAAAGTTAGCAACGACTATATTTTATTTAGGTTTTTCGGACTTTATCCTAGGAGCCCTATAAAACCCGTGTGAACAAACGGGTTAAAAATTTAAATTATTTTTATTTACAAAATGTTATTAAATTTAACCCAATTGCTCAAAAAAATTCAATGCTTAAAAACATTTCACTTCGAAAATATTTCTTTCTACACTTGGAAAATGTTTGCGCTTTTATGCGACCCTTTAGCTTTTCTATTGTTCCATTGACAGTGGACAGTGATTGAAACAGTTATGAGAGCTATGGATTACGCAAATATCAACACAGCTATCAAGAGAGAGACATCAGTCACATCCTCACACAGATTTATTTTAGCCATCGATAGCAAACCCGCAATAAAAAATAGCATAAATATTTTGAATTTACATATAATATATTTATTTTACAATGTTTTAATTATTATCTATGTATCTTCATAAAATCTCACATTTACTGTACTTGATAGCTAAAATTATTTTATCCTAAATATTTGATTCTTCGAAAACTAAACTCTATATAAGGTGATGA
This sequence comes from Nectonema munidae, assembly GCA_030549495.1. Lineage (NCBI taxonomy): Eukaryota > Metazoa > Nematomorpha > Nectonematoida > Nectonematidae > Nectonema > Nectonema munidae. The sequence goes on from JAUIRK010000894.1 coordinate 684,857, forward strand.
ATTGATGATTCGTTGATTCGACTAAATTCAGAATCGAAAACCAAGAGTTTCGGATAAACGGGGTCTGACAGTAGGACTATATCATGGTAGAGACTAGGGTGTCTTTGTTATTGGCTGACTTTTTCTGCCTCTTCTGTGTGATGGATGGTTTGAGACTTCTCCTATTACAAATGCAATTTTCATTTTTTATGAATTAAAAATATCAGACTATATCTTGTTGCTTCTATTATCCTTGAAAATATTATCATTTCTATAAGGAAGAAAGATTTCAGAGTATTAGAATGCTATTGATACACTATTTTTCTTTGATCAATGAGTCTCTTGTGTATTTCTACAGGATACGTATTATTTTTTATTTGTTAAAAATAGTTTTAGGGCTTTATTATTTCATCAAAGATAAAAAGTTTGGTCTAAACCAGAACACAACACCATAATAGAAAGGTCACAAAGAAGAGATCGTTTACGAGCTGAAAGATTTTTCTCAACCTCTCCTTTCTCTAATATCAAACAGACGTAGTTCATATCAAATGGATTGGTTAGGTGGATTAATATTATTATTATTATTGCTACATACAAATCTATTCAGTTAGTAAAGTAAATTGTTTGGAAATGCATTTCGTACTTGGGTCTAGGAACTTACAGGTAGGAATTTGTGAATTTAAATTTGGCCTTTTTAGTAGCAGTTGAAAATTTAAAATGTTACCAAGAAAATTTGCTACAAGCCTTAAATTTATATGAATTAGCTTTTCGATTTCCTAGATAATTACATGGTAATGAAATAACTTATAATAAGTTTTATAAACAAAGATTTTAAAGAAAGTATGGAAACCTTGCTAACTATTCAAAGCAATCTTGATAAAAAAGACTGAAACATTAAATAAAGTGACTATCTCCGAATAAAGCTGTCATAAGTTTGAATTCTGCAATAAAAGATTGCCTTGCTTAAATTATACCGCCAATATAATCAAGCGCATATATCCTAACTTGTGTATTCCATTGCGTTAATTTAACTCTCCCACTTACTGCAATCAATAGGCATAAAGCGTTTAACCCTTAAATTATAAAGAATACTTTCCTATATAGTTCTGCACTAATCCAGTGGATTTAGAAGCAGAAGTGATGATCATATAATATAACAGGGATTGGCACATAGGATAAAAAGGCCATAAATTATTTTTAATGTCTTATTGAGCCACAAGTTTATGCGAGTTTAATTTTTTTTTGAGTTGATCTCTTATTTTTACAGAAAAAAAGTAAAAGAAAAATTAAAAGCCAAATTAACAATAAATCTGTATTCTTGACAAAATAAGTTCTTGGAAATCTAGTTAAAAAAGCTTCTACAACTGCTTAATACGGGTTGTGCTCACACTCAAAAAATAGTTTAAAGAACAACTAGCTAATCATAAGAACCACACACGTTTGAGCAAAGAGTCGCATTTAAATGCTTCTTTTTCTATATTCAGAGTTGGGTTAGAGCGTACACTTATGGTCGATTTAGGACGAATAGATAAATGTAGCGTAGATTATCGAGATGTTGATAGAATTACGTCGATTGTGTCGAATTATGCTCGAAGGAGGGGTGATTCTGGATTCCAACCCAAACCTTCTAGTATTATCTGTCCTCAAACTCACACCCTTAGAATTGATTCTTTATCAACTTTTACCCTTATAGCTAGAAAGATAGAAATAGATCATGTATTTAGGCCAATATTTAGATGAAGTATATTTGACCTGGAGAAAGATTCCTTCGTATCTATATTTTTTTCTATTTTTTTAGAGTGCAAATAAATAGCACTTATATCCTCACTTCTAAATTGTCTTCTCTTACTCAATTCTCACGTATTTCACCGCAAACCTTCTTTACAAAATGATAAATATCCCAACTTTTTAAAATGCATCACTTCATTCAATATACCCTTGAAAAGTTTTTCAGTTGCGAAAATAATTCAGAAATCTTTAATGACGTCTCCACTCATTGCAGACGAACGGAGATGCGAGTCATCGCCAATGATATGCTCCTTGCAAAGTTTTTCTTCCAATCGTGAACAAGCGAATGAAAATGCGAAAGATGAAATAAAATTATGTTCTATCGAAAAAAAGATCCCCTCTTACAAGAATTCAACGTCATCCCCTCCCACTAAAAAGAAAAATAGTTTTTTCATAAAGAAAGAAGGCGATTTTTTGTTGAAAGCTTCAAAGAATGGTTTTTCTGACTCTTTTTTATTGGCTAATTGCCAATTTGTCATTTCAGAAGTTACGATTCAAGATCTGATTGGCTCCACACTCTCTTTTTCTGAAACAGACTATTATTATGAGTGTGATGTTGATTCTCTTCTTGTTGAGTGGAAGCATATCGTCAAAATAATTCTTTGGACTACTAAAGACTTATGCTGTCCAATATGCTTGTACGAGCCTAAGCTTTCTAGGATAACTAAATGTGGACATGTTTTTTGTTGGATGTGTCTTACTCACTACTTATTTGTTTGTGAGGATAGACAAAAATGCCCGGTTTGTTTTAATTCAATATCTTTTGAAGAACTTAAGCGTGTGCAACTCTACCAAAAGCGACACTATTCCGTTGGAGACAATGTTGGCTTGCAATTGATGCTTAGATATGGGAACTCCTTTGTTCCCTCCATAATTTCAGAGGAAAAGGATTCGAAGGCTCCTTCTAACGCTTCCCTATTTTGTAAGTATTTTGTTGCGTCGTGCAGATACATGCTCGAAGAAGTTATCCTAACTGAAAAGCGCGAAGCTCAAACGCTACTAACTTATTCATGCGCTGATGACAAAGTTTATCTGGAGTACATTCTTTCATTCTTGCTCAAAAGCGAAAAGGACTTTAAAATGATGCTGGAAAAGAAGAAAGAAGAGGAATTAAAGTCTGAGTTATTCTGTCTCTACCACTGCAGTGATGGCAAGTTGAGTGGTGAGTACGAAACTCATGTTTCCATTCCATTTTACTTCTATCAGTCTAGTGACGCAACAATGCTCTTTCTGCATCCATTCAACGTTAAGATGCTGTTGCATCAGTACAAACAATGGTACTCTTGCCCTTCTTATATCACCGGAGTCTTGATGAGTGTTGATTGGTACACGCAGAATATATTGACTCGTAAACGCTTCAAGCACCTCTCTCATTTGCCTCTTTCTTCTGTTTTCGGGTTTGTGGAACTTGATTTGCAAGTGCCTTTTGTCTCTCAGCTCACACTCAACGACTTTCTTCCGCAAATCAAAATTCGACAAAAGTTTCGTCAGCAAAAAAAGCACAAAGAAAATGTGTTCAGCAGAAAAGTGGAGGAAAAAGTAGTGAAAAATTATCAAGCGTTGGCTAAAAGTGTTTTCGATATCGATACGGATCGAAGTAGTGAAGAAAATCGACCCAACATCGCGTCCAAGGACGACTTTCCGAGTGTTTGCAAGAATGCAACAACTCCGATTGTAGCATGCACAGCTCAAGCTTCCTCCAGTAGTAGAGTGAGTGTTACTGCTAGACCTCTGTTTTCTCAACTCCTGAATACGTCCAGTGTGCATTCCTTTGGAAAGTACCCCATAACTTCTTCTAAAGTTGTTGCTAGTGGTGAGAAAAATTCTGCATTCATTGAGGTAGACGACTTTGCTTCTGATCCTGACTTACAAATGTATTCCAGTAGCAATTCAACCCTGAACAATTTGGGTGATCTTTTGGCTCATGTTTTTGTTTCCTCCGATTCAAGTAAGCATGCCAAGGGAACGAAGAATAAGAGGAGAAGAAATAAGTGATTTTTTGTTGCTTCTTATTTTTAAAATAAATTGGTTCTTGCTTTGTAATTCTTGATTTGTCGTAGTGTTTTAAGATTTAAAAAATATATAAAGATTCACTAGTTTTTTAGCTTAAATTCGCACACACGCACAAACCAGTATATGATTTAGGTAAAGAATTAAGAGGTACCCCAAGTATTAGGGCTTTTATTTCATATTGTTATATGAAAAAAATACTAAAAAATCAACAAAAGCTGAAGATTATTGGTGGTAGCACCATAGAGTAAATCCGCCCCTGATTTAAAATAGCGAATTTGCTACTTTTCTGTTAAAACTCCTTTTCTCCTAAAACACATACAAGATTAAAAAATGAATACATTTCAATCGATTATACTTTAAATTTAACATCCCAGTGTCCCTGATTTCGTATTAATAAATGAACTGATATAATTGATATTTGGAGAAATTGAATTGCAACGCCTGAATTATCACAATGCTAGAACTTAACTTTTGAAAGAAACGTGTGAACTAACACTGTGAAAATAAACATTTTTTCAATCGAATATAAAATCTGAACGGCAAAATATGTTATCCCATTCAGATGTGCGCTATTGAAACACACATCTTGAAATGCAGACACACAACAGACCTAATTCTTCTGGATTTGATGCACAGCCCAAAGAAAGTAGCTCCCCACCCCCACTCTAAAAAAATTAAAAAAAAGTAGAGGATATTTTTTAAGATTGAAAGAACAGAATATTTTCAGCAGAATATTTTCTATTTTCGTTAGCAGACGATTATTAGCATTAGTTTTTTAGAATGAATTTTTTACGATTAAGTCAAATATGAAATGATGAGGATTCTAGCATTTCTTTTTTCCAATCGAAAGGAATTCTTCATCAAGAACGAAAATGCTGAAATGGTCATATAATGAAATTGTCTGGTGGAAAACAAAATAGATGGCAGTGTAAATTTCGTTCATGTAGAGAAGAAAGAGGAGTAAGAACAAATGATTGGTTCGAAAATTCTCGTTTACCTTTTCGGAAAGCAGCATTGTTTGTTTACTGTTGGGCACACAACATGTCAAGTATAAAATTTTGTGAACGTGAATTAGAAATGAAGCACGAATCAGTAGTTGATTGGAACAACTATTTGAGAGAAATATGTGCCCAACATCTAGCTAATCCTAGATCGATTGGAGCACACAACATGACTGTTGTTCACTAAAAGAAAAAATCATGTTGGACGTATACTTCCTGAACAGTGGGTTTTTGGAGGAATCTGCAGAGAGACAAAAGAAAATTTTTGTTTATTCTCCCAGACAGGAAAGCAACAACACTTTATCGAATAATAAGGAATAGCATAAGGCCTGGAACTACAATAATAAGTGATGACTGTGTTGCATACAGAAATATGTTTCCCATCATTGATTATCATCATTTAGTTGTTAATCATTTGAAAAACCTTGTGGATCCTTCTAGTGGGGCTCACACTCAAAATATTGAACGAATGTGGAGAAGTGTCAAAGAAAAAATAAAAAAACAGAACGGCACTCATAGTAGTTTATTAGATTCATATATGTGTGAGTTCATGTTGCGAGAGGAAATCAAAGTGAAAGGTTTAAACCCTTTCGATACAATACTTAGGCACATCAGTTGCTATTGGACTCCTCATGTGATAAGTAATGAAAAATATTTTTTAAGAAACAGGTACTCTGCGCTATAAAACCACACCATTATACATTATTTATTTATCCCACGATTTTGAGGGTTTCCCCCTTTAAAAATCATGCCATTTGTGACAACGGTTTTTCCTTTACCATCTCTTGCGAAGTACAGCTACTTTCTTTGGGCTGTGCATCAAATCCAGAAGAATTAGGTCTGTTGTGTGTCTGCATTTCAACATGTGTGTTTCAATAGCGCACATTTGAATGGGATAACATATTTTGCCCTTCAGATTTTATAATCGATTGAAAAAATGTTTATTTTCACAGTGTTAGTTCACACGTTTCTTTCAAAAGTTAAGTTCTAGCATTGTGATAATTCAGGCGTTGCAATTCAATTTCTCCAAATATCAATTATATCAGTTCATTTTTTTAATACGAAATCACGGACACTGGGATGTTAAATTTAAAGTATAATCGATTGAAATGTATTCATTTTTAATCTTGTATGTGTTTTAGGAGAAAACGACTTTAGTAGAACAATATTTTATTAAAATACATACATTTATTATAATCTTTTGAAAAATGAAGTGGAAAGATAATGTAATAATGATAATAATTTTTTGAGTGGAAGTTTATTTTACATATCATTCAAACTTTTTTTGATTTCGCAATAAAAATACAACTTTTTTCAAATTAAAACAATTTCATTCACCCATTCACTCCCCTATCTAGTCTGCGGTTCTTATTTATAGTTTTCTTTCAGTTTTTGGTCATTTTTGAAGCATACCCAGTATAACTTTTATTATTGAACACCTCTAAACGAAATAATTTTTAAGTCTCAATGTATTACTGTAAACGAGTGTAACCTCTTTATCAAGGCATTTTTACCATCTCACTCCCTCCACCCTCTTCCACTAGTCTAGTATAAAATATCTGCACTCATAGTTAAAAAGAAAAAAATGTTAAAGCAAAGTTTATCGCTGTTTTTTAAAGCCCCTCGAAATTTTACTATTGCTCCTCCAGATATACATGATCAAGATTGACAAACTCACTATATGCATAATATATGCAATGGGTGGACCATTGCCACCCAAAATATAAAAAATATGTGTAAGAAACGTCTCTATTTACGTCTTTATCTTTTTTTATATGTTCTTTGGTTAATGAAATGGGGGAGGGGGGAGGCCGAAGAGGGCTGATTCCCCACTTTGTTCAAAAATTTGTAGAAAAACATTTTTTATTCATACAGTACCCTTTTCAAGTACGCTTAATCGGTTGGTGATACTCACTTTCGATAAAAAAAGATGTCAATTATTGAAAATATCGATCAGGCTCTGATCTAAAATATCAATCAAAATTGACTGATATGTCAAATTATAGGAATAAAAATCATTTTATCTTAATTATTCAATCAAACACTCATACACAACGCTTTTCAAGTATGCTGAATGGATTGGTGATACTCACTTTCGGCAAAAAGTTGTCAATTATCAAGGACATCAATCAAAACTGAAAGGGTAACTATTCCGATTCAAGTTTAAATTTTTCACAAATCGACGAAGTATGTTCAATTAGCAATTATCTTTGATTAAGTTAAGAAAACATTAAAATTTTTCTATATTCTTATACTTAACACAAATGAATCTTATAAATCTTTTGCACACGTGGCAAAAACCTTTTAAAAACGATAATAAATTCGAAAATAACGAAATAACTCACCAAACTTTTAACAGTATTACTTATTTTAGCTTATATCCATGATACAGTCAGAAGAAAAAATATTAAAAAATGATCTCTCTCTTAACCATTTTACAGCTAATGTCCCATAAATGAAAGTAAACAAACCCGAATTTTTGATGGAATTCAATAGGAATTGTACAAAATCGCCGTGGACTGATTGGTTAATTGCATCACAAATATACCACACAACCCACCTCTCTACCTCATTCTTAAAACTTCTATTTTGTCTTGTGCAATTGAAACCAAACTAAAGAAATCACTTACCTGATTACATGCTTTTACAATAAATCAAAGATCTGCAAGATGCTAAGAACAAATGCGCGCTCTAGTCCTTGGATTTTCATTTCCAATTAAAACACTTTTAACCCACAGAAGTCAGAAATGAAAACTCCTGCTCATAAACCTAAGGACTTTCAAAGAATATAATATACAAAGAAGAACATAGCATCAAAACTCCTTGCAAATCTTTCTCTCACTTCAACTCGTCTTCACACTCATATCTCGTTACAATTTATAGATTTGAAGTTTTTAACTTGTTTATAACCTTATAGTTAAAACGCTAGCTTTGATAAATCTACTAATTCTTTATATAAAAGAAATAATATTTTTATCTTATATAAAGGAGAAAAGAGTATTCAGCAATAAATCTTGCTATACATAAAAAGTTAACTTTGCTTATTTAATAAAAAAAATAGGTTTAAAAAAATAACTGAAGAATCAGGACATGGTTTCGAGAAGGTAGTAGTAAATTTTTGCATTCCGTTTCCTATAGATGAAAAAAACCTAATCCGATAAATCGTCCCATCATTATCAAGTACGCTAAATCGATTGATGATACACACTTTCAACAAGGATATCTGTTATCGAGTATATCAATAAAAATTTCAAAATATAAAAATAATCCTTATTATTTGTAAAAAACACATTCATAACTTTTTTCAAGTTTTAATTAAATATACCATATGTTTGTGGTACCTGACGCATACTTCCATTACTCTTTCCATGTACACTGAGTGGATTGATGACTTCTATTTCTTACAAAGATATGTGCAAATTTATGTCATTCAGCCATACATTTTTTTGCGTATTACATATATACCATTTTTACTTCTAAATTATCTTTTTTTAATTTGAAATTGTCTTTTTTCAATTCTAATTTGTCTTTTTTAAGTCCTAAATTGTTTTTTTTATTTTGTATTTTAGAAAGAGCGTTTTGAATTTAAAAAAGACAATTTGGAACTAAAAAAGGTAATTTAGAAGTAAAAATCGTATATATGTGTAATATGTATATTGTATAATGAAGTGTCTTAAATTTAATTTAAACAGGAAAAGCATTTTTTTAATAGTGCAAGGTAAACCATATTCAGTTCAAAAAAAGCGTATGAGTTTGTTTTTCAAGGAACTCTTCGGAATTGATGCTCATTCACAAAGATTATTTATTTTTAATTGAAACACTAATTCTGGAACTTTATATGCAACCGACTGTTTACATTCGGACATTATTATTCTCAGAATATAAAACCTTTCTTTAGTGTTATATTGATAAAGTTACTATTCAAGAAAAAAATTTGAATTTAATCATTGTGAAGCTTTCCATTAAGTTAGTGCTGAAGAAAATAGCAGGGCACACGCCTTTAACCTTTATTAAAGTGTCATTTTATAAATTATTTTTTGAGTGCTTTATTATCTAATTCTCGAAGAACATTTCGCTGCAATTGTTTACTTCTCCCTCTCAACAAAAACGAACTAAGCATCTCTCAATAACTAAATAATAAACTTACTCGCTTACTAAAATAATTTAGAAAAATTCAAGGATTTCATTATTTACAACATTTTATAAAAAAAATTAACAAAATATTTCTTAGGATCCACAAATCAAAAGGCCTCTTTATGACAAAGATAGCTTACACATTATGGGGTCATTGACCTTCCTTATTATAAATTTTGTTCAGAAACAATTTCAACTAATAAATATTTTATTTTTTACAAAATAATTTAATATTTTACATATAATAGGTCAAAGGACTCAGAAGTATTGAAAAAATCTGATAAAACTTGACCCTAACAATTTAGAACCTTTATAAATATACTCTGATAATATCGAAGAAACTTATAATTAATGTTGGATGATGTTAATTAATTTATTATATAAAAAGGACTAAATGATAAGATAAACATTTTTTTTAAATGTGAACTTTATTTTACTACAACTACACCCATACACCATAGTCCAACCATCGAAAGTCACCCCATACACAACTCAAATATCCCGCCACAAATTCCTGCACTCAAATCCATAAAACACCAACACAATTCAAATGCGCATCACCAACTCTCAATTTTTACCGACGTCTCAAAATCACGTAACAAAGGAACCGCTGCTTGCGCCTTTTTTAATCACAATACAAGTATTCCCTTCTTCATACAACAAATGCGCACAGACAATAACTGAAGCCCTAGCACTCCTAACTTATTGATAACTTAATTATATCTACATCCAAATTCAAGCGCATAATCTTTTTCACAGAGTCATAAAACATAATCAAAGATCTACGACTTGACAAAAAAATTCCCCCTTCAACATTAAGCCTAACCAAAAAAATTAATAAATATTAGCAACCATTTATCAATTAAACTATTCTGGTGCCCCGTCCAATCCACCTCCTTTAAGAATTTTTTGGTAGACCTCTTATCCAAATCCTAAATCCCTAACAACCCCAGCCCTCCCTTTATTTACTTTTGAAACATCCATAAATAACTCAATTACAAACGAATATGAATAGCCTTACTCAAACAACACCTATCCTCTTATCCCATTTTGCACTAAATAAAAACATTACTCTTCCTCGCATCATAATAAGATCGTTCACCTCACATTGCACGTGTTACGCTTACTTCTATAATTTTAATTTTCACTCTAACCGTTTTTGCAGATTTGGCTGCCCTCATATTGAAACTCCAATTCTTATTATTCTCTATTGTCCAATATTTTCATCAGAACGAACCAAACTCATTGAAAAAGCATATTTATATTTCCCTTCCTTCTACTAAACCTCTTATCATAAAGATCATTCAACAAATCTCTCTCTTCCTTAATATAATAGAACCATTTCCTTCTACCCACCAACACTTAACTCCACCATTATCAAACACCTTCACTAAAGCTTTCTTACTTCTAGTTAGATCATAAATCCACTTCTCATCTTTACAAATATCTTCTATCTACCTTCATCACAATTGTTCTCAATCTCATTAATTTCTCAAAGAATTTGTGGAATGTGAAAGGGATTTTTCTTCTGTAGGATGTTTTTTTATCAAAATTCGTTCCCAGTTATCGCAAAAAACTTTAGAAGCTTTATGTTTTATTTTTATTAACTTCCTTATTTTAATATCACTTTATAAAATTTTCTGATATAATTGTTTAATTAACCCATTTAGTACCAATGTTCCCAACGAGAATGCAGATGATTTCAGTAATCTCTATTTAATTCCATTTAAAAAAGAGTTCGTCTGCTTTCCCTTTGAGAACATTGGTACTAAATGTGTTAAATGAAATATACTAAGCGTATAGCTAATGAAAGATATTTTAAAATAGTTGTTTTTGTATCTTTGTATAGTTAATTAAAACGTAATCCACATATAACATAACTCTAAGTAGGTTATTCGGATTAAACATTGATAAAATGAAAGTGGTTCGTATTTTGACAAAATCTTTCAAATCGTTAAAAATTTATAGATTTCTGAAATTTACCCGTAATGAAAATTTCGAACTTTACATACCACCTTTTATCTCCTATGCACAGATAACTAATTATGATCGTCTTACTTCCAGCCTTAAGTTTAGCAGATTTACAAATTTAAAAATAGGTTAGAATATTTTTGATTTAAATTGAGAAGTCTTTCCAAAATTTTCTATCAGCTTACTTCTGGAAGTTGTAATGAGTTATTTTGGACTTAAAAAATAAAAAAAATGTGATTAATGGTTCCCATTAATTCACTAGTCAATGCTCAGTTCTAGAAGGATCTTTTCCTATAATCTCATATTCACAAGCTAGCATCACACACTTGACAAGCTTCATACTATAAATCTGGAATGCTCCAACCTTGGCAATAATTTCAAAAATCAAATAATTTGGCTTAAGTGTCATAGCTTTTGAAGTATTCACCGTCTTTACAAAGCCAGATAATTTTATAGGCTGCTTTATATTTACCAAATATTCTCCATCTCTACAAATGGATAAAGGAAGCTTAGATTTCTGATGTTGTTCCAGCTTAGCTTTCTTCATGGGATCATTTGTCAAAATGGCACAGCATTCAAAGCTCATATGTTTTGAATGTACAGATACAAAATAAAACATGATGAAATCTCTTTAATTCCTCACTTTTACTTTTTTCAGATTTGATTTAGACATTCTTAAAACTGATATGAAAAAAATATTAAATTTTATTTTATGGATTAAAATATCAAATTTATTATTAATCAATATTGTTAGTATTCAATAATTTTTTGGACTTTATAATAGCTATTGGTTCACCATATGTGGATTAAAACTCATTTTAAAATTTGTTTTGCTTGTTATCAAAAGTTTAACGCTATCCTAAGTTACCATATGTTCATTTACAATTTTTATATGAATAAAAAAATCACAATGCATAATACCTATGCAAATTTAAAATGTTCAAATATAATAAATACGTCCTACAGTGCCCGCGCTAAAGCTAAATTTCAAAGGGGGCTGAAATGGGGCAAAGAAACACATTTGCAAAAAATTTATAATTACTTTTCATAATTACTTTATATACTATATTACTTTGCTGAAAAGCATGAAGTACTTCTGTATAAAAACCTATAGAAATCTCATATTATACATTCAAATAAATCAGCATTTATATAAGATTATTGTGTACAATTTTTGCTTATTTATTTTTCCTTTAAAAAGTGCATGTGGCAAAACCAAAAATTTTAGGGGGGGGGGGGGGCAAATATTAATACAGGGGGGGGGGGGGGGGCACGTGCCCCAAAATTATATAGGTAGCGCGGGCACTGACGTCCTAATATTTTATTAGTTACATATTTTGTGAAATAGCTACACTATTTTATGGCTACGAATACTCTATGATCCATCAGAGATGCTATGTCTACCACTGGTGGTTCACCTGGACCATGTTGAGAATCACTGCGTTAACTTACTTGATTTTTTTGTTATATACATATTTTCTTAAAGAAATGCATAATTATTTTAGTTAATATCCCACTTTTAAACCAGTCGCACTTCAGATACAAATAAATTTTTCACTATTCATAGTTTTTATTAAGGTTAGAAATATACCAAAAGATTAAATATAAAATCTTTATTTTTGAAAAATTAAATTTATATAATATTCTATGATTAGTTTGTAGTTCAATGCATATAAATAATGTTTTGATATTTCGATCAAATAATAAAATGGCTTTCTAGTTACATCCTGAAAATGTATATGGTATTCTGAATGAAGTAAAATGTGAAACATGTGTTTCACTTAAGAAATCTATGTATCTGATATTTTATATATCTACGATATATCTAAACATTAAAATGGCGTTTTCAATAATTTCAATATTATTTTTTTCTTTATATTTAACATTATATTTCTCTCTTGTTTTCGACCCATTATCCTTAACCGATCCAAAAATAGCTAAGAAGAAGTTTTGTAGTAAGATAATGACTTAGTTTAAGTATATTATCTTTTTAAATTATTATCTAAAGTTAATTTAAATAATATAAATAGGGAAAATGTAAAAAATTATAAGTTAAAAATTCGTTATGGTTTATTCATATTGATTAGAGTAACTGGAAGATTTAAATTAATGCATAGAGTACACAAGTTAGGATAAATACCTTTATTATATTGCTAAATACAATTAAGTCTTTTATTCTAGAATGTAAATTTATTGTATCTTTATTCTTCGTTATTTATTTTAGTTAATGTTTTACTTTTTTTATTATCAAGATTGACATGAATAGTTCGCAATGTTTTTACAATTTCCTTCAAATATTTCTTTAACAAACTTTAAATATGTAAATGATCAATTTTATTTATACAAGTTATTTGTGTTTTTAAAAATGCCTCTTGTGATATTGTGAATAGTGTAAATACTATGTTTTCTTCAGGGTCGTACATCTGAAGAGAGGGACTCTCCAAATGTGATTTCATTTATTTATCATAATCAATGTGTTTTCCCTATATACATGCCTATTCTCGAAATAACATTAAATATTCTATATGCACTAGAGCAGTGGTTCTTAACATGGAGGTCGTGACCCCTTGGGGGTCGTTTGAAGTTTTTGCAGGGGTTATGAAAAACTTTTGTTATCAAAAAGTGTATCCTCATGAACCTCTTCCATCAGTTGCAAAACTATTTCTATTTGATGTATTCATTAATCCTGATTGTATGCTGCAATCAATTAATAATTTTGCTCTTAAAATCAAACATCATTTTAAATCTCACACATGTTGCTTGCAATCAAGCAATTGAAAACTATTTTCCGAAGTTAAATAGCCCTTCTAATGACATTTGGATCACCAGACCTTTTTCAGTGAGCGAAAGTAGCATTGGTGACTCTGATGCTGCTGCCAAAGTGGAGTTTCTTCAAATAAGAGAAGACAGTCAATTAAAACTCTATTTTTCCGAGCAAACACTTCCATCATTCTGGGCCAAATTAAAAACCGTTTATCCTATTCTTCCCAAACGTGCTATGATTTTTTTGATACAGTCAGCTTCAACTTATCGTTGCGAGACTGGATTTGGTGCAATGATGTCCTTAAAAACAAGTTCACGTAATAAGCTTGCAATTGATTCAGACACGAGATGCTGTCTGTCGAGCATTACACCATGTTTTGAAAAACTTTTGTCTGACAAACAATACCAGCCTTCGAATTAAATTATACTGAATTTGTTAGATTATATTAATTTAAATAAATTTTTTCAATTAAACTTTCTTTTAACAAATGTTTGTATTATAAAATATAACATGTAAATTTTCTTGTTTTTAACTTTAAACGGCTGAATCAAAAAGAATTTTATAGGGGTCATAACATTTTTTCATAATATTTAGGGGTAAATAGATCCTAAAGGTTAAGAACCACTGCACTAGAGCATACATAAAGGCGCTTTCCTATATACATGATACACACATACACAAGATAATAGGAAAGCTAAAAGCGCCGCTTTATCCGTTTACACTTCGTGGGATTAGAGGTTGAGAAAAATCTTTTAGTTCCTGTCTTTGTATAGATCGATTTCCTGCCCTTGACCTTTCATAGATCGTCAGCTTTTTGGTTCAGACCCAATGAAAATACACAAAGTAGTAGATTATTTAAATATTTATGCCATATTAAATAATCTTTGACTTTTATTGAGAATCTGTGAGCAAGGATCTCTTGTAGTAACGAGCATGTGACTGAGTATCGCTTCTGATGAATTATAGTGCGCTAAAAAGTCTTTTTATAGATTTTGCCAAATAATTGGGAAGTATTGTTTCATCATCACTCTCCGAAGTGTCACACGGTTCTGTTCTATATGGTGCTCTCATTAGATGATTTCTTCCTCCGTCATCTTTTGCCCTCTCTCGTTAGTTGTGTTGATATTTAGATACAATTGTTTCAATTATTTTCGCACTGAATTAACCATAGAAAGGCATCGGATAGCATAGTATCCATAACTTTTTTTCAAAAGCTTTTTTAATTAGGTATATTTCAAGATCCCATGCTTTTAGATATTAAATATTTTTGAGCATTTAGGTAAAATTTAATAAAATTTTGTGCATTAAGATAATTAAATTTTTTTACCTTGATGGTTCACATGGGTTTTAAAAAACATAAAATTTGAACAAACTAATATCTATGAAGTTTTGCTTCTATTTTATAGGGACATTGATGCTAAACCACAGAAGTAAGGATGTTTTTGAAACAGAAAATAGATTGGGAACCACTGTCGTAGACGCTATTTATGAAGATGATAGTGATGTACATATATATGCTTTTTAGTTGACAAAAGAATTTTGTAGAAGAGTGTGCGAAATTTCATTAAAAATTTTGACTAGAAAAAGGATTTTAAATTTCATCCATTTTGTAAATAAGATATATAGTAGTCTGGCAAAAGAACATATGCCGTGTACCCACTATATATTGTTGCTTGGTTTTTGTTGTCTTCCTTGGTCTTGCTAAGCCACTAATACATCTTTCGCCTTTCAAAAAGTTCAATGACAAATAAGTTGAAATAGGATGATTATTATCCACTATTCCAAAGTTTTTTTCCCACTCGTTATTTTAGTCTGTTATATTTATTATATGAATTTAGAATATTTCAAAGATGAGAATGATAGGAACACGTGTGTAGAAGTATTGGATAAGAAGTGCTTTTATGATTCACAATACGCCTGCAATGTTTCCATGCACGATATAAATGTAAGATAGATTTGATTTTTCCTTTCTTCGATTTGCTTTTACTTTTTCTGTATTTCTACTTTTTTAGTATTACGCTACTCTTTTATACTCTTCTCATTTTTCCTTCATCAAAACGAATTTGGATTATCTGGATAAAAAATTGAGTAAGCTTCGTGAAAATCAACTACTTTTCTCCATCCAACTTGGAATCATTCAGAGGCCGTACACCACCCTACCCTACCAATCATTTTTCTTTTATAAATTTTAATTTTATACATTATGGCTCTGTGTATATTTTGATTTTCTATGAATATAAATCAAAAATAGATTTTTTTGACTAACAAAGCGCATACTTCAGACAAATCTCTATTTAAAATATAAAAACGATAATCACATTATTCTTATAACACTATTGAATTTTGTGGAGTATTTTAGGGTGTTGACATTTTTTGAATAATGTCATTATTCCTACTATATTACTGAAAAAAAATATACAACATTAAAAATATACATTTTTATAAGTTAAGATCGGTGCACTACTATTTCTTACATATTGATAGATTATTGTGTATGTTCTTTTTCTATTTTCAATAAATTTTTTTTACAAAACATCGAATAACCCTTTCACATATCTGTGCTACCAGCTCTACAATCTTCACATGATTGCGAACACAATTAAATTGATAGATTTGTAACTTTTTACGAACTCATCATGCATTTTTTTGAAAGTTTAAATTCATCCTCATACATTCCTCTATTTCGGAATCAAATTTGGGTTCTTAGTGTTGAAAAATGATAGAATTTATATCTTTCCTAATCTTTTTTTATTTTAATAACTGTAACATTTAAAATATTCAAATACAATAAGTAAACTTTCCTAGAAAAATAGTTCTAATAGATGTTACCTGAATAGAGTCGTCTTATGCAGCCAAATGTTGTCGAGAAAGCCAAAAAATATCAGAAAAGTGGCACTCAAAAAAGAAGGGCCACTCCATAAGCTTTCAAATATTAAACCTCTTTTCACATGGTTTAAAATACTCAAAAAATTAAACTCAGTCTGCTAAATTTTATTAAATACTGACTCCGACTTCACCTCGCCACCACTGGTTATGTGACTACATTTCTATATGTCAAATAATATTTATACTGATTTTGCATTAGACTCATTGAAATTAAATTGGAATATCATATTAACAATATGAACATTCTTCAAATCAACAAACCTTATCAATATTTAAATGATTAATTTTATTTATTGGTGTTTTTAAAAGTGCCTCTTGTGATATTGTGAATAGTGTAAATGCTATGTTTTTCCAAGGGGCGTACATCTGGAGGGAGGGGGGGGGGGAACTCTCCAAATGTGATTTCGCATAGAATTAAAAAAAATTCATTTCACAATATTAATTTTTATGTTTTTTAAAATGGTAAAACAATTTTGAAGTAAAAAGTAACCAATTTATTTTTTATTATAATACAAAAGAAGGCCATTTCGTTTCGTATCTTAAAATAAGGAAAGGATATATTGGATTTAACGGAAGATGGAATTTATTGTATACGACAATTCTTTGTTCCGTTAACTTTATTGTTTTCCTTATTTTTATACATATCAAACTCAACTCAACGGTACAAACTATTACTCTTGCATCATTTTGTCTCGATTTTGTTCTTCGAGAAAGTTATGATATGAATTTTGTTTCATTGTTTTGTAGAATAACCATATATATATTGCATTATAGAAGTTATATTTATGTTCTATTTAGGTAAGGACCTTGAATTCTATTTAGCTCACGAATGCTGCATCAATATTTCTCTCACTAATACATATTCTTTCGTGTCATGTGAAAATAATAATCTAAAATATATTAATTTCCAATATTTGGATTTGATATTTTTCGAATTTTAAGAATTGAATTGTGTTCACCCTTTTCAATTTCAATGTCTTTCATCGCGTTTTTTCGTTGCCATCTCAATATTTCTTTTAATAACAAATGTGGGCTTTATAATTATTGTTTTATATGTTTTCTTTTTTTGCTTCCATCCTGTCTTTATTATATATCTATATTTATTGATTTTTAATTTTTCAGCATTCGCCATCTCCCTACTCAATTTTAACTTAATCAACAAAGCGATAGAATTCTTGCAAAAGCATTTAAATGTAATTTTTTAAAAAAATTTTTATTTCAAGGTATTTAATATTTTTATAACGTTTTTACTCTATTAATTTTAGGATTTCCCTGACTATTCGATCATCAATCATATTTTGGGAGTCTCTTTCTCTCGTAAATATTTCGAGGTTTGATTCTTTCTCTATTTTTCACGTTCCTCTAAATCCAATTTCAATCGCGATTTTTTTAATTGAGCTTGTTATGTTTTTTGCAGTAATATCGATCTTTATGATTCCAGTGTCACCTTTAGCTCAACATTTTCCACTACCTTGTTTATTTTGTGTGTGGGTCGGTTGGACATTTAGTTAGATATAATTAACTAACTAGTTAATTAATTTTATTGTGTTTTCTCTTACGTTTTCTCAAACCTTTTGTGATTACTAAGATTACTAAGTTTCCATGAAAAAGAAATACTTTTGACTAATATTTTTTACATCTGTATTTAAAAATGAAAAATATTATTTACGATTGAAAGTGATTCAATTACTTTTTTTTATTAAATGATAATAGATAACCACAAGATAATTATTAGTATGATATAAATGAAATTTTAGTGCTGAAGTGGCATTGCTTGAAACAAGTTAATTACAAAGAAAAAAGTTTCAAGCAATTTTATTTAAAAGAAAATAATATTTAATCCAACTTTTTATTAACTTGATAATTTAAAGAAATTATTTGCAATAGCTATTGCACAAGGAATTAGATTTAAAGTTATTTGTTAATAAAATAGTCTTCTTTTTGTCAACTTTCTGTATTGTAGTTTTCACTTTATTAAAGCTAAGATCCCTTTTCTTATTCTTGAAGAGCCCTATAAGTAGAAATAATGGAAAGGATGTGTGATTTAGCTCCTTAAAAAGTTTGTGGAAGTAGATATAAAACGGAAACTGAAAATAATTTTTTGCTGCAAAAATATTTTGTTCAGTAGTTTTCGTTAATACGTGACAGTTCTTTTCACGAATGAATATTGTAAAATTTATAAACCATTTAAGAACCCATACTAACTTTTTATGGTCAAAAATCTGCCCTATCATAGATTTATCTGGCAAAATCATGGCGTAAAGCAATTTCTATTTGAAACCACTCGCCTAGAATTTCGCTTCGTGTAATAAAGAGGTTGGACCACAAAGTTTTTACAGTTATTAGCAGGGCAAACAATTTTTGACTTAAAAAATCCTGTTTTTTTACTTTATAATCAATAAATTTTAACTTTTTTTTGATTATTGCACGAGATTTTTAATTTAAAGAAAAATTGAAAGCTTTTTTAATTAAAAGACTCGTTTCTTAGATTATATTAGATTATTTAAAAAATTTGAGTAAACTATTGTTTTAAAACAATATTTAATAGTTTATTAAATTTAATATTTAATACTTTTCAACTTTTTTTAGAGGAATTTTTGAAATACGCAAACTGTGCTAACGTACATAAAAATATACTGCCTCCAGCGCAAACAATTCTCTATATAAAAATCCTTCGACTTATTGCACGCAATTTTTGACCTAATGAGTAATTTGAAATTTTTTCAATCAAAAAGACTTGTTTCTTATATTATATTAATAGAATAATTTAAAAATTTGTAGTAAAATATTTTTAATATTTAAAATATTTAATATTATTGGATCTTTAGAAATAGTTTTCAAAATTGTTGTTGAACTAAAAAACTTCTTTTTGAACTTTATGACTTGAAAAATTCCAAAAAATAGAAGAAAAATAAATTTAAAATTGGTTCATATTGTCATTTTGTTTTTTTTAATCTTTTTTTTGACATTTACATTTATTCACCCTAGAATTAGTGCATATTCGAAATTTTTTAAAAGGATGTTTTATTGAAAATTTTTATTTTTATATTACCTTACTTTATTTCAGCTTTTTTTTCAACTACAAAATTAAAAAGAAATTTATCATTAAAATTAATAGACTTTAAAAATTAGGAAAAAAAAGTGTAAATTCAAGTTAGGGATGATAATTACTAATTAAAGATGGAATAATCATTGAAAACATTTTAATTATTGGAAAACATTTTTGAATTTATAAAAAAAAATTTCAAAAAAATATTTGTATTGACTTTATTGACCTAAAAATTCAAAAAAGAGAAAAAAAATAATATTTTAAAATTGGTTTACAGTGAATTTTATTCTTTTTAAAAAAATGTACTTTTTGACTTTATTGACTTTTTTTGCCCTGGTTATTAGTCGAAAGTATATGTCTCGTCATGAAGGGTAACCTGTTGAAAAGCACTCTGCAATCCTACAAATAGACACCGTCATCGTTTATGAATTGAAATGACCAATTGAAATCAAGTAGGAAAAATGATTGACATATCTGGTATAAATTTGAAACGTATACACTTATTACCTTCACTTTGTACAGATTAATGTTTGTGGCTGAAGCTTTAACTTTTTTTACTGATATAACTCAATATATTCATTCTTTTTCACTCTAGACTTTTGATAAGAAGGACGCTGTAAAAGCTTTGGAATCATTCATATTAGCTATTAACAATGAACAATCGACTCCTTTACTCGTCTATCATAATGGAAAAATGGCTGCGGTAATATTTCTTCTTTTCTAAGAAATCGCTTTAATTTAATTTTTAATGTGGCGCCGCTATTTTTTCAATTCTTAAAAAAAGACGTTAAGAAAATGCCGGTACATTAAAAATGTCAAATATCAGACTGGACAATCATTAAAATGAAAGGATGCAGGCAAAATGTAGCAGTTGGGCCTAAGGACGGCGACAATGACTTAGTCATGAAACAATATAAAATATTTCTGGTGATCTTTTTTGCCACTGGCAGTACTCACACTTGTTTTAGATATCTATAGAAACATAATAATAATAATTTATTAACCAAAATAAAAGTTCAAATGTCTGCTGGCTGGAATGTTGATTGTCTAAAACGTTCTAGAATCAAAAGAAGTGGACTGTGTTTCCAAGCCTTTGACTCAAACTTTCTTTACCGAAAAATCAAATCAAATACTTTTTTGCTGAATATCAAGTATTCTTACTATACTCGCGTGCGTATAATTTGCTAGAAGAAAACACGCGTGTGCTTATTGCATTTATGTTTGTGAGTGTATATTTTATCATTTGCTAAGTCAAAGAGTTTTTAACTTCCATTTTTTGTTGAAAACAAAGAATAATATTTTGCAGTCTAATTCTATGACAGTTTTTTCAAGTCGTTAAGCATTTCTTTACAGCTTCTTTTCTTTGGTTACATTTAACAAAAATTTTTTATTTTTAGTTCATTGTTCTCGGTTTTAAAATTTTTGGAAAATAAAATAAACCTTAAGGAAAAACGCAAAGCTCATCCAGCATGCTATTGAATTGAAAGATATACAATGCGCAAATATCCATGAAAATATAGCCCTCTCTCATTTCTTTGAAGAACCACCTACTGTATGGAAAAGCAAATCCAATCTTAGAAGAGGAAAAGTTTAATATTCAGAATTTGAAAAAAACTTTCAATTGCTTCTTTGAAATAAATATTAATGATAATTTGTGAATCTCAAAAAAAGAATGCGCCGAAGGAATTCAACATAATTCATTTTAAAAGTTCTACTGCACTTGTAGAAAGATTTATGAACTCTCTTGACTTAAGAATACGAGCAAAAGCAAACACGCTAAAAATGCCAACAGAATAGGAAGAAAAAGTACTAAAACTTGCATACGTTCATCTAAGAAGTAAGAAAAGTGAAAAATTCTGCTTTATATACATTAAATTTATTATTTTTCAAAACAAAATATAAGAAGCCTCAGGTTGCTAAGGGTGTAGGGCCTTTTCAGCTCTCAGTGTACTTAACTGGTTGCTTGGCATTACTTTTTTATTGTACAATTTCAAAAATTTTACAAGAGATCCATATGAGGCCTGGGAGCTTCTAAGCAAGTTGCTTATAAAAAAAGGCGTACTAATTTTTAAATGTTTTTATGGGATGTGAACGAAATACTAGTGTTGTATAGAGTTTCTTCAATTTTGAAGTGCCTTCATTTTTCTTTTAAGCTGCTTAGTTTGTTGAAGAATCATAAAGAATCGATTCAGCGCCTTACTTCCGCCCTATCTCTACAACCATCTTCCAAGTTGTTCTTTTTGAGGGGAGTGGAAAACTTTTTTAACAAGGTTCGTTACATTCAAATCTCACTTAAATTTTTATATCTTTAATTTAACGAACTTTTCCTTCCAAAAATTTTGCATCTTTTTTATCCTTGTTATTTTTGTTTGTTCAGAATTACTTAGATGCTGAATCAGATTTCAATTCGTGTCTTCTTTCAAAAGACAACAACTTTATCACTTCTACCCTCTACCTAGCTCACACCCTTTTTCGCCAAAAACAATATAAAGTATGTTGTTAATGCATTTTTTACTACACGCTTATTCTTGCGAAAAAAGGGAACATGCCTTACAAAGCCCTGAAATGTTCAAGACTCTTCAACCCTGCTAAACAGTATTTTGACTTTCAAAGTCATTCAGTTGGCCTTGTTTATGAATTTGCAAGGTTTTTCGAGCTAATACGTCGTTGTTGCAATCAATTACGACGTTTTGCATGTGATAGCTACTAACTTACATACATTAGTGGACTTGCTTTAATTTTTTTACATATTTTTAAAGTCATTTTTAAATATTGTGAATAAATTCAAAGTTTTTATCCAATTCATTTTAACACAAAATTACAAAAATAATTAATAAAAATATATAATGTAAAAAATTCAAAATTTATTATAATAAATTTACATTTAGTCAATATTCTATATTTTCGCTATTTTAAATGATTTATTCAAACTACAAAGCATATCTTGATTTTATTCATCGCAATCAGATCCAGATGATATTCTTCATATAAAATAAAAATAGATATGAAGTGTAGTTTCACCAGCGTATTGAGTAGCATAGTTCCCATAAGGTATGAATAAGGCTGTAATGCCGACAAAGTTTCATTAGAAATCAAGACGGAGACGGAATAGCAAAATTAGCAGGAGTCAGAGTGGATGTTTTTTTCTTCCAACCCTATAGACCAACATTTCACAATACCTTTCCAAGCTTGATAATATGTAATATTGTTCTATGTGCTATATCTAATATCTAGCAGATTTGTAAAATGTAACCCAACTCACAATAACGCAATAAAACCCAGGTTAAAAGAAGTAAAAAGGACTTTTATATTTCTACGTGTTTTGACGTTTACTGTGATTTCATATAAGAAAAGAAAGTATTTTATTTTTATTGGTTGAAGTTTTCAAAAATGGCCGAAAATGCTCGAATGAATCATTCTAAATTCTTAAATGCTTAAAAGATTTGCAAGTGCTTATTCAGTTTGATGCACATTCAATCCGTCATTGCAGATCTAGAGCAAACAACTTGTTTTTTGACGATATATTGATAATAATGTATTATTTTGGAAATTGTTAAAGCTCACCTATTTTTAAATAGAAAATAAACTTACTTTTTCAATGCATGTTTTTATACCATTTTCAATTCAGTTATTTACATGTTTTGTATCTTGTTTCTTCGTTATGATTTTTGCACTTATCGCTGCAATGAATAGCAAAATAATTTGTATTATAAAGTTAAACAGTCACATCTAAAACAAAATAAAACCAAATCAAAGCTAAACTTAAGTCTAAAGTGATAGAGTTTAAAGTTAAAATGCTTTTGATAATTATTTATTCAAAAATTAATGAAACCTTTTAATTTACAGTTAAATTATTTTAGCAAAAAAAAGTATTCAAAATCATAATTGCAAAAAGGTATATTCAAACGGTTTGGCTTTCAAACGGGTGAGATGAAATTAAAAATTTTATGTACTAAATGTCTATGCCAAAATTGAGATCTATTAAACCTTTGGTATATCAAAATTTGTTATTTGATATATTATCTTACAACGTTTTTACAAACTTTTATAAGAAAAATTATTTCGAAAAAAGGTAGGTCCAGTTTTGCCTAGAAAACGAGAGTTTTTTTCCAATCCTATTGGATTTAATGTTTTCTTCAATAGGTATCACTACATTTAAAGCTTGGCATTGTAATTTTTAATCAGCAGATATGTCTATTTTGACTCTATCTTGTTTACTTTGAAAAGAATTATTGTAACATATTTTTAGAATAAATATTGATAATAATGTATTATTATAAGAATTCTTAAACCTCATCAATTTTTCAATAAAAAAGAAAATTTCTTTTTTTTTTATAGAAAAAATTAAGAATTATCTGTTTCTATTTTTAATCTCTAATATGCGTTTGATGTTTTCTCTTTTAATTGAAATAATTTGGAAAGGATTTTCAAACTCTTATGAACAAAAGGATTTTTGCGGCATTTAACCTTTTTCTCAATAGAGATCATTACACAGTTTGATATTGAAATGAATTAGCCTTATTTTTTTAGAAAGCTCTTGATTTTTATGAAAAAGTTATAAATCGAACAACTTTTGATGGCGTCAACGAAGAAGCAGCAATTGGTATTTCAGTTTGTAATAAGTGTGTTTCGTGAATTTATCGCCATCTACTTTGAATCTATCTATATTGTGTTCTCTTTTTCAGGCTTTTAAACAGGCACGATTCCGCCTTGAATACAATTTTGCGGATATACAAAACAATTTCGAATCCATCCTTTAAAGTTTATGAAGTGCACGCTCGTTTGCTCTACGATTCTGGCTCCCTTCTCCCCGCATTACCAATTTTTGAAGTTAGTTTTCACTCTTATCATTGAAATTAGAATTCAACGAAATTAGTGTTCTGCCTAACTATAGAACTATAGTATATATGTACCATGCCAAGTTTACGTAGACTTTTCAGAACACTATCTAAATGTAAAAATATTTAAATTGGGCTTGATTTTCAGTAAAATTTTGCATATTCATTGATGATAAAAAATAGAAAGTAGTGATGACACGATATCAAAGTTCTGTAGAATTCGTAAAAAATAAATCCTATTCCGAGGCCAATGCTAAATCTTAATCGTCTTATGTGTAAAGTTAAAAATTTATTTTAATTATTTTATGTGTTAGGATTTCGAATATATCAATAAATCAAAGTAAATTAAATGTAAGTTAGTAAAATAAAAATAATAAAAAAAAAATCAGGACTCACGTATCGGAATGTACTAATAAAGTTTTCCAATGCGATTCCGATTCTGATTATTCGTTGCATTACTAATAAAAGGTATATAAAAGATCAAATAGAATTGAACAAAATATTATTTCCTGTTGTAAACAGAAATGTTAACCTATGTAAGAGATATATTATCGGTATAACAAGACCACAAGAAGAAATAATATATGATGTATATGTAACATACAAAGTATACGTGATTTTGTTTGACTGCTATATATTTAATCATTCATTGCTTTCTTTTAATTTGAAGAATCTTATTTTCAGTCTGAGTTTTTCAATGATATTTTGCACACCCATTAAAATGATGATAAATAGAAAAATTATTAACTTTAAAAAATTGACCGGATAATGATGATGTTATGACCTTTTAAATTTGATCAGCAATAAGCTATAAATGTATCTTCAAAGTATTCATAATCATATAAAAGAAAAAATATTTAGTGGGGAAAGTCAGTAACAAGTAAGATGACTACTGATAAAGTAACAAAACTTTATTTGATTTTGTTTGGATTAAATTCATTTGATTAATGTCAAATATTAAATTGACTAATTCAGAATGAGCTTTCCAATAGATCAATAAATAGGTGAAATGAGATTTTCATCTATGCAAAGGTTGTTGTTGGTTGAATAAGGAGCACTAAAAAAAGTATTTGTTTAAAGTTAAAGAAAATGCATCTAAATAGAATGAGAGCATAAAACGCGTATCCAACATACTTGACGTTTTAAACAATGCCCGTTCCAGCGTCCTAAAATTAATATATGCCATGTTAAAAATTCAACTTCAAAATAGAAGTGTTTGGAGATAAAAGCCGATGATATTGAATGCCTCTTGTACAAGGGAATGACTTTGGCTCTGCTTGGGGAGTACTTCGAAAGTCTTAAATCACTGGCAAAAGTATTTTCTTATTTATCCTTTAACTCTTGTGATGGTAAAGTTCTCATACTTCAGGTGATCAGTTCTCCAAACACTTTCACTCATCAATACAATAAGGCTGTTTTTCTCTACGGTATGCTCTGTATACTTTAAATAGTATTTGTATAAAATTATTACACTAACTATACACTCGCTAACTCATGTTGCTCGTATATACTAAATAGCATATATGGGAATGGTTGAAAGTGATTCAATTTTATCCAATTAGATCAAAGAGTTTTAGTACTCCTCCCTCCCCTGACGAAAAAGACCATAACTTTTTAAGCCTACACCTGAAGGTTCGCTGAATTTACACTTTTTATCGCTGCTGCTGTTGCGAAGGTCTAAGAAAAAAATTCTACACTTTCTCTGTGATTCCGCTAATAATGTGATCGCGTAATCCGGGGGCCAACTACAACAACGTCCTTAACTTTTAAAATATATGGATTAATTAAAAGGGATTTAGAAGCGTTTTTCATAAAGAATATATGAAATTCGAGTAGAGAATTTTAAAGAGAAGACATGTTTTTAATACGATTGTTTTCGTAACTTACTAATATCTTCAGAACGAATTATATATGAACACTAAAATTAAAGAATGCTTTATGTGTAGATTTAGGTATGAATATTATAAAGTTATAAGAAAGTTGCCCTAGGTACAGTAGAAAGGGGTATGACAGACGTGACCGAACATTTGGCCGAACGGACATTTCATCGAAAATGTACATTCAATTTGACAATCTTTGTAGACGTTGCTATACTTCCTGTAAGTTTTAAGTTTGCAAGCGTGTGCTATACAGTATACACATCTGCGCAGCTCAATTTTTGTTTTCTTTTATTATAATAATTAGAAAATATTCTTAATTTCTATACACAAAGTATGTAATGAATAGTTTTATCCAGTAGAAGTTACACGTAAAATGGTCGATTCAGTCAAATGTCCGTTCGGTAAAATTGTTGTTACGCTAAATGCCCATTCGACCAAATGCCCGCGTACCATGGCAGAGATGTTCTTAAATATAGATTAAGAAATAAATTGGATAAAAATGAATAGATGAGACTTAATTTTAACAAAATTAATTAAAAAAGTAAAAGAGTCGACTCCACTTCCAATCTCAGATACCATATGTAATCGTGTATCTTAAATTTTTCATCCCCAAATCCGATTTTGTCATCTTTTTCTTGTATCTTATGAGATTATTTTTTGGCATACAAATTATCATATACAGACTTTATTTTATGCTCTTAAAACATATTCTCATAAATTAGGTAATGTGCTAAAGAAAAAACGAATAGCGGATTTCACTTAAGATAATATATTGATCATATGAAAAATTTTAAAAGAAAAAATATTTTTACAAATAACTCACATTTTATGAAAGTTGAAATTTCCTAACTAAATTAAAAAAAAAGTCTGATAAATATCAAAAACAGTGAAAATATAGTATAAGGACACTTTTAAGATGTATAAGTTGGTTATTTTTGGGAAAAAATAATATGCAACTGTATTCGCTTGTACATTTAAATATGTGTATCTATGCACTGCTCAAAAAAGTTTTTTTTCTTTTGATTTTTTTCTGAATATAATGCGCCTCCAAAAAATTATGTCTTAAAAGTTCGCATGATGTGTGAGTGTATTAGTGTAATTTTGAGCTAAGAAAGTCTATTGTCATTTGATTCTTATCATGGAAATACAATAAAATGACAAAAAAAACTAAAATTGTAACTCGATATTTCAATTTCAGGTGAAGGCGATAGACATTTTTCTGTCTCTTACTTCTGATTTTCACAAGATTTCGAGGCTCCCTAAAAACTCTCACTCTGACCCAGCAACTTCGATTAAAAATTTGGAAATTGTAAATTTTTTAAAACTAAAAGCTCTGAACTATTTAACCAATTAACTTTGAAACGTGTCAACGCGACTATGGCGCAAAATAACCGCGGGTTTTAATTTTTACGCAAGTCAATTGAATTAGATATATGTATACTATGCTTTTAAAATTTTCACAGAACATTGTTATGCCCTGGTGAACCTTAGGTGGGCTTCATTGTTGTTTGTCGCTCAAAATTGTTACCCACCTCTGTATTAGATCTTTGATGCTGTGCTGTGTTTGTCTATGGTGGTGATGATGTCATTGTTTCTCTTTTCGTTCTAGAATACCTTCACTATTTGCAACTAAACATTGATAGGAGTATTCTGTTGTCCAACATATCTCAAGTCCTGCCTGCCTCCTTCAAATATGCGTGGCTAACGCACAAAATGCGTGTCAGCTCGGTACTTTTACTCTTCATCCTATTTCCCATCCAAAGAGATTATTTAGAGATTAAGTACTCACTTTCTACTTCTCCTATTCATGATAACGCAGTAATTGATTATACACAGCTATACCTTGCATATCGACGTTGAAACAACGTGGGCTTTTCATTATTACACATTTCACTTCATATTTTCGAATTTTGGAAAAAGCATTAAAGTGTGACAGAGTCTTAATGATGCCATTAAATGTTACAGAGAGCTACTTGAGGAGAAAGAGAAAAAAAATGCCTCATCCAACACTGAAAAAGTTATTTTATTAAAGAAGCCTTATTTTGTAAATCTTCTACGCTCTCTCTGTAAACTAATATCTGAGTTATGCGGCGTAATCCTGTATAGTATTTTATAAAGTAAGAGTGTACCAAGATGGACTCAATATAGGGACTTAGGTCCTTCTTTTTGCACATATTTTATTTGATGTTTACCAGGATATACCTGAACTTTTACTAAATTGAGTAATAACTTAGAATATTATCCAGCACTACATGTAGAAATTGTAAGAATTCCTATTTGCTAAAAAAAATTTTTATTCGCTGCAATTCAAAGAGGTCCTTTATTTAATGGAAAAGCCGTTTTAAAGCCAATTAATGTGATAAATATTTTTGAGGTTTCTTAATCTAATTGGCTGAAAGTAAACCTTCCATAAGATGAGTTTTCATTAATATTTCGCTGATAACATGGATTTCCTTGAATATGCCTGATAATCATATTTTTCCATTTCATTTTTTTTGTTAAACTCTTGAATTTTTTAAAAAAGATTCCATTTTTCTTCTAAGTTTTTTGTTCCATAACGAGAACACAGACTTATTTAATGCTGAAACTTGAAATCAGTACAAAATAATCTTCTGGATGTTTTTATTTAAATCTTATTTGTGAAAGTATTCTTTGTATCATTTTTCTTAATTGGATCTTGACTTTTTGATGTCTCGTATAAAGATCAATTCTTTGTTGATATCGAACGCATTAATCCTCTTTTAGATGTGAAATTGGATTAATACAAATAAATGAGATAGATCTTTTAAAAGATTTAATTAAAAAAGATGAATTTCTTTTCCCACTTGCTAAGGTTATGCTTATGCGTATAAATTTATATTTCTAAAGATAAATATGAATAAAAATTAGAATGCTAGCTACTTTTATATTTTTTATTATTATTTCTCTATTTGTAAAAAAGTAACTTTTTTATTTCTGTGTATATTATTTTTTTAAAGTGTTACATTCCTTGAGGTGTACCATACTCGCAGTTCATATGAGCCTTGTGGTAAATCCCTCAAACATGATTAAACTCCGAGGATTTTTTTTAATGAATATGTAAAATTATTGCATTGTAAAGTATACATGTGTATATTTCTATTGTTTATTTTGTTGTTCTCATTATTTGGAAATAATAAACTTCTTCTTCTTTAAAGATTTATTTTAATCATTTTTAGATTGATTTACCTTCTGGTTTGGAATTTGAATCGAATACGGATTCCAGGTTAGTTCACTTTCTATGTCCTATTTGATTTTTCATTTAAAAAATATTGCATTGTTGTAGCCCGAGCAATTTGGCACATCTGTCCTCCCGTATCTGTTTGAAAAAATCCCGACCCATTTAATTAAAAATCCATGAGTTAGACATTTTTAAAACTAGGATATTCATGTAGTTCAAAATTTAAGTGTTATCAATCTAGATAAGCGAGAATTCAAAATAATTAAATATAAATAATCGGTAGAATCTAGTATTTTGAAGATTAGAGGATTCCAGGCATAAAAATATTTATTCCACAATATTGATTAACCAAGAACCCCCAACTAGCCACCGACCCCCAACTAGGGGATAAGGTGTAGATGAAGAAGAAGATTGATTAACCAAGAAACCTTCTCATATGTTAAAGTGCGAAAATAAGTGTATTTAAATTAAACAAAATATTAAAGTGAAGAAACAAAGCATGTATGAAAAAATATTACTTATCATGTTGATTACTCATAAAAGTGCTGTAAAACAGAATTTCCCAAAATGGTTTTCCCTTAAACCCTGGGATTAGTATCTATCTTGGGTTCTTCTAAAATGTTCCAAGTTTAAAATGTCTAATAAAAGTATTTCTAAAATATTGTTGCTAACTAATGTACCTTTTTCTATTTCACGGTATTAACAGTTCTAATTTACTTTAGCATGTCTTTAATTTCAGCTTTACCCTTACCTTATTTATTTTCACCAAGTTGAAAGAAGGCTATTTACCCAATAAATTCTTTTTCTTCGCAATTATCAGATGAAGGCGGAAAAACTGTATCACATATTATGATTCAGTAACAAGCAAGGCTGGCAAGTTGAACGGAAAATCTTCGCAACTCGCTTTGAGTAAAGAAAGATTACTCCATATGGTTACAAAAATTAAACGAAAGTTAAAAAAATTCCCTCTTTGACTCCTAAATTTTATTAGATACCGACTCTGACTTCTCTTCCTTTAAAATCTCTGACTTTAAAATCTTCTCTTGAAGATGGTAAATCATTACAAGTTCCTTGTCTAAGAAAACTAAATGTGACGACTGGAAGGAAAAGACAATATGCTGACAGTTATCTGGCATATCAAATGATTTGCTTTTTCCATTTGTATCTCACTAATATTGTCCAATATGTGCTTACTACCTGTGAAACTGACGGGACATTTGAAAAATGTTCATTCAGAGTAAGAATAAAAAGATGTAGTCTTCTTTAAAAAGAATTTGAAAACGCTGAAATGTAGTTTGTAATTTCTTTGTCAAGTACTTTTTGGAAGATAAAAATGGGAAAAGTTGGAATAATGATTCATTTCAAGTGATAGAAAGCCCGTCAACATTGTGCATAAGATTATGAAAGCCTTATTGAAATAACCTCTGTCTCCTTTTCAAACTAAAACTTCATAGATGGATCAGGCTTGAGTTTTGGAGCAATTTGATTCGCGATTTATCCGCTATTGCAAAAGAGCAGTACTCGCATTTCTTCCACTTCCAACTACTTGCGTTCAACGAGATTGCTATTTTACATCGCCATAAAGACTAAATCTCAAGTAGACTGCCAAACATGAAACAATGATGCGATAAAATGAAAGAAAAACTTCGTTCTCATTGAAGCTTGCAAATCATTCTAATTTGTGGAATTCCTTTTTACATGGGAAATATGTAAATGATAAGAAAATTTCATGTTTGGTTGAATATATAACTTTTTCCAAACTAAATCAACTTTTTCTCTGAACAAAAAGGATTTTGTTTGGGAAATAGTATATATTATATTTTATTAGTTTCTTTTTGAATTTAGTTTTTATTTATGAAGGTATAAGTAAATATTTATACTTAGGCCATATAATTAATTTTAATTCTAATATAAAAATTTTTAATAAAATTCTTTCGAAAAAACGACTATCAAAGAGCTTTCAGCTCGCTAGAGCCACAAAAAAAAGTTAAAAAATCGTATTAAAATAGCGGGCTCCCCAAAAAATTCTGAAGAAAAAGGATTACATGTGTGATAAATTGCTGGAAACATTAAAAGATGGATAAACTGTTTTGAAAAATTCCGTTGGAGAAATAGGAAGTATTTCGCTTTTATTTGCCTTATTTCAAATAAATTGGAATGTGCTGAATGAAGGATACTCAAGATTCGGATATTGAAAGTAGAGAGTAAAAGTCCAACAAAATTTTGTGTATATATATTCAGATTTTTGAAAAAAGATCACGTAAAATGAAGTTAAATATAGCGTCACTAATTAATCTTTTGTATGGTTTTGTAAAAACTTTTGTAAAGTGTGTTTAAAAGTTGTTAAATAAATAAATAAATCGATTAATAGCATGAAATTTTTCAAAATCAATTAAACAGCTTTGTGCATAAAAATCATTATGTGTAGTACATGCATACATTTACATATACATTTTTTGACATTTTTGACACAAGCTTATCTATTTATTTGTATTAATACACGTGTGACACAAAAAACATCTAGACATGCATACACACATATGCATACATACATATTGACATTAGACACCCATACACTGAAATACCTAAATGTCAAAAGGAGCGGTGTGGCCTAAAATGACGACGACGACTTTTATTATCTGTTTATAATTTTATTACCCTTTAGTTGTTTCGTTTAGTCTTTTTACTCATTTATTTATATTTAAAAAGTGTTCGAGCAATGTATTTTTTGGGTTGGCATCTTTTTATTTACCCTGATAAAATATGCTGAATTTAAAGGCATTCAATAATCATAAAATTTGTTTGAGTGTTGTTTCACACTATTATTGTATGAATATGCTTGACCGTGTGGCATCTATGTCCAAGCTTTATTCATTCTTTTCAGCGACCAATCAAATGATGCGGCCTTCATGACTCCCAATCGCAAAAAGATCGTTTGTAAAGCGCAAAAGTTGGCTAAGTTTCTTGAAATGCATCCAAATTCCAACAATAAGCGCGTTTCTTTTGCGCTGGGCCTGGCCACTATTGACATAGCGCAGCACTTGCTCCAGTTCAAATCGAAGCGCAGCGTCGACACCAATGAAACTTCATCATGGATTCAAGTCTTTGAAACAGCCCTTAAATACTACAGGTTTTCAAATGTTCTTTTCTCCTTCTAACTTTAATGCCTACCCCGATAATTCATTCACCAAATGGTACTTTCATCGAAGTGTAAAATAATTTTTTCTATGTTTAATAAGTTTTTTTAATTACGATTTATATATGTATCTTTTTTAACCCTTTTCCACTGTATATTTTTTAATATTAATTTTTTTTAATTTCTTTTTTTGATTCTATAATTAACCTAACTATTGTTTTATAAGCAGCATCGAGGAAGGAAGGAAGGGGGAGGGGGTGTTATATATCCTACTCTGACTACAAATACTGAAAAAACCTCAACTTCTGTTTCGACTAAAGAAGATTGCTTACAAAAAGTAAATTCCTTTAAAATCTCAAACTCCGTAGCCTATATAAATAAACCCTATGCATGTTTATATTTCTGATTTCTGTTAAAAAAATTCGCATGATGCTAAGCTAAAGTTTACATGCGTAATGTGAGGATGCCTCCTCTTTCTTCCTGAGAATTATGTTTATTACATTTTCCAACTCAATCAATTCCTTCTCTTCTTATCCTATTGATCAGTGATCTGACTGAAATACATTTACTTCTAGGTAGCACATTTAAATGTATGCAGTGATTTGTTTCTGACATCATAGCATTTCTCAGTGACATGACTACCTATACATCTGCGTCCCATTTATTCATGTTAAAAATGTCGAGTGTATTATAAGTGGATATGCTTTTTTCCAGGATTGTGGATTTGAAAAATATTTGGCGACTCCGACAATTTTTTGACTCTGACCCCCTTAATTTTTGACACTACAAATCTATTTATTTATAATTTTTTTTAGCATTAACGACTCCCCCTATATATAATTTTGGGAATTTGACTAAAAATTAATAATTTATGCAACATAAACTTTTCTGTTTCAAATATTATAAAACTCCAAAAAGTGTGATGACATACCATATTTCAAGGTCGTTTGTGAATATTAATTTTGGATGGTCGTTGAAAGATTTCCTGAATTTTAGACATTTCTGCTTTCTGTTAAAAACAAAATGTTACATCTATTTCCTCCAACATAATCAATTTAAATGTTCTATTGGTTTGTATTTGTAGTTTAGTGTCTTTCTTACATTGTCTTCAAAAAGATTTTCAAATTATTGTCTATAACCTTTTTATCTTCTAAGACAAAAGAATACGATTCATAAATTGAATTTTTCATTTTTTTTTTCTTCGAAAGGGTATTTGCTTTAAAAAAATTTTGTCAAAAACTTTATACCCATAAACCGAGTTTTGCTCCTTGCACAATAAAAAGAGTGTCTATGAATTTATTTTTTAACCTAACATATGTAAATATAACTATTTATGAAATCGGAGTCGCAATAATATTAAACGCAATAATATACAACGCTGTTTTTTTACTTCAAAAGACATGCATAATTTAAACATGTATGTATTTTGACTGGATACTATCTGCCCCTCCCCATAAATAGGCCACTGAATATAATTATTGACAAATGTTCTAAGTGAATCTTAAAATAATAAACTACATATGGTTTATGATGAAGTCAAAAAGAACATTATTTTAAAAATTATACTCTGGAAAGAAGTTTCATCAATAGAATTATATACATCATATTAAAAACACTTTATAAATACACAAACAATTTATTTGCCTAAGATTTGCGGTTCTGTGAATTTAGGCAGCAATGCATTTGCGATTGATGAATATTCATGCACTCAACCCGTCAATATGTTTGATGATGTGATTTAAAAAACTACCTTAATTCACTCTGAGATTTTTAATCAAAATTTGTCCAACACAAAATAGTTATTTGAATATTTAAATTAAAGTATAACCAATAAATATTTACTTGAATAAGCTCAATACTAAACTTCTCTTTTTTGGGAAAATTGTTCTTTAGGTCATATAATGAATAAAATGATGCAAGTATCTATTTTCATAATCTGTGTGATTAAGTGTCACGTGATTAAATGTCTGTACTCCTTTAATCAGTCCACTCTCATCCAACACTGTAGACTGGTTGACGTTGAAAACGCACATTTCTGGTTTCACGATTTTCCCTCAAATTTTGTCAAGATGCTGACACCCTTGAACAACTCAATCAATATCGTGGAGTAGGTGGCATTTTCTTTCACTCTGTTAAACAAGTGCCCGTATTCGTTTTTTGCATTCCCAGAAATGATGTCAAGAACACGAACTATCGCTCTTACGAAGGCCTACTCTTTGCCCTCATCAAAACCATGTTTCAACACACGAAGAAGTAAGCTTATAATTTTCAATTTGTGCGTACTAAATATAAAGGTGTTTAATTTATTTGCTATTGAAACAAACACAAGTTGACTTAATTTTCAACGAGTTCCTTAAAATTACACCAAATATATTATAAACAAACAATGGATAAAGTTTTTTTAAATATTTTTTGTTATGTGTAGTTTTAATGTTTGACAAAGAAGATTGCTCTTTGTAGAGCACTTCCTGCTCTTTTTTTATGCAGCCCATTTCCGCGCGTAATCATTTTTATTTTATCAAGTTCGCTCTTTTCCACCATATCTCTTTTCAATTAATCCGCCTATATCTGCTTATTTTTGTATAGGCCCATAACTTTGATATTTTGAATTTTTTCAGGTAGCATAAATTTCCTCATTTTTATATTGTTATTTTATTTTAATCACCATTTAACATTTTTTCCTCAACCCATTTTCTCCTTGATCTTTCATTTTGTTCTCAATCAAACATGAAACATTTTCGATTCAATTTTTGACTGAGAGATTTTCATTATTCACCAAAATAAAATTATCAAACTTTAGTCTTTAGAAAATCGAGATAAATTTGATCTTTTATCAATGAGATAGAAAAGCGTAGTATAGGTTGTAAGCTATGCTGCAATTTACATTGCTATATAAATTTCAAAAATACATTTGTCATATGTGTTTTTTTTAGCACAACGCAGCCTTCCTTCATCATACACCGTAAATGGGTTGCGCAGCTTGTGATTCCCTGCTATTGGAGAAAGAAACTCGTGAACAACACATTGTCTGATGTACAGTTAAATACGGTCATTATAACTCTATCATGATTGTACATGAAATTTAACAAAACACGCAAAATGAGTCTCTAGTCTCAGTTTTAAAATTTTACCGACCCAACCCACCCATGGACCTTAATTGTATCCGGGCATTGCAATTGAAACTCGTGTTTTTTGATAACTGTTCCCTTTTTTATTGCAATTTTTTAAGTGTCCAGCTTTTTGATCTTTTTTACATTTTCATATAACATTATATGGTGGAAACATTCGTCAAAAGAATCATTTTTCAATATTTTTAGCGAAGAAACCTACAAATTCCTGAGATTCGACCAAATGATTGAAAAATGTCAAACACCCAACGATCTCGTGGACTTAGCTGATGTACAGTTTGCTTTTAATTTTGTCATTACTTGCCCTGCCAGAATTTCTCGAAGCAGCCTGCTCTCTTATTAACTGTATCAGGACAAAATCTCCCGTCTAACAAAATAGCAGTGCAGTCGTTTGCTCGTTTTTCTTACACAGCATGTTTCTTATTTACATAGTGTTCTATAAGAATACTATAAAAAAATTAATAAGAAAACAATTTTATCAAAAAAAATTATATATTCAGTTAACTAGAACTATATATGCAATAACAAATGTAAAACAAGCAAACGACTGTTCTCGTATTTTAATATATTCCTGTTTAAAACTTTATAAACAATATTAAAAAAAAGCAAAAACTATTTTGGTAAGATTTTTTAACAATCAAATTACTACTGTGAATTTTGCTTACATTTTCATTACTTTAAATTAATCTGGTCAGATTTTGTCTTACTACCCTTGATAACTCTTTTAACAAATTGCAAGATCTGCACTTGCTTTCTTCTATCTAGGATCTGGGATTGGATTTGGATGCATTCGTCGTGGATCTGAGCGTTTCTTCTTTGAGCGAAGGTGCTAACGAAAAACTTCCAGCAGTGAAGGTGATCCTGAAGCGATCAACGTATTCTTCCTCCAAAATCTCAATCTACTCCACCATGCATACTTTTATTTTTTAGAGACCGAAAGGTCAGCATTGATGTCGTTTCCCATTACTCGGCTAAGAAGGATCAAGAATATTCGAAAGAGCTGCAGCTTATCTACGAATTAATCATACAGGCGGTTATCAGAAAAAATTTCGTTGTAAGTTTTGCACACACACGCCCACACATGAGAGTCACCCAAAATATCTTCTTTTAAAAGAGCTACTACATTTGCATATTTCAACAAAATCGCTAGATTCATAATAGCTATTACCAAATTGACTATTGTGACCAAAATAGATAGTTGTATATATTTTTGCTGGTAGTCGAGGAGCTGTTAACCAAAATGGCTAATTTATTAGCTAAAATATGCTAATATAATGAAATATTACTTTTAATTGTCATACATTTTCGGTGAAATATCAATTCGGTTAAATGACCTTCCTTTGGACAAATGTCTCTCAACTAAATGGCCGGACATCCAGTTACACATGCATACATACATGTTAGGGAAAGGAATTAAAATTTGTTTACTGCATAAAAAGTTCAATACCTCAAAAAATATTTAAAATGTGTTTATGCTGAATTTTATTATTCCCAAACTGGTTCACTAAAATGTTATTTTTAGGTAAAAAAAATCAAAAAATAAGTAAAAAGGTAGAATATAATTTTCCCCATTTTAAAATGTCATAGTTAAAGAACACTGTCGAATTTTACTTTTTAGAGATCAGTAGTATAGGTCAGTATAATGTTTTTTTAATACATTTTAAATGACTTTTTGAAGTGAAAAATGTGGATCGAATCTAAAAGATGTGTTAATTAATCGTAGTCCACTTTTATTTCAAAACAATTTTTATTTAGGTAAGATAGCACCTTTCTGATTTTTAACTAAGGGCATTCGTTATATTTATACCGACAGTGTGCGAAGAATAAATCACATTATTGATCCCAACACATAACTTGCGAAGAAAATTTAACACATGTTGCATTACGCGTTTGTAATACTGCATTTGATGTCTTTTTTAGAATTCTGAAGAAGCACTAGAGCTGGTGTTATCATTCATCTACTACTTCAACAATTTTAACCCAATTTCCAGTGGCGAAAAAACAGGGTATAATTTTCTTGATTCGCTCTTTTTGACATTTTCATGTTGGAACACTTGTAGCCAAATCTCCTACTCTGTTTTCCTTGGTGTTATGCTGTCGCTAGGGTTTGAAGTGCAGAGTCAGGTAAGCAACAACAAGAATATTTTATTGGAAGCTGTGTTTTCTGGAACAACGGAAGCCTTTGTTCTCGTTACTAAACAGATCGTTCGCTCCAAAAAGTAGAATTATCTTCTTTTTTTTATAGATATTTTCACATTTTTTAAGTGAAAAATACATTTTATAAAGATTATTTAGTTAAACAAAGCTTAGAAGAAATATAGTTAACAATAAGACGAATATAGTTATTGTTTATTGTAAAGTTTAAATTTAAATTATGAGCGCTATTATAATCTAATACTGTGTTAGGCGACAACAAAAATAATTGATTTCTGAAAAATGCTTTTAAGTACTATATTAGACATCATTTTTATTACACTCCAAAGTATACAGTATACATGTTGATATCTGTATTTTTAACATGAAATATTTTTATTGGTAGAAAATCACTTATAAAAATTCTAAAGTTAAATCTATAGTGATGATTCGATTTACGAAGAAAAAAAAGTTTACGAGAATGTGTTACTTCTATTATTATAAAATTAAAAGCTTAGAGACAATAACAAAAATGACTCGATCAATTTCTCCAGATCTTTTATTCTTCTTTGATAAAATCTTCGTATAGATCAGGGGTCGGCAAAGTGGTCGATATCGACTCCTGGGGGTCTATAACAGATCTTTAGGGGTCGATAAGATAGACAAACTTACCAAATTGTTCTATGCTTTTTTTACTTTATAGTAGTAATAAATCTCCTTTTTCTTTTAAACATAGTTTAG
This sequence comes from Nectonema munidae, assembly GCA_030549495.1. Lineage (NCBI taxonomy): Eukaryota > Metazoa > Nematomorpha > Nectonematoida > Nectonematidae > Nectonema > Nectonema munidae. The sequence goes on from JAUIRK010000894.1 coordinate 723,497, forward strand.
GACATTGTATAGTGTAGGATATATGAAACATTTTGAGTTTCTATTTCTCTCTTAATTGTTGACATTGATTAATGCTTTTATGAAACATTTCTATGTGGGGTGGGGGTCGTGTGAAGGCAAATGTTCTATGAAGGGGTCGACGGGTAAAAAAAGTTTGCGCATCCCTGATAGATTCACTAATCGTTTTTATAAAATAGAGTTCCCCAGAGAAACTTCAACATGTGTGATTTCAGGCAAGTTATCAGAAAGATTTAAATGACATGATAATCATTATTCTAACTAAATAAATATATTTTTCTGAGTAGTACCTTCATAGAAGCTATGCAAATGAATTCATATTGGAAGTGGGTTTTCTCTAGTCAATCAATCAATAACGCTATACGTCGTGTGTCAAATATATTTCCTATACACTTCGTTGTTTCTTTTTGTTGTCTTCCGTGGTATTGTCACTGATATAAAACCAATATAATTTTTAAATATAAGTAAAATATTTGGGATACATAGATATGATATAATATATATATCAGTGCCGATGCGTGTTTTTATACAATAGGTTTGAATTTTTCATGGACACTTAAATTTTTTTAGTATTTATATAAAATTATCTGCAAAAGCCAATTATTATTGACTTAAAGAATGAGTTGAAAAATTTATTTAACCTGAAATTTATTTCTTGTTTTTTTTGCAAAATTCTTCAATTACAGTTGAGTAAAAATTTCCTTTTTTTTTAATTTTTTTCAATAGAAATCAAAGCCAAGCTTTTAGAGAGTCTTTCTTCACATTGAGTGTTTTGGAGATAGCTTTTGATTCTTTTAACACCAGAAAATGATTGTTCAACATTAGCAAAGGATATCGAAATAGTCAAAACTAAATTTAAAAGCTTCATTTAAACTCACATGTAGTTCAATTTCAATAAAAAATTCCATGATTGTACAATACACATAATTGAGAACGGAGATGTGAAAATTGGAAAGAATTTTCATAACTATATTTTAAAGAGTTAAAAGTCTCTTCAGGAAACATTTGATTACAATTGCAAAAAATTTTATAGTCTTATAATTCAAGAATTTTACTTTTTCTATAAATTTAAAACGCTCTTTCATTTGTAGAACTATATTATTGAAAATTTTGTGAAATAATTGATTACATTTTTCTTTGTTTGAAACATCTTGGCGTCAGAAGGTCCGTTGTATTGGGATTTTATATTTTGTCATGCATTTAAAAGTAGTTTTCTTTTAACTTTTCAATTTTTTTTTATTTCTTTCAATAAATATATTGCACCAACAATATTGAGATGTTTACCTTGTAATGTTTCAAATAAAAAATCTGTCAAAGGAATTTTTTTGAAAGTACTTCTAATAAAAATCCGAGTTCAAATGTATAATCCGCGTGCAATAGTCTGGGTCTTTGCTTCATCAAATTTTACTAGGTGTTTAAAAATAAATTCAAAAAGTTTTACATCTTTCTTAGACTCTTTTAAAACTGATGCACGCCGTGATGAATAATTCCAACTAGTTGGAGCCAACTTTGAAAACTTTTTACCAACATCACTAAGCTATGAAATCTTTTTGGTGAACTACTAAAGAAAGAAAGAAGATAAAGAATTGAGTATTGAAAAAAAGCTACTGCATTAGGGAATTTTCGTTAAATTTTGGGACAGAACTAAATTAAGTTGATGAGCATAACAATGAATGAAAATAGCATTCGCGACAACTTATTTGATTTTATTTTGAACTCCATTAACTTCACTTGCCATCATCACAGCTCCATCATACGATTGAAAAACTAATTTCTCTAAACAGCCAAGTTCTTTTGAAATTTTCCAAAAATTTCCGAAGAATTGAAAAAAACACGAGAAGTCATCCAATCTTAAAATTTTTTTGATTCAAATTGTTGTAATGAGTAAATCTTTCAAATCATATACATATATATTTATTTACTTTAGCAGATGAAAGTTAGCTTGATCTTTGCTAACATCTGAAAACTTGATAAATCTTTTACGAATATCACGGCTAATAAATATAACGAACAACAGTAGAAAGTTGAGAAAAAAAAACTTACATCTGAAGTTTCATCGATTAACGCTATAAACATAGTTTTATTTAAATCTTTTTTATGTATTTTAGCATAACATCTGCAATAGAAAAAAATAGATCATTTTGAATTGTTGATAATATTCCTTTTAAAACAGTTGACGTTTTTAGATGAAATCGAAGTTTTTCATCAAATTCACTTAGAAATTCAAACATTTCAATATAATTTCCTCGATTAGCGGAGTTTTCATCTTCATAGTGTTCAGGGAAAGATAGTTCTTGCATAGCTAAAACAAGTAGCTCTTATTAGCCTTCTAAGAATTTTACGGTTTTTTAAACAGCGCCAACAGTTATAGTCTATTGTTAGCAGAATTTCCACAAATCCAATGGTAAGTAGAAAAAATTGATGAAAAATTAAAAAATTTGTTAAAGCAAACGTAAGTATGAAGCGAAGAGTTAAAGGTTATGAAAACTATAACTTAGACTTACTCAAAAAATTTAGATGATAGATATAAAATCTGTAGCAGGAGTTGTAAGTAAATGTATGCAAAAAAGGTATTGATGATTATCCTCAATCGCATTTTCATCATATACACTACGTTACATTGTTCACACATAGTTAGATATATAATATATGCATATATATATATAGAGAGAGAGACTTGCATTGAAAGATGAAAGCAAAAATAAAATAGCTTGTCTTTATACAAAAAATGCTATGTCGTACTTACTCACACATTGTAGATCTGTATTTAAGGATGAAAGCACACTTCAAACTGTTTGACGTCCATCGTATTTTCTTTATATAAAATAAATTACAGGCCTTTTTCGCAAATCCGCAATTTTAAACCATCATAATTTTTTCAAGGGCATGTGGAGTTTCTGTGATATGTATATATACAATATACCAAAAAATCCAATTTTAAATCGTTTATCAATTTTCATAATCTGTGATAACATGAAAAATCTATATTTACTAAATATTGTAGAGTGTTGCTGCTTAGCTTTTTCATGCTTATAAAGTGAAGTGTCTTCGAACAAACAAATAAAAAGAGAAACTAACGATAAAATTATTTTATTGAATTTTTTGAGCAAAAGTCTTTACTCTTGAATTCTTATAGTTGTCATACTTAGTTACTTTTAGCCAAAGAGCAAACTATAAATTATAGTTAAATCTTTTTAATTTTTTCTAGAGTACAATGGATGCACGATTTTCCAAAAATTTCCGAAGAATTGAAAACAACACGAGAAGTCATTCAATCTTTAAATTTTTTTGATTCAAATTGTTGTAATGAGTAAATCTTTCAAATCATATACATATATATTTATTTACTTTAGCCTGATGACAAAAAATATTTAATTTATGCACTTCATTAGCCATTCCATCTTAATGGCCTTCACACACTCCATTCTTTATATATTCCTGTTTGACGGTATTTATTTGAAATATTTAAACATTATAAAATAATTTATTTTTTATAAGTATTTTCAACAATGCATTTAATTTAAAATCACAAAAATAAAATTATTTTTCACTTTTAAAGTTTCAAATCTGTCCAATTTTGAAAAGTTTGGAGGCACACTCTTTCATTCCCATTTTTTAACAGTGTAACTCATATATTCTTTTTGTTTTGGTCAAAGTCGAAAATTAACACCTATATAATAAAGACGCCTATACCATGGCATATTAGCAGTAGGAAAGCAAACCTTTTTTAAAAATTAAGAGATAAAAATAAAGCCATTTTTAAAGTTTGCTATAAAATAGATTGAAAACTTAATTTTACTTAAAAAAAATAAACATTATATGTTTTATGTATTCAAGAAAAAATTCTCCTTTTTTTAAAGACCAACATAAAGTTTATTTACAATAAAAATTACTACGAAAAAGAATAGAATTTTGAAAGGACGAAAATAGAAGCAATGCCAAATGCTAAAACAGCTACAGCAGATCCAAAGTACAAAATTTTGTTGCTTTCTTCCTGCTTGCTTGGTGAAGAAGGAGAATTTGAAGTTGTGATGTCTACATTAGCGGAGTTGTCCTGTTTCGCAAGTTCTTCATTTGTCGGCGTCAATCCAAACATTCTTTTGAATACTTTTTTGCATTCTTCATTCTCAGAGCGCTTTCTAGCGTGCAGCTTCTTTAATTTATCTGTAATGGCCTAAGAAAGAAACGAAAGTAAGGAACTTGGGATATGGTGAGCCTGAGATTTACCAAAACAATAAGTATATGCTTCAATTTTTATAAATCATTTCCAATGTTTTTTAAAATTAAAATGGTAAAAGAAGGATGAACTATTTAATTAAAAAAATATAATCGCCAAAACAGGGTTGTTTATAAAATTTTCGCTAACTAGTTTCGGAGTATAAACTCCTTTTTCAAGGCAAAAATATATAAATAATAAAATAATGAGAATGAGATGTAAAGGTAATGAGGATGTTGAGGATAAGCAATCTTTGCGTTAAGGAGATACCAACTTAATAAGGCAATACATACATACATATATAACTAAGATTAAGAGCAATATAACAGAGGAGGAAGTGTATAGTAACATAAGATTATTATATAACACACGCGCGTAAAATAAAAACAATAAGAAAACACACATAATGTATAGAAGTTATAGATAAGGATTAATATATACATATATATATATATCACGATTATTCCCCCTATTAGTCGCCTCATACGACACACAGGTGATACGCTAACACTATTCTTAACCCGGTGCCAAACGGGATAGTTTATACTCCGAAACTAGTTAGCAAAAATCAACAATAAAGTGTCAAATTTTTTATATTTGTTATAAAAAAATTTAGGATTTTTTGTTGAAGATTTTTGAATAAAAATAAATCAAAACACTTTACTAGCCCTCAGTTGTTTCTGCACCCCTAAATTAATTTACCCCTTAGCCGTTTGAAGGAGCGCTAGGGGTCTGTAGGGAACACTTTTGGAAATATTGATTTAAATCTGCAAATAACAAAATACTTTTTTTTACAATTTTAGCGCAAAAGTTTCTGCAAACCATCCGAGTGACTTGCTTAGATGCATATTTCATCAACTTGAAGATTCTTCATTATCAAAAATAGGCATATTATATGTTGGGAGTAATGACTAAGTATTTCGGATGACATAGTAGATAGTAGTTAACGCAAGAGTAAGCAGTGTTATTGATTTTATAAAGAGATTGATAAACATAATTACAAACAAATGAGATAAATAAGAAAGATGGAGTGAGCAATGAAAAAGTTAGAAACCTGATTGGTGTTTTTGGTATCAATAAAGTAAGCTTAATTCATCTTGGTTATTTGTTTTTCATGGTACCAAAGCATGCTTTTGTTAAAAAGGGGTGATGCTGAAGTAATTACTAAGTATTTGTCTATTTTAAGGACATCAAAAACAAATTCTTTTCATTTTGAAGTGGAACTACTTTTTTAGGTTTCAAGGAAAGTTGTTGTGAATACAGATTTAGTCTAGCTAAATAGTTCTAAAAATGTTTCTTTTAATAAATGAGCTCTATCATAAATTATAGAGTTTATGAGTTTCACTGATAAATAATATCATCATAGGGATCATACATATATGACGTACCAAAGGGGAGGGCGTAAACTAATTCTAAATGATCTATTAAAAATAGAGCAGGAGAGGTAAAAATCACAACAGGGGGTTCAAAACTTAAAAATTTTGAGGGACGTCATTATGTACGATCCCATAGTCTCTTAAAGTTATAGGGAGATGGGGAACTTACCAAGAAAAACTGTCACTGGAAGAGAGCAGAATCTATCAAGACTAAAAAGTTCTTACCAAAAAAACATGAGCAAACTAATTATTTTTGAGCAAAGCGAAAAATGTCTCCCGAAAAATACAAAACTAGATCCTCTAGACCCGGAAAATACAAAACTAGATCCTCTAGAGCCGGAAAACAAAAAATTAGATATTAAGGAAAAGTTATAAATTGTTAGAGCTTTCAGCGATTTTTCTAAAAAAAAATTAATCTTTTGCTAGAATCAAAATGACCGTTATCTCATTTAAACTATCGGAATTTCTTTCATAAACATTTAGAAACTATTTAATTTATTTTGAGGAAACGCAAGCTTAAGTACTTTTGTTATGACCTGACATGGATTCAGAAACGTATATTTAGGACATGAGAGCAAATTTGTGTAGTCTTTCAATTGTGATTCTCAATAACTTTCTTATACATACTAGTAAATATATTTAGCCCTTTCCCGACTAAGGATGAACCTTTTTATATTTGCTTCTGAAGAGTGTATCGAGCTTAACAAGCATACTTATGAAGTGTCATGCTGTGCTTTGTTTCACTCTTATTCCAGAGAAATGAGACAATTCGCAGCATTTAAAGTTTATGTGATCGTAAAAACATGTTTAGCGAAAAGTTTATTCAAAGTAAAATGCGGCATTAAATATAAAAACTATACCTTATCAGTTTTGTCAAACTTCAAAATAGCTTCCAAAGTAACAATCGCACCAACTGTATTTCCAGATTCACTTAAAGCCTACTCAGCGATAAAAAAATTGAAAATATTAAATGTCACAGTTTAAATATTACGATAAAGGTGCATTCAAATAAAATGTAAAAAATATTAAATATTGTATTCTTGGAACCAGGGTCGAAGCTAAGAATTGCGGGGCTCAAACAGATAACCGATAGTGGGACTCCTAATCTACAAAAGTAAGAGTTTATATTTCGAGCAGTGTGCTCGTCTTTAACCAAGAAATAAAATAAATAAGTAAAAGTATTAGATGCTTATATAAGAAAGGTTTGATAGACAATATGCAATTTACAATGTTTTTTAGACATATTACTTATTTTACACAAGTTTTTTGCTAGAAAAAGACATTTTTGCTTTTTTTTGGCAAAATAGTTTTATGATCAAAAGTTTTAACAATTTGATTTTGTGCGTACAAGGTGTTAGCTATAATAAATAGAAAGTGTGTGTTGTTTTATATTCGATCATCAGAGCTAACCGTTGACAGCCCACATGCGGTTACCAACCTCCTCTCAGAATGGAAAAACAAACTAGGTCACCTCATCCTCAAACCACCGTAATACATCATTATCCCCCATATTCCTATGTACTAACATTACACACAGATTTAGATATTTTAAAAAATCTTATTTATATATATGCACATATATCTCTCCTGGTTCCAACCAAAGAGGCTCGGTCGCCGCTGGTATGGTGATAACAAGATATATGCCAGTGGAGGCTAACACAACCACTAGACGCCAGTTCAAACCTCATGATTTGTACACACAAAGTGTAACTGATGTGTCTTTCAGTAGCCGAAACCGGACTTTCACAGAGTGTACGGTTGGTGATGATGATCGAATACAAGAGAACTTACAATTAAGTAATTGTAGTTGTACACACACAATTAAGTATATAATTTGGTTTTGTATAATTAAGACCTAAAATACAGAAAAGACTTCAAATAATAACACTATGACTGCTTGCGCGGGCTCCCCTCAAAGTGAGGGCCCAATTTGATACAATGTGTCAATATGCTTAAAATCGGCCATGCATGCTTCTAACATAACCCACTTTCTCGAACTTTTTGTACTCACCAAACAATTGACGAAAGATTGGCAAAGTGATGAACATTTTATTTGAAACTATTTTTCGTACCTTCAGCTCAGAAAAATGAAAGTTTTGTCATGGTTTATTATAACACCAAGCCCTTTTTTCAAAATTACTTTAAAATATGTTGAAAAGCATGCAAAACCCTTGGGTAAAGAATTTTTTTAATTTTTGTCTAAGTAGTATATTGAATGAGACATAGGTATCTAGAATTTACTAATATGCTTTTAAAATTTGCATAAAACCTAATTTTATCGTGGCACGTTAAACCTTAGGTATCATATCAAACCACATGTTGCACTGTAGTGTATAAAATACTATTTTCTCCAAAAAATTTTTTACACATGTAAATTACAGATAAATTCATTTCTAGACTTTTTGGGGCAAATGTCAATCTAAAGGTTAATGTTATTTTTTATGTGACCGTTTAAAAAGATTTTGAAAAACTCACGTGGTAGAGCATTCTATTGGCTTCAATTGATACTAAATTAATTTCTGTAGCTACAACAGTCGCAAAAATTATAAACATCGTCAAACTTGTCTTAACCATTTTATAAGTTTTATGAGTTTTATAAAAATTCATAGATGTCTAAAAAAATGGCTAATTGAATTGACCTGTTCGTTGTTTTTTCTTTTCAATCAAAAATTCCAGATTCAATATTTTAGTTTCTTACTTTTGATCTTTTATCCTTTGCATATTACTAATATCATAACTTTTTTTAACCAGCTACTATTATTTCTTCTTTCAATTTGATCTATTTTTTCCCTTATAAGATCATTTAACGTCAATTCAACCTGAAATTTACCTGAAAGAAAATATATTTACTTGAAATTAGTGTATTTAAAGACCCGAGTGCAACAAATTCAATGACGTCTATCTCAATCAGTGGGTCGGTTGCGCAACTATGAAAACTTAAAGTGCGTTCATGTGGATATTAGAAAAAGTAAGAAAGTTGAGTAAAATATCTGGATGAATATTGGATAGTGTTTCATTCTCGGAATTAATCAAAGTTTAATTTAATTGCGTAAAGCGTAAAATTATTTTTATTTGATATCTACCGTTAAAACTACACTAATCTAGGATTGGCTTTCTCCACTTTTTAATACTTTTTTTCCTATGTATACTTACATAAATCATATATACGAAATCAGTATGATTAAAGAAACGTCCATAGTATTTATCTTAATAAATATTCTTTCGATCCAAAAATATATATTTCTAAAAATTAGCTCTAATCAAAATTAATCTCTTGCCACAATCAAAAATGCCGGTTTCCTCATATAACAACCTATCAGAATTTCTTTCATAACCAGTTAGTCGCAAAAGTATAAAGATAAATTTTAAGGTCTTTATTCATTTATTTAGATATTTTCTAAGCGTAATAAATTTTTATTCCAAATTTACTTTTTTTCTTAATCTCACATTTTTAAAGCAAGATAAAAAATAGTTGATTCTCCCAACAATATTTTTCCCGTAAATTCCAAAGAAGGGAAAAAACAAAAATTTAGAAGCACAAGTATTGCACATACGGAACTCATTCTTTTTCCTTTAAAGTTAATGAGATGGCTCCAACTTTTATTCTATGCATAATTTCACAAAGATAGATAAAAAAATTTCTAAGCAATTAGATTTGGAATTTATTTTGTAAAATTCACTTTCTTAGGTTCAAATATAGAATTTCATTAAAAATAGGCATGTTGAAGGAGTCCATGGTAATAATGTCAAAAAATCTATCCCAAATTTAAGTCAATACGAACAAATAATCGTGAATTAAGACTAACAAAACACATTTTATAAGTAAACATTTCATTTATTAATCGCACACTCGAATAGATATTTCGCTCTCTCTGAATCTATTTTTTAAATCTACAAAGATTTTGAGAGATTTCATTAACACCTATCATTGGTTTAAATTATATAAAACTAGATGAAGGTTAATTAATCCAACTCAGATGTAAAGGAGAAAAGAGAAAAGCTGTTAAAAACAAAGAAATCATATCACTCAAAAATGAGTAAAATGTGTTGTCTTGTTTATAGAAAAATCAAATCAGCAAAGAATTGTATATAATAATATTACTTGGATTTAAAGTTTAATCGCAAAGATAAAAGCTTTAGTGACTCTCGTGTTAAAAAATGTGTAAAGGACTGCCAATTTCAAATAAAGAAATATCTTCATTTAGTTAAAATTCGTATATATGAGAAAAATTAAGTGTTTCAAATGGAAAAAAGGGTCAATTGACTAGTTTTAGGATTAAAAGAGATGAAGAAAGAATAATTACGATTCATCTTAAATAATGTCTAAAAAAAGTGAAAATGCAAACCTGGCTTTTAGTGTAAAGTGCTTTCTTATTTTGAGGAAATTTCATCAAAACTTTCTCACAAGTGTCGAGACAAGGTTGGATCACTCCAGTCTTGAATTTATGTGGGAAAAAATTTAAATCATTTTAAATTATTATTATTTCAAAACACATACATTTTCTATTTATACAAAAAATGGAATAAATCTATTATGCACCCGTTGCATAGATTAACCCGTTAACGACCAGAATAATCAGACGATATCTAATGTAAAGCAGAAGATTTGTATTAAAGAGCTTTGATAAAGGCAGACGATTTTATTTTTGTAGTCGACATGGGCGTTAACGGGTTAATGTATTCACTATGCCTCCTTTTTATGTAACATTGATTTTCGCTTCTTCCTATATCTTTTTATTATTAGGAAATTTGTGTGTGAATCTAATTTTTTCACTTTAGTTTTTAAGGTAAAATTTGAATATGTCAATAATTATGTTGAAGTAAAATAGTAGCTTCTCATTTTTGTATTAAAATTAAGACATTTAATAAAAAACAAAAAAATGTTAACAGTATATACTCAAGTATCATGTGATCTCACGTGTTATGTGACCCTCTAGTCAAACACGATTTTAGCATGCATCTCGAGTGTATCATGCGAATTTGGGTGTTGGGGGAAGATAAAGATGACAATTTTGAGAAATTATTCAATCATGATGTTGGATATGAAAGCGACTCTGGCGAACTTTGTCTTAATAATTCCATGCATTCATAGAAAATTCTTTTCTTTCGTAAAAATTAAAATATTAATATTAAAAAAAGTTTAACATTAAATCTGAAAGGTTTTTATTCCATTATGCATATTTGAAATAATTTTAAATACAAATAAAGAAAGAATGTTTATAATAAAACGTGGAGTATTGATATGCTGTTAAATTAAAAAGCCTGCATCCAGTTATACGGCACAATTTTATTTAAAAAACCTATTCAAAAATCACCATGCCTCCAATCATATAATCGAGAAGATAAAATTTAAAAAAATTATAATTTTCAAATTTCTCATATAGGCTATATACTTCTTTGTCTGATTTATTTGTGTTAAAAATTGCGGGTGTATTATAAATAGGTATAGTTGTTTCCAAGGATATTTGCTTGAAAAGAAAGATACCAGGATATATACTGTAGTTGCTAGAACACTGCTGTGTTATTTCAAATGTTGCCATTGAAATAGATTTCTTTCAAGGCCTTAACCAAATATGGATTAATTTGTAAAAATAGTTTGTATAAAATTAAAATATCATCTATTAAATATTGTTGCTCTAAGCATTTACAGTTCTGGGATGTTGTCACTATCATTTTTCGTATAATGATGACATAATATAAAAAATCAATCTTTTTATACTTTATATTAACAAGAAAGGCGCTCAAAACCTATAACTTGTCCAAACCAGTCACTTTGTGCAGTACACTTACATTTCTACTTCAAGATTTAAATTACTCTGATAGTGTTGAATTTGTTTGGGGGTAGTTGATCACGTGACATTTCGTGGACATCTTTAAAACTTCCCCTAAATTATAGTGTCGTGTTTTTCAAATAAAAACCCAATGGAATTTCATTTATATAACAAAAAGAATGTGTGGTTGAGTGCAAAGTACACGGCTGAATTGTTTAGAACAGGGTGTCCAACTTTTCCTACTCAGCGCCCCCTTTGAAGACATTTTTCAAAGAAAGGCTCGCTAAACGACATAGTAACTTTCTTTCAGAATAAAAAAATGAATATATTTTCATGTCAGCTTTAATTTTGGTGTTTATTTAAATCTTTGGCTTGATGTTACTGAAATTAATCTTATCACCACTCTCACATTAAATCTATAGGCTTACATTCATTAATTTCATTTACACTAAATGCCTTTCTACTATAGAATATGCGGGATAGAATAAAAGTATTTTAGTCACTTAAAAATAGCTTGGGAAGAGAATTTTAAATTTTCTTATATACATTGATATAAGAAGAAAGGTAAGACTTCGTTAAAAGAAGCCTTATTGAACAACATTCAACGGGTAAGTAAAAAGTGTCTAAAATTCAGGAGGAACAAGTTCTTTATATACACATGAAATTAATTAAGCGAGACGCTAATGGCGAATCAGTTAATTGGTAACAATGAAGTAGGTGTAGTATAATTGCAACATGAAGGTAGTGACCAAGGCTCTCCATTTACAAAGGTGATAGAGGCGATGAAGGATGAACGAGTACAAGCGAAGATGAAGGTCAAGCAATATACAATTACCACATACATTATTTCCAAAAAAAAGAAAAAATTTAATACTAAAGCTTGTTATTCCTAACTTTTCAAAGCGCCTCTTGACGTGCTAGAATACAGAATTTTTTTAAAGAGTTTAGAAAAATATGTCCTATAAGAGTTTAACTGTTTTTTTTGGAGAAAATTTGATTTGCCTTCCAATTTGTTTTGTTCAGGAATACAATTTAATAAATTATTTATATTTTAATATTTCAAAATATGGGGTTAAGTTTGGTTGTCTACAAATCATTCGTCACAATCTGGGTTAGTTAATTTTTATTAAAGCTATTATTTTTAAAAAGAATGTGAATAAAACCTTTAATTGACAGACTGACAAGTTATTATGGAATTTGATAAATAAATCTTGGTATTGTGAAGATTGCGACTCCAGATCTTTCATCTAAATATGAAAAATGATTTAAAGGAAATAGCTTCAAATTCTTTCAAAATCATTGGTGGAGTAAACTAGAGTCTTTTATGAGAGTATATATATATATATGTTTAATATAGATTTAGTTTTTATTTTAGAGTTATTTTATGTCTTTTACACGTTGCGGGATTTAACAGGATTTTAAAATTGTTTTAAAGGTAATAAAACAAAACAAATCCTGAAATCGACATTTTTTTACAAAAATAAGCTCGATGGCAAAATTTCATCTTGCTGGGAAACAAACTCTATACGATACGGAGCTCTTAGATACAATTAAACGATTCTAGAAAATTAATGACCAATAGTATTCACCTAACTAAAGCTTTCCTAGTTCATCACTCAAATTTAATTTTGGTTAAGTAAATTATACCCCTTCAAAATAACTTAATTAATTAAGTTAATATCCATTTTACATCATATTAGGTTTAAAACTTTTATACCCATAACTTTTTGTGCCCACCAAAAATTACAGTAAACTTACGATAAGTCGAACTTCTGTTTAACTCAAAGTCGAATCACAGAACCAGTTTCAGCCGTATCTTACACATGTTAAATTCTTCGTTTAACCCATTTACGACCAATGTTCTTATTTTGGAACATAAGTAATTTCATCTTCGTCTGCTTTTTTCAATGACTTTGAATATAAATCGTCTGCGTTTTTTTAGATATCGTCTGCTTTGCTTGGTCTTAAATGGGTTAACTCAAAGTAGGATGATAAGTCGAAATTCGGCTTAACTCGAAGTAACCATGTGTGTTTTGATGTCAAATTACATGCTTCAATTTCGGTTAATCTAATTCGAACTTCAATTATTATCAATAACAAGTGATGCTTTGAATTCCAGGTTTTAGGGTTTACCAAGTATTCATTCATTTCGTTATAGACATTGCTATAACACTAGTTATAACACTGAGACATTTGTAGCACTAGTAAATTTATTTGATTCATTACTATTTTTAAACGGGAAAGCGCGAAGTGTAACAGCATCGTACTAAATGGTTTGCAACTTAATTCTTTTAATTTGATGGGCCCCTAGTACTTTCAGGTATCGGAAGTTTACTGGATACACGGTCATAGCTAGATAATGCGAATAAAATTCATTTATATTCATATATATATCCAGAAATTCTACATCCGTAATAAAATTACAAAGGAATCAAATTTTTCAAAAAATATTTGAAAAATTAAACTTAGAAAAAAATTTTAAACTTCAAAAGTAAGCTCATTTTTGAATCATGTGAAAAATACTTAATTTTAAATTAAAAACACTCACAATTTCATCACACGCTAATCTAGGAAAGTAATTTTTGGGTTTAACAAGGGGTGTCACTATCTTATTATTCCAGCTTTAGACCATTCATTAATGCCATCAAAATGGAGTAGGACCGCGCAAAACTACTCAACCCTGCGTTAAAATTTATTCTCAACGTAATTTTTTCAACAGTCTCACATTCTAGGTAAATAATTACACCAAGATCCGTCGATATAAGAAGCGGCAAGGAATATTAACCCTCCTCCCTAAAATTTATTTATCCCCATCGCTCTTGAGTTATATATGGGGCAATCTCATCAATAGTATCCAGTTAACGACAATGGACATACATCTCGTAAAGAAAATTTTACTCGAAAAATTTGAAAAGAAACATTATTTGTTACAAACAAGTTGAAAACAAATTTTGGTTTATAAAATTTTTTTTACCTAATGCATCCACAATAATTCAAATATATAGGAGTAACACCTCACATTGATTTCGAGTTTCCATTAGGCGATGGCTAAAGGTAAAGATACCGTGGGTTGTTTTCATCGAGAAGGCACGATTGTGATGTTTGTATCGAACTATGAGGAAATGAGTCTTGATGCGTGGTCGAACCCAAGACGTTGAGTCATCGAAACCCAGTATCAAAGCAACGTTACTAACTTCAGCAAAATTTAGTGCTTAAAGGTTGTATACACTAACTGCAATCAAAATAATGAGAATGCGCCTAGACAATTGATTGAAGGCAAACCATAAACTTGCTTATTCAAAAAACAGTAATATAAAATCAATAAAGTGTTTTGCCAAAAATACTTTTTGCTAGCAACTAGTTAATTAAAAAAATAAGCTAAACTAGTGCATTAGCCTAATGCACGAAGTCTGTATCAAAACTGATTTATTAACCTTTTTTTTTTTTATGAAATTGATAAATATAAATGAAATCTGGTTTTAGTTAAAGAACCAACATTGTGATATAAAAAGCACTTTTTGGCATTAAAAATGTTGAATGATTTCAACAGGCAAAAAGCATTAAAATATTATTTATGTTATAAAATACCTGAGACTTTTCCAAGATTTCAATTCCTCTAAACAAAAAAAAAGAGTATAAATTAAAATTCTTTTAACAAACATGTCACAGCAGTAGTGGGCTGGACTATCAAACAGGCACAAAAATTTCCAAGCATTTCGCCTTACTTTTTCTATTGAACAGATAGAAAATAAGCAGAAACTAAAGCAGATTATAATACTATAAATATAAATTAACATGCAGAGTGTTTGAAAATTCTCAATTCATGACTTTTTTCAAATTTTACACGACAGATCAAGTTAAGAGGGCATTCCCCATATGAGCATTCTACAGCTGTATCATAGTAATAGAGGTTAAATGCACTATAAAAACAATTATTAAAGAAACACAAATTCAGGAAAACCAATGAAGCCAGAATCAAAAAGTGAAAAGTATGAAGCCAAGGTCTAAAATCGCTCCTTGATCCATGATTTTCATAAAAGTAGAAGGACATTTAAGTTTGCATCGCAAAGAATTTTGCACTTACTTTCTTATATTATCCCAAAGATTATTCAACATATGCGCTGACTAACGTTTATCAATTGAAATCGTCTTAGAAGTGCAAGAAAGGGCCCGGGAAAGCCAAAACTTGAGCCTTATGACATAATATACTTAGATAACTACAAAGAGAATATGTTATTTAATTTTTAAATATCTAGAATATTTAAAAGATAGATTCGAAAGATTTTTATTCTCACATCTAGATTATTTTCCTGAACATTGTGAACATACATTATAGTGAAGAACAAGGAAAACGTTTTCACCAGACCATATGTGGAATCGAAAGAGGATATCAGGGTAAATGGGATGTTAATACGACAGGTCACTACTGCTGCGCTTTGAAGCGTTATGATATTAAAGTTTCACACAAAAGAAAGACCAAAAAAATCTTTTTTTATGAAATCCGCATATAATTTCTATTTCTCATACAAGCTGTTATTATATTCTTAACGTTATACTTCTTTTTGTTAACAGTGATCTTTTAATGCTGTAGAAAACATTGTTAAAATTCATTGACACTAATGTCTATAAAAAATAATTCTCTACAAAAACATTGGTGCAACACACCGTGGTTCACTTAAAACGAGTAAAACTTAGTTTACCCTAAAATAAATACCCACAGAAGGTAGAAACGGCCAAGCATGACATGTTATAAGACAAAAATAGGTTCAAAAGTTTACCTAAGATAAGATGTTGTAGCATTTTCATATTCTAAACGCGAATAGTAGTATCTGGCTTTCTCCAGTTTTTTCTCGCTTAAATTGAACATTTTTTTATGAAAGCATTGGTAGTCACGAAGAAGATACAGTTGAATGTTTATACCATTAAATAAAGCGAGCATATATATACATACAGTGGAACTCTTACTTACACTTTAATGTGGAATTTGACCTTTTTAAATTCTAGATTGTCTCTTAATTTTCTACCGCGCAATAAGTATATATTAGTGTATTTTATATTTAGTGCTGATATCATTTACACTAAAATAGAAAAAACTTTGTTGGTTCAAGAACTTTTCAGACAACGTACCTTTTTATGAGACAAATTTAGTTCAAAAACTTACTTAATGAGTTATAAAAAGGCAAATATTCAGGTGGTTTGGGCATATTTTAAGAAAACTACATGGTGAGCGTACAAAGGATGCCAGACCCAAATTAACCTGGATCGAAAATATAATAAAGGATATGAAAAGTTTAGGACTTAAACTTGGTGATGAAGACAGGATTTTATGTTTTAACAAAATCTCAGAAGGAGATATCTTTATCAACATCTATATTATTATATATCTCTTTTTGTCACGGAAAGAAAAAAGAAGTACGTCAGTTTTATCTGATTGGATAAAAATTTTGAAAGATTTTTGTTGTAAACAATCAAATTTCGCGAGAATCAAACCAATTATTCTATGTATCAATATTGTTCCTTTAGGGGAAATATATAACATAGATCCAATCAAATGCCTCGTTTATCTTGAAAATGTGAAAGGGGGACAAATCATTTTTATGATTTTCTTAAAGAACTTTTCTAGCTTACACGCATTACATTATTCACTAATTTTTTAAAAATCATTTTCTGTTCAAAAAAAGCTAGAATTTTATTTGAGTTGAAGGTGTAAATATTATAAATTTAACAAAAATGTTTATTATATCTAGAAATATAAGAGTAGAAATAAGGAGGCTTGCATCGCTCCTATCTTCTTTTATCGCTTTTACTTTCGAAAAAAATTGAAAATTTCTTTAAGGAAGAAGAAAACTAAAAAGTGGAGATGACAAAATATAATTTTAGAGGCACTTGTCCCCTCTCCCCTAAAACGAGGCTCATGGATGCAATCAAAATTATTTATGGAGTATAGTTAGTAAAGTATTAATTAAAAATATCATTATCCAACAAAATAAATCATTGATAACTAGTTTAAAATTTTAAAACAGTGTTGTCCTTTTTAGTAAGATTACACAACATTACAAGGAAAGCTCATAAATTTCTATTAAATTAAGAGTATACGGGCAAAATAAAATAATTTAAGTATACTTAAAATTGATCGAAGCATCCAGAAAAATTCAGAGCAAAAGATTTTGTTGGTTAGTAAGTAAGCTCGGCTTTTTACAGCTCTGAATAACGCAGTAAATAGAAAAAAAGAAATTACAGAATTTGAAATAATTCAGAGAAATCCATTTTTTCGTAATCTAGAGGTCCTAAATTTGAGAGAAGAGTTACTGTATAAAGTAAGTTCGTATTGGGCGGAATGTTTGGCATCCTAAAAAAATTATAAAAATTTTAGTCCAAAAAAATATTAAACTAAATCTGAATATAAAAACTTCGTTTCACTTACCCCAACGCAGTTCATTCTTATCTCGCATACGCTTCACCACATCTTATGGGCTTTCAGAATACATTGCTTATATTATAAGTAGTTGAGAAATAGCATTTTACTGTTTTTTAACGAAGAGTATTTGTTATATATATACCGACAATGTGCGATAAAGAAATCACACACCAATGCTCTTATCTCACATAAAAATTGAAATTGAAAAGTGACAAATTCCTATTAATTTTAAGTTTTTATTCTTTTTTTGAAATGTGTAATTGGTGTATGTCAACATATTCAAATATAGCGTAGTGAAATCTTTGAAAGAAATGATATATATTTTTTCACGTAATCTTGTTAAAATTAAAATTTATCAGGCATCTTGACAATTGATATTTCAAAAGATTGTTATAGAAGTGATATAAATTTTGACAGGCATCAAAAAGAAATGATAAAAATCTTTAAAGGCATCTGCTTAAATCTTCCTTTCATTGAAACCAAAAAATAAATAATTGAAACATAGATGCCTCCCTTTCCGGTTATTTTCTTTCAAACAAATATATGCATAAATTTTGTCCGTTTACAGGGAGCATCTATTGTTCAATTATTATTTATTTTTTAGTTTCATTGAAAGGGAGATTCAAATAGATGCCTTTTAAGATTTTTATCCTGTCTTATTGATGCTTGTCAAAATTTATATCATTCCTTTAAGATGACTCACAAAGAGTCTAGACATTTTGTGTACTGAAAGAATATATATACATAGCGTTGTTAAAATGCGTGTATTAAAGTTTTTGTCGAATGATCAGTAACTCGTTAAACACTATCAGCCAATCACATTAAAGGATTTTTATATTGTATAAAATGCATGTGCTTTATGCAATATTATTCATTTTAACATTTAATAGTTTACCGTAATCAGTAATAACCAAATTTAGCCAACATTACAAACATATGTCGTCCGTGAATAAGTCGAACCTCAAATTTATGAACAAAATGATGAATTTCAATGCATATTCTGTGCATAAGTTGACCTCAGTTACAAAGAGGTAAGTTATGGCGCAGAAAATAAATAATAATTTATCAAATTAACCATTGCTTGATATAACAAAAAATGCATTCTTTTACAAATTTTATTTACAAAAGATACATACATATCTAGCAAGTGTTCGAACATCTGAAAGTCGATATTTTGTGTACGATATTGAGGATTTTGAAAATAAAATTAAGGTGCTTGCCTTTATACACCGGTAGATGCTAATTACCATTGCAAAAAGTATTTGCTTACTAACATACATTTATGTTCCACATGCATTATTCATTATATTGATATAATTAGTGAGCATAGGCAATAGTGTTTTAGTATGTAGAACTAAAGATCAAAATCGTTCAGCGCGAGTCACATGCAATTGGATTTTGACATTATAGATTGCGAGTATGATGTTAATCAATATGAATATGCAGAGCACATGTTGGATGATAATTGGTGAAAAACTTTTAAATCCCTTATCAGAGTTTAATTGTACACGCTGAATGTGATATATCTATCTTATACATTTGATGGTGAACGATAGATTGTTCGGATATCTAGGAAGATAAATTAAATTACTGCTTACGTTTCCTGATGAAAGCGCAATTACACTCTTTTATTTACATGAAACTTCGCGTAGTGAGAGTTTCTTAGGAAAAACGGATTTGGAAATGAAAGTTTCTCATAAGCTTCTTCATTTTTTCATGAGGTCTTCTTTTGAATTCCTTTTCTCTTTAAAATCTCAAACTTCCCAAGCGTGATATAAATAGTACTCATATATTTGGTTGGATGGACATTTGGCTGAACAAAAATTTTAATAAAAGGAGATTTGGCAAATGGACCATTTGTCATATAACTTCTAGTAGATAAGATTATTCACCACATAATCTGTGTATAAGGGTCAAGAATAAATAAAAGAAAACAAAAATTATGCTGCAGATTTGAATAGAGCACAAGCTTGAAAAACTTACTGAAAGTAAAGTAGCGTCGACAAAAATTGTCAAATTGTATGTACATTATTGCTGAAATGTCCATTTGGCTATATGTCCATTCGGCCAAAATTCCTCTGCATAATGTTTGTCGGCAAAATGTCCGGTCACGATATAAATAATACTTTTTCTAAAAACCATCCTAATAACTAGTTTGAGATAAGTGATCTAACTTTTTGTTGCACAAAGGTCTGAAAACTTTGCTCTGCTAATCTAGCACTGACATCCCTTGCTCATAGTCAGACACAAGTGGTTAGGGTTAGAGAACATAATTTTTCCGTTGGGATAAAATTTGACTCAAACACTTTTATTTAAAATTCTCTTATCATTTTTTCGATATATAAGGCAAAGCACCATTAGTATTTTCAAAAAGAAGGCTCACTTGGTCCGTTTGTATTAAACCATAAGATAAGATGGTGGATTTGACCACAAAACCTTGTAGCACTTAGGCCAAGCATCTAGAGAGTTTTACGAAAGCCCTATAATATTATTTCCCATAAAATAGTATAGAAAATATACAAGTTCCTCATAAAATACAATAAAAAATAGACATTTTTCACAAAAAAAACTTTCACAATGTAAATATGCGTTGTCATCTCATAAATTGTTCACAGATTCTCCATGAGAACAAAATACTCCAACCAAAATTAGCACACTCATTGCATTCAATGTTAGTTCATGCATAATCGAAAACTAGCTTTAATTCAAAATGGCATCCAAAATATTTGAAATACCTCTTGTAAAAAATTTGGAAATTCTAACTTGATAATGAATTATATTCTTATCTCAGAATTTCCTAGTTGGTATACCTACGCTCCATATAAAGTTTTCATCTTTAGACAATAACTCTCTCTCTTCGTTTTTTCTTTATTGAAATATTCACAACTAGCAGTATCTTTATCCTCATTATCGACTCATCAAACTCTTCCTCAAGCTCAGATAAAATATCCATTGGTTTAGCATTAATTTAATGATTCAGAGACATTCTTATGAGGCCAAAATTAAATTATACGAAAAAGCAATAGCAAAATATAACATGTTGAAATAATCGAAAAAATGTAAAACAATGAAAAATAAAATTTCAATGAATAAAAATCTATAAAACTAGATTTTGATTCACATAAAAGTTATTTGCGAAAAAGATTTTCAACCCATATAAATTTTTTTCACAACATGCATATAAAAAATTCACTAAAAGTTAAAATTGAAATGAGTGGAAAATTACTCAAAAACAGTATGCGGATAAGTTGTACGGTTTTATAGATAATCTAGAGAAAAACTGTGCTCACTTTTCAGAATAATACATGTTAATATCATAAATCACATACCTTTTATGACTATATAGGTTTTTGTAAAGTAAACTTCATAACTCTGGAAATAATTTTAAGGATTTAAATTTTTGTAAAAACGCGCTTAAATCAAAAGCCTCAAAAACTGTTAGAAAACTAAAAGGAAATAACAGGGCTTAGAAAACGTAAGTTGAGTAAAATGCACATATTGAAAAATAAACAAATGTAAAAAATTGTAAAAAAATTAGCACCGCATACATTAGCTTTACAGAATCAGAAGGTAAATAATTCAGACTTTGATTCTAAGTATTTGCACCAAATGCGTTCAGTTCTGATTCTTACTCCGACTCTTATATCAGATGAAGTATACAAAAATGATGTAGCTAGAGTATTTAAAGAAACACTTTAATTCCTACCCTAGCTTTTGTGAGATTCCGAGTCCGGTGATTCCTGACCCTTCAAAACCTCAGACTTCTCCTAGGCTCTGGTATACATAAATACTTAAAATGCATATGGAAAAAATAACAAAAATTCATTTTGTGGCCTATACCAAAATTGATTAAGGTCGAGACTTTGTTTTGGATAAAAATAGTGTTCAAACCTTCCCAACTTTCCATAGGCGAATCTTGGTGTGGTTTTGAATATAGCTGTTTCGCCAACATGCATCAGCTGCACACCCAACTCTAAAACTAAAGAAATAAAATGATGATATAGTTCATATCACTTATTCATACCTAATTGTTCTTAAAATTGTCACAACAAACACCTTGTATGCCGAGGGATAAACTTCTTTGTTTCGTCATTTTATCATAGGCACATCATATATTATTTACGTGAATTTGGGTTCGGCCTTTCAAAAACACTTTATTACGTTTAATGTTAGAGTAAGCGGTGTGAGTAGTGAATTATAAATACCATTTATAAGAACGAAATAGTCTAGATTGCGCTCATGTGACATGGAAGACATAATCTTTCAAGAAAAAAATTAAACACACCAGATGATTGTATCTGTGAGAAAATCTAATCTCATAAGTGAGTATGATTAATGTTATTCATTATAAATGCACATAGACAATTCCTTATTTAATTAGTTAAAAGTGTGTGCTACTTTAGATGTTAGTTTATGTGCATAATTGTATAAACATAGCATAGCGGTAATTATTTTACACAAGTGAAGGAAACATTATTATGATCTTGTCAGAGTTCAGGACGTTTCCAGAAGATGAATAAAAAGAATTGAAAACAAAATGTGGCTATGCTGATGTTTTTGAAATTTCAGTATTTCATTGTATGGGTGCCTAATGTGAATATGCATGTATTCGTATATATGTATGTGTGTAGATATGTCTAGATGTTTTTCGTGTAAGACGTGTCAATTCAAATAAATAGGAAAGTTTGTGTCAAGAAGGTCAAAAAATGTATATGTAAATGTATGTATGGGCGATTGTGCTAACACTAAAATACCTCTAATAGTAACTCTAATGCTAATCCTAACGCCGACATTAGGTTTCCAAAGTTTTACACATCAAGGCCCATTTAAAAATTGGTTGGACACTCGTCAACTATTATGCAAATTGGGAAAAAATTCGAATAGTCAAAATCAGCCGTAAGGTGAACTAATTTATAAACAACTAATACTTAGAGTGTTCTAAAAGCGGGAAAAGAAACGCTAAATATCATCATCAGAATTCATAAAATGTAGCTTCACCGAATAAAGATAACACTTAACACATTTTATCCCAAAAAAGTACTAAATATTTGGATATAAAATAAAATCGAAAAAATAGGCTGCCTCCGTTGACCCCTTTATTCCGAATGGAAAACTGGTGTCCCATAAAATAAAAAAAACGACAACTCTAATTTAAATACAGCAAACGCGTTGAAAAAAATAAGTAGACGATTAGTTCTCAAAAACATTGGCATTGGAAGCCAAAAATGGAGAGTGGGATAGAATTGGTTAATAATAATAATAATAATAATAATGTAAATCACTATAACTGAGATTATGATTATTAGTAGACATGATGAATCCTTACTGCAGTCAAATGTGTTATTGGGAAAATTTAGGATTAATTCCAGGTCATTACAAAGTTTGAAACAAAATTTGTTGTAAACTGGAGACCGCGGTGCCGTAGGGGATAACGAAGTAGCTTCATAGAGACCGAGAAGGGGATACTGTGTAGATCGTTTTGCACAACATATTGCATCCATATTCGGTTATTTGCGAGTTTTGCCAATAGCATTTAAAAGAATAAGTAAATTACTTTGAAATGAGTTAACTAATTACTTTTATTTTTTATTCTTTTCATGGCTAATTTTATGTGAATTTTTCTTAATGGCTTAAAAAATGAAATATGACGACTCATACTTGAAATTTATATCATCTGGTTGGGAAAAAGAACCTAAGTGTCTTTTGTGTTCTAAAGTGTTAGAATCCACTTTTTTAAAGAACGGCAAATTAAAAAGACACCTAGAAATGCCCATATGAAAATATCTAATATTACAGCAATTTTTTAGTATAAATACAAAATTTTGTCTTAAAATATCTGCATATATAAAACTTAAAAAATAACTATAAAATAGGCATTGAATTCAACATACTTCACATTAATACAAATATAGGAGATGATATGAAAATGAAACAAAACAAGGATATTACAATAAATAAAACTGTATTGGCATAGCTAGATTGCTGAACTAAATTTTTTAATTTTTAGTTTTATTGCCAACATTTTGAGTAAATTAAAAATTATCTATACTTACAGAGATTGAACATATTTCATAAAACAAGAACATTTATCTCATTTTATTATAAAATATAAGGATTACTATAACAATAGTAAAAATTTTATATATAAAGGTGCTTGGGAGGAAAGTTTTTAAAGAAGAAAAGTAAGACCAATAAAGAGTAATGCGTGTAAATGTAATAATAAATATAATTGGCAGCGCCCTTCAGTGAATCTTACGGCACTCATATGTGACGGTGCACACGAGTTGGTAAACACTGAGATAATGGAAATCAAATCAAAATTTTCAAATCTTTTAAATGGGACGAAAGTGGCCAAAAATTTTTCTTTTTTTATATGACTAAAATTTATGATTTTTCAATCAACTACACATTGTTTCATTTTATCAACAAATTGAAAAGAAACTTTTGGTATGCTTTTTCCTAGTACTACATTAGTCCTTCTTTATCTAATCTTATGCCATTAATCCTTAGTCTCTAATGAGAAGCTCGGGTAGGGTGCCACTCAGTGTTGTGAGATAGCTTGATTTTTCCCAAAATTTGCTACTTTTGGTACTTCTGTGCTACAAAATTTTTAATCTTGAATTGTGCGATTACATTTAGATTTGAAAAGATTTAGATTTTTTTTAAAACTAATTGAGTGATAAAGTTTTTTACCCTCATCCTATAAAACCGGGCCTGATAGGCCCGTAAAAATGAAGAATATTTTATATTTTTTAATTTTAGAGTACAAAAATAAAAGAATTCCTAGACTAATATCTTTTTAAAAGTTTTAAATAAACTTTTTAACAAAATTTTTTTTAATTTTAAATTATGATGCAAAAACAAAATTTTCCCCATAAAGGAAATATCCGGCCTTTAAGGCCCACAAAAGTATATACCTAAAAATATAGATTTTATAAATTTTTACATATTTAAGTTTTATATTATTTATACATTTATAGTATTCTTGAAAAAAAAAATTTTTTAGATTTTTTAAATATTTAAGCTTTATATTATTTATACATTTATAGTATTTTTTTTAATTTTTAGCTTTTTAAATTGTTCCATTACTTAGATTTTGCTTGAATTTTTTTTTCTAAACATGAATAAAAATATTTTTTTTATTCTTGAGAAGGAACTCAAAAAAGATTATAGTAGTGATGAACATTCAAAAGATTTTTCAGAAGATGAATATGTTCCATCTGAAGAAAGCGGCTCTGATGAAGAATTTTTTGAACATGATTCCATTGTTGATTTTGACTCTGATGAAAGCAATGATACAAATGATAATTACAGTCTTTCTATTGAGAAAAATGTAGACTCAGCTTTCAAGCATGATAGGTTAGATGAATTCTATTTTGCAAAGGATGGAACAAAGTGGAATTCTAGACCTTCTTGTAAAAGTAAGACTTTAAAACATAATATAATCAAGCTTCGTTCAAAACCTAGGAACTTACCTAATTCTTTGAATGAAATTTTGGATGTTTTTAGTTTATTTTTGCCACACAGTCTTCTAATTAAAATTGTAGAGTATACCAATATGGAAGCAAGAAGGGTGTATGAAAAATCCAATAAAAGTGAATGGCAATAAACCGAAATCATGAGATTCTTGCCTTTATTGGCTTGATACTTGTTGCTGGAAATTTGAGGCAAAACAATCTCGCGCTAGAAAAGATCTGAGATCGAAGATATGGCTCGCCTATTTTTAGAGCTACAATGTCTCAATACCGTTTTAAAGCTATCACCCGTTTTATCAGATTTGATGACAAACATACTAGGTCTTCAAGGAAAGCCTCCGACAAGTTAGCTCAAATACGCGAAGTATTGGAAGAAATTAGTAAGTTCCTTTTGAGATATTATACCCAAGGCGAATTCTTACTGTAGTGTAGACTAACAATTAATTCCTTATAGAGGAGGCTGTCCATTTACACAGTAGTTTCCAAGCAAGCCCGATAAATATGGGATGAAAGTGTTTTGGAAATGTGATACGAATTTTATCCGTTGAAAGCAAAGGCATATTTAGGAAAGGAATCTGATATTCGCCAAGTAGGCTTGGCTCAAAAAGTAGTTTTGGGACTTTCATCTCCTTTCAACCAAAGTGGTAGGAACATCACTGTTGACAACTTTTTAACAGATTTGAAATTAGCTCAAACATTATTACAAAACTGCCTGACTTTAGTTGGTACTCTCCGAAAAAATAAAACTTTCATACCGAAAGTGTTCCTTGAAACAAAATATAGACAAGTGAAAAGTTCTCTTTTTGGATTTAACAAAAATATTACTTTAGATTCTTACATACCAAAAAAGAACAAAACAGTGCTGTTTTTGTCAAGTATGCATCACAGTGACGATGTGTCAGAAAATGAAGAGAAAAACCTGAGATAAATTTAGACTGCTTAGATAAACTTGTGCATCGATATATGTCAAAAAGAAAAACAAAAAGATGGCCCTTGTGTTTCTTTTATAATTTGTTAGGCGTTGCGGCTATAGCGGCTTTTATAATATGGGTTCATAAATATCCATCATGGGAAAAAAGTAGAAAGTTCAAACGTAGAACTTTTTTAGAAAAACTGTCGGAACAACTTGTTTTCAGTCACATCCAAAAACGAATTGAAAGCAAAAAGCTACAGAGAACAGAAAAAAATGCTCTTGATTTAGTAGGCTTTAATTTCCAAAATGTACAAACGGAGATGCTACATTTGCCCCTCAGTAAAAGACAGAAAAAGCCAACAAGTTTGTTTCCATTGTAATAAAAACGTTTGTGGAGAACACTCAACATCAAAAAGAATATGTAAAAATTGTGTTTAAATATTTTTTCAATGTTTAATTCGAAAATAAATATATTTTGTGGTTTTTTTATACTTAAAAAGTCTTCGGGCCTGTAAAGCACCTTTTTGCCTTTTGTGTATTAAAAACAATGTGGGACAAGGGTTTTTCATGACACCATATTAAAATATTAATATTTTCTTGATTAAATAATATTTCCTTTTTTCCAAGTAAGACAAGGGTAAGGCTAGTGGTTTTATAATAAGCAAGTTTTTCGCCTTTAGCTCAGAAGTTCCTGGCAAGCGTGGTTCTACTGTGGGTTTCATGGCAATATTCTTCTTATACACAACTTGAATGCTTATCTTTCCATCTTCTAAGGAGGACGTCCGAATCTCTTAACAGGTTAACGACCAGAATAATCAAACGGTATCTAATGTAAAGTAGAAGATTTGTATTAAAAAGCATTAATAAACACAGATGATTTTATTTTTAAAGTCACAACATATGTCGACTGTGGTCGATAACTGATTAAACTTGTAGGGCCATAATATTTTTTATATGGTCATGTAATGGCTCCCTACTCAATTTTAATGTATTACGATCATTTAAGATGATCTCGGATGATAGATGCAAAAGGTGATATATTATACACATTTTCATTGTATATTTTAAGTAAAGTCGAGCGTAAATGTCAAAACATTGAAAATATGTAGACTTTAAAAAAGTTTTACATCCTAAGGTATCACCATCATTGATCACAAAATGGAATTCTTTTTCCACTTCAACGCATTCCTCAGTTCCTTCCATCTTGGCAATGAAATTGACAACAACCAAATCTTTATTTACTGGTTTTTCGGAGTTCTTATCAAAGGATCCTTCTAAACTCTGTCAAAATACAATAGATTAATAAATGTTAAAGACATATAATTTCATGCATTAAAAATTCACATTATTTCCCATTGAACAAGATTCTTCCAGCAACAATAATGAACACATAGTCTATGCGTTCAAGGCAGTGGTGTAGCAAGAGGGTGCGGATGGACGGCAGCCCCAGAGGCCACAATTCATTCGCATTAATAAACAATGAATCCACGGGCTAAAAATGCCTATATCTAAGAAAAACTAGGCCTATGAATTATTTTTGGCCAAAGATTTTGATTCATTTAATTTCACATTTTTTATAAGATTTTTTAGGGAAGTAATCTAAATTTAAATTCTCATTTAAATAAACTCAAAATATTTTTTTATATTAACACATAAATAATTTAAAAAAAGATGTTTTAGCTTGATTCTATATTTTTCAGGCTATTATATCGATAATAAATATTTTAGACATGTGGAGTGAATTGGATAAATTTGTGATATAATAAAATAGAAAAGATTATCTTTCTTGATTTTTGGCTACTTTTATACCAAAGTATATCCCTTCTGCTTTCTCTGAATCAAAATGGGTAGAACGAATTCATTTCGTAAACTTCTTCAGTGATCTATATATTTAAAAAACAATGTTCTTTTTTTGTGGCGGAAGAACGGAGTATGCAAAATCTTTGACTTGATTGGATAAAAAATTTTGAATAATTTTTTTGTTTTAACCAATCAAATAATTTTCAACATCTTTTAAATTTCAACCATTGAAATGAACTAAGAAAAATCTCTGATCTGATATTTTCACTCATTTATCCTCACTAGAAAAAGCAGCAAATTTTTCGTGGAAAACCCGATAATCTGAAAAACTAATTTTAGCACCTAAGAAAAAAATATTTAATTTATTAAAATATAATTATAATTCCATTTTTATTGAATTTTTGTCTGTGTTTTTAAAACAATACTTAAAATGAAAAGATTAGCTACTTTCAATACAAATTCGCTTAAATTTCATAAAATCTTAGGCTTGCAATGAACATAAATATTTTTTCTTTACTTTCTAGGGCAGTGTTGTCTAAATTGCAGCCCGCAGGCCATACGCGGCCCTAAGTATTGTAAAATGCAGCCCGTGGCTTCTTTTGAAACATCGTGCATTTTGCATCTTTTGAATTCAAGAATCAAATCTGTCAACTACCACCTTTCGATTTACATTATAAACATCTTAGCACATTATTTAACCTATTTAATGATGGTTTTAATTGAAAAATATTATATATTTTCAAGTAACAAGTTTTATAATAAATATTATTAGTAAAAATGCGGTCCGATGCACAATTTTTTATAGGGTAATGTCCTATGGTGAGCATGGATATCGAAATAAGGGTGATTCCGGTATCTATGGCGTCATACTGTAAACTGTTTGATTCATGTAACTGACATGAAGTACATGCAGAATATTGTATCGTGATCTTGTGATAAAATTATATTTTATATTAAAATTTCTCTAATTAAAAGATAAAGAAATAGAAAAAAAGTTCTTTACTCGTCATACAGAAAATCTAACAGTAAAGGTTCACACGCAAGGAAGCATTTGGCTAAAATTCTCGTTTTTACTAGTTTTTGAAGGAAATCTTAAAATATACGAGCAACATGGTACTCACAAAAATTGATCAATTTTACTCTCTATCTCTCAATTCGATTGACTTATCGTCCACAAAGCGGAAAACAAAATTAAGCTACCAATCTAAGGCGGTATTTAAATATTCAGAAGGTGGTTTAAAATTTACTTTCATTAAAATGTCACCAGAACCAATCACATCAATCCATTCAGAAGAAGGTGGTGATGAAGCTGTATCCTTTTCTGTGTCTGAGAGCACTTCCTTATCTTCATTTCTTTGAAGATTGGAATATAATTCCTTTTCAATGATATGATTCTCTTGCAATTCTTCATTTATTCTTTCTTTTGTATCATTTTTCGATACGTTTTCCTCTAAATCCATATGAGAATCCTGATTTGAATAAATAAAGTCATTATGTTCATGCGTTTCTTGTGAAGTCAAAACAGATTTAGAAGATGGGGAAGTTAAATCGGAATCTTCCACAATGTTTTCTTCCTCTATTTGATCTTTAGTAATATGATCATCCAGGACGTCAGAATTCAAGTCTACTTCTGTTTCGTATTTTGATAATTTTTCCTTTAAATCGGTAGTAAATTTTTGATTTGATACTAAAAAATCGTTCTTTTGAGACCTTTCTTGAAAACGAATTACACCCGTGTCTTCAGAAGGGGGAAATAAATTAGTATCATTTTGTGAATTCTTTTCCTCTATTTGATTGCTAGTAACATGATTCTTCTGTACATCAGGATTTGCTTCTACTTTTGTTTGGAACTTTAGCATATTTCCTTCTGAATCGGTATGAGAATGTTTGATTGCATTTAAAAAACCATTATCTACAGGTATTTCTTTTGAAATTTTGTCATTAGAGTTTATAACTTTTAGTTCATCTATCGAACTTTTGGGAATTAAATTTAGGAAAACACAGGAATCCTGAGATGAAGTTTTAACAGAGTCATTAACTATTCCAAAGTTTTCATTCTCAATGATCAAATCATTATGATATCTGGACTCAGCACAGTCGGACACGTGACTAGAAGATAGGATAGTGGATTCACTTTCAGAAACACGAACTTCCATATATGAAAACACTATTAAGGAGGAAAAGCTTTGCGTTAAATGATCACTCTAGCTATCTAAATAGGTATATTGTAAAATTATAAAGATCCCAATCTCTATATAAAAGAAATAAAGCAGAGAAACCGTAACCCATTTGATTCCATAGCCATATTTAAATGGCACAGGCGATTTCTTTATTTTAATTAAGGTAGCTTTATATCAAATTACTTACTCTCGCCTCCTTTTTCCCGAATCGAATGGATTAAATTGGAAATGCCTTTAAAGGAAACCAAGGACACTATAAGAATCAAGCAAGAAGAGTCCATACACACAGCCTTAAATCATATCATACAGTTCTTTCATTCAGTAAAAAGCGATGACATGGCGATAAGAAGTGCAACACCGTTAAAACTTAATCGCAGCAACTTTTCTTCTGAAAAAGGCAAACTTCTATATCTTATCGTATCCAAAGTGAAGAAATGAAATAAATATAAAAAATTTAGGGTGAAATACATGATCGCGTAAAATCACATAATGACGAAGCAGCAATGTAATTAGTTGGATGAATAAGTATAGGTTGAGTGCAACTTGGAGTTACAAACACATTCATCTTCTAACAAATCGGTTTACAAAAACGTTTGCCAATAAATTTGACTCAGCTCACAAACTGCTTCTCGAATCACATAATCTCGTAAAATGAGCATTAATGTATTTTACATATAGTTTTGGTTTACGGAAATATCGATTCACGAACGCATTAGTTCTTACACCAATGTTTAACTGTATATATCTTTTCAAGAGTAACAGTACCTCTTAAACAAACAATAGTAGTTATAATGAAGCCAGAAGTAGTTCTTAGGCATAAGTGAAAGCATATTCAAGAAGTAGTATAAGATGGCTATTGATGCTATACTTGGAAAAATATTTAACTGTCTGGCTACACTGACAATGAGATAGGATAATCTAGGAGCCAATAACAAGAATAACAATAGTAGCCTTTAGTTTTTTTAGCCCATAAAACATATATTTGAACTTTCAACCTCCTCCATTTTTATATACAATTTGTAAAGACGTTTTTCATGCTTTAAAACAGGTATCTCCAAAGGGATCAAATATCAAACCCCTTGAGGTCTGACGTACTTTTTATGGGGTCAATATAGCCTTTAGATTCGAAGGAGAGTCGATGATAATAGAATGTGTTTAATAAACTTTTGCAGGGGAAATATATACTGAGGAATAGGAATTTTTACACTCAAATTTCATTTGTTTTATTTTCTTATATGATAAAATACTGAAGCTTTATTTTTTACAGGTAATAACTACTTTAGCAGAAAAAATCCCATTTAAAAGATTAACTTTTAAAGTATGAAAAATAACGTTATAAAATGACAGAAAAACATCGTACAACAATGATATCGAGAGAAACATTGCGAATATGAAGTAATCTTAAAATCCTGGCATATAAACAAGAGAGATAAGAAGTAAAACATGCAAGATAGTCCTTGAAAAAAGTAAAATAGGTGCGTTGCATTTGTTTTAGAATAATGTCATTTTTCAAAAAAGGTATCTCTTGAAGTGGCGGCATCCAAGTTAATTTGCTATTGAATGCGTTGGAAAAAATATAAAGTGATAATGTTTTTAAAATTCTGGAAAATAATTAACAAGAATTAAATTTTTTACATTTTAAAAGTATTTTCGCATCCATAATGACAATTTGATAAATTTTTTATACAATTGTACATATTAACACAGGCGCGTAGGAACTTGTTTAAGCGGAGGGACGCTTTCAACTAATTGATGGGATTTGAATTTTTCTCATTCATCTATATACGAAATATTATACAATCCCCATATTATGCAAAGAATATAGAAAAACTTAAATAAATTATATTAGTATTAGTAGAATAAATAACGTGCCTTAAGTTAATAAGTTAGAAAGAAACTTTGCGAAAAATGTCTAATTAGCGATATCAAACTGTAAAAATGTTAGAAAAAAATGTCCGAATCCAACTCCAGAGTACGCCAGGTACTTACAAAAAATTCGACTCCAAATACTTTAAAAAACGAACAAGAGGCATATGTCCTGGGCGAGACTTTATTACGGCGGCAAATATAAAAAAAAGT
This sequence comes from Nectonema munidae, assembly GCA_030549495.1. Classification (NCBI taxonomy): domain Eukaryota; kingdom Metazoa; phylum Nematomorpha; class Nectonematoida; family Nectonematidae; genus Nectonema; species Nectonema munidae. The sequence continues at coordinate 755,743 of JAUIRK010000894.1, forward strand.
CCATTGTTAGAAATAAAAGAAAGCTTTTAAAAATTGCTAGACAATTCTCATATAAATAAATTTTGAAAGGTGTCATGGGGAAAAAATCGACTACGTCCAGGCATCGAACATATGAATTACATTATTTAAGAGTGGGCCCAGAGGAAGGTCTCGTCACTAAAACTTTGAACTAGAAAGCCACTAGATTTTTTGGCATGGGGCGTCATATAGACATATGAGGGTCGTGCCGTCTGTAGACTTTCCATATGACTTTGCTTGTTTTAAGGTTGAGTTTTAGACACAAATTCTTTTAAAATAAATTTTAAAAATACTAAAAAAGCCTCCCCCCCCCCCCCCCCCCCCCATAATTTTAAGGATTAGCGATCCTGTTTTATGATATATAATTCATTTGTTTGTATATGAATATACAAATTGTCGAATGCAATTGTATATAATTGTTTCTTCTAAAACCTCAAGAGGATGGACACACGAGACAACCCCTCATATTTTTAGTTACTATCTTATGACCCCTAAAAATGAAGAAGACATCCAACAGCCTCTAAATTTTATTCACTATAATCAATCACATATTACTGCTATTTAGGATAAGATTTCCTCCATGTTTCTTTGATATAATAACGAAGGGGACACAACGGTGTAAAGATCTAATTTTTTGGAGGTAATGGAGGAGTTTGACCGGAAGGCTAACTTCAAAGTATACTCACTCTATTAAACAATTTTTTCGTCCTATATTCTTTTTACTCATATTTTGTGAATGTAATATATAATACCATGTCAGATCATTTTCCAATCTTATTATCATTGGATATAAAATGTAAAGTTGCTCCCCACTAAGACCCCACTAAAGAGGGTGCAAACAGAGCACAAAGTCACAAAACCTAAGGCTCTTTCAATTGAAATCAAAGAGAAAATCTTGGAACATACGTCTCTCTCCGATGAAAATCCTCACCTAGCGCAAAGCAAAATAGAAGCATTCAAAGCATCCTTACCTGCATCAAACAGAAATGCTAAAGACATCATTTTGTCGCTGTTAAACATTTGTTCGAAGTACGCCCCTATCTTCGAATTACAAGATGTCAGAAAACTTAACGCTTTAGCCACTACTGCCTGTTTGGCGACTCAAAGCAACTGGGAAGCTGCTACTCGACAGATGAACGTATCAGCCTTTTCACATCTGAACATCCCACCCCCAGACCCACTGTTCTTTCGAATCAAGATGCCCTACAGGGCCCAGCCGAAAGGCCGAACGAAGGGCAAACGCCCGCCTCAGAAAAAGTAAGAAATTTCAAGAAAGTCTCAGGATTCTAGCTGGAGATCCTGACTGAACAATCCCTCCTCTCCTGTTTCGCACGCTTCGGATGGGGAGTTGTTCTCTAACCAGCAAATAAAAGAAGCACTTGATGCTGTCGAACAGAACTCTAGCAATGGATCCTCTTCGTCTCCAATTAAGTGTGAAGTGCACCCTCGTATCAGCAGAAAAACAAGCGTTTGATGAGGCATTAGCCATTGATCCTTCTCTTCTGCCAAAGAGTTTCTGCAAAGACGTGCAAACCACAGTAAGTTCAGATCACCTAAATGCTAAAGATGTTTCTCCTACTCTTGATATTGTCTAAGATTTCTTATTTGGAGCTAATGAAAGTTTCCTATCCGTTAAAGATGTTAATAATATTCTTAGATCGATTGAAAATCACCGCGAAGATACGTTAGTAATTGCATCCAATGATGCACTATCAAATATCCTTGAGGACCTTTTCAACACGAACTTGGATGATGTCACAGAAGTAGAAGATAATGTTAATGAAAACGATGCGATAGAATTCCTAGACATAATCAAGTATAGCGATGATATCCCGCATCTTGGCACCTTATTTACACAATACAAATACCTCTTGAATAAAAATAGGTTCTCTAGAAGCAAATGGAGAGATCTTCTCGTTCATCATTTCGGAAGACTTCGAAGCAGACCCAAAAGAAGAATTTACCAAGTCCCCGGTCGGCTATTGCGCTGCAAAAGAATTTAAAGTCTTCAGGGAGAGAGAACCTTGAAAGCCAAAAGCACAAAGTGGTGTCCTCCAAAGGATTTAATCAATAAAAAGTTGAAAAAAAAACGTCAATAATGGGTATGTTCCTATCCTGGTATCCAACAAACGATTTGAGAAAGTATCCTCTTTTTTCCAACCACCTATAAGTCAAGCAGAATTCATCGTCGTAATTCCTGAACTACTGAAAGAAGGTATTGTGGAAGAATGCATATCTCCCAAAATCTGCGGCCAGTATTTGTCATTCCCAAGAAGGAAAAGGAAACAAGGTTCATCCAGAATTTCGCCTACTCAAAGACCCTCTTCAAAAAGGAGGAAATCAGACTGAAAAGAGTAACTTCTCTCAGGCACATCGAAAGACACTCGAACATTTCGCCAAAAACTTCGTCAACTTTCTCAAAATGAGTGCAATATCGTTATAAATGAAAACAAGTCAAGACTAACGCCTTCCCCCAAAATCAAGTACCTAGGAGTAAATATTGGACTGGACAGAAGAATTATACATCTTGAGGAAAAACAAAGATCAAGGTAAAAGATGCTCTCATCATGCTAAAGTCTATGGAGTCATACGGCTTACCACCAATTAAACCGCTACAGAAGCAACTTGGATTCCTCTCTTATTACCTAGGCACCATCCCGAAGAAGTTTAAAGCCAAACACGAATTATTTAAAAGGCAAGAAAATTGAAAACACATGCTTCAAAACTCTACTCAACGAAATTGACACGTCATGGAGCATGACAAGCCCTAATCAGCAACCTTACATTATATTGTAACGCAACTCCGGAGCAAATTGGCTTATCCACTGGCAAGAAACACATAATCATTCCAATAAATAGAAGAATCCCAATCCTGCTAGCCGAATTTTTAGGAGCATTACTAGCTATGTCTATAAATGATCAACCGACCAACTTAAATATCTACTAATTTTATACACCAAATCTTATGTAAATTTTATGTTAGATTTATAACAAAATTTTATTTTTTATAGATCTATTTAAAAATACAATATCATTGACGATTTAGTTTTTTAAGGGTAAAAAGATGACAGCAAGATTCGTTAATCTTTTTAAGGGTAAAAAGATGGCAGCAAGATTTAATTCGTTATGCTTAAGCGTTGAAAATTTCTCAAAGCTTAAGCATAATGAATTAAATTAGTTACACACGCTAATTAAATTACTCTAGAGGCTTTTGTCCAAAATTCCACCAATGAATTGGTAAAGTTTACAAGTTTGAAAGTGTAACCTAAGAGCTAAATTAGTAAAAAGGTAACCCTATTTATATATTCTTTAATTAATAGCTTATAAAACGTGTTTGCCTTTTAGACAATATAAAAATCCTAAACACTATTTTGACGATGTCTGCTCGACGAACTCATCCAATAAACTAATAAACATATAGTTACATAGTAAAGCGGATAGAGAGTCGTTATGCCTAATTAACTTAGTGAAAATGATGTTGCTTTTTATGCATCAATAACCAGTGTATCAACATAGGGGTATTTTGGCAAGCACACAATGTATATCACAATTCACTTCGAGTCGGTTACGTGCCTTGAGCTTTGTGGTGAGAAGTAGAAAATTCAGACTCACAAAGTAGCGTTGTGAAAAACGGAATAAAAACAAGTTTCGAGTTTTGCCATAAAAACATTGATGGCATCAGTGTGCACAATCGGAATTTCTTATTTAGTTCATTCAGGGTTTCATATATATCAGTAAGAGCCATTTGTGCTACAAATCTTTCCTTGATGAAGAAACTGCAGACAGCCAGTAGGTTCACTTTTTTGTTTTCCCATAGTTCAAATAACAGGGCTAGCATGTTTTCTTTTGAAAGTGTTTGAAATAAAATAAAATTTGTGTTTAAAATAAAGAAGTGCGCTTAGCATCCATATCCCAACAGAGTTAGCGAGTTCATTTCAAGCATGACTGTTTCTACTTCACAATAGCTATGAATCCTGATCGTGAACCAAGCCCAGTAGGGCTGCAAAATCTTTTCAGTCCCAACTCTTGAAAAAAAACTTAGTTCTAACTTTGTTGATATTTCTAGAGTGAGAGTAAAAAGTTCCTGCTAAATTCCTTTGACAGTAATGAAGCAGTTGAAAACAAGCAATTCTGCAATCAGGTAAGCTTTTAAAAGAGACAACAGATTGAGGGAGGTATGCATCGCCCTAGACAAAATAGTTCAATCATAGTCCAAATAACTATTTGATACAATCTTCTCTTATATTGCATTTAAAAAATAAAATAAATAATAATCAATAAATAATATTTGTAAATATGCGCGACTGCTTGTGTGTCGGCGTATATTTCAGATGCTGCCGGCTAAACTATCTATTCGTAACGGTGTGAGCATATCCAAAGTGCTAGACACAATGTCACCCATCTACAATAGAGATCCTATATCCCTCTCAGACTTTAAAATATCCATCAAAGATTTTTTATGGTTAATAAACAGTGCAATTATTTCCCCCTTGGTAGCCTCGAATTTTCCCAGTTTGGAAAACTCTGGCCTACAAACAAAATTAAATAATTTTTCTAAAAATTCTTTTTTTTCATCTCCTAAAAATAATATCAGATTTAAAGTAGTGATGAGACTTTTAAACTCAATGAATAAAAATAAGTATCTACTAAATAATTAATTGATCGAGTTGCAACCAAATGAAAAAAAAGCGCGATAAAGTAGCTCGCTAACAGAATAATTTTGAATAATCGTTAAACTGTTTATTTGTGATTTGTTTATTACATTATTTTATTATATAGAACAAAATTTAAAAAAGCAATTAAGTCAAAACTATCATAAATATTCAGACGAAAATAATAAGCATAACAAATTTAAGTTGAATTTGTAACTTATTATATTAGATCTATGAAAAAACATTTTAGCTGAAAAAAAGAAGAAAATTTACCTTAAAAATAATTAACCAAATATCTAAATAAAACCATCACCCAATAATATTTGTAAACTTCAAAATAGTTCACTACTTTAAAATAGTTCACTAAATCTCGTTACTTTAACTCTGATAATCCAAAAGTTGCAAGGCTGTTGCATTTTCTAGACTAATATAAAGAAAAAAATATCAGTAGTTATTACTTGGAATTCATTACATATAAAAATAATTGCTTCTTGTGAAACTAAAAAGTAGAATTTTATACTAAAATTTTTTTTTATTAAATCATTTAACTATAAGAGATAGCGAATTTCAGAACTTTCATGATCAAACAGCATAGGCATCGGAAAAACGGTCTAAAAAGGGGGTTTAGGCGTCATACTGGCTAAATATGAGAAAAAATAGGTTTGAAAGACAAAACTTTTATAGTATTTTAAAAATATTTGAAAATATAATTAAATTTATTAAATACTAAGAGAGCAGGAATTTAAAAAAATTAGTACAAAAAAATTAAAAAATATTATTTTTAAATAGAACAATATAAAAACAATTCTTTCTTTAATATATCATTTGCCTTTTAATTTTATTTATTATTTAATTGTTTATTTATATAATTTGAACATTTTTTCAAATTAGTGATATGATTTGTTTCTTTTTTACATTTCACTTTTCTTAGTATCACTAATATCTTGTGATATGTGGAACAGTTCAGGGGAATTTTTAGTGTGTACTGACTTTCACCGTTTTAGGTATTGATTTTCAAAAATTAATTGTCTGATTTCTTTTTCAATGACAAAAACATTTATTTGCATAATTTTCAATTAATTCTTCTTCTTCTTCAATGAGTTTTTAGCAGACGATTATAGAACAGCGGTCTCCCATTGTGCCTGAAAGGGTTAAACTTTTAAAAAAAAGTTAATATGTTATATCTTTATAGTATTTGACTTATTCTTAAAATAAAAAAAGGCTATTAAATTATAAGTTTACGAATCTGTGCCAGCAATCTAGTCAACACTACACACCAAGGGCGTAGCTTCATACTTTCAATACTTGATTCTTTTAGTCTATAGATAATTTTTAAAGGTTTATTAGAGTTCCTAATGTTATGTGAAAGATTTTCCCTATATCTTATCAGTGGCCCGAAAACATTCTGTAAACAACCATTGAAATATTTATAGAGAAATACTCCAACTCTTTGTTTAAAAATATCTTCCACTTTCAATAATTCATTCTGAATAAAATCTCTGAAGTGTGGTCCGTCTTATTCATGTTAAAAATTACTCGTATAGCTATCTTTTGAAGAATTTGAATTCGTTTTTTCCCAAAGGGAAACTAATTTATGATGCTATAATTAACATAAGAAAGGAATAATTGCTTATAAAGTATAAGTTTAATCTTCAATGGGAAAATATTTTTAGTAAAAAAAAATACCAATGACTCGATTTAGATCGAGGGCCAACTGATCGATGTGTTACCTAAATTTCATTTTATTATCAAATAATAACCCAAGTATTTTTACATTTTTTTTCTTCAGCAATACCTGTGGACTTTAAAAAGTTATATTTCCTATTCTTATTGGAGATTATCATGCATTTGGATTTCTTTATGTTCAAAATCAAATTATTTTCAGAACACCAGTTGTAGAGTTGGTCTAATTTCTTGTTCAAGTTATATGTGTCGATAACTTCACCATTTTTTACTTTAGATAAAGGAAGATAAGTGCAGATGTCGTCTGCAAAGAGCAGAAACTCAAAAAGGTTTATAAGGAAGAAAATGTTTTTGATAGCTATGCTGAAAAGTATGGGCCCCAAAATGGATTCCTGCGGGACACCATTTTTGAGGGATAGCTTCTTAGAAAAAGCATCATTCACTTTAACAATTTAATACCTATTAATAAGGTATGAGTTTAAAAAAACAACGAATCTCTACTAAACCCACATTCATTCAAAATCTTCCAGATTGATGAGTGATTAACTCTGTAAAAAACTTTTGACAGGTCAAAAAGAAATATTACTGTCATCCTTTTTTTCTAAAATTTCAACTGTCTTATCAATCAAATAAGAATGGAAAGATTCCGTCGAATAATGTTGGCGAAATCCTAATTGATAGTCATTTAAGTAATTTATTGAACCCAAGTAAGTCTTCAATTGATGATTTATAAATTCTTCGAATATTTTTGAAAGTGTGGGGATAATTGAGATAGGTCTGTAATTATCTACACAGTTTCTATCATTTTTTTTTATGTACAGGTACAACTTTATGAAGCTTTAGGATTTCAGACACAATTTTTTTAAAAAATGTTTATAGCTTACTCCATTTAGAATGAGTGATATCCTTTCAGCTAATTGATTGACTTTCAAATTCTCTGATTTTACATATAAAGTGTGTTGTTTATTTTCAGGCTTTCTAACTGCGTCAGCGAATGTAAATGACAATTGCGCTGATTTTACAACATCTTTACTACAACAAATATTTTTTTGAGATTCTTTTGTTTCTTTCATCTCTTTCAGAGAGCTTGATATTAATGTCAAATCTTTAACATGTTTATCAAAATTTGTTTTCAATGAGTAAATAACTTTGTTTTAGTCATCTAATTGATGTTTGAACTCATTTACTACATTGGTCAGATTAGCAATTAGTGAATTAGATTTTTCTTTTTCTCTTATTTCTGAATCACGACAATTTTGACAATGCCATTTGATTCCTTCGTTATTATATTTATCGAAAATTTTTAATAAGGAGGGATAAAATTTTTGGCAATTATAACATAGCCACTTTTCACAGCAATCGCACTTCACAAGACGAGACGATCTTACTTGACAACTTTCACATTCCCAGCTCTCATTCTCCATAAATAAAATTGAAAAGTAAAAGAGAAACTAATTACTTCAAAATTTGTCAGAAGATAATTGAGGCTTGTTGGTATTGAACTTTAGAAACAACAATTTTGATATTTAAAGAAAAATTATAGCCATTAAAAAATTGAGTAGAAAAACTTTACTAATTAATGGATGCATGGATTCAACTGCTTTTTGAGTTTTACTCTTCACACACATGTGTTAAAAAAAACTTGTTTCATTTTGATGCTTAGAAAAACTTTAGCACCCCTCTCCCCCCAATCTCCTAGTAAGGCCCTCTAACTTCCAATTAAGAACAATTTCGTAATTCATTAGTTAGTGTCAGACACTAGACATAACATCATACGTAACAATACATCATACATATATTTCCTGATACACTCAGACTTTCTCTCCCAATTGCAAGCTACATTAAAAGATTTCATTTTGATTTATTTCATCTGATATTACGTTTTTTTTGTTATTTTTTCTTTAATAAATTTCTTCTTCTTCTTCTAATTAAGAATACATCATACATATGATTCAAGCTCTTGACACACAAAACATTATCCCATATATAAAAAACATCATACATAGGATTCCACACTCAGACACACAATTCCCTATTAATTCCATTAGTCAGTGTAAGAGACTAGACATAACATCATACGTAACAATACATCATTTCATATACAAATATTTCCTTACACGCTCAGAGACACAATTCTCTATTATCTTACATTAGTCGGTGTCAGACACTAAACATAACATCATACATATACAAATATTTCCTTTTTCTGACACACTCAGGCACACAATTTCCTATTAATTTCCATTAGACAGTGTCAAATACTAGGCATAACATCATACGTACCAATAAATCATACATATACAAATATTTCCTGATACACTCAGGCAAACAATTCCCTATTAATTTTCATCATAATCTCATATATAAAAAAATATCATACATAGGATTCAAGTTCCTGGCACACTCAGACACACAATTTCCTAATTCATTAGTCAGTGTCAGACACTAGACATAACATCATACGTAACAATACATCATACATATATTTCCTGATACACTCAGACACACAATTCCCTATTAACTTACATTAGTCAGTGTTAGACACTAGACAAAATGCTATGTGTAAGAATACATCATACATAGGATTTAAGTTTTTGACACTTTCAGATACAAAATTCCCTATTAACCCATTAAGTCCCAATGTTCCCATTTGGCAACATAAGTAATTTCATCTTCGCTGGCTTTTTTCAATGACTTTGAATATAAATCATCTGCGTTTTTTTAAATATCGTGTGATTTCTATGGTAATTAATGGGTTAATTTCATTAGTCAGTGTCAGACAATAGACATAACATCATACGTAACAATCCATCATACATATACAAATATTTTCTTTTTCTGACACGCTCAGACAAACAATTCCCTATTAATTTCCTTTAGTCAGTGTCAGACACTATACATAACATCATACGTAACAATACAGCATACATATACAAATATTTCCCCACACGCTCGACACACAATTCGTTATTAACTTCCATTAGTCAGTGTCAGACACTAAACATAACGCCATATGTAAAAATACATTATGCTCAGACACAAAATTCCGTATTTTCCTTTAGTCAGTGTGAGACACTAGACATAACATCATACGTAACAATACATTATACATATACAAATATTTCCTTACACGCTCAGACACACAATTCCCTATTAATTTCCATTAGTCAATGCCAGACACTTGACATAACGCCATATGTAACAATACATCTTACATAGGATTCAAGTTCCTAAAAAAACATAACCCCATATAACATAGGATTCAAGTTTCTGACACGCTCATACACACAATTCCCTATTAATTTCCATTAGTCAGAATATTTCCTTACACGCTCAGACACAAAATATAACGCTATATGTAAGAAAACATCATACATAGGATTGAAGTTCCTGACACACAAATCATAACGCCATATATAAGAAAATAACATACATAGGATTTAAGTTTCTGACACGCTCAGACACAGAATTCCTATTATAAATAATACATGACACATATACCATAAAATATGGAAGACACAAAATCAGGTGTATAGCCAATTTCACTTTTAAATTCCAAAACTACAGTGCTTGAGCAAATGTAATCAATAATTATTTTCAGCATTTTTTCAGAATATAGCAGTTAACAATAAAATCCTAAAAAGAATGGACACATGAATTATAAAATTATTAATACACCTGCAAAGTGTACATAAAAAGAAAATAACTATAGTTAAGTAGCATAAAATACCATTATCCTCATTGTACCTCTACAGTCTACAAGAACATCATAAAATATGAATAGCATAATTTATAGGTTTTCATCTTTATATAAAATAAGTAACTATATAATAATTAAAGTTATAAGTTATTTATAAGTTATAATAATAATAACACTGACTAATGCAATACGTCTGACTGAAATGTGGCTTCTTATTTTGACAATAGGACATAGTAGTTAAAAGACACCACTCCCCTATACTTTAAGTATTTTTGATCTCTTTTGATTTTAAAGTGTGGCTACGTCTTTATACATTAAGAAATAAAAAATTAGCCGGGTAATGTGCGGTTGACTGTAAAGCAGCATAGATGGCTTATGTATGAAGCTTATTTTTTTTAATACAATTTTCGACAAAGCCTTAACATGGAGAATTTTTCAATTAGTTTTCTTCTAGTTTGAAATATAATATAAAAACGACTAGTTTGTGTTAATGAATTTCTATTTCTCTAGTAATAAGGTATTAATATCTATATCTGATTTCAAAATTCAATCTTTTTATCATGCCCTGTAATATATCAATTAACAATATAACCAGTAGTGGGATCCAAATTTTTTGTCAGCCGGTTCTGTTACAAAAAAGTCAAATTTGTCAGCAAATAAACTGATCAATTTTGATTATTTTCCAATAAAATTGGACCAACTGACAGTGACTAGTCGGTTCGCCAACTCACAAAATTCCATGAGACGGTTCTAACGAACCGGTGCGAACCTGCTGAATCTCACTACTGAATATAACCTTTTTACCAGTACGTCTCTTTAAAATACACCTTGCTCTTCACACCCTTTGCTCTTCACACCCCTTGCTCTTCACACCCCTTGCATCTACACATTTAATTCCTTCCTAAATTTTAAAGAAAAATAATATTTTTAATATGTATTCTCTTTATTAACAATGTATATAAATTAGTGGGATACTGGTATAACTTTTTATATTAGTAATATATTTGACATTTTATTTGATTATTTGGGAAAATATAAAGTAAATAACTAGATTTACTCAAAATTAAAAAAATAGTTTTGGTTGCTTTTACCCGGTCCAGTTTTCAGTTTTATCTCCAGGTTTTCAAAAAAATTTTAAATTTACATTAAAAAAAATTGACTAGATTATTTGTGGCATTATATTTCCCAACTAAAAGTTCCAGGAACATCAACAACATTTAAAATCCTTCTTTGTGTAGCTGCCTTAATTCTTGCACTTGCGCATAGCTATGAAAGTCAAACGATTATTCAGCATTGTACGAAAAAATAAAACCGGTATACGATGATATTTAAAGTTAGATGCTACATTGGCAATTTTTTTAGCTATGAATATTTGTTATAATTGGTGACTAGAGAGAATTACTGAATCTGTCAAAGAAAGCAACCAAAGCATATGACAATGAAAAAGAATGATTCATTTGGTTTATATCTTTATTTTTGTTTAGCTAAGTAATAAGTACTTTATTGTGTTATTAACTAGTATATCTGTATTTTGCTTTTTTCTAATAAATTGTTAATTATATTTAGCAAAATGCTTTTTATTAAAGAGAATTTTATAGATTATTTTAGTTCTCCCTGCTTTAGGCAAAATCTCCCTAATTTTTCAACAAAAAATTAGAATCTCCAGGTTTCAATAATTTTAGGTTGATAGGTATTATTCAATACACAAAATAGTTTAGCAGATTGTAAATAAATAATGACAAAGTGGTATTTATGCATTTGTTTCAGGAAATTTTTTATTTTATTAAGAACTCACTCCTCCCTCCTCTTGTTACTCGCGCCCCTTAGGTTAAGAACAACTGGTTTAATTGAGTTGTGGGGTCCGGTAGAGGCATTTGTAGAGATGTAGCCATGTACACGGATAGATGACTTAGAAGTGGAATCTTAGGGTCTTGATTTAGTTTTGCTGAATTTGATTCCCAAACGTAACATTTCGATGCAATACCTACAACTAGGAAAAATATCTCCCTTATGATTTTGTGTTGGGTATATATTTTATTTTAAATGCAATATGCTTCTTTTGTAAAACTATTTAATGCCGAATAGTAGTCATCTAATGTAGTTTATCACTTTCGCATGTTATTAGAATTATTTTTAAAAGTGAATGAGTTTTTTTAATTTTGGCGCGTCTTCTGCATCCAAAACAGTTACAACAACTACACCAGGTTTTTTCTCCTTTCCTAGTGTGCAAGCAACTTCACTAACTGCAGCACCTACCCTCTTATCCCAACCCACAAACACAAATTTATTTTCTTCCCAGTCTGATTCTCCATATAACGATGTAATTCATGATGTGATTAAGTCAAATGTTAAAGAATTCAAGCAATCACTTAAAGAAGAATCCGATGTGATAAATGATATTGTCGAGGTGCGCAAATTGACAAGCTTTGCCCTTGAATCTGTGCAAAAGGACGTGAAAGCGCTGAATAACGGAGTAAGTATTTTGAGTCATTCTCTAAGTCACATGCACGCTCAGAGCAAAGAAGTAAAAAAGGATTTGAATGCGAGTAGGGAAGGTGTGGAATTGATTCGTGGCAAAGTGCATCACATACAGAGTTTGGGAGAGAATAGTGCAATGAATCAAGAATACCACTCACTTCGCATGACGGCTGCCCGACTCTCGAATGCTCCCGTTTCATTTCGAGAACCGAAGCAAGGAGAGAGTGATTTTATTGGTGACTTGATTCGTCACATGCACGAAAAAATGACGAGCATGAATGACACGGTGGGTTTGATGGAAGAGCGCTTGCAACAAGACTCACTCAGTGATGATAGGGGTCTAAATAAAAGCTTATCAGTGGAAAAACAACTGCCTTTGCTGGAGTCCACGATGAAAAATGTGAGTTCCCACTTCCTGAAAGTTGCGTCCAATGTCAGTGCACTGGAAGAAAAGTTATTGCAAAGGAAGAGGCCTTCTAAAATACGTTCTTTTTAATAAATTTTTTTACTTTTAAATTTATTATCTATTAAGTCGCACCTCACCTCTTTTCAAAGCCAAATGGTAAGAAAAAATATTTTTATAATTATAATTGAACTCATATTTTTATTCGTTGAGTAGGTTTGTAATTGTTTTTCATCATTTATATTCATACACGTCAACTTTGTTGTCCGATTTCTTTTATCAAAATGATTTTTATTGATGGATATTCTTATGAAAAAGAGAGCACCAGTACTACTACTAAATGATTCATATGCACATTGCATAACTGTAAAGTCTAGCCAGAATTATTTATAAAAAAGAAAATGCGAGCTTTTGAGTGTATGCTTGTATTTTGCTTGATTCTTGAGATTTTCGAAGAATTTAAATCTTTCTACTATTATACCTAAGTAGTAGTTTATATAAAGCCCATCGTGGTTGTAAAATGAATTTGATGTCAGGATAAATAATATTCTTTCTAACTTGTGCTTTGTGGTAGTGTTAAGTATGATCTTTCTTGTTTGGTGGTTCAGGATTCGATAACTTAGTAGGGAAACTGATTGATTGCTTAGTGTTGCATTCCACTAGAAACTTATTGAATTCTAGTGTTTTATTGCATTAATCTTCTAGGGTTTCGCTCATCATTTGTATGTAATCAATATTTACACCAATATGAGACATTGGTGATTAATTCAAATGACTACCGTAAGTTTTTGGAGTATTTGATGCAGAACTTTAACAAAACAAGCTCCGTTTCGGATTTATTTAATTGATATATTTGCCACCGATAAAATGGTGATAATGATGAATACTATAGAATTTTTGGATATATGGTATTTCGTTACATATTTATAAAGGATTTTACTCAACAATCAGTCTTCTATTATTTTTTTGGAAATAATCTCGAGTTGATCATGAGTAGCGGCAACAAAAGTTAACCTAAAAATCCTTCAAAAATTGTCCTAGCGACTTCAATAAGGTGACTTTATTTGCAAGAAAAATTGAAAAAAATAATTCTATAATCACTTTTCCCAATTATTAATATTCTTATTGTAAGATACCATCTAATATTTTAAAGTATTCTCTTTTGAAAAACTTTTTAATGACTGGAATTTATTATTCCCAGTCTGTAGCCTGTGTTAAAAGAGGATAGCATATATATGCGTAAATATACTTCTGTTTTTCATGTTTGTCCTTTTTATTATTATGTTTTTCATGGTTTCTCATACCACATACATCATCTTCAAATTCTATATTTCTATATAAATCAAATGCATCTTTCATTGTAAGTTTCCAAGATTACGTTTTTCATGGAGGAGTCAATTATATTAAAAATTATCTGTCAAATAATTATAAAAATGAATTAATCTATTTTTAAGTTGCTTTGTGAACTCTTCAGTATATTAACCCATTTACGACCAATCTTCCTATTTTGGAACATAAGTAATTCATCTTCGTCTGCTTTTTTCAATGACTTTGAATATAAATCGTCTGCGTTTTTTTAGATATCGTCTGCTTTGCTTGGCCTTAAATGGGTTAAAGCAATTACAAAATTGTTAAATACTTGCTCTTGGTTTGTTAACTTGCTAAATTTTTAAAAAATCTAGATTACTTACAAAAAATGGACTTTTTAAAAAGTTGACATTTTTTGACCTAATAACCTGGAGTTCTTTTGCACGAACTTTATAAAATAAGACAATTTACTTGTTTTAGGATCAGTGCTATTAGAAATCAAGTTGACTTTTAACTGCCTAATCATGACGTAAGCTTCATTTTGAAAATGAAGAATTAGGCGATGGGTCTTTTGTTTTAGGAATGTATCTATATTTGGGTATCTTTTTTTACTTTTGGGTGGCTGAACCGCTGTTCAGCTTTCTGTATTAAGTTTTTAGGTTGTAATTCACTCTATTGTCAACTTTCGAGAGTTTCCCTTAATCCAAATATAACTTTCTTTAGGTACCCTACTATAATTTTTTGAAATTAAAATTTTCTTTATTTTGTGTTGCATTAGAGATTAATATAAATCTTCTGTTCATATTCTTTAAAATGAATCCTGCAAAAATTAAATCATTAGGCTGTTTGCATAAAATATACCAACCTAAAACATGGTAAACTCAAAAGCTATAAACAAAAAATACCTTAAAACCTTGTAAATTTTTTAAACAAATTATAAATTCGATATTTTCCACTAATTTTAATTTGAATGATAGTCTCGGTATACAAATTTACTATTTTTCAGTAGAAAAAATTCGAGCTTTGTTCATCATATGGTTTCGTTTCATATTCCAATTTTTGAAAAAAAACACCTGCATTACAATACCCAAATCCTTGAAAAATAAATAGATGAGGGGAGATATATATGTGATAGAATGATTGCGAAAAGTTACAGACCAAATTAATTTTTTGGTTACACTCTTATTTGATTATTAGATTCTAATTTAAAAAATGCTTTCCAAAGTTTTTCCCTAAAATATTAGAAATAGATGCATTTAAAGTATCTTCGTAATTTGATGTTAAAAGTTTAGAAAGGAGAGAATAAAGAATCATATATAAAAAGTGGATAATTTTCAATTTACATCTGAATCTTAAGCCTGCGTTTTCATTTAATGAATCTTACCACATTATATATCAAGTTGGTATAAAAAAATTTGAACTAATTGACGAATAAATATGAGTTTTTATTTTATAAATTGATTGGAACAATAAGTAAGTAAAATAACGGACTTGAAACAAAACTAAGTAACAATAAAAATATTTTACTTTGAAAAAATCCAAATTTTTCTTATATACTTGTATTTTTTTACTCTTTCAGAACAAAGTTTTAGATAAGTTTGAGATTTATAATTATATTTAATTTCATTTTTAAAAATTTGCTTTTCATAAAATGTATTGCTATTTAAAATGCTGTACTTTTTCAATTGGGAAGATTCAGACATAATTGAATCAAAATGTCAATATTTTAGCGGCTTCTTTTACATAATTCTAGAACAGAGTTAATTACTAATGTTTACGTCACAGATCAATATAATGAGCAATTCGAGTTCCATAAAAAAATTTACAACTATTTTTAAATTACAGGGAAATTTAAAAGTTTTCGAATTGTAAACAACACATAATTTTTCATATTTCAATTGATTTTTTCGTAGGTGAATACGTTTCCATCTCAGCTTATTCTTGTAAACGTAATCTTTTAATAGTGAACACTTTTATTGTGCCACCATCTAGGCTTTTCAATGTGGAGAGGTTTGAATGTATATGCCTGTTCCTGATTTTATAAAAAAACATACATTTGCCAAAGCATGATAAAGAGTTTTGCCTTATCTACTGCTATCAGATATATTCGATTGATATGAATTTTAACACATTTTACTTCCTTGAAGTTTCTCTTGAAGCCTACAGCTTTTTATGGCATCTGGAGGATTTTAATGCTTTATTACCTATAATTAGATCTTAACCTTATTTTAAAATTATATTTATTATCAAGCAAAGAATGTCGTAGGGAATTATAAATCTATTTTGAAGTTGGCATTTTTTTCAAAAATATTATTATCTATCAACATATGATCGAATTTATTTATAAGTTGAACGTCGAACACACTCAGGGGCGCACATCCGGAGGCCAGGGGGGGGGGGGCGAAAATGACCTTCCCCCCCCCCCCCCCCCCCCCCCCCCCCAATAATTTTCTATAAGTAAGAGTTGCTGCTTGTTTATAAAACATGTATGATGATCGCATTTTTCCTATCGAACATATTTTACAGACGATGCGTGAGAGCTATATAATAATTAATCAATTGCTTCAATATGCACACAATTATAAGCAATGTTTATCACTGTGTCTTCTCTTTATAGTATTTTTGAGCACACACATGTTGATGATACGCTAGATTTTCTCATTTTCTGTCAAGTGATTCTATTTTTCTCTCCTCTGTTTTTCTCTTCCGCTTTCTCTGCTAAAACTCAATCATTCACTCAAGCTCGCATTCAAGCCCTCTTCTCTTGTTAAGCTCTCCTATCTCATTCAGCTCTCTTCTCTCTAGTGTCGTAGCTAGGCTAGGGCATGAGGGGCCGTGCCCACACTCCTATGTACCGCATGGTGCCCCCATGCGTCTTATGCGATATGAGTTTTTGAAAATTTCTCATATCGAGAAAATAATTCGCAACATATAGAATAATGTTGCGCAAGTTTTTTGTTTTTAAATTGTGCCCCTTCTATCAACTTTTTTTTAGCTACACCACTGCTTCTGTCTAATTTGCATTTAGAGTTAAGTTAAAATAGTTTTCAATCTTTATAATAAATAAAATAATTTCAATTTTATTTCAACAAAAGTCACTTAATCTTTATCACTAAGTTTGCTACATTTTGTAACATTTGAAAACTTTAATTTTTCAAGTCAAGAAATTTTTTATTTGGGAATGAATATTTTGATTATCTATTCAGTTTAAAAGCACGAATACTCTATTTGCTTAATATTTGAGCAGAGATATTTTTTATAATGTTCGATTGTTAAATTTTCTAAGTAATACTGTACATAATCAAATTACTTTTTTTTTAAGAAAATTTGTTGATTATTATAATAAAAATATAGTATCGAAACAAAATGTTTCAGTTGTTAAAAATGTACTTGATCTATTTATGACCGCTGTCAGAATTTTATTTGTAGACAGAAATATTCAAAAAAACGCAATGATTTTCTTTTCTCGCATGCTTTGATTTATGTTAGTTTGGTCCTCGGACATTTCGCCCCATTATTTTCATAAGAAAGTTCGTCTCATGGACAATTCGCCCCATTATTTTTATAGGACATTTTGTTTCATGGACAATTCGCCCCGTTATTTTCATAAGACATTTTGTCTCATGGACAATTCTAAAAAATTAAGAGATAAATTGATTAATTTGAAATAATTTAATAGAGATAAAATAAACAAGAATATAAATTTTTTTAATAATTTTACACATATAATAAGCAAAGATGGATGAAAATAATAGCCTATGAGACAATTTGTCGGGGGGCAAAATGTCTGTCGACCGTTATTTAAATAATTTTTTAATTATAAGGGCTAGTAGAAACGTTGGCTTTTGCTGCCTATAAAAACTTGAAAATATCAAATAAACTCTAATTCTTTATGCCTCCTATTATTTTTAAATTATTCAGAGAACAGACGGTTCCATTTAATAGTGAAAATTGCTTTATTAGTTTATTTTGTTTCCTTTCTCTCTTATGTTAATTATGTAGCAAATTTTTCAATTTTGAGTAAAAGGTAAGGTGCAGCGGATGTATTTTCATTGACCAGATACTGATGTACCGCTTATGTCAAACTCTTAACAAATTCGTATCGATGAGGAATCGAATCCAGAGGCTTCCGTGCTATGTCCATCATCTCAACCAACCTGCCATGCCACCGATAGAGTATGCTGTAGAGGATACGTCAAATTAGTTTTCAAAAAACTTAAATTATGCTCTAAAATTTTTTAGTTTTTGTTGAAGCTATATAACTTTTTTTCCTTAAAAGTATAAAAGGCAAATCATTGCAAAATGTTAACAGTTATTTTACTTTTTGTAACTTGTATCAATTTAGCTTTTAAACTATTTTTGAATGATGCTGAGTAAAATGAAATAATGCGATCTTAATTTTTTGTTTGCACAATTATAACTTCGTTTTATACCCTTGCCCCTGAATCAATCACATTTTTTCATATAAACATCGCAGGGTGTCTAGTAGACTCTTTGTCTTTAGACTACATTCACTCATATAAAACTATCCAACCTTCAGTTTT
Organism: Nectonema munidae; assembly: GCA_030549495.1. Taxonomy (NCBI): domain Eukaryota; kingdom Metazoa; phylum Nematomorpha; class Nectonematoida; family Nectonematidae; genus Nectonema; species Nectonema munidae. The sequence continues at coordinate 774,529 of JAUIRK010000894.1, forward strand.
TTTCTATGAATTAAATATCCTTTCATCAATTCCAGTAATGTGCCTGGTAGACTACTTCATTTTTCAAATGAAAAGCCTATTCCACCCCCTAACATTTTTGGATTTTTTTAAACTAGTGTATATTCGATGGTTGTAGGTAAAAATGCCCCCAGAAAAAATGCCCCAATTAAAAAATAGGAAAAAATGCCCCCTAATTTTTGATTTTCAGGATTTTTTTTAATTATATAAATATTTTTATTTGGTACCGTTTTGAAAGGCTAAATTTCTTAATCTATAGGGTTTTTTCTTTATAAAATTCTTGAAAACAATAGCAAAGGTGCAGATTTGTGGGAATGTGTCTTAAAATCAATTAAAATACAATTATATTTAGAAAGTGTTCTGATACACACAAAGTCCAAAAATATTTGCTGTTTTATAAAAAATTTTTTTGTATTTAAAAAATTGTCGTATGCTGAGTTTTTTAGTTTATTTTAATTAAATTTTAAATGTTTTAGATGAAAAGTTAATTTTTTTTTTACAAAAAAATCTTTATTTGACATATCTTTTTTAAAAATTTAATTAACAATTTTTTGAATTTTTTTATGTTGGGGCATTTTTTCCTAATTTTAAATTGGGGGCATTTTTTCCTACTTTTTAATTGGTGGCATTTTTTCCTACTTTTTAATTGGGGGCATTTTTTCCTACTTTTTAATTGGGGGCATTTTTTCTGCGCACTATATTCGATATGCAAATTTAATTAAAATATTTTCGCTGGAAGTATAGTATTTAAATTCACCAATTTTGTAAAAAAAAATATAAAGTAGTCTTATAAATTTAGGACTTTAGGTATGCGCTGAATACACTGTATTTTAAAGGATTGCTTGAATATTTAGTCTCCCGTGGTATTTCCAGGCCACTAATTTTGAAAATTACAAGAAAAAAATTTCGCTCCCCCAATAATTTTGAGGATGTGCGCCTCTGGAACACACATATCGAAAGCGGAGAAATGAATCGAACTGCCTTTTTGTTGCATAAATATATGTTTGAAAGCAAACAAACAATTTCCATCTCTCTTTTTATAAAATCATTGAAATTATAATTGTGAAAGAGAAATCGTTTTTACTTCAGCTTTTTGTAAAATGATTAAACACTCGTTTTATTGAAATAGATATAAATATAATTTATTAATTTTAACTTATTAGCTTAAAATTTTTTTAAGTGAGAAAAAAATTAATTACACTTACTAACTAAATTATTGAACGCTCTTGCCAACATTTTCTCTAATGAATCAATAAGGTTTGCTGAAAGTGTAATCTACCAGCAACATTAGCAAAAAGATAATTCCACTTATACATATTCTTTCTTTAATATCTTATGATTGAGCAATTACCTCGTAATTTCTTTGGTTTTACCACTGCCTTGGATAAAGTTGCTTCAAATACAAGATTATCCTTTTGAGACAAAATTAGGAAAAGCTTTATAATGAGAAACCATAAACAGTTCACATTTTTGACAATAAATCGATCTTTCTAAAATTGATGAAATAATCTAATCTTTCTAAACTAAACCCGTGTAAATTGGCATTTTACAAGGGTCGATCTCGACGCGTTGCTTTTTATTGTGTATATGAACGACATTTTAAAATTTTTGTAAAGATAATTTAGACTTATTTCTCTAAGTAGACGCCTATTCTATTGTTTATCATTCGAATTCACTTGAATGGGATAATTTTTTATTAATAATAATTAACAAATTTTTAACATGAAAGATGCGTGAATTTTTTAAATAATAATAATTTTGCAAAATCTGAAATTTAATAGTTAAATAAACTTACATAATCTAACAGTTGAAACCAATGCGGGTCGTGCGCTCCTTGCTCCATCTTGAAATTAGATATTTTAAAAAGTATTTTTCGTAAACTTCTCAAAACTTAAGCTCAAAGAGAAAAATTTTCTCACGTTTTTAAACAATCTGAAGAATCACGCGAAATAACTACGGATAATTAAAAAATTATAATTTTGCAATTTACTGATATGCTTTTAAAGTTTTCATAGAATCGTTCAATGCGACCACCCATAGCTCAAAATTGTTACCCCGTGGTCTACAAGAAAAGTTATGTAATTTTATTAGCTAATTCTTTTCAATTTACTTATTTTATATAAATAAACTCTTGTATAAGTGTATGATCTTATGAAATTTGTGTATGTGTTCCTTCTTACGTCACAGTTAGTTTACCACTTTTAAGATAATTTTATCAATAAAAATTTGAACTTAAAAAATTAATATAAATTTATTATGCAGAAAAAATAAATGGATTTAATTGATAAAAAATTGTAGAGTATAAAAATCCTTCGATATTAAAAACGATATAAATTATTTTGTATAAAAATAAGATAACTTTAAATGCATGAATAAATACATACACATCTCATATAAAACATATTTTATAGAAAACGGCTTAATTAGAAAAATAAAATGAGGAATCTTGTTCATCCTTTCAACAATGGAAAGAATAGGAATGTGATAAATGCATGCACCAAAAGGATAGAATTGCTTCCTATCAAATAAATAATGAAAAAGACACGTTTAGCACATTTTTAAGATAGAAATGATGTGATATTCTTTCAACCTTACACATTCCCATGTTAAAGAGGCTAGGAATTGAAGAAAGAGAAAATCATTATCCGGCGTCGCAAAAATATGTGTTCAAAAATGCATGGAAAAAAGGCGCAAATTTTAACACAAATAAATGGAAAAAGAAGTATAGACATTTTATTCATATCACCGTATACATAAATGTGTTACACAGATATGCCAATCACTTCACTGAAAAAGGGTTATATGAGAAAAATGAATTCTCTTTATTTAGAAACAACACACCTCATTTTAAAGCTTTCATACCAATGTCTGAGTTAGTTTCTAAATAAACGCATTTTGGAATTAATATTTTGAGAAGGAGTTGAAGTTAAAAATAAGAAAAATAAAATCAATGGTTTCACATAAAACGAATCAACTGACCTCGATCTAAAAGAATAAGCATTCCGAAAAAACCGTAAGTACCAGATTTTCCCATACGCATTGTTCTAGCTCTCTTTTTTAATAGGTAAATCGCTATCATTAGGAACAAAAGCAAACAATTTGTCCAAGCTGTATTAAACTTAATTGTTCTAGTTTCTTCAGAAGCTAGAACTATTATTTAGAGATTCGGCATGATCAATTTAGCTTCAGGCTAGTTCTATCAAAAATGATTAACTTCAACATATCTCTAAAAAACTTTAAAAAAATTTCTTTAAAAATTACAATCTGAAAACAAATGTCGTGGTGCAAATGTTTGAACTAATGAGAAAACATCTTTAACTGTTCATTAGGATAAAAAAATTTGATCGCATTTTATCAATCACAAGAGAGAAGATACATGAAGGTCAGAAAGATTCGTCAATTAAATCGAGGAAAAAGGTGCACTATTGTTGTGATCGTTAAAGGAATAAACTACTGAACTATCGCTATTTTATTTTATTGTTATATGAGAAATTTTTACACAATAATAATTTCAAAATGTAACATCATTATTACCTGGATAAGATCTTACACAACACTTTGCTTGTAGATTACTCGCTTTATAAGATTTTAGCAAACATTTTAATATTCAAAATTCATTCAATTTTTTACATGAGTATTAACTAATTATAATATACAGAAAATAGAAACTTTATGACACTTGCTTAGTTCCAAAATATTGAATTTGTTGTTAAAATTTCAAATTGACATTGGGAATAAAAGGGTTAAAGAAAAGATAAAACTGTGAGAACTAGTTTTGTTGGTAAATGGCAGTCGTGGTAGAAGCGCAAGAAGGTTTTGATACGATTATCCCTAATTTGATTTCTGATCGTCAAATATCTATCATTTGTGCAGTTATGGAAGAATATTCCCTTCGATGCGATAGCAACAACTAAAAAAATTTACTTCTAGATAGCGAATATTCAACTTATAGTTATGGCATTTGAAACAGTGTCTTGTGGTGGGAACACTTAGAACTTTGACACAACCAAATTTTCGACTTATCCAACTTAACGAGATATTAACAAACTCCCGCACAAAAGTGACAAAAAAGACTTGAGTAGTCTAATACTTAGATCTGAAAAAGTCTTATGGCAATATGTATTTTCTTTTAAGATCAACTAGCTTCGGTATTGATGCATCAAAACATCAGAAGTATTTGGTTCACTTCTACCACTGCTAAGCCTTAAATGATTTCAATAACTCAGATTCTTGAATTCTGAACACAATACTTTTCCGGTGAATGTGAAAGAATGGGTGAAAAATACGATTTTATTCAAATTAAAAATACAAATGCTCGGCTCCAAATTTCACTATGTGTAGACACTTTATCATATAATATTTTAATATTCAATACAATCATCATAACTGACGCATAAGTTTCACAAGATTGCCAAGGTAAATTGCCTTTGTATACATCATTATGATAAACGTTAAACCTTCTCATCAAACATCGTGCGATAAATTTTATACCATTAATTCTTCTATATACACGCATAAGTCCTCTTTCTTTGTACTTCAATTTCTGTCAAAAGTATGGAAAATGACAGGCGCATATCAAAACACAAATATTTAACACAAGCACTTATGTTATAGGCTTGATACATTTCAAACACCTCCTTTAACGAACTATTTAGAAATTTTGATGATTCAGACTTTAGCATAATTCATTTGAATTTTTTCATTCAAGTACTTCCATAACTATACCAAGGTTTTTCTAATAGATATAATAAGTTAATTGACATTTCAGTAATTTTTTAATTTAATAAATCTGATTGGCTAGTTAAAAATATTTATTTATATAATTGACTTTTCTCACTCATCATAAGTAAAATAAAATAGTTAAAGGCAAAACTTAAAAAAAGGTACTTGAGGATATTATATTCCACTTTTGTTTAAAAAATTTAACGGCCCAAGTTCTTGCTCTTCAAGGTATTTAGCTTCTTCAAACTCTAACAACTTTTTGTGGTTCTTCAGATGTGCATAATTCGCTGACAAACACATTAGGTAGTGTACCTATATGAAAAAAATTGCATATGAGATCTAATGATATAATATAATCAAGAGAAGAGGTAAAAATGTTTGAAAAAAAATAAAAAAGCACTCAATTAAGTACGTAAAATATCGAGTAAATGCAGCTGGAATTAATGAAATATAATGTTAATATATAAAAATGAAACTACAAAATTTTTGAAGGATTAAATGACCTAGTGTAGATAAGTAATTGGTATACGTTATGCATATTTGGTTGTCCTTTAGGATGTGAGTATGCGGGCATTTTTAGGGTGCGCACTAGGCAGCCTCTATTTTTCAAACTATAATTCCCATAGTGTAAAAAGACGAGTTTTTTCTTGTAATTCTCAAAATATTATTAACTTTAAAATTAAAAAAAAAATTCCCACAAGCTGCGTTGAGTAATTTTTATTTTAAAAAATACACCAAACTATAGAGATAATATTAATCAAATTTTGTATTGAACAATAAGTTTGCTCAAGTTTTCTGCACTTTTACAACTTGAAAACAACTCTTCAGCAATATTTACGGTACGCTAAACACGCTGATTTGAAATTGGAATGTCAATCATGCTAACAATTTATTTGATTAATCTATTATGTATGTATATTTCATTATTCTATATTATATACGAGGTAGATAAATTACTTTTTTGTGATTTGGTAAAAAAAAATTAAAGGAGGAGAGGAGTGTGATAGAGGTTTATGGCTTATATTTTATATAATTTAAATGAAAAAGGCCTAAAAATGACCAAAAAGTTAAGGAGAAGGTGAGATCAAGTTTCTTTGTTTATATAAAAAAGATGTAAAAATCGATAAAAACAAAAATTTATAGATTGGGGGAGGCAAACCCTCATTTTCGACTAAACCTAGCTAGATTGTTAACATGAAATAAATGTAAGCAATGGTATTTTCTACCAAAAGATAGAAGAAAAATATCAAAAATAGCTGAATTAAGTAAAATAGGTAATGCCTATCTACTGTAATTGTTGAAATTTTCGTTAAATCATGAATATTTAAAAACACTAAAAGATTAGAATCGTTGAATAATAAAGTGTACCAAGAATTCTATAAATATTGATTGATCTTTAGCTAGATAGCCATATTTTATTTACGACATGAGATTAATTTTTAATGTTTTGATAATACTTAATTCCCAAAATTGCAAGACAGGACACATTATGGCAGCTCTACTCAAAGTATGGTCGGTTGAACACCAAAGGGGCAAGATGCCTGCCGCTCAACATTGACTTTATACAATATAACGCCAGACTTCAATAATATAAAACACGATAAACTAAAAATCTAGCTTTCCCAGATAAAAATTATTTTTAGCTTTATAAATTTTTAAATCTCTAGAAATGTATAATTTGGAATCAATTTAGTAAAAATGTTCCGTTCTATAACGAAAAGTAACATCCTCTCTCCCATCATGAAAAATTACATTCTTTTATTTAAAACGTGTAAAAAACTACTGTAATCTAGATTAAGATTAGAAGTAAAAAATATTAAAAAAACTTACCAATCCCAAGATAACAAAGAATGCGGCTATCAAAGAGGCAACATAAAGGAAAAAGCTATCGCGAGTCTAAATAAAAAATAGTGATATTAAAAATGCATGTCATATATTTGAAAAATTGACACAAATTATACTTATTAGATTGTTACGCTTACATGCTTAGCATTGCCAACAACCACATGTATGAATGTCATGGGTTTGGTACGATTGATCCAACGACAATTGGTATAATACCAATTTGCCTAAACTCAATAGGTCTAAAACTGTTTCGACTAATTTGACGTGAAGGATTTGGTACGATTGATCTAATAGACGTATTCGTCTAAAGTCAATAAGTAAGAAAATTTTAAATTGTAATACTTTATTTCATAAAAAAATTAAAGTTCAACATAATAAACGATATTTTCTATTTTGAGCTCAAAATGTTAAATTATTATGAACCAGCGCTCATAGAAAATCTAAAATATCAATATTGTCTTTTGCGTTAAAAACGGCTAAAATTCTCTCTTCACTTTTTATTTCTCTTCTCTTTAGTTTAATGTTAGACTCACCAGTGTCAATAAAATAAAAGTTGTCTTTCTAAGGTATATGAAAACTCATTGAAGAGCACTTTTAATGAAGTCCCTTCAGTAAATTCCTCTTGTACCAGCGCAAGATGTAAGTACCACCTTCACTAGACTTGTGTCCTCTCTTTCTGAAAAAACAGATCAGTATATATCAATTTTTTTAACCTATTTGAAGCTACATGGATTGAAATAGTGCAATGTGAAAGAAGAAGAAACCCTATTTTTGCACAAAAAGCTTGGAATGTTTATGAATGAGTATTAGAAAATCTGCCTCGCACAATAAACTTAATAAAATGTTGGCACAGGGTTTTTGAGTTGCAGATCAGAATTACACACCCAATAATACGTAAGCTCGTATATCGATTGCGCAATGAGCAAGCTGACAAAGAACTTCTTATTGAGTACACCAACGCTGGGGTTACATCGCCACAAACAAAAAAGAAATACAATCGATCAATGAACGTCTGAAAACAGTGTCACAAATTATGAAAGTTCATCTCGTCTTCAATATTTAGTTGGCATAACTTATGAATTATGTTTCCATTATTACGAGCTTGAAATTTTTAATAAAGGAATTGTTTTCAAAGTATCTCAAAAAAATATTACTCAGGGATATTTCCCAAATGATGACAACCAAAACTGAAGGGGCGATGTTAAAAAGTTGTCAATAGGTAATATTTAATAAGAGAACCAGAACATATATTAAAAAGTTGAAAAGAGGGGGGGGGGGGTGCGAAAATAACCAAAAGGTTGAAATAATTTGTAAATGCTCCCTTTACTTACTTACCGAAGACAAATATAAAATATTCTGCATTGAAAAGGTAATAATTATGCGATAAAATATCAATTAAAGTGTTGAAATTAATTTTGATCTGTCCTATAAAAAATTGTTTAGTATTTGGCCTGTTGGTGGAAGCGTAGAGTCGCAATCTAGATGGTCTGAGTTCGATTTCTGATCGTTGCCATCTGTTAATGAATGCACGATTATTGTTCCATAGATTCTATATCCATAACAAAAAACAATATACCACATAGTCCCTTTTTTATAATTGGTGTATACATTATATACTGTAAAAATTTTCAAAGCATAGGGCGTGAAAGGAGTGACTATATTCAATTAACTCCAAATTCCCACTCCTTATTTTAATTACGAGTTTCACTAATAAAAGAAGTACGTGTATTAAAAAATATCTCAACTTTCAAGTCATAATTAATATTTAGGATATCATTAGCATTTAGAAATGGTACTGTACTATGCAAATTATCTCAAACCCAAACCAATATCCAGCATGCAAATAAAGACGCACTGCAAAGCCAAACGAACAGCCAACATGCAAATAAAGACACACACTGCAAAGCCAAACGAACAGCCAACATGCAAATAAAGACACACACTGCAAACACCCCAAACACACTGCAAAGCCAAACCACCAGCAAGCATTCTAATTACTAAGGAACTCACATCCAAGAAAAGGAAAGCGTCACCATGCAAATAATGTGCACGTAAAAGAGCAAAGTGCAATCACCGCTGCATCTCCGTATTCAAATTATGGATGCTATATAAGCGCATGAATTATGGGCACATTATCTAGTTTGCTGTTTTGTGCAATAAAGCCTTAACTCTTTTTGTTTTCACGGTTTATTACAGGTTACTATCACGTATTATTTTACAAGTAAGATGAAAACCCATTCAATTATTATAATTTAGTATATATAATCGATTCTTTCCACACCATTCACAATTGTGGATAAAGTTTTTGAAAAATGGAGTCAAACGATTTCTTGATTTTAAGGTAGTTTATATGGATTTACTAAATCTCCTCAGCGGGATCAAATGAGTTAAAATCAAGGAATCACCTGCACCACTTAAAATGCGGTGAAATCAAATTGTTAAGCAAGTTGTTATGCGCTTGTAAGCTCTACCATTAAAACATTTAAGGCCAAGCAAAGCAGACGATGTTTAAAAAAACGCAGACGATTTATATTCAAAGTCATTGAAAAAAGCAGACGAAGATGAAATTACTTATGTTCCAAAATAGGAAGATTGGCCGTAAATGGGTTAATTTGAACGAAGCATTTCTTTCCTACTCGACTAAATTCACTATGGTTTTTTTAGCACTTGCCTAGGACAATGCATTATTTCAATGTGCAAATATTTAAGTATAAAGAAGCGAAAAATGAAAAAAAAATTTTTTACTCCCAGAATTCAAAGCTAACTATGAACAATGGAGATTGCTGGTCAAATGCAGAGCCAGAATCACTTTAGTCACGGTCGTATTGAGCACAAATTTAGAGTATCACTTCAAAATTATTCTTTGTCATGATAAAAATTTTTTATATCTATTTAGCATTAAGCTATAAGAAGGATAAAATATTTAAGCAGAGGAAATACGAATAAAATTGTGAATCTTTTGTAAATACTAGAAACTTGATATTCTCGTTTCGATTGCGCATAGTGACATCCCCACCTATTGAATCATGGAAGATCATTTCTTCCTTGGATGCCCCAAAATAAAAAATCTAAAAGGAAATAAATAACTCACGTATTTGCAAAACTGGTTGAAAGATTGTCCACAATGAATGATGTATTTAACGCCGAAACCATTAGGAATGATGCTCGCTAAAAAGAAACAAATTAAGTATTAAATATATATAAACATTTCACTTAAACTTCAAAACGTTTCACTTGAATTTTTAAACACTTCAATTGAACTTGTAATGCTATAAAAATGTAGTAGGAAAAGTCTTTGGAATATTTTTTCCAATATGACGGTTCACATATGAGGCATGCAAATATATATATATATGAATTCACTATAGTTTATATCAATGGTTTCCTACCTTTTTACACTGAGGCAGCATTGTTAAACGTTGGAAAGTTTGTAGCGCCTATATAATAAAATCTAATATTTCAGGAATTTTTTAGTTTAAATACAAAATTTTATTATATTAGAATCTTTGCATATATAATACTTAAGAAAATAAGTATAAAAAAAATTCCATACAAAATACCACATTAGTAAAAATAAAAGAAGACAAAAGAAATAGATCATACACGTATACAAGTAAATGTATTATAGCGAGTTAGATCTCTTATTTCTTGGATTTATTTTATCGCAGAAATTTAATGATAACGTTCATAATTATATGTTATCATCATTTATTTAAATATATGACAATTTCTATTCTTGTTTTTGCAAAAAACAAAGTGTTTTTATATTATACTAAAAAAGTTATGTATGGTAAAAAACTTTATTGATCAAAATTTTATAAAACGTAATATTTTGCCTCATCAAGGCTTCTTAACGCAAAAATATATCAGTTTAAAAGTTCTATACCATACCAATTTACTACCAACTTTTTGATGACCCTTCGGCACCACTTCGCTTATAAAATACGGGATATAAATTTTGCAATAATCCATCATGTCGTATCTTGTTTTGTGTCTTTTTATAACAGAACTAATTTCTTTATTCATTTCCCTACCTCGGTAAAATTGCAACAAAAGTCCATGCATATAAGGTTACCAATATTCGAAATTGTATGTTTTAAATGATCATCAAAACTAGCCGTTGAAACCTAGTTGGCTAAGGCTCACCCTTAAGAGCAATTAGATGACAGCCTAAATCTCACAGCGAGCCACTAAATTTTCATGTGAATTTGGAGTGACACACTACGTTGAAGCGATAGAAAGAATCGATCTTTCACCGAGTGTTCGGTTAGTCGTGATGAGAAATAAAAGAGAAAATAAAGAGAACTTCGACCCTTTATATATAAACAATATAAAATATAAGCCCCAAAATGTCTTAAATTCATTGCTCTTTGTATTTAAAGTTTTATCAAATTGTTTTCAAACCTGTAGAAAAACCGCTTAGTCTTGTAGGTATTAAAACATGCTTAATTTTTCTAATGTCATAATTATATTAGTCCAAGAAAAGTCTTGCTAGGAGGAATCAGGATAACAAAATCGCCAAACCAAGCGAGAATGTGGTGAAAGCGAAGAAGTGAAAAGAAAAATACCAAACTGTGTCATATCAAGGCATATTCCAGTGTACCTCTGCTTGTGAAAGTGACAAAAGGCAGTCAATAGGGCGAGAGTGACGGTGATGACAGCAACAATGCAGAAGATTAGCAGCCATGCAATGTTGAAAAGATATGTCACGAGGAGAAACTATTATAAATGGAATATGCGTGTTGTTTTTTTGTGTAAAAAATTGATTAAAAGAAAATATTGTGAGTTTATATAAAAAAGAGGAATTTTTGTTGTTATACATCAGAGTTAAATATACATGTAAAAATGAAGCTCACTTATTTTATGAGATATACTCTACAGCGTGAATAAGGTTTCTTCTAGATGCCTCCTGGCTTAGATAGAATAAGAGCTTGGGTTAAGTATTAACTCTTTGAAAAGACCATTTTAAAAACCAATTGTCTGCTTCCTTTTTCAATGAAATTTTATATTATATAAAACAGATGAATTCAATTCCTTGGGATACTGGTGTTAGACTAGTCCTTAAAGGAATAACCCTTCTTTGTTCATGGCCTAAGAGGCATAGCTGACCATTCTCTATAAAAATACAAGATATACTGCTATAAAAAACAGAATCGATTTTTAGACAAAAGTTTAGATAAATATTATAGAATTAAAAACTTTAAATCATCTCGCTGTACATTTTCTTCAAGTATATCAGATAATATTTTGCAGGGTGAAAATACAACTCTTAACTTTGGGCACTAGAGTATTTGTTGAAGCACACACACTGACACTACTCACTAAAAATATATTACTCAATCTTTTTCCTTTGAATAGTTTTAGCTGCTCTTGTCTTCACTTTGACAATACTTTCCTATGAGACCATTTGACAGTTATACATTATATTAAAAGATAATTTTAACAATCTTTCTTATATATATTTGTAAGGACTAAATGTCCCATAAATTTTGTTTAAAAAGACACTTTTAGAGTCTAAATTATTTACCTCCACTTAGAGGTCTCTTTTTCCATGATTATAGATAACTTTGATCAAGAGGGTAAAATTTGTCAAATACTGTTGAATTTTCTGCACATTATTTTTTCTATTAGAAGTTTGACAATAATGGATGTAACTTTCTTCATAACTTTGATAGAATGTTGTGTGTTATCGCGAGGGGCACGAATAGTAAATATTTTGTTGTAAGGGATCCGTGGGACAAAATAGGTGGGGGATCATTGATTTAGATTCTAGAACAATGGTTCCTAACAAAATGTGCACGTTCTCTAACTGATTTTTGCATATCTTAGTGGGTATATGGAGGTTCTAATAACAACTAAGAAAAATTAGATTAAATTCATAGTTTATATGAAAGATAGTAAAAAAATATAGAAACTAAAAATTATTTTAACATTTTGGGTAAATACTCAGAAAATGTACCATATATTCCATACCAATATTATTCACTATTATTTCCATTAAAAATGAATTAACATTCCCAATAAAATTTGGGTTTCAAAACAAAGCACATTTAATAAACTATATAATATTTTTAATTACTCCTAGTATAGATGAACACACAAACGAAAAACAATCAAAGTAGGAGTCTTAGATCTTGTTATAAGCAGATTAAAAATTAAACTGTTTTTTTATATTCAACGTACTTCCAATAAATTCCTTCTTATTTGAAACTGATATGCAAGTAAGAAGGTACATTGTTTATTCAATACACCTGCGTTTAAACGAAGGCCTATTTTTCCTGATTGCATAGGACTTAAAATATAGAAAATTAATAGAGGAACATATAATAAATAATACTTATTTTATATAAAAAAATCCATAGAATGACAATATGAAATAATAATACTTATATTTATAAACACTTTCTTATAAGGCACCTTTATTTACAAACAAATGTTATCGAATTTTAAAGCGAAACAGTATATACAAATGACTGGCTATTTTTCTGGCGATATAAATGATTTTTGAAGGACTACGTTCCTTTATAAAAGAAACTTTTATAAACATATTAACTTATATTTGCTCAAAGTGAATTATTATAATTGTGTTCTCAGTTTCCTATGGTGATTTCTATACTCACAAGTCATCACTTTTATCCCATTACAAGTAAATATAGAAATGTATGTTTGACTCTAATGCACAATTTTAGATTACTAAAGGCATTAAATTACGCTCATTGTTTCGTAATTAAATATAAAACATCGCTTTACTTTCTCAAGATTCTTCTTCTGAAAATATTACTTAATTTAAAAAAATCAAAAGACAATAATTGAAAATTAAAAAAGGAACAAATATAAGTATAAATTGTGTGCTCATGTCATACTTATACGCTACAGAAAGCTATAAAAAGTAAATAAAGATTTTCTTTTCTTAGTTGATCTAAATGCGTTTAGTAAGAATAGTAAGAGACTGAATATAATAAAAGCTGATTAGTTCATTGATTGGAGAAAATAAGTTAGTAAGACAACTTTTTAATCCATCTATAAACTAACCAAAGATTATAAATGCTCTTTAAGGAACATTATGCCTATTAGAATTTCCCTATAGATTTATATTCATGAGAACAATGGATTTGATGATATAAGGCAAAATTAGATGAATATAAAAAGGGTTGATTTATTATATGATATGAAGAATAACTGTCAGAAGGAAGACAAAAGAGAAATACAATTAAAATGATGAAGCTTAGATTTTCTCAAGACTATATGCAATCATATTATGAAATTCTTGCTAATTAATGATATAATTATAAGATTAGATAGTATTGAAAAATGTAATAACTATACGATTAGATCTTAAATCTAGTTTTTAAGCCGTTATCGGCCAGAATAAATTTTTAATGTATAAATTTTTATCTAATCTATGTAACGCTAAAAAATTATGTTGAAAAATACATCTTATAGTATATAGCGTATATATATCAAGAGGGTTAGAAATACTTGCATATGGAGTGTGTTTTAAAAATATCAGCTCAAAAGTTCGAAGCAAGAAAAGGATCAAATTAGCTCATTAGTAGAAGCAGAGTAGGTTGTGTCTCTTCGTAAAATAAAGAAATAACTTACGAAAACAATAGACACTTTTCCGCCAGCTCTAGTTTTAGGGCCTTTATAAATTTGTTCTCTTGTAGCACCGGTTGACAAAAAACCAATTAGAAGGAGAAGAACAGCTATGGAAAGCATCGTTCCAGCCAAGATGATAAACACAATTCGCAAATGATCTAACCTATAAAACAATGAATCGTATTCCATAGATGTTGGAGCATTTAACACTAACGTCGTGACTAATGGGTCTTTAGGGAACAGATTTTTCAAAAATAATCGTGTTTATATATAACCTAACTCTTCAATGGATCAACGGTGACGCACAACATGAAAATCGTTTGCTTTGAGTAATATAAAAATTCATTGAAAAAAAGAGATTTTTCGAAAATCAATGCCTGAAAAGCAGAAGAACTTTATATTATGAGACCGCGGTATTCCATTGTGGCTGTCAGGAGTGAAGGCTACTGACAGCAGGTGCATAAAATATTGGATATTTTGATACAGTGGAATAGCTAGCAATGGGCAGCGTGTCCTCCGAGCGGGAAAATGTATTTGTATATCATTAATAAAAAGTAAATAGTAATATTATAATATACTTTAACTGAAAAGTGATTTACTACATTTGGTCTCTTTATTTTGCATACCTATAGACACCCATATTCTCCAGCGTTTAGAAGCGTTATTACAGGCGAAATTAACATTCGCCACGCGCGCCACCTATGCTAGGTAAGCAAATGTTTTCATATCAAATTTCATGTTTTTGAATAATAAATACACAACTAAGATAAGTATACAAGATTGCTTATGAAAATTTTGAAAAATTGATATACAGTACAACTTCGTATATATTAAAAATTATTTTAGACCTCAACTGAAAAAAGATGCTTTTTTTAAATTCAAGAAATTAAAATTTTATTAAATTTAAAAATGCCCTTTTCAAAGGTCAATTACTTTTTACGGGGAGGGTGTAGGCCCCTCATCGGGTAACACCATGCTAAAGATGCATTACAAAATACACTAGGCTATTCATGAATTACAATTAAAACAAACTAGAGTACTAGATTTTAATTTAGTACTATTGTCATCATTATGAGAAACATATATGATGTTGAAATAGTAGAAGTATGAAAACTGTTTTGTAAGCGTGTAACTGAATATTAGTGAGGCGCATACACACAAACATATTTTAATAGTGAGAAGGGGTGGGGTGGTGCAAAGAGAGATAAGACGAGTAAAAACAATATGGTGAAAGTCATATATATTTTACACAGGCATGTGCATCATCACCAAGCTTATCTTATTTTTGTTTGCAGCCGTATTTATTTTGCTTCATAAAATGTGACTATATTTATATTTTATCACAAAAAAAGAAACTTAAAAGAGGAATTGAAAACTTCAACTACAAATATAAACCTCTAGTTACGAACAATTAACAATTCTCCATTATATAATCTCTATGATAACTAAAATATGATATAACCGAGGAATATAGTAGGACAGTATGACAAATCTTTACATAATTTTAAAAAGGCATTTAGGATCTTACTTAGAGAATAGCATATCTAGCGATAAGGCTTTTTGTTATGCATGTAGTATAGGTGTTTCAGTAATAGTCGAAATCGGCATTTATGGTCACCGATTTTAGAAACGAGAGAAAGTCAATAAGGAGATATAAGATTTGTTATACATGCAATAAAGCATTTCATGCCCCGATCAGAAAGTCGAAAATAATAAAAAACATGCATAACTTGTTCCTTCATTCAATTTTGGATCCTGATTGACGATATATTTAAAAATTGTAATAATTTAAAAATTTTGTTACAGTATCGTATATTATTTTCAAAAGATGAGATGATGCTGAGTGATCATCGAACTGTGGTGATGGGATGGATTTATCAAGCTCATATTAGCTATAAATCCTAGTTGCAAAGAAATAAAAGAGTTTATAAAAATCTTTTTCAAACCATTTGCCTTCACGATCGTGTGAAGAATGTATGAGTTTTAGGCCTAAGCCTTATCCAAATGTAAAAACAATGGCTGACATGATGTATAAAACGCCTGCACGCAGAGACCAGAGGAGTCCCCGAAACTCCCCTTTCCCCGCGATGAATCTTTTCCCCATTCCCCATACTTTCTTACATCAAAGAAGAAAGGAAAACTTTTGATATAGAATTTTTATACTTCTAAATTAGTTGAAGAAATGGAAAATTAAGAATAAATGACAAAACGATGCAAAAAAGATGATACAATTAACATTCCCAAAAATATAAGTTTTTATTTTAAACTTTAAAAATTTAAAATAATACAAATTGACATGTAGATTCTCTGTGATTATTGACTCTCTAAATCGCATACCGATGCTTAAAACCTGCTAACCATCCGGCTGAATATTGAAATTCTGCATTTTTCGCAAGCTGTTTAGCTTTTTAAATTAAAATTCACAATTCGGGATGTTTAAACCAAATGTAGTGAGCGGACTTCAGATTTAGTATAGTTCATCACGAATTCGTTTAGATATTATTTCATTTTTGGATACATCTCACCATAATTTAGAATTTCTTAAAATGTCAGGCTTTAGAGAATTATTGTTATCTGCTTGTGGCAACATGAAAAAGAAAGCCCGCCCAATTTATATTTTTTTTAGCTAGAAAATTCTTAGCTATTCCAAATAGTACCTAAAAATCTGAACGAATTTTTAGTTTAGGAGCTAATTTTGCTACAAATACAGAAATAACTTAAATCCTGAAAAGTAGAAAATTTAATTATTGTTCACGATAAGTATATTTTGATTCAATAATTTTCTCAATAAATTTCTTTTGTTGTTTGAATTTATATAGCTATGCTGCAATGTTTCTTAAACGAAAGAAAATTAACCAGTTGCCCAATTCTCTTGCTTCCCCAAAAGGAGTAAATTCAAAAACCCCGTCCTAGAACGGGAATCAAAAATAGATCCCAGCCAGTCTCTGGCCTGCAGTTATCCTGCGCAGTTAAAGTAAAAATTTTCGCCACGCCCCCTCTAATTTTGAGGAAGTGAGCTCTTGCATGCAGCATATTAAAAAATAATACATGCTAATGAAAACATCCCGACACTAAACAAAAAATAGATAAATATGGGTAAATAAATACATTACATAATATCCGCATACATTAACATTCCTAACATCGATGACACATTTTTGCATAATAAGTTGAAGAAAAGTTGAAAGAGAGTCTTAATCATAAGTTAAAAAAACTAAAAATGGTGTGGGTATGTTAAACTTAATTCGTACATACACGATATGTTAAATTATAATAATGATTACATACTTTACAGTAAAGGGAAAATGAATAAGTAGGTCACACACACACACATGAAGTCAGAAGTGAGAGAGAAGTAGCAGGACTCATAGAAAGTAAAAATGGAATATATTGTTGGAATGGGGCTTATTGTGCGTGCACATGTTATAGCGGCGTGTAGTCGCAAATATGTACACAAACATCATGTAAATTTGTAACGGAATGAATTAAAAACATGCTTGCAAAAAATAGGACAAGAGTGTGCACGGGTTTTATAATTATGATAATGACGTAATTAGTAGTTCATTCTTTATATTTAATAATAAAAAACAACAAACAAGGTAAATAGAAGGAGAGGCAGCAAAGAATTGAGGTTGATGATGGGAAAAATAAGGCCCAACTTGAAAAATAACCTATGCCAAGAACAATTTTTCTACATTCCATTGCTTGGATTAAAAAGCATTCTTTGAAAACCGACGAAAAATACTGAGCTAAAGGCTCTCTCTAATATCAAAGGTTATATGATTATTTTTAGATACGTACAATGAAAGTACAGGTTTCGTAAAAAGAAGCTGTAACTGATACTTATTTCAATTGTAATTTCAGCAGCATACAAATAGTGGTGTGACTTTTTACTCAAATAAATCTAAAAATTTTCAAAACTTTTCAAAATCTTAATTTTTTCGAACAAATGCGGTGTGTTAATGTTTAGAAATAAATATAAAAATCCTTTAAAAAAAACTTTTAATAAATAATTAAAAAAACTATTTTTTATTCTTGTATTTTTAATTTGTTAGAAAAAAATGAAGGTTTTATAAAGTTTTGAGAATATTTTGATTAAATTTGATAAAAACTCACACCCTAAAAATATCACTAACTTCCTAGCATTAGAAACATGCGAATAAAATTAAAAAATATGAGTTATCTGAGTTCAAAACATTTTTACGCATTGCTTACAAAGTCAAAATTCTAGACAAATTTGTTAAAACGTGGATCAATTCAGGAAAAGGCGCATAGACTTTTGAGGATAATATAAGAATTCTTTCCGGGTCAAAATATGGAAAACTGAACGTCTTCTTTCTTTTTCAATGGAATTTTATATATTTAAGGTAAACGATTTTAATTTCTTGAAACATTGCTCCTTAAAGGATTGAAAGTAGGTTCCAGAATTATGTGCATATACTCATGAATTAATAAATTATGCACATCAGTATCAAGTTGCTTTTATGAGCAAAGACACTGCACGTAAAGATTCTAAAAACCCATTTGCATTTTGAAAATATCTGACACATTTGATTTGTTTTAGGGAGTGAGAAAAAATGGATACGAAAAGATAGAAAATGAAATATAAGATTATGTAGTGATTCATTTTGTAGAACATTCTTTTAGGCCTTATATATAATTTTTTTTGTAGTGAGTTTTGTAGTTCATTTCTTCTGAGTCACGTTTAGATTTTTTATTAAAAAATTTCTATGTTACATTTTCATTCCCCTAATGAATTCAATATAAATTCAACATTATTTGAAAAAATGAAGGAATTTAGAAAAGAGTTTTTATTGTAGTGTGGGTAAGTGGTGAAAGTCATATCATCAACTGATTAGTGAATTTTATCATAAAAATAAAAAAATGACCTTTAGAAATTGTAAAAAAGAAAGTAGTGAATATAAAATTTGAGTTATTTAGGCTTGATTAGAAACGGAAACAAATCATATTACGCTAATTATCTACGAACTCGAGAAGAAAAATATTTGTAATGTAAACCTCAAAAATGTAACTTTCTTTTGAGTTTCTCCTATATGATTGGTTATTCCGACCTCTTTGGTTAAAAGCTTTTTTAATGGATCCGAAATTTCAGGTTTACATTTCTCAACATTATCAATACCTGAAAATAACAAATTTCGCATTATAAAGAATGCACTCAGAATTAAAAATAAAATACAACCAAGAAACGTTACCAAATAAAATTTTAAAAATTATAATTAATTTGTGTTTATTTTGGAGTTTTTATTTTAGTAATAGCCATTTAGTTTAAACCATTTAAGGCCAAGCAAAGCAGACAATATCTAAAAAAACGCAGACGATTTATATTCAAAGTCATTGAAAAAAGCAGACGAAGATGAAATTACTTATGTTCCAAAATAGGAACATTGGCCGCAAATGGGTTAATTAAATCTTTCTTTTATTTGAAAAAACTTTTAATAAAAATAAGTTCAGTTTAAAATTTTAAAATAATACAAACTGACTTGTAGATTCTCTGTGATTATTGACTCTCTAAATCACATACCGATGTTTAAAACCTGCTAACCATCCGGCTGAACATTGAAATTCTACATTTTTCGCAAATTGTTTAGCTTTTTAAATTAAAATTCACAATTCGGGATGGCACTACGTCCCTATATCTTTAAACCAAATGTAGTGAGCGGACTTCAGATTTAGTTATAGTTCATCATGAATTCGATTGGATATTATTTCATTTTTGAATACATCTCGCTATAATTTAGAATTTTTTAAAATGTCAAAAATCGAAATCCGTGCAATGGAAATTCCAAAACTTCTTTCTATATGAGCTGATATTTTTTTTTGAGTAGCTTTTGTATTTTATTATATATTGATGTAATGAATATTTTTATTCTTTAGTATGTGTGTATTTTTGTGTCAAACTTGTACTCTTTTAAAATATCATAAATATACTGTGATAAAAAGGCGGATTAATTTTTTTAGATTAAATATATACCAACAGTTAGTTTTTAAAAAAGAGTGTTGGAGTTAGAATCAAAACATGTCGGTTTATTTTAGCTAAGTTAATTTATTGAAAAAAAGTTGTCGGATAGTAAAATGTCGCATTATTAAGGGTCGGATTAAAAAATCATCTATAGGAAGAGCCTCACAAGAACTAATTTGAATCCTATTACTGGATGTATCTGTTGTAAATAGGGTTTTCGTAGTGCAAAATTTTAGCGCATAAAAGAAATCATTTTGATTAGTTAAAGTAACAAATATTTACAACAAATCAATTAGATTAATGGGAAAATTTCTCTTATGTACGATCGGTAAAAATTAAGGTCCGTAAAACAAGTTAAGGGAAAGGAAGATATTTTTTAATTCCCAAATTTTAGCTACTTCATGCATGATGCACAACTTCAGAATTTTTAAGGGAGGAATGCGAACTTTATAAAAAATTCTAACTGTCAAAAACTTTGGAGCTATGCATTCATTTTTTATTGAAGTTATATGAAACTTACTTGAAACAGGAAATTATTGTTATGATGATATGGAACGATCGTGAAAGATAACATTAAAATAAACAAGAAGCAATTCATGTTGCGTGATTGCAATGATTTTAAAATTCAAATCCGGTTAAAGACCAGATTAATCAGACGATATCTAATGTAAAGCAGAAAATTTGTATTAAAAAGCATTTATAAACGCAGACGATTCATATTTTTGTAATGTGGACAATTATTATCGACTCACGTCGTAAGCCTGTTAAAGACCAAAAAGAGTGATCTGCTGGGATGTAGAAGTGAAAGGCAAAATAAAAAAAGTACTCACTGATGATAACTAATATTGAAGTAAAGTTGAAACTGAAGAAGTGATAAGGAAACAGCCTGCCACATAGTGCCACAAAATACGCCTAGTCCAATACTAGTTAAAATAAAGGCTATCAGTGAGGCGTGAGGAAGTCGTGACAAGCATACTCTATTATCTAAAGAAAAAATTAGAATCAAAGCAAAATAGTCCCTAAAATCTTAAGAAAGAATTCACTAGAAACACCAAACAGATGATAATCTGTTTAAGGATCAGAAATTTTGTATGCTTTCGCAATTTCATCTAATATATAAGGAAGGCAAATTTCTTTAAAAAAAGGTTCTTAAAGGGATAACAATTTATGAATAAAAATAACCAGTAAGGCTTCTGTGTTATTATAGTTATAAGAAATTTGGATGTGTGGTTTTTTTTGCAAGAACTAAAATTAATATTAAATATAAGAAGGGATACGCAAACTATGGATAGAGTAAAAAATTTCCAGTAATTTATCGATAAATTTTATTTAATTAGCGAGTATTTACCCCCACCTTTTACCGGGAGTTTAGTACAGCTTTATATTTATATAAAATTTCTTTTCGTGTTTACAAAATAAAATAAATTGGAATCATCATTTAAAAGAACGCCTTAATTTTAAAAACGTATTAGGACCAGATTAGTTGCACTCTGTGTGAGGATAGTCTGAACTTCTGAAGCTCATACCTTCTATAGATAATGGGTATTTAAAATTATAGTACTGGATTACTGGTACAAGTCCAACCAAAGCATGGTATAATCAAGTTCTATATACAAGTGATTTTTTATATCTAATAAAATTAATTTAATAAAATAAATTTATGGGCAATCATAAAATTTTATACATGAGAAATTATTTATATTGAAAAAAACAGTATTAATGTGCATCAAACTTGAACATCTAATCATTTAATCATCATATATAAAGGATTATATTAAAACAGACCGGTTTTAAAGTAATGTGGCAATATAAGATAATGTTTACGAATTTAATTTATCATTTTCAATTTTGATCGTGAATATGCCTTAAATTCGACAAAGAAGGCAAATATTCTAATTCAAGAAAAATAATTACAGCTGAATCAATATGATATATCCAAAAAAATTCACAGCAACCAATTCACATTAAAAGACATCATCAGACTTGCTTACCAAATCATTGAGGACAAAGAAAACAAAACGATGACTGCCAGCTAAACTTCATGAATAGTAAAAAGCGTCTAAACTCTTTCGTGACCAGTGTATCATATATGATACATAAACAATTTTACCATCGTCTGCTTTTTCAAATAGTTTTGTATATGAATCTTCTGCTTTTTAATAAATATCGTCTGATTTTTCTGGTCACGAAAGGGTTAAACGACCTTTACAAACAACTTCTCTATGTTTGAGCTCTTAAATCCTTCTTCAAAAATGGGCCCTTCATAGCACTTCCGGCTTTACCCCTTTCATATGCCATGATTAAAATTATAATGCAGACCAGGTTTTAATAGAAATGAAGTCAAAGTCGGAGTAGCTACACTATTGACTTCACAATCTTTCATTTGATATAAACTTGAATTTGACACCTCTCCATACTTTTTACCAATTATACAAGGATTCATGTGAAATTTATGAATGGATTTTATTTACTTTCTTACTAATTTTTAAGATTGTGAAAACTAGTGTAATATGACAATTCTTTAACATGATGAATACAAAGTATTTTCTTTTTAGAAGTCACTTTGTTTTTATTTTTACTATTTTTACTTGTACCATCTTTGGTATCGTCATTATCAGTTTATCTTTTTTGTAATTAGTCAAAAATATAGCCATTATTTTGAAAATGTTAATTTAAGCTATCTAAAATTATGTGTTTATACTGTATATCCTATATTTTGCAAAGTAGCAGAGAAATAGGTAAAATAAATAATAACAACAAAATTGAAGCGCAATAAAAAATTATGTAAGTGCTTAATAGTTTAAATTAAAACAAAAATGTATTTATAATGATAATCTTAATGCTGATGAAAACAAGTTTTCAAAAGAATTACTCCATTTGACAGATGAATTCGAGAAGAGAATCTGACAAAAAGTTACACCATTAATCTATAGAAATGCCACGACTCTATGTAAGTAGATTCAAAATAAAAATATATCATTCATAAATGTGCATATTTATTACAGAGTCGCACATCCAGAGGGGAGAGGCGAAAAAGCCTTCCCTCCTCCAAATGTTCGATTTTCTCAATTATACCTCCTCCTTCCAAATGTTTAATTTTCTCAATTATATCCCCCCCCCCCCCCAATGTTCAATTTTCTCAATTATATTCCCCCCCCCCCCCCCCCCAATGTTCAATTTTCTCAATTATATATCTTTTTATAGTATTTAAGACTTGTTTGTCTTGTGAGTAGACGACTTTCCATATTACTTTTCTTGGGTTAAGTCTTAGAACATGGGCGCACATCCGGGGGACGAGGGTAGAAAATGACCAATAATTTTCTATAAGTAAAAGGGTGCCGGGTCAAAACGCCCAATACCAAAAGGCCCGAAAATAATAATTCGGAAGTTACTATTTTTGAAGTTTATTCTATTTGGACAGTTTTTAAAACGATCGATTTGACACGAAATGACAGTGATCAATTTGACTTGAAAGATAAAAGTGATCCTACGAAAATACATTATTGATTTGGTTTGAAAAACAATTAAACTACCAATTTAAATGGAAAACATGTTTGAAACTAGAAAAGATGTGACTAATTTAAACTGGAAAACAAAAATATAAATAATATCTGATTTTGGTTCAAAATTTCAGGAGTAATTCGATACGATAAGATCGATAAATTAGGAATCTTGTATCTGTTTTTTATGCTGAAACAACAAAGTATTAAATTTAACATATTCTTAGAAAAATATAAGATAATAATTGGAAAAAAGCCTAGATACAAAAAAAATCTTAAATTTTTAAATATTTTTTGTAGATTCAAGTTAATTTATATCTTTACCCCCACATAATTTGGAACTGGTGCGCATCTATTTGAAGTGAGAAGGAAGTAGCTATATATAAGTCCTCATTCATTGTTGACGTTAAGCTTAATAGGGAGGGGGTTAAAGTTTACATTAAGCTTAAGTAAAAATGAAATAGAATAGACAAGAGAGCAGTAGGAATTCAGAAAAATTTGTTGTCTTAGTTTTGTAAAAAAATATAAAGTAGTTTTATAAATTTAGGTATGCGCTGAATACATTGTATTTTAAAGGATTGGTTGAATATTTGGTCTCCCGTGGTATTTCCAGACCATTAATTTTAAATATTGGAAAAAAAAATTTCGCTCCCCCCAAATAATTTTGAGGATGTCTTAGAATGAATATTAAAAATCTATTTTTTAATTAACTTCCACTTCAATAATATAATAATGCAATTTCATCTATATTTGATCAGAGGCAGTAATGTAGCCAGTAATTTGAACAAGAGGAGGGGCAAATATTTTTATAGCACATAACTATATAAGAACTCTAAAAAATTCTTTATAAGAATTTAAAGGTTAAAAGGGTTACCCTATTAATTAATGTAACCACGCCCGTGAATAAGAGGGGGGCAAGGGAGCATTGTCGCTTTGAAATATTACACATTCTTATTGTCCCGGACACATTAAAATCAGTTGGGCTACCTCTCCTTTATCAGTCCCCCCCCCCAGCCTGATCAGCTTCCGCTTCCCCTGTAGTTGAAATCGGAAGAATGGGTTAATGTCTTTTATTCCAGAAATCAAATATATAGTATCTTTATTATTAGAAAATCGTTATATTTTATTAAGGTTGCTTAGAATAGGTAGCAATGTTTTCACACATTGTTTAAAATTTTTGTTAATAAAACTTAGTACAAATAATTTCACGTTCATGTAATTTTTAGCGTATGACATGGGAATGGAATAGCTCATTTATATAAATTTAAGGTTTGTAGAATATTTCTTCCAAAAATTTTAAATCTTCAATTTCTATAGGGCCACATTTAAATTCACGGCTACATACCTGTCAAATCATAGATCCATGTCCTAAATATACTTTCAAACAATTTACTTTACTAACTGAATATATATGTAGGTTATTCTATGTTACTATCTAGCTTGGTAACATTTTGTTGCTAAAATTTTAATTTCAGGCAACAATGCATAAAAGATCATTTTTAGAGTGATGGTATAAAACCTTCACTTGGTTAGAGTTCCATTTCAATAACTAGTAAATAGCAATGAGGAGGGATAAAGATTTAATTACATCCGATGAGTGTGATCTATCATATATGAATGATATTGTTCTCTTGAGATTGAAGATTGGTTTATAAACTTTCGAAATTTTTTTGGAGCTCTATAATTTTATAAAGCTAGTGGTCTCATTTAACCCATTTAGGACCGAACAAAGCAGACGACTTTAGTAATTCCTATTTAATTACATTTAAAGTAAGAATTCGTGTGCATTCCTTTTAACATTGGTCTAAAAATGGGTTAAAAAAAGAAATCAAGATATAAACTACCGTACTAAAAAAATTGACATAATCATTTATTCAAAAATTGTCTGAATAATCGAATCAATTTCAATAGGATCGATGCATCAGCTTTGTCTAAGTTTGAATCCGTTTTGGCCAATGCAACTCTCATACTCACTTCCAATCTGTTTAGGGATTTAGTTTCAATGGCAAGTAGCATGGAAAAAGCTTGGTAACACTTATATGTAGTGGCAAATCAAATCAGAGCGTTCAGAGCCATCTTTGCAACAGAAAAAATCGCTATAAGCACAAAAACACGTTTTGCACCTCCTCAAACATTAATCAAATCAATAAATTGTTCTTGAATTAGGGAGTCTTCTAAGGCCAAATTACTAATCGAGATTATAAACGGGGTTTTGATAATTTGATATTTTTCAAATTTTTGCAGAATATGAAAATAAAGAGAAATTTCTTGGCTAAAACCATCTCACGTTTGAATGCAGTAAGAGTTTTTCGAAATCATTTTCTTTGCATAAATCTGAAAACAAAGAACAGTTTAAGACATCTGCTTAAATTAAATACGATGTTTTAATGACTTCTTTGAGAACATTTTTAAACATCAAGTAAGGTTTTAACTAGTTATAGAGAACGGTCAGTATACACTCCAAGTGGATGTTCTGGCCTAATAACATGTGCTATAAAAAATTTACCACCACGTCAAATATTTCTCTTGGAGTGGTTCTACTGCTAAGAGTTTTGTAAAAATGTCTACAAGGTGCTTGTTACATAAATATTGTAAGTGAAACTAATCGTTTCATCAAATTAAATTGCAAAAAAAGTTGAAAATAGAAATCCGAATCATCAAAACCACCATCTCTCCTATTAGCATTCTAACGGTATCGTTTGACGGGAAGATATGCTTCAACTTTACAAGTTCAGAACTTCTAAGCACATTAGATATATCTTTGCAACAAGGTATTATTAACTGTTCTCCTATGTTGTGGGACTTTTTGACAACAGATATTTTTTGGAACTTTTCAAACTATACTTGATTATTTGTGAAAATATTCCTATGTTATCAAACTTGAATTTGTCCTATCGTTCATAATGACGTTTAAAATAGTCAATAGTTCTGTTTACCGAACTCGAGTGCTTCACTTCCAGTGCAAGATTCACTTGACGGGCTTTAGAAAAGTGGATGCCAACACTTTAGAACACAAAAGACACCTAATAGTACTCAATTAAAAGAATAAATTATTTATTCTTTTAAATGTGACTTATTTCCAAAAATTGCAAATGACCCAATATGAGTAAAGATATTAGAATAATATATACAGTTTTGAAAACGTAGAATTTTAAGATTTATACATTTATAAATGAGGTATAAGAACAAATATGTAACAGGTCCTTAAAATAGTAAGTGATACCACAAGTAAAAATTAATAAAAAAGAAAGAAAATGATTAGCAATTTTTCAAAATTTTAACATTTAAAAAGGTGAAAACATTTGACGATTTGCTTAATTTAATGTTTTCAATAAGCAAGAAAAGAAAAAGGATTTTCTTCCAAGCTTTTGAATGTGTAATTTGTTACGCTGGCATTTTTTTATTATGAAAAATTGTCTAAAAGTCCAATTTTAATAGAATTTATGTTGTTTTCAAATTTTTTTTATTGTAAATCAAAAATAATAAAAATACAAAGAAAAAAAGAATGAAAATATGAACGTTTTGAAACTTTAAATTATTTTATCTTTTATATATTATCAATTAAAGCCATAAAAAATAATCCTTAGAATATAAAAGTGAAGTTTCAAAATATTTTTCATGAAATATGTGCGCCTTCTTTCATAAAACAAAGCGCTCACAGTTTAAAAATGGCTATATCAAAGCAGAAGATATATGCAATCGATATAGGAGAAAAATGCTTTGAAATATATCAGTATTCAAGAAAACAAAAGGACACTATTTTGAGTCTTTCCTGAGTCAGACACACCCCAAAAAATTCTAAAGCACCACAAAAAAGAGGGTTAGATAAAAAAAAAACCCCAGAAATAACAGGAAGCACACCAAAACACCTCTAAATACGTCAAAACATTGCAAAATACGCCAAATAGTTCTAAAGCACTACAAAAAAGGGTTAGACTAAATATTCCAAAACACCCAGAAATAACCGAAAGCACCTCAAAACATCCCAAAACATGGCAAATAATTCTAGGGCACTTTAAAAAGATCTTTAAAATTCCTCAATACACCCCAAGCATTACAAAACACCACAAAAATCCCTAATCACCTCAAAAAATTGCAAAAAACGACAAATATTTCTAAAGCACTACAAAAATATCCTAAAAATTTTCGAATTTTTTTAGAGTTTTTAGTTTAACCATCTTTTTTATAATGCTTTAAAATTATTGCTGTGTTTTGGGATGTTTAGTCTTACCGGTCTTTCCTAGATTAGGCGTGCTTGGCGTAAATATTAACATCCTTATGGTAACGATAAACTAAAAAAATTAATTAAAATTAAATTATTGGAATTTTCATTTTGGAAACTAGTGTCATGTATATTTCTCGCAGGATTACTTACAAACTAATCAGTTTATTTGCGAGGTTAGGATCATTTAGTATGTACCCTATGAAAATTTTCGAGTTTTGATTCTGTAAGGTTTTATTTTGATAACTAAGCACGTAAACTCAGACAATTGTGGTAAAGTAAGTTCAATTAATAAAATTGATGTTTAAATTTATTAGCAAAAAAATTAATTTTAACGTAACCTTACTTTGGTGATTTTTAAAAGCAGACATTTGATTAAAATTTAAAGATAAAATTTAACTTTCTTTGCAAAGGCATAAAAATAATATTTAGAAAAATTTTCTTATATATTTAATTTTTTTAAATTTTGACTCTTACTTATAAAAAATTATCTCATTGCCATTATACCCAACATTAAGGTATAGGGTGTTGGTTGGTTGGTTGGTTAAAGATATCAAAGTTTTAGCCATAAGGCTAATTGCTCGCATTATGCTTTAGAATTTAGATGGTTAATCACAGTTTTTGTGAATTTGTTTTTAAGAGCTGCAAGCCTTACAGATCGAACTCCTCACCTTCAAATGTTAAGCTGAGAGGTACACCCTAACAACCATTGAGGCTCTGATTGACTTATAGGCAGAAAAAAAGTCATTTTAATATATAGATGAAGAAGAAAGAAGAAGAAAAGATTTATTCACAAATTGATAATATATGAAGGAAATAAGCTAAGATTACTCTGTGAAAATCGAACAGATATGTATCATGTATAACCGACACAAAATAAGGTTAATATAAGAGAGAATCAACTTGCAAAATTGTCATAAGGCCAATGAGAGTTCTGTGATGATGACTATCTTATATAAAAAATAAGATTTGAAGAAGGTTATTGTACGAAAAGAAGAAATTAATCTTTTAGAATTGGTTATGTGTTTTGATTTAGAAATTATTATTTATATATATAAGAGAGTAAAACTAAATGAAGAAGTCAAAGTAAGAATGAAGTCTGTTGTGAGCTGGTCAGAAGAGAACCTGCAATCGGCTTAGTCGCCTGGAATTGTTGCTGGGATTAGAGGTGATCGAAGGGAATTTGATGGAGGTAACGATTATAAGTTTTCAAAACTATCTAAAAAGTCTTGAAAACTATCCAAAAATGGTAGGTTTGATTTTTAGCTACAAGCGCCATTGCGTAAAGATATAATTAATGTATTTGACGTGAAGATCATTGAAAAGTACAATATTTCTAGGACATAAATTACGATCATCAGCAGTACTTTCAAGATAATTTACCAAACCTTGATAACTTTTACTCTAAGTTGAGTTTGATTATTTCGAATAAAGGAAAGGCGTTAACCTTCAACTTTGACATAGGCTTCAACGAGAAATTGTTGAAATAGTTATCCTGCTAAATGCCAAGCAGAAAAATCATTTCTAAAAGCAATTCTATAAACATAATACTCTAATTGGCTTTGTCTATTGCGCACCTGAGTTGAATGTTATGGAAAATTATTAAGATTTGGGTCCCATCCAGCTTGGTCTCTATTAAAAATTAGTGGGTAAATCATTGAATCAATGTTTGCAGAAATATAAGAAATACGTCTAAGAGGTTGATTATGGGAATATACAACAATATGGTTATTAAGTGGAGGGGCATCATCATTACTGGTGAAAATTACGGCAACTTCTTCGTGTAGAGGAGCATTATATCTTCTTCGGTCATTACCTTCACGCGTTACCATTGTTATTATTGATGGCATACGATTCTCTCGCTTTGCAATTTCTTCCTGTTCTTTCTGAACATGAGCCATGTGCTTGTTAGCTGCAGCATAATGCGAAACTCTGTTTAATACATTTTGAATAATTTCCATAACATCTCTTTTTACAAGCAAAATTGGATGGATTTGCCATTCTCATATTAAATACAGTTGTTGGGTCAATAATATACAATTGACTGAAATTAGGTGTTTGATTTTTAATAGGATGTAGGTAACCATACCTATGATACATCTGTCCACAAATCCTGAAACATGAAGTACCACTTCCAGGTGGTTTACGTATATTTGCTTGTGAACTTGCAAAACATAAATCATTATTATAGATTCTTATATTTTTACGGAAATGTTTTGCTTTTAGAGAATCACTTAAAAATAAGTTTTTCAGTTCTTGTGGAAAGTATTGAAGATTTTGTAGAGCTACTTTACCATTAACACAACACTTGAATGATTCTGGTGGAAATTTGATTGCACGGCAATGTTCACAAAGAATGTTAAACTGACCTAAATAATTTGAGTCAGGTAAAACATTTTGATTATTAATTCGCCTGCAATTAATGGAACTTGGAGTATTTCTATTATTAAATTTTTTAATTCTTTGAGGTAGAGAATTACACATTCTTCGATTTCTTCAAGGGTCTCATTTGCACGCTTTTGTTTTTTGCGTATAGAATCTTCGTGTCTACTTCTATGTTTTCTTCAAAAGTTTGATTTGCACGTTTTCATTGTTTGCGTATAGAATCTTCGTGTCTACGTTCTCTTTAAAAGTTTCATTTGCACGTTTTAGTTGTTGACGTAAAGTATTCTTCTGGTTACGTTCTTCGGTTTCTTGTAGAGTCTCATTTGCGTGCGTTAGTTGTCTGCGTAAATTATTTTTTTGCGTACGTTCTTCGGTTTCTTGAAGAGTTTCATTTATACGCTTTGCTTTTTTACGTATAGCATCTTCTTGCTTATGAATTTTCTTGTTGCCTCCAAAATTTTGATCGGTATTAGTTATCGTTTTGTTAAATGCTTATTGCATGTTTTTAAGAACCTTTGTCGTTGTTGTTATAGAGATGATAGGTAGCTAGGTAGGTAGGAAGAAATATCTAAGCACAATCGGACTTCTTCATATGCTTGCGAAATGCTTGAAAAGGTATAAAGTTGAAGTTCGAAAGAAGTGTAATGATTTGGCTTGTTAATTGATTAAGAATGAGGAACTTTGGAGAAATTGGTTAGTTGTTAAGGGAGTTTAAAGTGTAGTAAGCTGGATTTTTGAGGTGGTAGTTGAAGTATGATTGATTGAGCAAAGTTGGTAGGTGGGTGTTAAAGAATATAGGTCTTAAATAAAAGAAAATAGTGTAGTTATTTTTGTAGATTTTTTTTTAATGTTAGTTTATGTGGTGAGTTTTGACGAATAGTGAAAGAAATGAAGTTCTTGCGTGGTTGTAGTGGCAGCAGAAAAGTAGAAGATGATGAGGTGTTTCTGGTTGATTGAAGTTGAATCTACATAGATTGCTTGGTGATTTTTTGATGCGGTAGAGATGGGAGTTGCAGGAGCAGTGTCCGGATAGCCATCTGATTAGCGGTCGTGGTAGGAAGAATTTCATTTTTGACCAAATGTAAAGAATTTGGTTTGGATTGTTTATATGTTGGAAGAAAATGGAGGGTGAGGATTGGATGAGTTCTTGTCTAAGGTATTGATTGTTAGATCTAAGTAGAGGGGTATAGGTTTCTAGGGGAAATGAGGTAACCCGGATGTAAGGTATATTTGGGGGTACTTTTTTAGCTAGCTTATCTACATAAGTGTTTTCTAGAATGTTTGAGTGAGCTTGGCACCAGTAGAGGTGTATTTCAAAGTAATTTGATAAGTAAGTGAGTTTAGAAACAAGGGTGTATTTTAAGAATGGGATGTTGTGTTGAGGCTTAGGTCTTTGATAATGTTTTGTGAGTCTGTAAAGAAGTGTAGTGTGTTGTAATGTCTAAAGGAAAATTTATTTTGGCTTATGTAATCGCAAGCATGTAGAAGGGCATAGCATTCATCACTATATATTGGAAGAGAGGGATCAATGGCAGATGTTTTGAGTAAACAGGGAAAGGAGAAGAGCCTTTGAATAGTGCAAAAGCATAGGAAGATTTGTTTGAGGTTTTTGAGCTATCCAGGAATATTATTAATGAAATTTAGGTAAAGTTGGAGCGGGTCGTAATTAGAAGTTTAGAGATAGATTTGATGAAACAGTTATGAAGAGAGAAAGGTAATGGTGAGGAAGGGTGAAATAAAGGTAGTGGATTGATTTTGGGTTGGATGAGAATGTGGTTGGGAGAAGACGAAAATTGTTGGAGTAAAGATTTGTAGTAAGTTTGAAAGGGTGTAATTTGAGTGTTATGGAAAAAGAAGGACTTAAGATAACAATTTGGTTTGATTAGTTTCATGATATATTTTTTGGTAACAGTTTGTTTGAGATGAAGGGTTAGAGAAAGTCAGTTCGTAAAGAATTCTAAGATTCTAGTAGGGGAGGTTTTATAGGCCCTGGTGACTGTGATGAGGCAAAGGAGGTGTATTTTATTTAGATAAGTGAGTGATGAGAGGTAGTTTAATGATAGGCCCCATGAAAGAATGCCATACTAAGCGTAGGTAGGATGATTGATTTGTATATAAAAGACGAGTGGGCCCTAAATATTTCATGGAGGAAGATTGTTTGATGAGGATATCGCTGGATGTTAATAGTGGGAGGTGAGGGGAATTTGTTCGTGTGAAATGTATAAGAGTTGATTTTGTTGCGTTAAATTTTACTTTTAATGAATTGGCTGCAAAAGTTAGCGTGTTATAGAGAGAGTTGATGTTCATTATGTTTTCTTTTTGAGAATTTGAGGTAAAGATGAAGGTTAGATCATCAGAATAGCATTGAAAGAAGGCTGAATTGTTAGCTAATATATCTAATAGGGGATTTATAAGTATAATCCAGAAGATATCCTAGAAGCACTCACCTTGTGGCGTGGATAGTGAGAGGGAATGGATGTCAACTAGAGAATTGTGTCTGAATATAAGGCACCGATTTGAAAGGTAATTTTGAATGAATTTAAGAGATAATTGTGGTATTTTTGTTAGATCATGTTTAAAATGATAGCTGGATGCCATGCTGAATTGAAGGCGTTGTTGATGTCTAGAAAGAGAGCGGATGATGTTAATTTGGAAGATAGTTTTGTTTCGAGGTAGGAGGAGAGTCTATATAGAGCGGATTCTGGACTTTTGTGTGGGAGGTATGCAAATTGAAAGGGACTAATTTTGTTAGATGTGGTGATGTGAAAGAGAAACCTTTTGCGTAGAATTTTTTCTAAGATTTTTACTAAAGTAGAAAGGATGGTGATTGTTTGCCAGTTGGTTATGAGGCCTAAGTCTTTGTTGGGTTTAGACCAGATAGATGGGAAAAAGGAGAATTTTAGCCAACTGTTGTATAATTGTAAGAGATATTGTGAATATAAAGGGAAGGATTTTATGATATGTTTTGTGCTTATAAGATCAAGGCTTGGAAATCATTAAGAATTTATGCTATTTATAGCTGAGGCTAATTCCGCTAGATTTACTGGAGGAAAAGTTTGGGATGAGTTTAGGGATGAGAAGAAGGAGACATGTTTGCGTATAGAGTTATTTACTATGTTATCGGATGTATGAGAATACTGAGGGAAAAGCGTTGAAAGAAAGGATGGGTTGATTAATGGGTCGTTGGCAATTGTGTGCGGTAGAAATGGATTGAGTTGAGAAACTTTGCAATTTTTGCGGACGGAATTAATCACCTTCCATGGATTTTTAAGAGAGGAGCAACAGAATATTTTCCAAGATTATTTTTTGTTGAATTTATTTCTGCCATATATCTATTTTTTATATTGAAGTGGTGTTCGATGTTGTTAGGGCTATGATTTTTACGAAGTGTTTTAAAAGTATAGCGAGGTGAGAAAGGGAGTCCAGAAATATTTGTGTTTTCTGCGTAAATATGGTTTGGCTGGGGTGGATAGTGTGATGGTTAGTTTAATTGTGTTGTTGAAGGTAAGGGCTGCAGAGTCAAGATCACCGGGAGAATTTATGTGGGGAATAGTTTAGGGAAGTTGTGACTTTAATTGATTTAGGAAGGTAGTCCAGTGAGTTTTAGGTATTTTGATTTGATACTTTTGTGAAAGGTTTTATATTAACTTCATAATTTATAAAAAGATGGTCGGAAGCAGATGGTGTGTTAGAGATGTGCCAATTTGTAATGAATTTTAATGTGTTTTTTGAGGGTATGGTCAGGTCAACATGGGAGGACGCGGTTTTGTTGTTAGTAAATTTCATAAAAGTGGAGTCTTTAGATGTATCGACTATGTAAAGATTGTATGAGGCTAGGAAGGAGAGGAGTTGCGCGCCACGTGTATTTTCTTTGTAGTCCCACAGGAAAGAACTGGAATTGCAATCTGTGCTAATGATTATGTGATGATTTTTGAGGTAAAGAGGTTATAAGTTTTGAGTGGCTTTAAGATCGTGAGAAAAGTTTAAGGGAATGGCATGTATATTGGAAGGGGCAGAGAAGAGTGAACAGAAAATAAGGGGTGAGTTTTCGCTAAATATTAGTACAAATATGTATTCTTGAGTCGAGTGTTGATGAATGAAAGAAAAGTGTATAAATGATTTTATGATGATACAGGCTGAATAAAAAGTTACTGTAGGTGCTTGTAGTACAGTGTAATTTGGAGAAATTGAAGGGAAAGAAGAGTTTTTTGTGCAGGGCTCGTTTATGGATATAATATCAAAAGAGTTAGAATGTAGGATTTTGAGGAGGTTCGACCAAGCTGTTTTGGAATGGTTTAGATTTAAGTGGAGAATGTTTAACATATAAAGGTTTTGAGTAGGTTTTGGTGGTTTTTAATTCGGTTAGTAAGATGTTGTAGTCGAAAGGGGCATGCGTGGGAGAGGACTGAATGTTGTTGTTTGCAATTAGAGCATTTTAGACGTACAGGGTTTTCTTTGAAGATACAAGAGGCAATAGAATGATCTCTTTGACGACAGTAGGGAGAGTTTGATTTACAGTGTAAGGTTGTGTGGTTACATTTGAGGCAGGTTTCACATTGATGTAATTTGGGTTTTAGTATTTTAAAGGTTAGAATGAGGTTTTCTACTATATTGTTATAGAGATGATCATTGGTATAAAAAGTTTCTGAAGAGTCTTATTTTTTGTAGTTTAAAAATCATGGCATGTTGCATTTACATCGATTGTAAAAAAAATTTAAAGAGCTTTTGTCGTTGTTGTTATAAAGATGATTTGTATAAAAACTTTTAGAAGAGCCTTGCTTATTGTAGTCGTAAACATCATGGGGTGTTAATTTAACATAATTTGCAAATAAATTTTAAATAGCATTCTTTTTAGAAGATTCTTGCATATTGTAGTCGTAAAGATCATGGGATTTTACATTAACATTATTTGTAAAAAAAAATTTTGAAGAGCATTAGTCGTTGTTGTTATAGAAATGATTTGTATAGAAACTTTTAAAAGATTCTTGCTTATTGTAGTCTTAAAGATCATAACATCATTTGTAAAAAAAAATTTGAAGAGCCTTGGTCGTTGTTGTTATAGAGATGATTTGTATAAAAACTTTTAGAAGAGCCTTGCTTATTGTAGTCGTAAAGATAATGGGATGTTAGATTACTATCATTTGTAAAAAATTTTTTGAAGAGCATTGGACTTTGTTGTTATAGAGAAGATTTGTATAAAAAATTTTTGAAGAGCCTTGGTGGTTGTGATCATAAATATCATGCTTTATTCCATTATACTTATTTTTAAAAAAAATTTCGAAGAGATTTTGTTTTTTAGAACATTTAGTGTTAGATTATTTATATCGTTAATATCTCGAGAAATGTTCTTGGTAGGTTTAGAATCAAAAAAATCAAATTTTTTTTTGAAAAGCCTTGGTGGTTGTGGTCATAAATATTTTGCCTTGTTCAAACATTAATTTAAAAAAAATTAGAAGAGGTTTGGTTTTTTAGAACATCTAGGGTTAGATGATTTTTATAGTAGAAAATATTTTTTACTCCTAGTAATTTTTACATTTATATCGCATCATTTTTTCACACCTATTTCACATGTCTAATCCAAAACATGAACGTCACGATCATTCTCCAAACCTTATCTCTACCCAATTAATAGCGAACCTCTTTAATGAGTTCATAGCAAATTCCTCTCTAAATGCAGAAGACCTTACCCTCCTTAATATTCTAAAATATGAAGTAACACTTGCACACTCCAACAAAATCGAACAACTCTCTCTTTCTCACCACCCACATACTCATCCATGCCCCACAAGCCTCCTCCATAACCACACTTAGCTTATCCCATAACATTCAGGATAAACCTAAATCCTCTCTTCCTAAGCCCAAATCATCGATAAATTGTGAGCTTACTCTAAAAATAGCCCCCTACTCCCTCTGTCTCTAAAGCCAAGAAAGCTGCCTTCCGACAAAAAATAATCAAAAATCTAGCAACTAATAAGAATACACTTACCATCTCTAACACACGATCCTCAAATAGTGGCACTATTTACTTTCAATTTTCGAAACCAGAAGAGAAAGCACTAACATTTCAAAAAAAAGGAATTAAATCCGAAGATTTACCCATCATCAAACTCCATTTCCTACTCAGAAGCATACTAATAACTACACTACTTTCTTCTCTCTCTGCAACCATTGCTAAGTAAAACCTAAACCTAAAAAATACTGGCATTTTTAACACAGTACGCCAAACTGGTAACACAGGAATCTTCTCTTATAGTGCTATACAAGAACCAAGCAACCCTAACATTTTTTAAATCTCCTATACTCATTGTCCACCATCAAATTCTAACTCTAACCATAGCAAACGATTACAAATGTCTAAAACACAACCACTCAACGAATAAATGAAAAGTTGCATCAATCAATTGTGATCCCTGCGGCAATCGAGGCCACTCTACATGAGAGTACATTTTCAAAAATGATTCTATAAAACTCTCATGCTTCAATTAACACAATCACCATGACGCCACATCCAAACTATACGAATTCAAATTTAACACGCACGACACATTCAAAACCAACACTACCTTCTAATAAACAAATTCCTATGCTAAATTTTTTTCACATAAATCTCAAACACTCTAGTGCCGCTTGGACAAACATATATAACATTCAAATTTCAAACTTCTTTGATCGAACATACACAAATCTCTCTTTTAATATGCCAAATTACTTACTATATCACACTTCACTTTTATATTTTTATTCTGCATGCATCTTCATAAAATCCACAGTTCATCACACGCCATTACCACGATTCTCTTTCAACAATTTTTACTTTGTTCTTTCACACACTAGACCTCACCCTCTTTTTTCGCAACCCATTACTCTCCTCCCTTACACCCATTAGCCATTTCTTCTGATTTATCCCTACCACAAACTCTTGCTATATCGACACTTCTGTCAACATAACATTTGATTATCTTAACCAATTTTAACTCTCGATCATACATCTGGGACTACAAAGAAAATCCATGAGGACAACAAGTAATCAATTTTTTTATGCTCTAACAACCTATATCTCGTTCTTAACTCTAAAAACCCTACATACCAACGTTATTGTAACAACGAGCAATACACATCTCACATTGACCTCACAATAACCACTTCAAATACTCTCAATCTCATAGATAATTGGTTAATCTTCGACATCCCATCAGCTTCAGATCACTCATTCATTTTTTTAGCATCCCATAAACACTACAACTATCAAAAACTATAACAACACCATAAAAAAGAAACCCACTCACTGGCTCAGCTATCTCAACAACTCACTGCTAACATTACCATCTCTCTCCTCTCCCACATACATCGACAAAGAGGCACTATACCTCAATGATCATGTTTCACATTTCATCTTATCCTCCACTCCCATCAACACATTTCCTAAAAGAATACACGCCTATTTCTGGACACCTGAATTAACCGTGTTAAAAAACAAACTGAAACGTATTTTCAAAACTCTAAAAAAATCCATCACACCCTCAATCATTTCCATCCATTCTCCTGCTAAAAGAGAATACACACAAGCAATACTTCAGGCTAAAAGAACCAACCAGCACTCAAACAATCCAAGGAACATCATCAATAGGCTAACTAAAAAGAAAAACCTTCTATTCTCCCTGAAACAATACTTCCCCGCCTATCCGATCCTACTACACACTACAATCCTCCATTCCTCTCGACAATCTTTCACCCTGACTCGACCTCTTCTTACCTCCCTTAGCTTATAAATTTAGGACGTTAGGTATGCGCTGAAAACACTCTATTTTAAAGGATTGCTAAATATTTAGTCTCCCGTGGTATTTCCAGACCACTTATTTTGAAAATTGCAACAAAAAATTTCGCCCCCAATAATTTTGAGGATGTGCGTCCCTGATGTAAATGGACAAAAATAAAGATTATTTTACCACTATTGAATCATAATTAGGGGTAACAAAAAGAGACCTATAAATCCTCCAAAATTGACATGAACTATTCAAAAAATTTACATTATTTATAAGAAAATTGATCTAAAAATTATTTTAGTCATTTTTCGAAATTATTATATTACACGGATTTTCGATCTATTATGTTGTAATTGCGAGATCATTTATGTTGTTGCAATCAATTACGTAGTTTTTGCATTCAATAACTGCTAAATTATAGATAAGTTAATGCTAAAATTTTTTATAAAATAGCTACACTTTTTATGGCAATGAATTCTCTATGGACCAGCAGACATGTTACGGGGATCATTGGTAGTCAGTATCTTTGTAATGAAAATATTATTTAGATAGATAGATCATTTTATTTCAAAAAAAAAAACATGTAATGACAATGCGAAAATAAAAATGAATATATTTTGGAGGCGTTTCAAAGGAGGTCTATATAATATTATTTAGTATACTTTTTTTTACTTAAAACAACGTAACTGATTGCAACAACGACGTAATAGATCGAAAAATCGTGTATTTTTGTAAGAGACCATAAAATATTTTAAATTATTTTCTTTTGAAACGCGATCTTTAGAAAAAAGCTTTTTTTATCCCTGAAATGTATCTTTTTCCTCTATCTTACCTGTGTTACAGAAGGGCATATATATGTGTAGATATTCTTCTTTTTTATTATTTTGTTTTTCGATGTAGTTTTTAATACCATATAGATCCTCTTCAAATTTGATATTTCTATGTAAATCAAGTCCATCTTTCATTGGATTCGAAGATTATGTTTTTCAATTATTTTATTTATGTGCCAGAATGGAAGAGTCAACATTTTTTTATCGATATTAAAAATGATTTGTCAAATAATAATAAAAATTAAATAAAAAATAATTTCTGTAGCGGTGCAATCAAAACGGGACAAGCCCTTCTGAGAACTTTTCTGAGATAAGCGGGGTAGGAGAAAACACATTTCGTCATCCAATAAAAATATGTTTTTTCTAGTGTGTTTATTTCTTTTTATATCAAATATTTTTTAAAATATCCTTTTAATGTTTAGACACTCTCCTAAATAATAGAGGATATGAGCACCAGAAAAAAAGCGTCTAAATGCAAAATTGTTTGAATAGTTTTTTAAAAGTCTAAAAAGATTATATATTGTGCCTATCTATAGTTTTTTAAAAGAAGTTTTGTTGAGTTAATATAAAAACCAAATTTTAATCTCAAAATTTAATTTCTCATTTGTGGAAATTTGCAATTACTTAAGAAATTTGATTTTACAGCCCAAAAAAATTCCAGTTGCGGGAAAGAAGAAATAAATTTCATAGCACAGCTATATAAAACATTTTATCTTGGAGTCGGCTCCTGCCTTCTGGTTTGCCTCTGGGTATTTCAGTATTTTTATAAGTTTTAAACACAATTTACCATGTTTTATTAGGAAATTTATAAAAAATATTTAAAGTCAAAACAAGAAAATGACACTTTTTATTAATTTGTTGCAATCATGTTCAGTTGGACAGATTGTATCATTGAAATTAGGCTACCTGATTAGATTTAAGAGCAACTCAAAAACAACTGATAAAATTATTGTTAACATATGAGTATGTAATTGAGCATAATGTATTTTTTAGAAATAGTAAAAGCTAAAAAATATCTTTATTACTCTAAAACTGGTAATATTTTTTCAAGGGATATCTGTGGTAGAATCATATTCAAAGATACGATATAAGAAAGTAAATAATATTATTACATTTTGGAAATTTTGTTAGATATTCAAAAATGAACTTCGTACCATAAAGAAATTTATTAAAAATAGAAAAGTAATTCATTTTTTCAGGAGTTTGAAAGTGAAAAGTTAAAAACATTGGTGCATATGACATAGATGGTGAATCTTCAAGCCTAAAATGACGAAAAGAGGTTTTAATAAAAGTTAATAAAATATATATGCTACGTAAAATTTTGCCATAAAAACATTCTGATTGCTAAAACCTTCTTTCAGTACAATGTACAGAAGAGGATTCAACTGGATTTTTTTAATTTTAATCAAATTTACATAAAAAAAACTATTCCGAGCTTAAATATAAAAAATATATATGAATTTTAGAACGCACGCTGTGGGGAAAATAGAAAGAATTATTAACATTTGTATAACTAATACAAAATTTTAACTTTTAGAAAAAACTATAGGAATTTTATTTAGTTAGAGGTAGGAAAGCTGTGTCGCGTGAACTCATTCGTTCAATTAAATTTTTTAATTTAAAATAAATTTCAATAAACTTTTCAAAGCTTCAGAACAACGGTATGAACATTTCGTCTCATTACTTTAGTCCATTTTTCTAAATTATCAAAAAAGAGTGTTTAAATTCATCAGAAATAAATGTAGATAAATAAAAAATACTATTTTTTGAATTGGTAGTAAATTGAATAAATATAGATATTCTAGAAGGCTTATAAAATTTTCATAGTCAAATTTTATTCATAACCGCCAAACTTTAGGTAGACTGCTACTTAAAATTGTAGATCAAACCACCTGGATCAATTTATTCTTAACCAATTCTAAACTATTTAGTCAATATATAAAATTTGAATTTTTATATTCATTCAATCTGTTTAACCCTTGCAAGTCCAAATGTGGCTTTTTACTTTACGCTTTTTTTTCAATGATGAAATTCGTCTAGAAAAATATATCTGACCCTATCAAAAAACAACATGTAATTTTTTTTCTGGTTTTCATCTTAATTATTTGAAAATAAAAAATACCACCAGATGTTATTTTTGAAATTTTAGTTGTTTTTATACTTTGTGTTGAATTGCGTTAATTAAGATTTTTCAATATAAATTTTCATTATCAAAAGTTTATTCACTAAATGGTATATTTTTCAATAAAGAAATATTATAAAGCTATAACAATAAATTCTTTGTATTTCCTAAAAAATTTTACATTATTTTCTAAACTTTCATGAAAATCAATAAGATATGAACCATTTGCAATACTCAACAAGAATCATTGACATAAACTTTGAGAGAGAAATAAAAGGAGTATCTCCAAACTGACATCAAGGTAGATTTTTAGTAAAATATATTTGACAAATGTGGACAAGAGAAGAAGGGCGGGTAAAAAACTAACAAAATTAAGTTGACGTCAATTCTGAACGATCTTTTATATAAAAGTAAGCAATATAAAAATGTAGAACTATCAGAAAACTAGTTTTATTACAAAAAATGAAAGTTTATAAACAAAAAATTCAAAAAAATAAAAAGTACATCAAAAATTGTACAACGGAGTCAAATTCATATTTTCAAAAATAAAATTATGCTCTTACGTATCTTGCAAAATTTCATTTTTAGAGAAGAAAATTATAAAAACATTATTTATGTTTGTAATACAAGTGAATATTATATACAATAATTCACTTAGTGACATTGAGTACATAAATATTTCGTATGATTTTTACATATGTATCTGTTACAAGAACTACATTTTCTTGTACCTCTACTCTTAGAGTGACCGACTTCCAAATAATAGCTTCTTGATGTTGAAGATCGCTCAGTTATTTCAAGCTATTTGAAGTCATAAAAAGATAAAAGATATCCAATTTGCAATGGAGTGTTAGAATCGTTAGAGCGCATCATCATAAAATTCTCACAAAGCTTCAAAGACAAATCTCTGATAAAATATTTACTGCCTCCTTTTTTAGTGCTTAGGAATTTATTAGGACAATTACTTTTAGATATTACCCAACTATTGTTACACGCAATATCTAAGTAGTTTGCAAAAACTGAAACTGTCCATTTTCTAGACGTTCTATAAGAAGCGTAAGATCTAAGCATCTGATTTGTTTTGTCTACCAACTTTTGTATTGATTGTATAACATAATTGTTTCTGGTTTTCGTTTCCTTCCAATCAAATTTATTTCCACCAAATGTTGGCTTTAAATAACATAAACAACTTTGAAATTACGATGAGCATGTCTGGGGGAACATAAG
Organism: Nectonema munidae; assembly: GCA_030549495.1. Classification (NCBI taxonomy): domain Eukaryota; kingdom Metazoa; phylum Nematomorpha; class Nectonematoida; family Nectonematidae; genus Nectonema; species Nectonema munidae. Next base: position 816,742 of record JAUIRK010000894.1, read on the forward strand.
CCATCAAGGAAGCATATTTGGTATAAATAAATTTTGATTCAGTTTTATTTAAGCCCATCTGTGGTAAATGTTTGGGCCTAAAAATATGAGGTATAAAAGTACGATTAGATCTAACAGTTCAACAAATAGTTAATTTTTTTGGAAGTAGCCCATTGACACAGCTCATGAGATGTGAAAAACTTATCAGTAAAAATTCCACATCCTTCAGGTAAATCACTATCCGTTATCAAACTTTTAACTACATTTGCTCCGTAAAAAAGTTCTATTTAAACCTGAAACATAAACTTGAGACTTTAAAATATATAAAGATTTAGAATATGTACAATTGTAAATTTTATGCCATAAAGTCCAGGCTTAGAGGGTCGTATATTTTTAGTATACAACGTCCTCTTAAATTTACACGTTGTTCGTCTACTGTGACGTAATTATACGTTACAAAAAATTTAGAACAATTACGATAAAACGTATCGTGCAAATATCTAATTGCCTTATATAGTATAGCTTTCTACTGCTCACTTTATTCATAAACAAAGAGAATGGAAAATAGAAATGATAGAATATTCTTATTTTCTTTACAGTGGTTTCTTTATAGGCGTAATTTTTGTCAACTTTCGAGTCCTTGCCTCTTATATACTGTACAAAATAAAAAACGCCATTTTAAACAGAATTCCTTCATTTTATTTCATATTTTTATCTGTTTCTTCAATTTTAGAAATGGAAATCAGAGCAGTCATAGAAGAAACAATATGCTCAGATGAAACTTATATTAGTTTACAGAGTTTTACCTCAAGTGAATATCAAGTTGATGACAAACTGATTTCAACTCATATATCAAATGAATTTTGTTACACTTTCGTAGCAGCAACGATGAGTAAGTGTATTTTCAGCCAACCTACATAAACGGCACCGTTAGGTGCTGCTGACTAACAGATCAAGTTCAGTAAAGTTAGGAACATTTTGCTGATTAACGGAGAAGAATTCCAAGGGAAAATATTAGAAAAACGATAATATCACCAAATAGACATAAAAGTCTTACCTCTTGTGAAAAAGAGAAATCACAAATTAATTAATTATTATAAAAACTATTGTTCTACATACTAATCTAACGTTATTAATTATTTTACAAATATTTGTTACTATTCTGAGATGTCTTGATAGAACGGGATTTTCAACTTGATTCGAAACTTCTTGATTTTCACTCTCTACTTCAGATTCGCTCTTGTAAGTTTCATTTACAAAAGTATTTTTTATTGGAGTACAATCCATCACATACAGCAAGATAAAAAAAATACGAGCAACACATACTTTATGATAAATAACACTCAACTTCTTCCCAAAATTTTAGCATTGTTTCTGCGCCATCTGTAGTACAAGCTATAATATCTTAAATCGTGAAGGAATATAAAGAAACAAAAATTCGAACTATACCAAGACACCAAAAGTTTTCATTATTAGATATACTAAGTATGAAGTATCTTCGATTTTTAAAAGATGTAAATTGAGCGAAAGACAAAGAATATCAAATATCATTTTTGACTTGATTTTTAAAATACCAAGAAAGTTCCATCTATCTTTTATTGATTTTTTAATTAAAGATTCCTTAATATTTTGGCGAATCTTTTTATAAGAACTTACTATTTACTTAATATCAATTAAATGAATTTTTAGAATATGAAATTTCATACTTGAGGTTTTTTTTCTAGAACACCAAGTTTCTTTCCAAATGTTACATGTTGCAAACACTTTTTAACTTTGTGAAATAATTGTAAATTTTAGATTTAAAGAAAGACATTTTGGTTAAAGACTCCTCCTGGTTAAAACCAAGATATTATTAGATTACGAGGTTCTTTGAATTATTACCCCCTTTGGCCTAGAAGACTGACTACGTCTCTCGAGAGTAAAAGAATCAAATCGCTTTTAATTTTATTAAAGGATATTTCGCTCATGACTTTTGCTCTTAAGAAAATTTAAGCAGTGCCAAAATCTAGTTTTATAAAATAATTAAATCCATTAATATAGTATACTTTGAAAATACTCATTTCAAAAATAGTTTATTTTTGAAAATTTGTTTCTTTGTTAGTTATAATATTCAGTTCGTTAGATATTTAATAAGTTAAAAAGTTATTTATTTGCAGATAGTTCGTTAGTTTTTTAATTAGTTATTTATTTAGTCATAAATTTAAGCATCAAAAATTTCTGTATAAATTAAAATAGGACATGATAGGTAGTAAACTAGTCGCACTAGTGGGGGAGTTGGTAGTCGAAATGGGGCGAGCTAGAAAAGAACTATTTTTACAATGAAGATTATGAAAATTGGTTGGTGAAACTTACCTGTATAGAAATAAGTTTTAATTTATTTTTAAATAATATTATAAACTTATAATTTTTACTAACTAAAGGACTAACTAATAATTTCATTTTAATAAGTGACTAACAAACCAATTGTTAAGTAAGTAAGTACACCATTCAAAGAATAGCCCAAGATAATCGTTGAAAAAGTCCATACTTTTGGGTGGATTTGCCATAGAAAACGGGATGTTTATTGTCACATCATCAGCAAAACAATAAAACTTCAGCGAGCTAAGATAGAACCCCGAAGAACCCCCATATTAATGGTAGAAATGTTAGACTTTAATTTATTCAAAGTTACATACTGCTGACGATTAAGCAAATAAGATTTGATTAAAAGCAAGGAATTTCTTTGCACTCCATAGAGAGACAGTTTATCAAATAAAATTTGGTGAAAGATTATCAAAAGCTTTACTAAAATTTAAGAACAGTGAAAGCATTCCTTCATTGGACTCAAGAGTATTCAAAATGTTATCTATATAATGTGTAAGTAGTGACGGGGTGTTGTAATTCTTACGAAAACCGAACTGAAGAGGATAAAATATATTATTAGAAATTAAAGTATGATTGCAATTGAATATTAAGTAGCTTTTCAAAAATTTTACACAGAACCGGAATAATTGATATCGGAGATAGTTATTAATGTCTTCTTTGGCGCCTTTTTTAAAAATAGGGTGTACAGCACTGAGTTTAAAATCCACCGGAAAAAACACAATATTTTAAACAAATATTATATTTTTATCTTTGCTGGCATGCATCTAGCATTATTATCTTGCAAAAATTACTCATAATAAAAAGTATGAAATTTGCTTTTATGCAACTTTTTGTCTCCAAAGTTTGTCTGGTGGTTTCGCGTAGTGATAAAAATCACTGGTATCAATAAGGGCATCTGACGAAAAATTTCAAATGGCTTTGCTAAAATACAACATAATGTATACTGTGCGATTATATTGGTAAAACGGTTTAAGCGCAGATAAACATGACGACTTACAAATGTGGGATAAAATGTGTTACATAGGAGTGATAAAATATAGATTTGCTAGAGGGAAAGTGAGCTCAATAACATATAAGGGAAAGTAAATTGATAGGAGAAATTTTGATATAATGTGTTTTCTGAAAACTATAGTTAAAGTAGAGTTGATAAAGACATTGATAGTGAGGGAAATTAAAACAATAGAAGTGAAGAAAGCGGTTTATATACATTTTCATAGAAATTAAACTAATACAAGATTTTGAATTTACTTATTTATAAAAATAAAATATAGAGTATAATTTAGATTGAAAAACTCAAAATAGTTACCTCCTAGGGCTTATCTCCAGTGTGAGTTCTAACATGATAAATTAAATTGCTTTTTTTAGAAAATCTTTTTCCACAAGTTTGGCACTAAAAGAGATGACAAAATAGAGTGTCGACATATTACTTTAGAAAAAATAAGACAAAAAACATGAATAAATTTTTATCTCTAAGTTTTTCAGTAAGTATTTAAAAAAAATAAAAGCAAAACAAAAATGAAAAAATTATACCTAAAAACAAAAAGTAAAAAATATAAAATTTCTTTAAAGACAGAAATTAAAAATAAAAAAAGTTTAATTAAAAACTATAAATCATCAAAAACAACTTGCTAATTATTTGTTTAATTTATGTGCAATTTCATTTAATTATAATTAATTTATAAAAAATCTTTTTGTCTAGTCTATGAGCTAGAGAACCGATCTATTGCCAAGTAAGTTTACCTTTGAATTAAGACACTTTATATATAGCACCAATTACAAAATATGTCAAATCACTACTCATAAAAATATTGAGATTGAAACAATATGACCAAATTACTTATAATATATTTTCATTATAATAACCAAATAAAAGCACTATTAGTATATGAGAATATTTTGTAAAACATATGGATAATTGATAGAATATGTAAGGAAAATTTATATATCGGAAATCTAAAAATTTTAAAATCTGGAGATTTTCAGCGTAATATGGAAAAAACCAGGAGAAATGAATTGTTTTGCATAGTTATTGTTCAAAAAACAAATATTATCATGTGTATTTGACTTTTTTGAATTGACACAAAATAGCGATATTATTATAATTAAAGTTACAAAAAGTATTTTTTGAAGAAGAAATAAACTAATATGAATACTGACATTTTTCAGTGTTGTATATTACAGTTGCTTTTTTTGAAAGTTTAAGTAATTCTTCATCTGTTCTCCAATCATAACAATTATTTTCTTTTTCTGGGTTATTTGCTTTCATAGTCAAAATGCTTGACAGCGTACCATCTAACTTCAAAGAAGATCCGGTATCTGTTTTATTTTTCTTTCTAATGCTAAATAGTCTCTCACGACTTGCATTACTATGTAAGATACTTTTTATAAAAATTTGGGTCGAATACTTTTCAAGAAAAAATTCAACTTGAGACATTCACTTTTGTCCCTTTGAACAACGTCAACCTATGAACTGTTGAGTACAACTTTGTCTTCAAGTGAAATTTTTTTTTGAATATACAAAAGCGCTTCTTTATCATAAACTTGAGTAGCTTGAATGAATTTATTATAGTTTTCTTCTGTTATTTTTCCAGAATTTAGCAATTTGTTTAACTTAAATTTTGTTAATCCACCAAGAAAAATTGTTTTAGGCTCTATAAAAACAGAAGTATCAGACAAATTGAAGTTCAATACAGAATTGATGCTTTTTAAAGTCGTTTTTCTATAGAAGATTTAAGTAAATGTAGTGAAGGTTCTTCTCGTTGAAGAAGTAAATTAAAATTGGTAAATAAACTAATTGTTGACTGCATGAAGAACAAAGCAGGTTCCAGCAACGGATTGTCAAACCATGATGTTAGTCTTTGTTGAAAGATTCACTTAAAAAGTATGATCTCAAGCTTGGAAAGTTTTTAAGACTTTCTGTGCATTTTTCTAAAGAAATCCATCTTATCCGGAGGTGCTTCAAAACAGAACGATATTCTTGGTTACAAAATTCAAAGTATTCTAAAAGCTTCCCTTTTCGTTTAGTGCTTCTATCAAACCAGTAATAACAGTCTACACAAAGATCTTCTAAGTTGAATCCAATATATTCGCTGAAAGCATCATTAGCGTGACTTGCAGCAATGTGAGCCAAATGGCATGGACAACCGCCTACAAAAATACTTTCATTTTTCTCTAAAAATCTTGAAGCCATTGAATTCCATTTTCTAATTATTACGTTTGCGTTATCAACACCCAAACCAGTACAATTATGCCAAGGCTTTTTACAATTATGCCATCTGATTTAAAAGCATTGTCAATCTGCTCAAAAATTTTGAAAGCCTTTCCTGCATTCTTTCCTTCAGTTGAACACATTCTGTAGAAATTGTTTGATATTTTCTGAAGTGGCTATGGGCAAATTATGCTGAACTAAAAAGTTTGTTACCATAATGTTGTCAAGACGTTTTTATAGAATCACTTTCCGTATTCTCAACGATTAGTAAAGGAAAGCTTTTTTGAGTTTTCCAAGAAGATTGGGCTTGTTGATGCGATTGCGTGCTACAGTGTTCTTTCACATCTTTCAGACCCTGATGACCGCAACTTAACTGTTTTCCCTTTCATAGGGTAAGTCACTTTCCATTCATTTTTAAAGGATACTTTGTATTTTAAAGAACCAGAAAATTTCTTTTCAGATGCGTGAAGAATGTTAGAGTTACTTTCTAAATTAGAATCATGCTCTACAGTAGATTCATCTTTTTGTCTTATTTTAGATTTTCTTTTAGACTTCTTTTAGATTAAAGTTCGACTATAAAAATCTAAGAAAATACAGAAAATGTTCAATTAATAAATTTATTGATCTATTAACAACTTTTAGTGCAAAACTTTTTTAAATATTAATGAAAAATGTTATTTTTAAATGAAAATACCAGCATTCAATAGCATAAAGAAAATAATAAATATTTAGAAAATTATATTCAAACTAAAATTTTTGTTTTTCACTTGATCCAAGATTGAAACTTAAAAATCGGGAGATTAAAACTAAAAAACTGGAGATCGGGAGATATTAAGCAAAACCTGGAGTCTCCCGGGTATACCGGGAGACTTGACAGGTCTCAATTCCACTTTTCTTTATCAACACATCGTTGGCAATCCTATCTTTCAGCGTCTTTCCCCGCACATCATTCTAATCATTCTCATCTCAGTTGTTTGTAGCCTTCTCGTGTCAGCCTTCTTCATCACCCAGCATTCAGAACCGTAACAAATCGTTCTTCTAACGCACACTTTATCACTAGAACGACCAAGCAGTCATTTTGACTGCTTTCGTTCAGTAAAATATATTTTTTCAGAAAAATTTTAAACACTACAAGAAGATATTTTTTTTATTTGTGTCTTTTAACGTTTTAATTTATAAATTAAAACTTTTTTCTTGATATTTCCAAAAAAAAGTTTCTATTTGAAAAAAAAACAAAAAGAGACCAAGCAGTCATTTTGACTGTTTTTGTTAAGTAATAATAATTTTTTTTTGAAAAATTTTAAACACTAAAACAAAATTTTGTCTATTTGTGTTAAACGTTTTAATTTATAAATTTAAACTTTTTTTTATGATATTTCTATTTTTTTTTATTTTTGAAAAAAATACAAAATAACTTTTTTCATTCACATTCAACTCCAATTTTTATTCTAGATATTTTAATAAAAATGGATAAGCTAAATTTAAACTTGGACGGTTTAGAAAGTAGTTGTGAAAGTCAATTATCATCCACGGAAGAAAATGAAAATATATTTGATATAATTTCAAAGAGAGGTCGTATTGATCCAAGTGATTCATCTTCAGATGAAAGTGTAATGGAACTTGAAGATGATAATTGTTTGCGAAATACTAATGAAGTTTTTTTTACGGATGCTTATGAATGGTTACAAATAAATGTGAACGAAATGGCAAAGAAAAAATCGATCCAAAATATTGTTCGAAAGCAACAAGGTGCATCCTCATTTGCTAAACGTTTTACATTTAAGGACAGTTTCACATCAAGTTGGGAAATTTTTTTTGACAAGAAGATCACAAAAATTATTTTAAATTGCACTTTAATTCAAGGAAAAATTTTATTTGGTGAGAATTGGGATTTCTCTTTTGAAGATCTTGAAAAGTTTATAGGATTATTTTATGCAAGAGGAATACTCGCTCCTAAGCATGCTTCGATTTCAGACCTATGGTCTAAAAAATGGGGTATTTTCATATTTAAAAATACAGTGAGTAGAAAAAAATTTAAAGAAATACTTCGAGCTTTAAAGTTTGATATAAAGTCTACACGAATTTCTAGGCTTGTTAACAATAAACTAGCCTCAATTTCAGAAATTTTTAATATTTTCATTGAAAACTGTAAATGTGTTTATAATCCTTCTCCAAATCTTTGTGTTCATGAACAGTTGCTTCCTTCAAAAACCAGATGTCCTATAAGACAATATATGTCTAATAAACCAGACAAGTTTGGAATTAAATTTTGGTTATTAGTAGATGTGGACTCAAAGTTTGTTTTAAATGCCTTTATTTATACTGGTAAAGATGACGAAAGAAGAAAAGGCGAAACACTTGGGGAAAGAGTTGTTCTTCAACTAATGAAACATTTTTTTAACCAGGGTTATATAGTTACAACAGATAATTTTTTTACAATTAAACTTGCTAAAACTTTGAAAGATCAAAAAACAAGTATCATTGGCACGATAAAGAGTTCAAGAAAAGGAGTACCTCAAGCATGCAAAGACTTAGTTTTTGATAAAACTGCAAGTATTTCCACCATAAAAGTTTTTAAAGAAAAACAAATTCATTGTACATAAACTTCTTTAAAAGTTAAAAAAAACAAATGTGTCAACATACTTAGTACTTTGCACGAAAGTGTATCCATCGACTCAAATGATAAGCCTGAAACAATAAACTTTTACAATAATACAAAGTACGGTGTTGACATTTTTGATAAAATGGCGAAACAATACAGTGTTAAAGCTGGGTCTAGGAGATGGCATGTGCATGTTTTCTGTAATATGCTCGATATAGCTGCAATTAATGCTTGGGTGATATATAAAGACGTTCTTAATTCGAAAATAACAAGGAAAAAATACATACAAGGCTTAGCAACAGAACTTACAAAAAATATGATAAAAGAAAGTGATGAAGAAATAGAAGAAGACAGAGAAGAAACAAAAGAAGAAAGAAAGCAATGTCAAATAAAATTATGTAAACATAATAAAACCAAAAATAAATGTATTAGATGCAAAAAATATGTTTGTGGCAAGTGTACTGGAAGTGTGATTAAAAGAAATATATGTAAAAAGTGTCAAAAATAAACTTTTAAACTTAAAAATTTGTTATAATTATAAAATATATTTTCTAAAATTATCATATATGTATTTTAATTCAGGAAAAAACTTGGCAATATTCAAGCAGTCAAAAAGACTGCTTGGTCCTTCTAGGTGGGAAAAAAATTTGGTCTTTCTAGTGTTAAATACAGTCTTGCTTTTAGTTCGTCAGATAAAAAATTTCCACACAGTAAGCAGGATAATTCCTTGAACTTTTTCCAACCTAGGCGTATTCGCGCTCTTACGCTACTAGAAACATCACTATTGCAATTGATCATATCGTCCAAATAACATAAATCATCAACAACATCGAACGTATCATCTCCTAATTTGAATTTTTCAACAAGAGTACTTACGCTCTCTCCATTTTTGCACTTTCTACAAACAGCCACTAACTGCAGAAAGAGAGCCCTTTATAGAGGAACATCTTTTGTGAACCCACTTATTACAAGTCATACATAAAATGGCGTTTCATTACTCTCAGTCCACATAATGAACAGAAGTCGACACTAATCACTTCCATGACACCATTAGTTTTATCACTCACGATCATCACTTTGGTCTTTGCTACATTTATTTTGAATAAGTAAGGTCGTATATCATACTTCAATAAGCTAAATCTATTCTACAGAATAGAATACTAGGCAAAACTGAACAATTAAGACCAGAGGTCAGCAACCTTTTTGTTCTAGAGCCATTTTCCACACCTATTTTCCAAAAAACCAGTCTAGAGCCACAAAAACTAAAAACTTACTAAGAAAAGAGGTGAGGATATCTTGAACCTTGATGCAAAATTAAAATTAATTAATTATAAATGAAGTTTTTTTGTTATAATTTCAAAAATAAATGCGATTTTTTGTGAAGTTCACAGCATTTTTGTGTCAGGAGTATAAGATGTTTTCATTTTGAAACAAGGATTCAAAATTTCATCTGTGAGATGCGAGGTATAATAACATTATTTTTTGAAAATTTCCATTTAAAGTATGTTTTTTAGCATTTTATGATTTACACATTTAAATATATAATAAGGTCTGGCAAGTTGTCTCCTCGGAGGTCATACCAGACCTCTAATGTAAGTATCCTGTCAAATCAAATTTTGTTTAGATGGCGTTAAATTTGAAATTATTTTTTGTGATTTGATAAAACTTATTTTCTAATTTTTTTTCTTATAAAATCATACGATTAGAAATAAATGAAATTTTATCTTAAGTCAAAAATATTTCAAAATACAAAAAAAAATGTGACCTATTTTAGAATTATAGACCGAATCTCTGGTTTATAAAAAAAATAATGGGCCTTAAAAATTTTTTTCAAGTTGAAAATTACATATGGTTTTCATATAGAATTACATATTTTTTATTGAGGAAAAATACCTTATGTTCGAAAATGGAGTAAAGAGCCATGATTCGTACTGCGAGGGTTAAAGATTTGCCATACCACAAATCCTCGTTTATATTTTGCATGATATTCAAAAAATTTTAATACAATGAAATCAGAATAAGTAAATAATTACTTAAAATATCATAACTATCAAACAATATGTTCTGACCTGGATATGGTTTTACTATCTACATGTTGTATAGTAGAACGCATAACTTTATTGAAACTATACTGAAAAGTACAGTAAAACAGTAATTTTATGTAAGTTATGTAAAAATATTTTTACACTAACTTGTACAAAGAATAAAGTTCTTGCTGGTTAATTATGGGATGTAGGTTTCTAAGTAGAGAAAAGAAAGCTTTATAAGATAGAATGATGAAATATTTTTCAAGATTTAGTATTCTTAAAAATATTTGATGAATACGTTAAAAAATAGGTGCAAAATTTTGTAAAAAAAGTTTCTGAATAAAATATTCCAAAACGGAATACATTTTCAAATGTCAAAAAAGTAGGTATAAATATAGACTATTTTGATTAATTTTACATAAATATTTTACAAAATAATCATTTTTGTATTTTTTTACATTTTATGTAATCGGTAAGACATTTCACAAAAAAACATGTTTTGCACCTTCTCAATGATTTATCAAATCAATAAAGTGTTCTTGAATTAAAAAATTTTCTAAGGCCAGATTACTAATTGAGATTATAAACTGGTTTTGATAAATTGAAAATTTTTGTAGATTAAGAAAATAAAGGAAATTTTTTGGCTATGATAGGCTACAGGGTTTTAATGTCATCCAGGACATTTTCATCAATAAATATTTTCCAAAATTTAGAAAAAAATCCGTACATCTAAGAAGACGTTACAGTTATTATCGAACCTAACAATCAGAAAAGAATTAAATTATGGGCAAAAAATTAAACAATAGGTGGATTATAGTGAATTGAACATATTAGAAATATGGGAAGTTGAAATTACAAATGAATTTGCTAGAAATTATGCAAAAAAAAATGAAGTCAATTTTTTTTCAATAAAATTAACAATTATAGAACGATAGATATGATATGTGATAAAGTACATTGAGTTAAAAGAAATAATTAAAAAATTTCATATCATTTACGTGAAAGGTAGTAGTTGGAATAAAAATAAATTTGATTTCAAAATACACCTGAATAATAGGTTAATTTTTTGAATTATTAAGCCTGATGGTTTCGCACAGTAAAATAAAATCACTGGTATTAATAAGAGCATCTGATGAAAAATTCCAAATGTTTTGTAACTTTAATATGAAACAAAATACTTTGACAGAACACAGCACAACGTACAGCGTGCGTTTATATTAGTAACATGATAAGTGTAATAAAACAACGATTTACAAATGCGCGATAGAAATTTGTTACATAGGAGTGATAAAATTAAGTAAAATATATATTTGCTAAAGGGAAAGTGAGCTCACAAACATATAAGGGTAAAGAAATTGATAGGAGAAATTTTGATATAATGTGTTCTCTAAAAACTATATACAGTAAAACTTCTAATTAAAGGACATTGATGGGATTGAAAAAAATGTCCGTATATGAGAAGTGTCCTTACTACAGAAATAAAAAAAAATATAAAAACTAAAATCTTTATTTAAATTTTTCAAACTAAATATGCGTTAATTCTTTCGAAAGTATGAAGTAATCGCAACTTGCTTAAGCTTTTTCAAGTTCGCTTGAATTGCTTTTTTGTTTAAACTATCTTCAAGAGAATTAATTTGTTCAAATTCTTTTGTGTAGTTGTTTTTCACGCAAAAAATTGAAATTTGTCTAACATACTTGAGAGCTTTTTTCATGTCAATTGTTTCTTCTATTTCAGGAGCTTGGTAATCATTTTCTTGATTGCAATCTTTTTCATCTAAAATTCCGTTCGAATTTTCTAAAACTTCTTCAAACAGTTTTTCTTCCCAATTCTCTGATAGTTTTTCATGAACGGAGTCTTGGTTGTCAAGGCTAAGATATTCTTCTCTAGCTAAAACTGGTTCCTTTGCTTTTTCTTTTGTTAAAAATATAAGTTCGTCTAGTTCATCGCCAATTTCAGTTTGTTCAACTTCATTAAAACTATTCATATTAACTTTTATGCCACAAGCCTTAAAGCATTTAGCATTTAGTTATATTATTTCTTTTTCTGAATTTATCTAACCATCCTGTAGATGCTTTGAAGTCCAATATGTTTAGCTTTTCTGCTGTAGCTATAGCTTTTTCTTGAAGCATTGGACCAGAAACAGGTATGTGTAGTGATCTGCACTTTTTGAACCACTCCCAAACAAATTTTTCTAATTCTTCACTTTTTAAATTTGTGCAAACTCTTTTTCTACTAGAAAGCGTATTGTTTAGATATGCATTCTTGTATTCTTCTTTTCTTTTTATTGTTTGTTGTATTTGTGTTTTTCCGACTTTGAAATCTTCTGCTAACTTCCTATAGCTAGAATTTGTCTTTTCGTATGCAGAGATTATTTTTATTTTTTCAGAAAGATTTAAATCTTTTCTTTTAATTTTAGACATTTTAAGTTGGATTTATTCGGGAAAAAAAAGTAAAATTCAATAAAAGACTTGGAAATAGTAATTTATTTTCACAAGTAGTAGAAAGAAAATATTAAAAGCTTTAAATGCAAATCAAATATTTTAAACAAACAAACAACGTACAAGCATATTTTAATCTGACATAAATCTCATACAGACACAAACATATACACATAATGATATAGTAATGAAGTTGCTTTATCCGGACCAAGTATTGTTAGTTACACTTCAATAAAGATTACTTTTGTCATCTGTTATCATTTAAAACAGTGCTGCCTTCTTGATTCTTCTATACGTTTCTAGTGTTCGTATTATATACATCATAAAAGCCCCAAACTTGTCCTTAAATCGGATTATAGAAGTGATCGCATTATAGAAAAATTTTATCAATAAAATGTATATGTTTTCTTTATATAAAAGCCCCCAACTTGTCCTTAAATCGGATTATAGAAATAATCGCATTATAGAAAAATTTTATCAATAAAATGTATATGTTTTCTTTATTATATCAATATATTGTCCTCAATTCAGACGTGTACGGATTAGGGAGGTGTCCGCAGGAAGAAGTTTTACTGTAGTTAAAGTAAAGTTGATGAAGACATATGATATAGTTTATTAAAGAAGGAAATCAAATAATAAAAGTGAAGAAAGAGGAATATATACATGTTCATAAAAATAAAACCAATACAAAATTTTGAATTTACTTATTATAAAAATAAAATATAGAGTATAATTTAGATTGAAAAAACTCAAAATAGTTACCTCATAGGGCTTATCTCCAGTGTGAGTTCGAACATGATCAATTAAATGGCCTCTTTGAGAAAATCTTTTTCCACAAGTTTGGCACTAAAAGAGATGACAAAATAGATTGTCGACATATTACTTTAAGAAAAATAAGAGAAAAAACACGAATAAATTTTTATCTCTAAGTTTTTCAGTTAGGTATTTTAAACAAAATAAAAGAAAACAAAATTAAAGGTTTATACCTATACAGAAAAACCAAGAAAAATAAAATTTAAAATTCTCTTTAAGGGCAGAAATTAAAAATAATAAGAGAAAAATAAAAAAAACTAATAATTATGAAAAGCAAATAGCTAATTATTTGATTAGTTTATTTGCTATATCATTTCATCATAATTATTTTATAAAAGATTTTTGTCTAGTCTATAGGTACTAGACATGGGTTTACTATACCAGACAAGTTTGCCTTTGGATACGAACAGTTTATATATAACACCAATTACGAAAATATGTCAAATTTAATTTACAATTTAAATTTAATAGAAATGGTCATTTTTATATTAATCATAAAAATATTTAGATTAAAATAATTTGAACAAAATACTTATAATAAATTTCCATTATAATAAGCAAATAAAAGCACAGTTAGTATAAAATGCTTTGTAAAACATATCGATACATTGATAAAATATGTAAGGAAAAGATTTATATCGAAAATTTTAAAACTGGCATTAATACCCAATTCAATATCTAACAAATTTATTCCATATGCTAATCTCAAAGATATATTATTCTAAGCATACCTATATATATCTCTTATATACTGTACAAAATAAAAAACGACATTTTAAACAGAATTCCTTCATTTTATTTCATATTTTTATCCATTTCTTCAATTTTAGAAATGGAAATCAGAGCACAGTCATAGAAGAAACAACAGACTCGAATGAAACTTATATTCGTTTTTCGAGTTTTGTTACAAGTGAATATCAAGTTGATAAAAAAATAACTTCAACAGATCAAGTTGTTGTTTTTGTTAGCCCCTTGATTACACTATCTCATTATCAGTGTAATCAATCAGTTCATTAGAGAGAAAAAAAATTAAATTTCCTATAATGAGCTGAGGGAGTATTGCTACTACGAGTAAATACTGTCAGGGAAAATCAGGGAATTTTGTTACACTTTCGTAGCAGTAACGATGAGTAAGTGTATTTTCAGCCAAACGTCACCGTTAGGTGCTGCTGACTAACAAATCAAGTTCAGTAAAGTTAGGAACATTTTGCTGATTAACGGAGAAGAATTAAAAGGGAAAATATTAGAAAAACGATAATATCACCAAATAGACTTAAAGGTCTTACCTCTTGTGAAAAAGACAATTCACAAATTAATTAATTATTATAAAAACTATTGTTCTACATACTAATCTAACGTTATTAATTATTTTACAAATATTTGTTACTATTCTGAGATGTCTTGATAGAACGGGATTTTCAACTTGATTCGAAACTTCTTGATTTTCACTCTCTACTTCAGATTCGCTCTTGCAAGTTTTAATTTCAAAAGTATTTTTTATTGGAATACAATCCATCACATACAGAAAGATAAAAAAAATACGAGCAACACATACTTGACTCAACTTCTTCCCAAAATTTTAGCATTGTTTCTGCGACATCTATAGTACAAGCTATAATATATTTTCTCAAACTCAAATGATATTTTTGCAACTTTTGAGAAACAATATCTTAAATCGTGAAGGAATATAAAGAAACAAAAATTCGAACTATACCAAGGCACCAAAAGTTTTCATTATTAGATATACTAAGTATGAAGTATCTTCGATTTTTAAAAGATGTAAATTGAGCGAAAGACAAAGAATATCAAATATCATTTTTAACTTGATTTTTAAAATACCATATCTTTTATTGATTTTTTAATTAAAGATTCCTTAATATTTTGGCGAATCTTTTTATAAGAACTTACTATTTACTTAATGTCAATTAAATGAATTTTTAGAATATGAAATTTCATACTTGAGGTTTTTTTTTCTAGAACACCAAGTTTCTTTCCAAATGTTACATGTTGCAAACACTTTTTAACTTTGTGAAATAATTGTAAATTTTAGATTTAAAGAAAGACATTTTGGTTAAACTCCTCCTGGTTAAAACCAAGATATTATTAGATTACGAGGTTCTTCAAATTATGACCCCCTTTGGCTTAGAAGACTGACTACGTCTCTCGAGAGTAAAAGAATCAAATCGCTTTTAATTTTATTAAAGGATATTTCGCTCATGACTTTTGCTCTCAAGAAAATTTTAGCACTGCCAAAATCTTGTTTTATAAAATAATTAAATCCATCAATATAGTATACTTTGAAAATACTCATTTCAAAAATAGTTTCTTTTTGAAAATTTGTTTCTTTGTTAGTTATGTTTGTTAATAGTCATAAATTTAAGCATCAAAAATTTCTGTATAAATTAAAATAGGACTTGATAGGTAGTAAACTAGTCGCACTAGTGAGAGGAATTGATAGTCGAAATGGTGCGAGCTGAAAAAAAAATTGGGTGGGGTTTGTATGATTGATCTTGGGGTGAGTTGATAATGAGGTGAGTTGTATGTTAACTATTTTTACTATGAAGATTATGAAAATTGGTTGGTGATACTTACTTGAATAGAAATAAGTTCTAATTTATTTTTAAATTATTTTATTATAAAATATATAAAAATTTATTATAAACTTATAATTTTTACTAACTAAATGACTAACTAATCAATTTATTTTATTAAGTGACTAACAAACCAACTGTTAAGTAAGTAAGTAACAAACTAAAAATAAAAAGTTTTTTCACAAAATTTTAAATTTATAAAAAAATTAATTTCCAATTTTAATTTTATTGAAAAAAATTAAAATATAAATTTTATATATTCTAATTTATAAAAGTAATTTTTTTTAATTTCTTTTTTAGAAAAATTTTAATTTATAAAAAGAATTTTTGTAAATTAGTTTTTATTTACAAAAATAAAAAAATACTTATATTCCATTTTATTATATACTATTAGGCTCAAATAATACTAAATTAAAATGTGATTCGCCAAATGTCTTTTATTGTAGTGTTGCAGTACGATGAAAATTATATAGGAAGTTTGTTATTGAAAATTTTGATGGGATAAAATTTAGAAAAAAATGCATAAGCAAATTAATTCAGGTTTACCTATAACTTGGAATCAGATAAAATATTTTGAAAAGTTTGATTTTCTCAACAAAAAAACAACTAAAAAACTAAAAATAACTAAAAAAACATTGTTTAGGTAAAAATGAAAAAATATAGGTAAATATTAAAATCTTGTATATAACGTCACATTGAACAAAATTTTTCTACCCGGACATAATCTTAGATTCTCGAGACAAAGCACTGATCAAAGTATCCAAAGTTTTATAATGAAATTTTTTTGACAAGTACATTTTATATAGCAAGGATAAATTTTAATGTGTAATAAAAATTTGTGTAAATTTTTAACTTAAATTTGGCAATATCTTCTAGTAACATATTTTATTCCCCTCTAAAAATGAGTTTAATTTTTCCTTAATTTTCACAAGATTCTTTATTTCATAAATTTTTTGTATACATATTTCTCTCAACTTTTGTTACTCTCAAATTTTTAGAATAAGAGAATGAAAAAGGGCAATCATCTTTTTTCACTAAAAATACAAATTAAATGTTCTCAACATATAATTTGGTTATAAATATTCCAAGGCAGTATAGTAGCATTTAAGTGGAATAATTGTTAAAATTTGTTATAAGCAAGGCAATTATAATGCTTGGGGGCAATCATGAGATCGGAAAATCTATCTTTTACTACTTTCCTATGATATACACAATGCATGGCCAGAATACAGCACAATGCACCGTGCGAATATATTGGTAAAATGATCTAAATGTAATTAATTAAACATTACGGATGCGGAATAAAATGCTTACATAGAAATAAGAAAGTAAGGAAAGTAAAGAGCTGGAATGGGCTGTGGAAGCGAAAGGTGAAGTAAAGCTGAAGGTGACATATGATATTGTTTGCTATAGTAGAAATCAAAGAAAATTAAATGAAGTTTGGGTTTTTATATCACGAAAGTGAAATGAACGTGAAAAAAGGATAGTACACAGTGGTTGATAATATTTAAACTCATGGGATTTTGAATCTCATTATATAAACGTTGTATTACAATCACTTTAATATTAAAATCCAAAAAAGGGAGATTATAATTAAAAAAAATATTTTTAAAATTTCAAAAATATTTGATAAAAGAAAAAAACGTTTAGGCTCGCACTACATACCCCGTGCATTTTCTCCACGACACAGTTATTTTTGCATTTTATAGAAAACTTTCAATGAACGAAAACCAAATGAAGTAAACGAAAATTTCCAAAAGTAACGAGTGAATCGATTAAATAAAAAATTATGAAAAAAATTATTATTATTACAACTTAAAATTTTGATTACATTCACAAAATTAGCACAAAAATTATAGATGGCGTTAATCTAATCTATATACGAGCATTTTAAAATATGAACCTTTGAAAAAAAATTTTATTAGAAACTAAGTAAAAAAATAGAATTAAATTTTATTTATTTTTTATAAAAGAGTAATAAAAAAAATTTTTCATATACAGCTTGAGGCAGTTTTTGAATGGTTCTTGCAGATGAAACGAGAACACTTAGAACAAGTTCTTGTTTTATTTCTTTTACTCAAACATATATAGCAAGCCCCTCTTTTTGAACTTGATTCTTTATTCGTATCATCTTTATATTCATAAAAAGATAATAAAAACTTGATTTGTATAGAAAGTTCAAGAATTGTTGCTCTAACTTTCATGCATTCTTCAGCCAGACGAAAACAAAGATTTTTTATAAAAAAGTTTCTACCACTATGTTTAGAGTTAGAAAAATTTTCGGGTAAGTTGTATCGTGATACAATCCATGTGTTATGTCAAGTAATGTCTAAATAATTACAGAATGCATCATGTTTAGTTTCTTTACTTATCATCCTATTTGCAGCATCTACCCCTGATTTAATTTTTTTGTAGTAAAGTAAACTTTCAGGTTTAGAATGTTCTCCCATCGTTTCTATGTTTTTACGTTGGAACGATAAAATGTACACTACTTTAAAGTCTCTTTTGACATGTCTCTTAGGTATGTAAGCACTAAGAGAGGTATAGTCCGAATAAACTGTTTTACTTTCGCATTCAGGAAGTTTTAAGGTCTTGAGATTGTCAGCTTTCAATATTCTTGGGATGCATTTTTTTTCGTTTACAGTACCACATATAGTTATATCCTTTGTTTGACACCAAACTACTAAATCATGGCTGGTAAAAAAAACTATCTGTGAAAATACCATATCCAGAAGGGACTTGAGTATCTTCAATAAGCCTTTTACAAATATTTATGGCTGAAAAATAAGTACGGTCTAACAGACCAGAAATATAAATTTCTGGCATCAAACAGTAATAATACTCAGCATCGTTTATATGATATTTCAGGCCATAAGGACCCGGCTTTTTAGGGTCATGTATTTTCAACGGACAACGTCCTCTAAAGCTGACAAGTGGTCATCTATAGTTAGATGTGATGAGTGAGGTGTCCAGTAAAATGAAAAAACCTTACGAAAATGATCATGTATTTTTCTTATTGGACTTAACTTATCATTTTTATCCCTTTCACTTTTATCATCAAATGTAATAAAAATATAAGTGTAAACATATTTCTGACTATGCACGTTCTTAAAAAGGGATTTGGATGAGAAGAAAAGAGATCTGATATTTTAACCTTCTTGTCACCGTTTTGCCCAACATAATAGAGTAATGAAGAAAAATGAAAGATATGAAAATTTTGATAGAACGTCTTTAAATTCAAGTGTTTAGGCTTAGGAGACCTAAAATATTTAGTCTTACTACATAAAAAAATTAAAAAGAAAAAATTTAGGAGTAGTTTTTCCCCATCTTATTTGAAGTCATCTCATAAATATGTGATCAAATTGACGTCAAAGAACAATTTAAAAATTTCTAAAATGTCTTTCGTTCTTTTCATCGTTCCCTTAGGCCTTGTGGATCTCCTAAAGTGTTCCTTATATTTGGCCTAGGAGTTCTGCCAAAGATTGAAGAACTTGATTCCCATGAAAGAGAGTCTTGTCAGGCGCAACTAAACTATCGTCAATAACTTCTGTAGTCTCTGAACATGAGGATGGGAAAGCGAAAAGATCAAACGTGAAAAAAACAATAGGAGAGAAGAAAGCAGAATATGCAATGAAACTATAAATTCAATGGAATAACGAAGAACGAAAAATTAGGATTGAATATTGGCTCGAGTTAAAAACAAAATAAGAAAGCAAACGCAGATAGAAATGAAAAATGTAAACTGAGATAGATTATTTTGAAATAAGTATTGGATAAATAACTGGTAGATAAATATTTAATTATATATACATTCTATCATATTACACGCTTCAAGCATAAAATAAAATGAGAATCGTGTGACTGTTTATCATTTGTAAAGGGTTGATGATTCACATGGGAAACTCATGATTGAGTAGAGGTTTAGAGGTGGTGTGGTATTTTCATAGATAAAAGAACTATGAGCAGCTTGGCAGAGTTGAAGATATAAATGAAACTTTTATTTGTGAGAGAGGAATAGCTAATTTTCTCTCATTGTCGAACATGAAAATCAGTTTTTCTTAAAATATGAAGCAAAAAAACTCAATTTTTATGAAGATAAAAAGGCGAGATTTAGTTATCCAACGTACTTGATGAGCTTAGTTCATTTTATTCTCCTCTAAAAATGACTTTAATTTTCCCTTAATTTTTACAAGAATGATTTACTTTCACTATCGTTAATTCTTTATTCCATAAATTTTTTGTATTCATATTTCACCCAACTTTAGTTGCTCTCAAATTTTAGCATAAGAGAATGAAAAGGGGCAATCATCTTATTTCACTAAAAATACAACTTAATAATGTTCTAAGTGTAGATAAGCATGATAACTTTTAAAAACACTCAAAACTTCAAATAAAGCATTAAATCAACTGTCTAAGACTCACATAACAATCAACGAAAAACAAGTATCAGAGGCACTTCATAACACTAAATCTTTGCACGCTCTAGGACCTGACAACTTAACAAGTATACATCTTAAACACTTAGGTCCAACTGCCATCTACCTATTTACACGCATTAGCTATTAACACCAACACAATTCCACAAATCAGCAATAAATTACGCTTTTGCATCACCAAATTAGTTGCAAATACATATTGGTTGAATTTATTTTGTATTACTTTCATCATTGTCTAAACTACATTTCATTGAAACTGCAATTGTTTTTCCCGTATATTCTCAATTCTTAATATTTTTGAGCTAAAAATAATTTATAAAAAAAAATTTTCTGGCATGAACTTTAAAACCTGTTTTAGACTAATTTTGTGATGCTGAATGCATATCTGATATCAGATTTGGCCCACCACATCTCATTTTGGTAAAAATTAACTTTTAAATATCACGTATACAAAGATAGGTATATCTAATTGTATACTTGCAACGCCAATATATATCTTTGATTAATTTAAATTTTCAAATATTTTGAATTTTTTATCTGAATATTTAAACTTTTCTCTTTTTTAACAGATTAATTCGTAATATTTGACAATTTGTGCTATTCTGTTAAACTGAAATGTTTTCAAAATCTCGAAGAAAATGTTCAAATGATCCAGATAAATTTTGTTATATTTGTGGAAGCTATACTTTAGAATTTCAAAGGCGTAACATCACTAACTTTGTAAGGAGTGTGTATTTTGCATATTTCAAAGTGCCTCTTGGAGATCAAGGTAAGATTTGACTCCTCATAATGTATGCAAGTCATGTCTTGAAACCTTAAGATCATGGTCCCAAGGAAAACAAGCTAAACTCAAGTTTGGTGTGCCAATGATTTGGCGAGAGCCCAGTAACCACTTAGATGATTGCTACTTCTGTCTGGTGAAAGGTTTTAATAGAAAAAACAAACAGCATATGCAAAATCCAAGTCTCCCTTCAGCTATTCGGCCTGTCCCACATTGTGAAGAACTGCCTGTTCCAACTTTTACTGAGCTTCCTAATGTTTCCTACACACATGTCAGCTCAACTTCTTCTGAAGATAAAAAAAAAGATAATTTTCAAATCTGAGATTCAGAGCTTGAAAAACCCTCTTTGTTCACACAGTCAGAGTTAAATGATCTTGTTAGAGACCTATATCTTTCAAAAGAATCTGCTAAATTATTAGCTTCAAGATTGCAAGAAAAACGAATATTAAAACCTGGTACAAGTATCACGTTCTATCGTAACAGGGAAGAAAAACTGCATAAATACTTTGAATCAGACAACGACTTTGTTTATTGTTAAGATGAAAAAAGGTCTACTACTATGTGGCTGATAGCATATGATCCAAGAGATTGTAGACTTTTCATTGACAGTTCCAAAAGAAGTTTAAAATGTGTTTTACTACACAATGGTAATATGTATGGTTCTGTCTCAATTGGTTACTCTGTTAAACTCAAAGAAGAATATAATAACATCAAAATTGTTTTGGAAAAGTTACAATATCATGTTCATGGTTGATTGATATGTGTAGATCTTAAAATTATTAACTTTCTTCTCGGCCAGCAAGGAGGATTCACAAAATATCCTTGTTTTCTATGCTACTGGAACAGTAGAGCTACTGAAAAAGATTGGAAGAAAAAAGATTGGCCACTTAAACAGCGTTTAACACCAGGAGATAAAAATAGGATCAATAAACCTCTACTTGACAGAAATAGAATAGTGTTTCCTCCTCTACATATAAAACTTGGGGTGATGAAACAGTTTGTAAAAGCTCTTGATCACAATAGACAACGCTTTAGTTATATATGTTTAGCATTTCCTAGACTTAGTGAAGAAAAAATAAACCGGAATATTTGATGGACCTCAAATTAGAACGTTGATGAAAGATCATCATTTCCTTGCAACAATGACTAAAGAAGAGGCAAGAGCTTGGACTGCTTTTTGTAACGTCGTGCAAAATTTTCTGCCAAACAAGAAAGCTGAAAACTATAAAGAAATTGTTGAAGAGCTACTTGTCAGCTTTAGGGGTCTTGGATGTAGAATGAGCATCAAGATTCATTACTTGCATAGCCATTTGGACAAGTTTCCAGAAAAGCTTGGAGATGTTAGTGAAGAACAAGATGGATGTTTTCATAAAAATATTAACCCTATTAGTGTTGGGCAAAATTTGTCCGCTCAAGTGTTGGGGGGGCGTAAAGTGCCCCCACCTATTTTTCTCAGATATTAATAAGTTTTTATAAATATTTTTAATGTTACATATATATTTCAACTATGCTGAATTCAGTGGTGATGTCCATTTTTTATCAAAATCAATCAAACCTGTCAAAAAATTGATTTATATTTGACAGCTCATCTCAAAAAGTAACTTTTTATCTAAATAAGTATATAAAGTTTTTTACACATGTATACCCATTTTCAAGTAAGCTGAATTCAGTGGTGATATTCATTTTTTATCAAAATCAATTAAACTTGTCAAAAAATTGATTTATATTTGACAACTCATCTCAAAATGGAACTTTTTATCTAAATTAGTATATAAAGTTTTTTACACATGTATACCCATTTTCAAGTAAGCTGAATTCAGTGGTGATATTCTTTTTTTTATGAAAATCAATCAAAACTCTCAAAAAATTGATTTATCCCAAAAAGAAAGGATCAGACACGGTTTTTTGAATTAGAGAATTACGTTTAATAGAAAGTATAGGGATATGATGAAGTTTACCGTGTATAATAGGCTGTGTTTACTGGTTATATTCCTTTTTTTTTATAAAAAATTAGTCAAACCTGACAAAATAATTAAAATATGACAGCCCATGTCAAAATTAAAATTTTTATTCTCCTAAAAAGTTCTTTATACATTTCAATTATGTTGAATTTAATGGTGATGTTTATTTTTTATGAAATTAATAAAACCTGCCAAAAAAATCGATTAAACCTGTAAATCAATATCAAATATATAACAAAGATTTTATAATACGTTTTGTTTTTTTTAATAAATATTTCATAGTTAACATGATTGTAGAAAGTATTATAAGCCAAAATATACAAAAAAAAAGTATATTTTTACTATATATCTAATATGCAGCCATTTTTTGAAAATTTTTTACAGAACTGATTTTCAGGCATACATTACTAATTCAATTGCCACTTCGAGATATTTTTTAACCGTATTATCCAAAATGCAGTACAGAAATAAAATAAGCATAGTCGATTTGGTATAAAACAGATATTTTATTTTTTTGAAAATATTTTTGAAGACAGTATCTAGAAGTAAACCGCAAATCTGATTGAAGCTTTCAGATATTTTAAAACCATAAATTCCAAACATGAGTCCAAAAATGAAACCAGCATCTTCCATTTGGCATAAAAACAGATATTTTATTTAAATTTCAAAAATATTTCTGTAGACATTAGACGTAAATCGAACATTTGATTGACACATTCAAGCATTTAAAACCTCTAAATGCAAAAAATGATTTCAGAGATAAAAATGATCATGGTCGAATTGGTATAAAAACATATATTCCATGTAAAATTAAAGAGAATATTTTGGGATATAGTTTTCAGGCATAAACGGCAAATTTGATTGACACTAACAGTAAAACCTCTAAATGCGAAAACTGTGTTCAGAAATGAAATTATCATGATCTATTTGCTATAAAAACATATATTTAACGTAAAAGAATCAATATTTTTGAAAACAAATTTTAAAACTAAACGCAAATTTGATTGATATTTATAGGTATTTTCAAATTCAAACTGCAAAAATTGAGTCCATAAATGAAACTAGCATGGTTGATTTGGTATAAAAACATATATTTAATTGTAAAATTTGAATGAATGTTTTTGGAGACAATTTTTAGAAGTAAACCCCAAATTTCATTAACACTTATAAGTGTTTTCACATTCTAAATGTAAAAAATGAGTTCAGAATTGAAAACAGCATGATTGAATTGGTATAAAAACATATATTTCATGTAAAATTGAGAAAATATTTTTGGAGATAGCTCTTAGAAGTAAACCGCAAATTTGATTGACATTGACAGATATTTTAAAACCTCTAAATGTGAAAAATGAGTTCAGAAATGAAAACAGCATGGTTGATTTGGTATAAAAACATATATTTCATTGTAAAATTTGAATGAAATGTATTTGGAGACAATTTTTAGAAGTAAACCGCAAATTTAATGAATACTTATAGGTATTTTCACATCCTAAACGTAAAAAATGAGTCCAAAAATGAAACAAGCATGGCCGATTTAGTATAACACATACATTTCATTGTAAAATTTTAATGAATGTTTATTGGAGACAATTTTCAGAAGTAAACTGCAAATATGATTAACAATTATAGGTATATTCAAATCCTAAATGTAAAAAATGAGTTTAGAAATGAAAACAACATGATCGATTTGGTATAAAACATATATTTTATGTAAAATGTGAAGGAATGTTTTTGGAGACAATTTTCAGAAGTAAACCGCAAATTTGATTAACACTTATAGGTATTTTCAAATCCTAAATGTAAAAAATGAGTCCAGAAATGAAAAGAGCATGACCGATTTAGTATAAAAACATATATTTTATGTAAAATTGGAAGGTATATTTTATTAGATATATTTTTGATCAATCAAAATTTTGATTGACATTTTCTAAAAAGTAGCCGTGAAAAAAATAAATATATACAGTTTTATACGTTCCAAACTGTATGTAATTATAAATTTTCAGAGTATTATATAATATAGATCCTAAGTTATAAGGTTAAGTACAGATAATGTCAAAATTTTGCTAAAAAATTTTAATTTTTGATTTTGATTGACAGTTTTGGACATGAAAGGGTCATTCAACTACCATGAAAATGGTTTCAAAAGATACAGCTAGCGATTTTAGGAAAAGTCACAAAATTTAAAGGGATATGATTCAGCCAATTTTCTACAATTAATTTTTTAGTGAAGAGAGGCGTTTTACGTCCCGTAGCACTAATAGGGTTAAAACGATGGAGGAACGTTATCAGGGCCGGTGGGACTCAAGCATGATGGCAGATTATTGTTGGAGTTTAATGAGATACAACTCAGAAGTTGTATATCAGAGATCAGCTAAAAAAAAGCGCTTTAAATAATGGTCATTTTGCATTGTTTGTTAATTTTTTGTCATGATAATTTTTTCACTTGTAAATAAATTTATATTGGACATTATTTAAATAAATTAAATACAATTCTTTTCTATATATATATAACATAAGCAAATTTTTTGAAAATCTCAAAAAGCTGATGTGATGGCAATAAACTGAATTCATATTTGAATTCTACGACTAAAACTTGGTTAGAATCAGCTAAAAAATCTTTTGCCAAAAAAATCGTGTTGACATCGATGGTTATCAGTACGACAAACTAAAAGAATTTATAACTACAATTCATTATCAATGCACTAGACCAGGGGTCTCCAAACTACGGCCCGCGGGCCAAATCCGGCCCTAACGCATTTTTATCCGGCCCTTCAAACGCATCATAAATTCATATTGTAGATTTTAAATAAGAAATCAGAAATTAGAAAATTATTTTTGCTTGCTCTCAACTGTATCGCGTCATATTAATTACTAATATTACATTAATACTAATATTTCTAAATATTGCATTTATTTTACTGATCCTTTAATATTTATATAGGTTTTTTAATACTTAATATTTAAATATTTTTTTAGCTATTTAGAATAAATATTTCATATAATTTTAAAGATGGCTCTTAAAAAAAGAAAAGTTGATAAAGAATGTCGTGTCTTCAACAAAAGCTGGGAAGAAAAGTATTTTTTCCAAATAAGTAATGACCAAAAAGCCATTGGCTTAATATGCTATGAAACTATTGCAGTCTTAAAAGAATACAATGTCCGTCGTCATTACGAGACAAAACATTTTTCTACACACTCAGAACTCCATGGAAAACAACGTACAGACACAACTGAATTATTGAAATCTAAACTACAATTACAAAGAAACTTTTTCACAAAGAAGCTTCATGAAAATGAATCTATTACTCGAGTAAGTTATACAATAACTAAAAAATTAGCTGAGCGTGGGAAGCCATTTACTGATGGTATCCTTATAAAGGAGTGTATGATGGAGACAGTAAAAGTCTTGTGTCCAGAAAGAACAAATTTGTTTTCAAATATTAGTCTTTCTGCGAGTTCAATCATGCGGAGAACCGAAGAGCTGGCCGAAAACATAGAATTACAACTACGTAAAAAAGCAAAAAATTTTTGTGGTTTTCAGTGGCAATTGATGAATCTGTTGATCTTTCTAGCACGTCTCAGCTTCTTATATATCTTCGTGGTGTAAGTCAAGATTTCCAAATAAGTGAAGAATTGGCTTCAGTGTTTAGTATGCATGGAACAACAACGGGAAAAGATCTTTTTATTCAAGTAGAAAATTTTTTGTAACAATATGATCTCAAATGGAATCAGCTTCGTTGCGTCACAGTTGACGGTGGCCCGAATATGGCAGGAATAAAAAAGGGTCTGGTAGGCCTTATTCAAGCTAAAATGGAAGATCTTCACTGTCCAAGCGCTCTTTTCATTCACTGCATTATACACCAGCAAGCACTCTGCGCAAAGCAATTAGATATATCTTGTGTGCTCAATCCAGTCACAAAAGCTGTCAATTATATTAGAGGACACGCTCACATTCACAGGCAGTTTCAAGCTTTTCTTGAAGAACTTGATTCTGAATATGATGATATAAGTTACTACACAGCAGTAAGATGGCTCAGTTGTGGAAAACTATTATCTCGTTTTCTTAAACTTAGAAAAGAAATAATAATATTTTTAAGTGAAAAAAACAAATTGAATAGACAATTTTTAGATCCTTCTTGGATATCAAAGTTGTCATTTTTGGTTGACATCACAAAACACATGAATGATTTAAATTTAAAATTGCAGAAACAAGGAAATCTCATATGTGATTTATACAAAATTATTACAGTCTTTGGAACAAAATTGACATTGTTTATAAGTCAATTTCAAAACGGAAACTACTCTCATTTTGAAAATTTTCAAGAGTTTCTCGCTGAAAATACAGAACAAGTAGATCTCAAATTTAACAAAGACGTACTCACTAAGTTACATAAAAACTTCACAAATCGATTTTCTGATCTTGATAAAATAAGAAATGACATTATCTTGTTTGAAAATCCTTTTGAATGTACCGTTGATGACATGCCAGCACACCTACAACTTGAATTAATCGATTTACAAGCTTCTACTTTGCTAAAAGCAAAACATAGAGAAGGTTTATTTGAATTCTACAAATATTTACCTGATGATGAGTTTTTCAATCTAAAAAAATTTGCGTCAGGTATGGCTACAGTTTTTGCAACAACGTATAAATGTGAGCAAACTTTTTCAAAAATGAAGTACATAAAGTCAACGCATCGAACAAGATTGACAGACAACCACTTAAAAGCAATTCTTATTCTTGGATGTACTAAATTTGAGGCTGACATTAATTCCATTTTAAGAACTAAACACCAGTTTCATAAATCCCATTAATTTTCTACCATATTATTTTTTGTTCTATTATTTTGTCTTTATAAATAAATTGATTTGTTGTTTTAAGCATAAATTCATGAAAAAAAATTTTAGGCCCGCGAATATTAATTATCTGGATCTATGTGGCCCTATAGAGAAAAACTTTGATCACCCCTGCACTAGACCCTCATGTTCAGGTAAATAATATTCAATTTTTACAATTCTCTTTTTAACCTTTGCAAGCTAATATAAGTTATGTAATACAACTCAATAACTTTTATAATTCCAATACTTTTAAGTTTAAGGCTTTTACAAATTAATTTTTTTTTAATTTTGAATTCTAAAAACCAATAAAAATTTTTTATTTCTAACAGCTATCAATAAAAATTTCACAAGAGTATAAATTATCTAAAAAAGTTACTCTTAATTTTAATTTTTATATATTTTTAATAGTACCATTGGTTTAATCAACAACTGTTGTTTTTCCTTAATGATAAGTAAGAATAAGTCGATTCTTTCGAAAATTTATTCAATATTTCAAAAATGTTTATTATTTTACGTTATAAACGTGATCGGATAATTGCCAGTGTAAACTTTGTCATTAGGAAAACTTTCAGAACGCAAATAAATGTTTCAATTAATTTTTTGTAACTTAACTATTGTTATTTTCTTAATTCTGGTACATACACATCAGCATTATACACTGAAATACTTAAATCTCAAAAACCGAAGTACAGCGGATTTCAAGCAGTGCTTTAGGGATTTGAACAACTAAGAAATACAATCTTTAGAAAATTTAATATTATGTAAACTACTGCTTTAATCTGAAAATTTGATTTTAAAAATTATCCTAATGAATAAAATCTATTTCCTAGTTTTTTTCACTCTAATAAAAATCGTTCTCTTTTTTATAATTGGTATTTATTTTTGCCCAACCCATCACTCTTTTTCACATTTTCTGTTCACTCATTATATTCATGAAAAATCGTATCGAAAGTATGAATTAGTCTTTCTGCTACGAGCTTATTTATGAATAGATTTTCACGTAGTGATATCTTTTTATGTTGTGAGTCGTCCATTTTTATCTTTGCTTGTTGCAAAAATTACTCATAATAAAAAGGATGAAATTTGCGTTTATGCAACTTTTTGTTTAGTTTTTGTCTCTAAAGTTTGTCTGGTGGTTTCGCGTAGTGATAAAAATCACTGGTATCAATAAGGGCATCTGACGAAAAATTCCAAATGCCTTTGCTACTTTCATATGATACACAATATAAGATCAAAATACAACATAATGTATACTCTGCGATTATATTGGTAAAACGGTTTAAGCGTAGTTAAACATTGGATTATGCGTAAGCTTTTTTATTAGTAAACGAACATTGAAATTCTCAAGAAGCTTTGTTGCAATGAAACATTTTGTAGAATTTTCTAATACCGGTGATTTAGAAAATTGAATCTCTCGCTAAACCGAAAGTTTCTTTGAATCAAAAACTTGATTGTTGTTTTTTATGTAAGGCCTCATAAGGTCGTATATCATCATTATCATCATCATCATCATCAATCATCATCATCATCATCATCATCATCATCATCATCATCATCATCATCATCATCATCATCATCATCATCATCATCATCATCATCATCATCATCATCATCATCATCATCATCATCATCATCATCATCATCATCATCATCATCATCATCATCATCATCATCATCATCATCATCATCATCATCATCATCATCATCATCATCATCATCATCATCATCATCATCATCATCATCATCATCATCATCATCATCATCATCATCATCATCATCATCATCATCATCATCATCATCATCATCATCATCCATTTTGCCTTCTAGGCCTGGTTATTGTTCCCAAAGAGTCGGGGTCAACCAGTTTCCTGCAACAACTACGCCATTTCATTCTTTCTTTAGCATCACTTCGCACAAGCTTTCTTTTTTTCATATCGTGGTGAATCACTTCATTCCATGCTTTCTTTGGTCTTCCTCTCTTCATCTTTCCATCAATCAATTCATCTTTTATCTTCTTTACAACGTTCCTTTCGAACTTCGCCATGATCAAGCCAACGTAATCTATTCTCTTCTAAATGCACTTCTATATCCTCAATTCCAATTTTCTTTATCAACACATCGTTGGCAATCCTATCTTTCAGCGTCTTTCCGCACATCATTCTAATCATTCTCATCTCAGTTGTTTGTAGCCTTCTCGTGTCAGCCTTCTTCATCACCCAGCATTCAGAACCGTAACAAATCGTACTTCTAACGCACATTTATACAGTCTTGCTTTTAGTTCGTCAGATAAAAAATTTCCACATAGTTAATTCCTTTAACTTTTTCCAACCTAGACGTATTCGCGCTCTTACGCTACTAGAAACATCACTGTTACAATTGATCATATCGTCCAAATAACATAAATCATCAACAACATCGAACGTATCATCGCCTAATTTGACTTTTTCAACAAGAGTACTTACGCTCTCTCCATTTTTGCACTTTCTACAAACAGCCACTCACTGCAGAAAGAGAGCCCTTTATAGAGTAACATCTTTTGTGAACCCACTTATTACAAGCCGTACAAAAAATGGCGTTTCATTACTCTCAGTCCACATAATGAACAGGGATCGACACTACTCACTTCCCTGACACCATTATTTTTATTACTCACGATCATCACTTTGGTCTTTGCTACATTTATTTTTAATAAGTAAGGTCGTATATCATACTTCAATAAGCTAAATCTATTTAACAGAATAGAATACTACGCAAAACTGAACAATTGAGACCAGTGGTCAGCAACCTTTTTGTTCTAGAATCTAGAGCCATTTTCCACACCTATTTTCCAAAAAACCCAGTATAGAGCTACAAAAACTAAAAACTTACTAAGAAAAGAGGTGAGGACATTAAATCTTGAACCTTGAAGCAAAATTAAAATTAAATAATTATAAATGAAGTTTTTTGTATTAATTTCAAAAATAAATGCGATTTTTTGTGAAGTTCACAGCATTTTTGTGTCAGGAGTATAGGATGTTTTCATTTTGAAACAAGGATTCAAAATTTCATCTGTGAGACGCGAGGTATAATAACATTTTTTCAAAATTTCCATTTTAAGTATGTTTTTTAGCATTTTATGATTTATACATTTAAATATATAATAAGGTCTGGCAAGTTGTCTCCTCGGAAGTCATACCAGACCTAAAATGTAAGTACCCTGTCAAATTAAATTTTGTTTAGATGGCGTTAAATTTGAAATTATTTTTTTGTGATTTGATAAAACTTATTTTCTAATTTTTTTTCTTATAAAATCATACGATTAGAAATGAATGAAATTTTATCAAGTCAAAAATATTTCAAAATACAAAAAAAAAATGTGACCTATTTTAGAATTATAGACCGAATCTCTGGATGAGGGTTCATAAAAAAATTATGGGCCTTTAAATTTTTTTCAAGTTGAAAATTACATATGGTTTTCATATAGAATTACATATTTTTTATTGAGTGAAAAATAGCTCAAGTTCAAAGATGGAGTAAAAAGCCATGATTCGTACTGCGAGGGTTAAAGATTTGCCATACCACAAATCCTCGTTTATATTTTGCATGATATTCAAAAAATTTTAATACAATGAAATCAGAATAAGTAAATAATTACTTAAAATATCATAACTATCAAACAATATGTTCTGACCTGGATATGGTTTTACTATCTACATGTTGTATAGTAGAACGCATAGTTTTATTGAAACTATACTGAAAAGTACAGTAAAACAGTAATTTTATGTAAGTTATGTAAAAATATTTTTACACTAACTTGTACAAAAAAAAGTTCTTGCTGGTTAATTATGGGATTTAATGTAGGTTTCTTAGAGAAAATAACGCTTTATAAGATAGAATGATGGAATATTTTTCAAGATTTAGTATTCTTAAAAATATTTGATGAAAACGTTAAAAAATAGGTGTAAAGTTTTGTAAAAAAAAGTTTCTGAATAAAATATTCCAAAACGGAATACATTTTAAAATGTCAAAAAAGTAGGTATAAATATACGCTATTTTGATTAATTTTACATAAATATTTTACAAAATAATCATTTTTGTTTTCTTTTACATTTTATGTAATCGGTGAGACATTTCACAAAAAAACATGTTTTGCACCTTCTCAATGATTTATCAAATCAATAAAGTGTTCTTGAATTAAAAAATTTTCTAAGGCCAGATTATTAATCGAGATTATAAACTGGTTTTGATAAATTGAAAATTTTTCTAGATTAGGAAAATAAAGAAAATTTTTTGCTATGATATGCTACAGGGTGTTTAATGTCGTCATCCAGGACATTTTCATCAATAAATATTTTCGAAAATTTAGAAAAAAGTCCGTACATCTAAGAAGACGTTACAGTTATTATCGAACCTAACACTCAGAAAGGAATTAAATCATGGGCAAAAAATTAAACAATAGGTGGATTATGGTGAATTGAACATATTAGAAATATGGGAAGTTGAAATTACAAATGAATTTGCTAGAAATTATGCAAAAAAAAATGAAGTCAATTTTTTTTCAATAAAATTAAAAATTATAGAACGATAGATATATGTGATAAAGTACATTGAGGTAAAAGAAATAATTAAAAAATTTCATATCTTTTACGTGAAAGGTAGTAGTTGGAATAAAAATAAATTTGATTTCAAAATACACCTGAATAATAGGTTAATTTTTTGAATTATTAAGCCTGATGGTTTCGCACAGTAAAATAAAATCACTGGCATTAATAAGAGCATCTGATGAAAAATTCCAAATGTTTTGTAACTTTAATATGAAACAAAATATTTTGAAAGAACACAGCACAACGTACAGCGTGCGTTTATATTGGTAACATGATAAGTGTAATAAAACAACGATTTACAAATGCGCGATAGAAATTTGTTAGATAGGAGTGATAAAATTAAGTAAAATATATACAGTCAAACTTGTATAAACCGAAGTTCAAGTAAACAGAAGATTATTTTCGGTTTAGACAACATTTCGGTTTATAGAAGTCTTCGTAAAAACTAAGTGAAACATCCCAAATTACACATTCATTTTTTAAAGTACCCATGATATATAGAATTGTAAATTTCAATATATATTGATAAAAAGCTCATCATAAACATTATTCAAATTTATTTTTTAATAAAAAAATAGTCATTTAAAGTTTTTTGTTTGCTTTTGAGTTTTTTTCACTAACTCTAATTCAGCGTCTTGTAAAACTTTTGAGGCATTTTCGTACATCGATAACATTGAAGTATTTAAAGCAAAATTTTTTACAGTTTTCATCATTGAAATCACATCTTCAATCGTGATTGTATTTTCTGGAGCAGACTCTTGGCTACTTAAGCTTGATATTGAGCAATTTTCTCTTTCTAGATGATCATCTAAAACAGCGTTTCTCAACCTTTTACAGCCCATGGCTCCCTTCACCGAGTGGTTAACACTCTTGGCCCCCTGCCCTTCAAAAAAATAAATTTTGTTTTATGTTGTTTATCCAGTCACTAAAATTATAAACTTAAATAAAAATTTTTATTGAACAGTATAATCAATGGGACACTTGCTGTTGAGCTCGTGTGACCAGGCCTCTTATGTCCGGCTTTGTTTTGGACACAGCAAGGCGAATATCATTCCTAACATCAAGACGGTTTCTGGACTTTGTTTTGATCGTCGCCAGGTCAGAAAATCCAGATTCGCAAAGATATATTGTAGCGAATTGAACGTGCATTTCGGATGCCTTCTTGCTGAGCTTTGGATACGCATCCTGAACAGACAACCAGAAGTTGGAAAGATCTTTTCTGTTACTGAAGGCCAGCTTCATTGCTTTCGAGACTTTAAACTCTGCGAGTTCCTCTGCTTCGTCTTCAGTAGGTTTAATTTCCGTGTTAAATGGGTCTTTGTGCCATAGAACATCTAATGGGGCATTGTCGAAATAAGATTTGAACTCGGAGAAGAGAATGTCGAGATGTTTGATAATGTAATTTTTGATGCCGATGGGAAGTTCAATCTTTTTTGTCTGAAGATGCTCGTCCAATAAAGGAAACGAAGCTGTGGATCCGGCTTCAATTCGTGCCTGCCAGACTGTTATTCGAGCAGACATTCCTGTAAGCTTGTCTTGAACGTCACTGACTGTGACATCATGGCCCTGCAAAGACTGGTTCATTTCATTTAGTCTACCGAATATATCGGCTAGGTAGGCAAGCATCATGACGAACTCTTCATTCTTGAAGTGGACATGAAGATAGTTTTCATTCTCTTGCAGGAAAATTTCCGTCTCCAACCGAAGTTCATACAACCGAGAAAGGCATTTTCCCCTCGATAACCAACGAACTTTGGTATAAAACAAAAGTCCCACATGTTGCGCTCCCATTTCGTTGGCCAGAAGTTGGAACAGCCGATGATTTTTGGCCTTTGCACGAATGAAGTTGATTACTTTGACAGCAATGTCCAGTACTTCTAACAAACGCGGCGGCAGAGTTTTTGACGCAAGAGCATATCGGTGTAGTGAACAGTGGGAAGATGTTACGTGGGGCCATTCATTCTTCACAAGCGCGACGAACCCTCCTTTAACGCTAATCATCGCAGGGGCACCATCAGTACAGATATGCTTGAAATTCTGCCAACTTAGTCCATTCATTTCAAAAAACGAGTCCACGATGGCTTTGACATTTTTTGCTGTTGTTGTAGTTGGCAGGGTATTGCAGAATAAAAATTCTTCCTTCATTTTCCCTTCTTTCTCGTAGCGAGCAAAGGCAATCAACTGGCTTTCCATAGCGGTGTCAGTAGACTCATCAAGTTGAAGGCTAGCCTGAAGCGTGCTTTGCTTAATTTCATAACAAATTTGACGACACACATCAGCGGCCATGTCATCAATCCGTCGACGAATTGTGTCATTAGATAGCGAAACTTGCTGAATTTTCTTTTTTGCCTCTGATCCGATCATTAGTTCCACCATTTTTTCTGTACATGGCTTGATAAGTTCCTCAGCAATATTGTGAGGTTTCTTGCACTTTACAATTTGGTAAGCTACTTCGTAGCTAGATTGAAGAGCTGGTTTTTCTTCTGGCCGGAATCCAAATTTTGGAAGCGTCGCTTCACGGTCGTACCGTGCTCGTTTTGTAAGCAGAGCATCAATACTATCATCTTTCTTTTGAGGATGCAACTTGTCGCGATGGTTTGAAAGTTTAGAAGGACGTAGTGATGCATTTGCCATCACTACTGAGCAATGCAGACATTGTGCACAGTCCATGCCGTCTCGAATTACTTTCGTAAATCCAAAACTGACGTAGCTGTCATTCCATTTTCGAACTTTCGACATCCGAAAACAAATAATAACAAAACAAAGTTAAAAATTTGGCTTGAAAAAATTAGATTTAATCAAAAGAAATTTAACTAAAGAAAATATTAGATTTGATCAAAAAGTAAAAGACAAAAAAAATTTACAATTTACAAAAAAGAAGAAATAGATTAAGCCTTTCTTTGATTACTTTGCAGAAAAAGTGTTAATAAGAGAGCAAAGAAAATTTATAAACAGTTTTTTTTCTATCAGCCATTTTTATAGTAAGGACGATAAAAAAACAAGAAAAAAAATCTTAAAAAATTCAAATTTTTTTAGTTTAAAAAAAACTTTCAAATTAATTGAAAAAACACTTCTCTTATGACCGCAGTTTTCTTACACTTCAAGCTTCTGCATTTTAAATTACATTTTCTAGTGTTAGCTTGTGGCCCCTAGGTTAAAGGCCTGTGGCCCCCTTGGGGGGCCATGGGCCCCCGGTTGAGAAACGCTGATCTAAAATAACTCTCTCCCAGTCAGAAGAATCATTTTCAATGCGAGCATTTTTGTCAATATCAATATATTCTTGTAAATTTATATCACCTTCAACGATTTCAGAGACCATTAATGAAAGATCTTGTACATCTTTTTCTATTGAGAAGTTTTGTTCGGAAGGAGTTTCACTTGTGAATCCGCAAAGTTGAAAACAAGAGGTAATAGTTGAAGCACTAACTGTTATCATATTGAACACTAGTAAATATATACTTGTTCAACTTTTAGTGTAACAATCTGTGTTATCTCATAACTACATACAAATACTAAAACAAAAGAGAAACACTTCTTATTACTTTTATAACTGTTATGTTATGATGATGCATGGATGATAATAAGTACTGTTATCATATTGCACACTAGTAAATATATTCTTATTCAATTTTTAGTGCAACCATCTGTTTTATCTCATAACTACATACAAATATTAAAACAAAAGAGAAACAATTCTTATTACTTTTTGCATAAGCTCAAGACTTAACAAACTCTTAAGCCTATTTCGATTTTCACATTTTTTACCATTACGAAACCTGTAATGTTTTTGATTTTTGTTTCGCTTTTCAGAATACGCAAGTTTCGGTTTTTAGAAGGCAATATATATATTTTATCAATAGAAAAAGTCGGTGCCACTCTTAAGTTACGGTTTTAACAAGTTTTCGGTTTACTCAAGTTTCGGTTTGGACAAGTTTGACTGTATTTGCTAAAGGGAAAGTGAGCTCACAAACATATAAGGAAAAAAAATGGATAGGAGAAATTTTGATATAATGTGTTCTCTAAAAACTATATAAGTAAAGTTGATGAAGACATATGATATAGTTTATTGAAGGAAATCAAATAATAAAAGTGAAGAAATAGGAATATATACATGTTCATAAAAATAAAACCAATACAAAATTTTGAATTTACTTATTATAAAAATAAAATATAGAGTATAATTTAGATTGAAAAACTCAAAATAGTTACCTCATAGGGCTTATCTCCAGTGTGAGTTCGAACATGATCAATTAAATTGTGTTTGTAAGAAAATCTTTTTCCACAAGTTTGGCACTAAAAGAGATGACAAAATAGATTGTTGACATATTACATTAGGAAAAATAAGACAAAAAACACACGAACAAATTTTAATCTATAAGTGTTTCAGTTAAGTATTTTAAACAAAATAAAAGCAAACAAAAATTAAAGTTTATACCTATACAGAAAAACCAAGAAAAATAAAATTTAAAATTCTCTTTAAGGGCAGAAATTAAAAATTCTCTTTAAGGGCAGAAATTAAAAATTCTCTTTAAGGGGAGAAATTAAAAATAATAAGAGAAAAATAAAAAAAAAACTAATAATTATGAAAAGCAAATAGCTAATTATTTGATTAGTTTATTTGCTATATCATTTCATCATAATTATTTTATAAAAGATTTTTTGTCTAGTCTATAGGTACTAGACATGGGTTTACTATACCAGATAAGTTTGCCTTTGGATACGAACAGTTTATATATAACACCAATTACGAAAATATGTCAAATTTAATTTACAATTTAAATTTAATAGAACTGGTCATTTTTATTGAACAAAATACTTATAATAAGCAAATAAAAGCACAGTTAGTATAAAATGCTTTGTAAAACATATCGATACATTGATAAAATATGTAAGGAAAATATTTATATCAAAAATTTTAAAACTGGCATTAATACCCAATTCAATATCTAACAAATTTATTCCATATGCTAATCTCAAAGATATATTATTCTAAGCATACCTATATATACATGAAAATGTATATTCATAATATCTGCTTTATATCGTATAGCTTCCTACTGCTCACTTTATTCATAAACAAAAAGAATGGAAAATAGAAATGATGGAATATTCTTATTTTCTTTACAGTGCTTCTTTATAGGCGTAATTTTTGTCAACTTTCGAGTCCTTGTCTCTTATATACTGTACAAAATAAAAAACGCCATTTTAAACAGAATTCCTTCATTTTATTTCATATTTTTATCCGTTTCTTCAATTTTAGAAATGAAAATCAGAGTTTTCTTAGAAGAAACAATAGGCTCAGATGAAACTTATATTAGTTTACCGAGTTTTGCCTCAAGTGAATATGAAGTTGATGATAAACTAATTTCAACAGATCAAGTTGTTGTTTTTGTAGGCCTCTTGATTACACTATCTCATTTTCAGTGTAATCAATCAGTTCATTACAGAAAATAAAAATTAAATTTTCTATAAAAAGATGAGGGATTATTACTACTACGAGTAAATACTTAGAAAAAAGTATAGAATTTTGTTACACTTTCGTAGCAGCAACGATGAGTAAGTGTATTTTCAGCCAACCTACATAAACGTCACCGTTAGGTGCTGCTGACTAACAGATCAAGTTCAGTAAAGTTAGGAACATTTTGCTGATTAACGGAGAAGAATTCCAAGAGAAAATATTAGAAAAACGATAATATCACCAAATGTAAATCTGATGCTGAAGTTGACCCATAAATTAAAAGAAAATTAAAATAAATTTCAAAAAGTAATATAATTTATTGGGCACAAGATTTAAAAGGGTGAATTTTCGCCGACACTCGGCTTTTTCAAACCACTATAATAATTAGTAGGGTAGAAGTTTAAATATTATATTTGTCGAATAATCAAAGAATCGAAAAATGTTCAAATCAAAAAATATTTATTCTTTTTAAATATATCGTTGGCTCCCCTTACTTTAAGAAGAAGAAGAAGAAGAAGAAGTTTATTTAAAAAAAATGAAATGTAAAGAACAAAAAAAACAACTTCCATATAGAAGTGAAAGCTTCTACTTCCCCTTACTTTTAGTTTCGTATGTGCATAATTTGATAAAAATTACTTATTAAAGACTAGGTTTATCTTTCAATTTTAAAAGTAAGGGGAGCCAACGATATATTTAAAAAGAATAAATATTTTTTGATTTGAACATTTTTCGTTTCTTTGATTATTCGACAAATATAATATTTAAAATTGTTCAAATTGCAAAGTATAGGTAATAACTTTTGTAACATCGTATGAGGTAGCAAAATATGAACAGAAACTTTGATATTTTTTGATTTTTTAAAGAATATTTTTCGATTCTTTGATTACAGAATTTTATTTTGATTATTTGAGAAATCTATTTAAAATCGTGCAAATTGCAAAGTATAGGTAATAACTTTTGTAACATCGTATGAGGTAGCAAAATATGAACAGAAAGTTTTATATTTTTTGATTTTTTAAAGAAAATTTTTCGATTCTTTGATTACAGAATTTTATTTTGATTATTTGATAAAATATATTATATAGGTTGGAGATGAATTATCGCGGTATACAGGTGGAGATGAACCAACGTAGTATACAGGTATAATGTATATAGGTAATAACTTATGTAACATCGTCTCCCCCAATGAGGTATATCAAATCTTACATCTAGCAGAATGTGAACAAAAAGTTGAACATTGTCTCCCTAGTTATTTAAACTAGGAGAATATAGAGGATATTTTTTAAATATTTAAAAAGTATTTTTTATTGGAATACAATCCATCAAGAAAGATAAAAAAAATACGAGCAACACATACTTGACTCAACTTCTTCCCAAAATTTTAGCATTGTTTCTAGGCAATCTATAGTACAAGCTATAATATATTTTCTCAAACTCAAATGATATTTTTGCAACTTTTGAGAAACAATATCTTAAATCGTGAAGGATTATAAAGAAACAAAAATTCGAACTATACCAAGGCACCAAAAGTTTTCATTATTAGATATACTAAGTATGAAGTATCTTCGATTTTTAAAAGATATAAATTGAGCGAAAGACAAAGAATATCAAATATCATTTTTAACTTGATTTTTAAAATACCAAGAAAGTTCCATCTATCTTTTATTGATTTTTTAATTAAAGATTCCTTAATATTTTGGCGAATCTTTTTATAAGAACTTACTATTTACTTAATGTCAATTAAATGAATTTTTAGAATATGAAATTTCATACTTGAGGTTTTTTTTCTAGAACACCAAGTTTCTTTCCAAATGTTACATGTTGAAAACACTTTTTAACTTTGTGAAATAATTGTAAATTTTAGATTTAAAGAAAGACATTTTGGTTAAAGACTCCTCCTGGTTAAAACCAAGATATTATTAGATTACGAGGTCCTTCGAATTATGACCCCCTTTGGCATAGAAGACTGACTACGTCTCTCGAGAGTAAAAGAATCAAATCGCTTTTAATTTTATTAAAGGATATTTCGCTCATGACTTTTGCTCTCAAGAAAATTTTAGCACTGCCAAAATCTAGTTTTATAAAATAATTAAATCCATCAATATAGTATACTTTGAAAATACTCATTTCAAAAATAGTTTCTTTTTGAAAATTTGTTTCTTTGTTAGTTATGTTTGCTAATTATATTATTGAGTTGGTTAGATATTTAATAAGTTAAAAATTATTTATTTGCAGATAGTTCGTTAGTTTTTTAATTAGTTATTTATTTAGTCATAAATTTAAACAACAAAAATTTCTGTATAAATTAAAAAAGGACTTGATAGGTAGTAAACTAGTCGCACTAGTGGGGGGAATTGATAGTCGAAATGGTGCGAGCTGAAAAAAAGATTGGGTGGGGTTTGTATGATTGATCTTGGGGTGAGTTGTATGTTAACTATTTTTACTATGAAGATTATGAAAATTGGTTGGTGATACTTACCTGAATAGAAATAAGTTCTAATTTATTTTTAAATAC
This sequence comes from Nectonema munidae, assembly GCA_030549495.1. Taxonomy (NCBI): domain Eukaryota; kingdom Metazoa; phylum Nematomorpha; class Nectonematoida; family Nectonematidae; genus Nectonema; species Nectonema munidae. The sequence goes on from JAUIRK010000894.1 coordinate 857,338, forward strand.
TATTATAAACTTATAATTTTTACTAACTAAATGACTAACTAATCAATTTATTTTATTAAGTGACTAACAAACCAACTGTTAAGTAAGTAAGTAACGAACTAAAAATAAAAAGTTTTTTCACAAAATTTTAAATTTATAAAAAAATTAATTTCCAATTTTAATTTTATTGAAAAAAATTAAAATATAAATTTTATATATTCTAATTTATAAAAATAATTTTTTTAAATTTCTTTTTGTAGAAAAATTTTAATTTATAAAAAGAATTTTTGTAAATTAGTTTTTATTTACAAAAATAAAAAAATACTTATATTCCATTTTATTATATACTATTAGGCTCAAATAATACTAAATTAAAATGTGATTCGCCAAATGTCATTTATTGTAGTGTCGCAGTACGATGAAAATTATATAGGAAGTTTGTTATTGAAAATTTTGATGGGATAAAATTTAGAAAAAATGCATAAGCAAATTAATTCAGGTTTACCTATAACTTAGAATCAGATAAAATATTTTGAAAAGTTTGATTTTCTCAACAAAAAAACAACTAAAAAACTAAAAATAACTAAAAAAACATTGTTTAGGTAAAAATGAAAAAATATAGGTAAATATTAAAATCTTGTATATAACGTCACATTGAACAAATTTTTCTACCCGGACATAATCTTAGATTCTCGAGACAAAGCACTGATCAAAGTATCCAAAGTTTTATAATGAAATTTTTTTGACAACTACATTTTATATAGCAAGGATAAATTTTAATGTGTAATAAAAATTTGTGTAAATTTTTAACTTAAATTTGGCAATATCTTCTAGTAACATATTTTATTCCCCTCTAAAAATGAGTTTAATTTTCACAAGATTCTTTATTTCAGAAATTTTGTATACATATTTCACTCAACTTTTGTTACTCTCAAATTTTTAGAATAAGAGAATGAAAACGAATAAACTGTTTTACTTTCGCATTCAAGAAGTTTAAGGTCTTGAGATAGTCAGCTTTCAATATTCTTGGGATGCATTTTTTTTCGTTTACAGTACCACATATAGTTATATCCTTTGTTTGAAAAAGAAACAAACTTTTTTCAAAATATTTTATCTGATTCTACTACAAAACCTGAATTTATGCATTTTTTTTTCACAACAAACTTCCTCACCGTACTGCGACATTAATAAATGATATTTATGAATCACATTACGCATATTTGAGCCTAATAAAATTGAATATTTTTTTTTATTTTTTGTAAATAAAAACTAATTTACAAAAATTTTTATAAATTCAATTTTTTAAAAATAAGAAATTTTTCACAAAATTATTTATTTTAATTTGAATAAAAAATTAATTTCCAATTTTAATTTTATTGAAAAAAATTAAAATATAAATTTTATATATTCTAATTTATAAAAGTAATTTTTTTAAATTTCTTTTGTAGAAAAATTTTAATTTATAAAAAGATTTTTGTAAATTAGTTTTTATTTACAAAAATAAAAAAATACTTATATTCCATTTTATTATATACTATTAGGCTCAAATAATACTAAATTAAAATGTGATTCGCCAAATGTCATTTATTGTAGTGTCTGCATTACGATGAAAATTATATAGGAAGTTTGTTATTGAAAATTTTGATGGGATAAAATTTAGAAAAAATGCATAAGCAAATTAATTCAGGTTTACCTATAACTTAGAATCAGATAAAATATTTTGAAAAGTTTGATTTTCTCAACAAAAAAACAACTAAAAAACTAAAAATAACTAAAAAAAACATTGTTTAGGTAAAAATGAAAAAATATAGGTAAATATTAAAATCTTGTATATAACGTCACATTGAACAAATTTTTTCTACCCGGACATAATCTTAGATTCTCGAGACAAAGCACTGATCAAAGTATCCAAAGTTTTATAATGAAATTTTTTTGACAACTACATTTTATATAGCAAGGATAAATTTTAATGTGTAATAAAAATTTGTGTAAATTTTTAACTTAAATTTGGCAATATCTTCTAGTAACATATTTTATTCCCCTCTAAAAATGAGTTTAATTTTCACAAGATTCTTTATTTCAGAAATTTTGTATACATATTTCACTCAACTTTTGTTACTCTCAAATTTTAGAATAAGAGAATGAAAACGAATAAACTGTTTTACTTTCGCATTCAAGAAGTTTAAGGTCTTGAGATAGTCAGCTTTCAATATTCTTGGGATGCATTTTTTTCGTTTACAGTACCACATATAGTTATATCCTTTGTTTGACACCAAACTACTAAATCATGGCTGGTAAAAAAACTATCTGTGAAAATACAACATCCAGAAGGGACTTGAGTATCTTCAATAAGCCTTTTACAAATATTTATGGCTGAAAATTAAGTACGGTCTAACAGACCAGAAATATAAATTTCTGGCATCAAACAGTAATAATACTCAGCATCGTTTATATGATATTTCAGGCCATAATGACCGGGCTTTTAGGGTCATGTATTTTCAACGGACAACGTCCTCTAAAGCTGACAAGTTGTCATCTATAGTTAGATGTGATGAGTGAGGTGTCCAGTAAAATGAAAAAACCTTACGAAAATGATCATGTATTTTTCTTATTGGACTTAACTTATCATTTTTATCCCTTTCACTTTTATCATCAAATGTAATAAAAAATATAAGTGTAAACATATTTCTGACTATGCACGTTCTTAAAAAGGGATTTGGATGAGAAGAAAAGAGATCTGATATTTTGACCTTCTTGTCACCGTTTTGCCCAACATAATAGAGTAATGAAGAAAAATGAAAGATATGAAAATTTTGATAGAACGTCTTTAAATTCAAGTGTTTAGGCTTAGGAGACCTAAAATATTTAGTCTTACTACATAAAAAAATTAAAAAGAAAAAATTTAGGAGTAGTTTTTCCCCATCTTATTTGAGGTCATCTCATAAATATATGTGATCAAATTGACGTCAAAGAACAATTTAAAAATTCCTAAAATGTCTTTCGTTCTTTTCATCGTTCCCTTGAGGGCCATGTGGATCTCCTAAAGTGTTCGTTATATTTGGCCTAAGAGTTCTGCCAAAGATTGAAGAACTTGATTCCCATGAAAAGAGAGTCTTGTCAGGCGCAACTAAACTATCGTCAATAACTTCTGTAGTCTCTGAACATGAGGATGGGAAAGCGAAAAGATCAAACGAGAAAAAAAACAATAGGAGAGAAGAAAGCAGAATATGCAATGAAACTATAAATTCAATGGAATAACGAAGAACGAATAATTATGATTGAATATTGGCTTGAGTTGAAAACAAAATAAGAAAGCAAACGCAGATAGAAATGAAAAATGTAAACTGAGATAGATTATTTTGAAATAAGTATTGGATAAATAAATGGTAGATAAATATTTAATTATATATACATTCTATCATATTACACGGCTTCAAGCATAAAATAAAATGAGAATCGTGTGACTGTTTATCATTTGTAAAGGGTTGATGATTCACATGGGAAACTCATGATTGAGTAGAGGTTTAGAGGTGGTGTGGTATTTTCATAGATAAAGGAACTATGATCAGCTTGGCAGAGTTGAAGATATAAATGAAACTTTTATTTGTGAGAGAGGAATACCTAATTTTCTACCATTGTCGAACATGAAAATCAGTTTTTCTTAAAATATGAAGCAAAAAAAACTCAATTTTTATGAAGATAAAAAGGCGAGATTTAGTTATCCAACGTACTTGATGAGCTTAGTTCATTTTATTCTCCTCTAAAAATGACTTTAATTTTCCCTTAATTTTTACAAGAATGATTTACTTTCACTATCGTTAATTCTTTATTCCATAAATTTTTTGTATTCATATTTCACCCAACTTTAGTTGCTCTCAAATTTTAGCATAAGAGAATGAAAAGGGGCAATCATCTTATTTCACTAAAAATACAACTTAATAATGTTCTAAGTGTAGATAAGCATGATAACTTTTAAAAACACTCAAAACTTCAAATAAAGCATTAAATCAACTGTCTAAGACTCACATAACAATCAACGAAAAACAAGTATCAGAGGCACTTCATAACACTAAATCTTTGCACGCTCTAGGACCTGACAACTTAACAAGTATACATCTTAAACACTTAGGTCCAACTGCCATCTACCTATTTACACGCATTAGCTATTAACACCAACACAATTCCACAAATCAGCAATAAATTACGCTTTTGCATCACCAAATTAGTTGCAAATACATATTGGTTGAATTTATTTTGTATTACTTTCATCATTGTCTAAACTACATTTCATTGAAACTGCAATTGTTTTTCCCGTATATTCTCAATTCTTAATATTTTTGAGCTAAAAATAATTTATAAAAAAAAATTTTCTGGCATGAACTTTAAAACCTGTTTTAGACTAATTTTGTGATGCTGAATGCATATCTGATATCAGATTTGGCCCACCACATTTCATTTTGGTAAAAAATTAACTTTTAAATATCACGTATACAAAGATAGGTATATCTAATTGTATACTTGCAACGCCAATATATATCTTTGATTAATTTAAATTTTCAAATATTTTGAATTTTTTATCTGAATATTTAAACTTTTCTCTTTTTTAACAGATTAATTCGTAATATTTGACAATTTGTGCTATTCTGTTAAACTGAAATGTTTTCAAAATCTCGAAGAAAATGTTCAAATGATCCAGATAAATTTTGTTATATTTGTGGAAGCTATACTTTAGAATTTCAAAGGCGTAACATCACTAACTTTGTAAGGAGTGTGTATTTTGCATATTTCAAAGTGCCTCTTGGAGATCAAGGTAAGATTTGACTCCTCATAATGTATGCAAGTCATGTCTTGAAACCTTAAGATCATGGTCCCAAGGAAAACAAGCTAAACTCAAGTTTGGTGTGCCAATGATTTGACGAGAGCCCAGTAACCACTTAGATGATTGCTACTTCTGTCTGGTGAAAGGTTTTAATAGAAAAAACAAACAGCATATGCAAAATCCAAGTCTCCCTTCAGCTATTCGGCCTGTCCCACATTGTGAAGAACTGCCTGTTCCAACTTTTACTGAGCTTCCTAATGTTTCCTACACACATGTCAGCTCAACTTCTTCTGAAGATAAAAAAGAAGATAATTTTCAAATCTGAGATTCAGAGCTTGAAAAACCCTCTTTGTTCACACAGTCAGAGTTAAATGATCTTGTTAGATACCTATATCTTTCAAAAGAATCTGCTAAATTATTAGCTTCAAGATTGCAAGAAAAACGAATGTTAAAACCTGGTACAAGTATCACGTTCTATCGTAACAGGGAAGAAAAACTGCATAAATACTTTGAATCAGACAACGACTTTGTTTATTGTTAAGATGAAAAAAAGGTGCTACTATGTGGCTGATAGCATATGATCCAAGGGATTGTAGACTTTTCATTGACAGTTCCAAAAGAAGTTTAAAATGTGTTTTACTACACAATGGTAATATTTATGGTTCTGTCCCAATTGGTTACTATGTTAAACTCAAAGAAGAATATAATAACATCAAAATTGTTTTGGAAAAGTTACAATATCATGTTCATGGTTGATTGATATGTGTTGATCTCAAAATTATTAACTTTCTTCTTGGCCAGCAAGGAGGATTCACAAAATATCCTTGTTTTCTATGCTACTGGGACAGTAGAGCTACTGAAAAACATTGGAAGAAAAAAGATTGGCCACTTAAACAGCGTTTAACACCAGGAGATAAAAATAGGATCAATAAACCTCTACTTGACAGAAATAGAATAGTGTTTCTTCCTCTACACATAAAGCTTGGGCTGATGAAACAGTTTGTAAAAGCTCTTGATCACAATGGACAATGCTTTAGTTATATATGTTTAGCATTTCCTAGACTTAGTGAAAAAAAATAAGCCGGGATATTTGATGAACCTCAAATTTGAACGTTGATGAAAGATCATCATTTCCTTGCAACAATGACTAAAGAAGAGGCAAGAGCTTGGACTGCTTTTTGTAACGTCGTGCAAAATTTTCTGCGAAACAAGAAAGCTGAAAACTATAAAGAAATTGTTGAAGAGCTACTTGTGAGCTTTAGGGGTCTTGGATGTAGAATGAGCATCAAGATTCATTACATGCATAGCCATTTGGACAAGTTTCCAGAAAAGAATGGAGATGTTAGTGAAGAACAAGGGGGATGTTTTCATAAAGATATTAACCCTAATAGTGCTGGGCAAAATTTGTCCGCTCAAGTGCTGGGGGGGGGGGGAGGGGGCGTAAAGTGCCCCCCCCCTCCACCTATTTTTCTCAGATATTAATAAGTTTTTATAAATATTTTTAATGTTATTATATATATTGCAATTATGCTGAATTGAGTGGTGATGTCCATTTTTTATCAAAATCAATCAAACCTGTCAAAAAATTGATTTATATTTGACAGCTCATTTCAAAAAGGAACTTTTTTCTAAATTAGTATATAAAGTTTTTTACACATGTATACCCATTTTCAAGTAAGCTGAATTCAGTGGTGATATTCTTTTTTTTTATGAAAATCCATCAAAACTGTCAAAAATTGCTTTATCCCAAAAAGAAAGGATCAGGCACGTTTTTGAATTAGAGAATTACGTTTAATAGAAGGTATAAGGATATGATGAAGTTTACCGTGTATCATATACCCATTTTAAAATAGGCTGTGTTTACTGGTTATATTCCTTTTTTTTTATAAAAAATTAGTCAAACCTGACAAAAAAATTTAAATATGACAGCCCATGTCAAAATTAAAATTTTTATTCTTATAAAAAAGTTTTTTATACATTTCAAGTATGTAGAATTTAATGGTGATGTTCATTTTTTATGAAATCAATAAAACCTGTCAAAAATCGATTAAACCTGTAAATCAATGTCAAATATATAAACATAAAAATAACTTCTACTTGCAGTATTTCTCTGGTAATTATTTTCTTAATTTATTTAATAAACCAAATTTAGGTGTTTAATTCACTCAAAATATTTTATTCTACAGTAACTTATGTAACTCGATAGGACCTCCATCTTTTTAGCTACAAATTCGTTATCGGGTTAATTAAAAATTGAGTTCATAAATAAAACTAGCATGGTTGATTTGGTATAAAAACATATATTTAATTTTAAAATTTGAATGAATGTTTTTGAAGACAATTTTTAGAAGTAAACCGCAAAATTGATTAACACTTATAAGTGTTTTCACATCCTAAATGTAAAAAATGAGTTCAGAAATGAAAACAGCATGATTGATTTGGTATAAAAACATATATTTCATGTAAAATTGAGAGAATATTTTTGGAGATAGCTCTTAGAAGTAAACCGTAAATTTGATTGACATTGACAGATATTTTAAAACATCTAAATGTGAAAAATGAGTTCAGAAATGAAAACAGCATGGTTGATTTGGTATAAAAACATATATTTCATTGTAAAATTTAAATTAATGTATTTGGAGACAATTTTTAGAAGTAAACCGCAAATTTAATGAACACGTATAGGTATTTTCACATCCTAAACGTAAAAAATGAGTCTAGAAATGAAACCAGCATGGCCGATTTAGTATAACACATACATTTCATTGTAAAATTTGAATGAATGTTTTTGGAGACAATTTTCAGAAGTAAACCGTAAATTAGATGAACAATTATAGGTATTTTCAAATCCTAAATGTAAAAAATGGGTCTAGAAATGAAAACAACATGATCGATTTGGTATAAAACATATATTTTATGTAAAATGTGAAGGAATGTTTTTGGAGACAATTTTCAGAAGTAAACCGCAAATTTGATTAACACTTATAGGTATTTTCAAATCCTAAATGTAAAAAATGAGTCCATAAATGAAAACAGCATGACCGATTAGTATAAAAACATATATTTTATGTAAAATTTGAAGGTATATTTTATTAGATATATTTTTGATCAATCAAAATTTTGATTGAGATTTTCTAAAAAGAAGTCGTGAAAAAATTAAATATATACAGTTTTATACGTTCCAAACTGTATGTAATTATAAATTTTCAGAGTATTATATAATATAGATCCTAAGTTATAAGGTTAAGTACAGATAATGTCAAAATTTTGCTAAAAAATTTTAATTTTTGATTTTGATTGACAGTTTTGGACATGAAAGGGTCATTCAACTACCATGAAAATGGTTTCAAAAGATACAGCTAGCGATTTTAGGAAAAGTCACAAAATTCAAAGGGATATGATTCAGCCAATTTTCTACAATTAATTTTTTACTGAAGAGGGACGTTTTACGCCCCCTAGCACTAATAGTGTTAAAACGATGGAGGAACGTTATCAGGGCCGATGGGACTCAAGCATGATGGCAGATTATTGTTGGAGTTTAATGAGAGACAACTCAGAAGTTGTATATCAGAGATCAGCTAAGAAAAAGCGCTTTAAATAATGGTCATTTTGCATTGTTTGTTAATTTTTTGTCATGATATTTTTTCACTTGTAAATAAATTTATATTTGACTTTATAATAAATTAAATACAATTCTTTTCTATATATCAGAGGTCTGGCAAGACCTCCGGGGAGACAACTTGCCAAACTTGTCGGCCTTATCAGAGTTCTGGCAAGACCTCCGGGGAGACAACTTGCCAAACTTGCCAGCCTTATTATATATTTAAATGTGTAAATCGTAAAATGCTTAAAAAATATACTTAAAATAAAAATTTTCAAAAAATATTTTACATACATATTGAAAGCCACATTTCAAAAATTCTACCTAAAAGTTCAAAAAATTTAACTTTGAAATTGCAGTTTTATTTCATAAAAACTATATGATTGGTTGAAATGTTTATGTAATATATAATATATAATAATAATAATAATAATAATAATATTAATACTACTACTACTACTACTACTACTACTAATACTACTTTTTGAAAATTTTTACTTGTTTGATTTGCAGAAAGAATTAAAATGTTTTTCAATATTTCTTTTTCATGATATATATATCATTAGAAAGCTTATTGTTTGCTACATACTCTAGAATAATTTATTTTTGCAAAAGTTTTAAAAAATTTTAAAAATGGACTTTACTTCGAAAAATTTGGTCTAAATTTTTGAAAAAATTGCGGACTACCTTTTTATCGAAGCATAATGTGAAGATTTTTAAAAAAAAATTGAATGAAAATGGTATCATTGGAAAGGTATACTCTTTGTGGTTAATATAGGCTAGGTTATACAAATAAATATATTTTTATTTTTCCAAAATCCGCTTTTATGTATGAGATAATCAAAATAAAATTCTGTAATCAAAGAATCGAAAAATGTTCAAATCAAAAAAATATTTATTCTTTTTAAATATATCGTTGGCTCCCCTTACTTTTAAAATTGAAAGATAAACCTAGTCTTTAATAATTAATTTTTATCAAATTATGCACATACGAAACTAAAAGTAAAGGGAGCCAACGATATATTTAAAAAGAATAAATATTTTTTGATTTGAACATTTTTCGATTCTTTGATTATTCGACAAATATAATATTTAAAATCGTGCAAATTGCAAAGTATGGGTAATAACTTTTGTAACATCGTATGAGGTAGCAAAATATGAACAGAAAGTTTGATATTTTTTGATTTTTTAAAGAATATTTTTCGATTCTTTGATTACGGAATTTTATTTTGATTATTTGACAAATATAATATTTAAAATCGTGCAAATTGCAAAGTATAGGTAATAACTTTTGTAACATCGTATGAGGTAGCAAAATATGAACAGAAAGTTTGATATTTTTTGATTTTTTAAAGAATATTTTTCGATTCTTTGATTACAGAATTTTATTTTGATTATTTGATAAAATATATTATTTAATATCGTGAAAAAATAAATAACTTATCTAACATCCTCTCCCCGAATGAGGTATATCAAATCTTACATCTAGCAAAATATGAACTGATAGGTTGGAGATGAATTATCGCGGTATACAGGTTGGAGATGAACCATCGTAGTATACAGGTATAATGCAGGGGCGCACATCCGGGGGGGGGGGGGAGACCGCCCCCCCCCCCCCCCCCCTCAATAATTTTTTTATAAGTAAGAGTTGCTGCTTGTATATAAAACATGTATGCAGACTTTCGAATCCAAACATCATGCCAAGCTGCTCTGAAATTCCTATCGAACATATTTTACAGACGATGCGTTAGAGCTATATAATAATAATAATCCATTGCTTCAATATGCACACAATAAGTAAGCAATGTTTATCACAGTGTCGCCTCTTTATAGTATTTTTGGGCAAACACATGTTAATGATCCACTAGATTTTCTCATCTTCTGTCACAGTCATTCTATTTCTCTTTCTGTCTCCTCTGTTTTTCTCTTGCGCTTTCTCTGCTAAACTCAATCATTCACTCAAGCTCTCTTTCATTCAAGCCCTCGTCTCTTGTTAAGCCTTCCTATCTCATTCAGTTCTCTTCTCTCCAGTGACGTAGCTAGGGTGGGACATGAGGGGCCGTGCCCACACTCCTATGTACCGCATGGTGCCCCCAGGCATCTTATGCGATATCAGTTTTTGAAAATTTCTCCAATGAAAGGATCAAGAAAGTATACAAAATGTTGCTCACGTTTTTTTTTTTAAATTGCCCCCCCCCCCCCCCCCCCATTAACTTTTTTCTGGTTACACCACTGCTTCTATCTAATTTGCATTTAGAGTTAAATTAAAATAGTTTCCAATTGTTACAATTTTATATTAATGAATATTGTTAGACTCGTGCTAAAATTTTTTTCAACAAAGGTCATTTAATCTTTATCACTACGTTTGTTACATTTGAAACTTTTATTTTTTCGAGTCAAGAAATTTTTTTAATAGCTATTTGAGAATGAATATGACTAGCTATTCGGGTTAAAAGCAAGAATACTCTATTTTCTTAATATTTGAGCAGAGATATCTTTTATAATGTTCGATTGTTAAATTTTATAAGTAACACTGTACATAATCAAATACCTTTTTTAAAGAAAATTTGTTGATTATTATAGTAAAAATATCGAAACAAAACGTTTCAGTTGTTAAAAATGTACTTGATCTATTATTTATGACAGCTGTCAGAATTTTATTTGTAGACAAATATTCAAAAAAACGCAATGGTTTTCTTTTCTCGTATACTTTGATTTATGTTAGTTTGGTCCTCGGACATTTCGCCCCATTATTTTCATAAGACAGTTCGTCCCATGGACAATTCGCTCCTCATAAGACAGTTCATCCCATGGACAATTCGCCCCATTATTTTCATAAGACATTTTGTTTCATGGACAACTCGCCCGTTATTTTCATAAGATATTTTGTCTCATGGACAATTCTAAAAAATTAAGAGATAAAATGATTAATTTGAAATAATTTAATAGAGATAAAATAAACAAGAATATAAAATTTTTTAATAATTTTACACATTTAATAAGCAAAGATGGATGAAACAAATAGCCTATGAGACAATTTGTCCAGGGGGCAAATTGTTTTTGGGGCGAAATGTCTATCGACCGTTAGATTAAATAATTTTTTAATTAAAAGGGCTAACTACTTAAATGTTGGCTTTGCTGTTTATAAAAATTTGAAAATATCAAATAAACTCTAAATCTTTATGCCTCCTATTATTTTGAAATTATTCTGAGAACAGACGGTCCCATTTTAAAATAGTGAAAATTTATTTATTAGTTTATTTTCTTTCCTTTCTCTCTTATGTTAATTATGTAGCAAATTTTTCAATTTTAAGTAAAAGGTAAGGTACAGCGGGTGTATTTTTGTTGACAAGGCACTGATGTACCGCTTATGTCAAACTATGAACAAATTCGTATCGATGAGGAATCGAATCCAGATGCTTCCGTGCTAAGTCCATCATCTCAACCAACCTGCCATACCACCCATAGAGTATGCTGTAGGGGGTACGTCAAATTAGTTTCCAAAAACTTAAGTTCTACCCTAAAATTTTAGTTTTTGTTGAAGCTCTATAACTTTTTATGATAAACTTTTTTTCCTTAAAATTTATTATAAAAGGCAAATCATTGCAAAATGTTAAAAGTTATTTTACTTTTTGTGGCTTGTATCAATTTAGCTTTTAAACTATTTTTGAATGATGCTGAGTAAAATGAAATAATGCGATCTTAATTTTTTGTTTGCACAATTATAATTTCATTTTATACACTTGCCCCTGAATCAATCACATTTTTTCATATAAACATCGCAGGGTGTCTAGTAGACTCTTTGCCTTTAGACTACATTCACTCATAAAACTATCCAACCTTCAGTTATTTGTTTTCTCTATGAATCAGATATCCTTTCATCAATTCCTGTAATGTGCCTGGTAGACTACTTCATTTTTCAAATGAAAAGCCTATTCCACCCCCTAACAATTTTGGATTTTTTAAACTAGTGTGTATTCTTCTGCAAACTTAATTAAAATATTTTCGCTGGAAGTATAGTATTTAAATTCACAAATTTTGTAAAAAAAATATAAAGTAGTCTTATAAATTTAGGACTTTAGATATGCTCTGAATACACTCTATTTTAAAGGGTCGACAGACATTTTGCCACATATACAATTCGCCCCATAGATGATTCGCCCTATAGACAATTCGCCCAATGGACAAATTGTCTCATAGGCTATTTGTTTCATCCATCTTTGTTTATTATATGTGTAAAATTATTAAAAAATTTTATATTCTTGTTTATTTTATCTCTATTAAATTATTCCAAATTAATTATTTTATCTGTTAATTTTTTTATCACTTTTAAATAATTTTAAATTATTGATGATGAATTTGAAGAAAAAGATAATTACAATGATATTACAATTACAAAATATTAATTTTTATTTTGTTTAAAAGTTTTAAATATTTATTTCATTTATAAAATAACTGCCTTTCAAAAAAATTCTTAAAAAACTAAATAAAATTAAAATATAGCTATTTTATTGAGATGAGTTGTGGTATTAGGCAAAATGTTCATATGCCAAACCGTTTTACGAAAAATAGTCTTATGAAAAAAGCGTAAAAGAGTCAAAAAAAATTGAAAAAACGGTTTTATAAAACAATAGTGCTAATTGATCTGCATAAATAGAGTAAATTGTCTATGGCAAGAATTGTATTATAAAAATAGAGCAAATTTTTAATGGAAAGAATTGTCTTATAAAAATAGGACTGGAAGTTTTATAAAAATAATAGAGCGCATTCTCTTATAAAAATAATGGAGCAAATTGAGCATGAGGCAAATCGTCTTATGAAAATTATGAGGGGAATTATTTTATGAAAATAATGGGGCAAATTGTTTTATGAAAATAGTTAGGCGAATTGTCCATGAGACAAAATGTCTTATGAAAATAATGGGGCGAATTGTCCATGAGACAAAATTTCTTATGAAAATAATGGGGTGAATTGTCCATGGGACGAACGGTCTTATGAAAATAATGGGGCGAATTGTCCTATGAAAATAATGGGGCGAATTGTCCATGGGACGAACTGTCTTATGAAAATAATGGGGCGAATTGTCTTATAAAAAGAATGGGGCTAAATGTCTGAGGACCATTTAAAGGATTGCTTGAATATTTGGTCTCCCGTGGTATTTCCAGACCACTAATTTTGAAAATTGCAACAAAAAAATTTCGCCCCCCAATAATTTTGAGGATGTGCGCCCCTGGTATAATGTATATAGGTAATAACTTATGTAGCATCGTCTCCCCGAATGAGGTATATCAAATCTTACATCTAGCAGAATGTGAACAGAAAGTTGAACATTGTCTCCCTAGTTATTTGTACATGGAATAGAAACCATCGTAGTATACAGGTTGGAGATGAATCATCGTAGTATACAGGTTGGAGATGAATCATTGTAGTATATAGTTTGGAGATGAATCATCGTAGAATACAGGTTGGAGAAGAATCATCGTAATATACGGGTTGGAGATAACAAGCAAGTTGTCTACCCTCGTTCAACCGTAAAGGTTATGAGATATATATATATATATATTATATATATATAACATAAGCAAATTTTTTGAAAATCTGAAAAAGTTTATGTGATGGCAAAAAACTGAATTCATATTTGAATTCTACGACTAAAACTTGGTTAGAATCTGCTAAAAAATCTTTCGCCAAAAAAATCGTGTTGACATCGATGGTTATCAGTACGACAAACTAAAAGAATTTATAACTACAATTCATTATCAATGCACTAGACCAGCGTTTCTCAACCTTTGACAGCCCATGGCTCCCTTCACCGAGTGGTTAACACTCTTGGCCCCCTGCCCTTCAAAAAAATAAATTTTGTTTTATGTTGTTTATCCAGTCACTAAAATTATAAACTTAAATAAAAATTTTTATTGAACAGTATAATCAATGGGACACTTGCTGTTGAGCTCGTGTGACCAGGCCTCTTATGTCCGGCTTTGTTTTGGACACAGCAAGGCGAATATCATTCCTAACATCAAGACGGTTTCTGGACTTTGTTTTGATCGTCGCCAGGTCAGAAAATCCAGATTCGCAAAGATATATTGTAGCGAATTGAACGTGCATTTCGGATGCCTTCTTGCTGAGCTTTGGATACGCATCCTGAACAGACAACCAGAAGTTGGAAAGATCTTTTCTGTTACTGAAGGCCAGCTTCATTGCTTTCGAGACTTTAAACTCTGCGAGCTCCTCTGCTTCGTCTTCAGTAGGTTTAATTTCCGTGTTAAATGGGTCTTTGTGCCATAGAACATCTAATGGGGCATTGTCGAAATAAGATTTGAACTCGGAGAAGAGAATGTGGAGATGTTTGATAATGTAATTTTTGATGCCGATGGGAAGTTCAATCTTTTTTGTCTGAAGATGCTCGTCCAATAAAGGAAACGAAGCTGTGGATCCGGCTTCAATTCGTGCCTGCCAGACTGTTATTCGAGCAGACATTCCTGTAAGCTTGTCTTGAACGTCACTGACTGTGACATCATGGCCCTGCAAAGACTGGTTCATTTCATTTAGTCTACCGAATATATCGGCTAGGTAGGCAAGCATCATGACGAACTCTTCATTCTTGAAGTGGACATGAAGATAGTTTTCATTCTCTTGCAGGAAAATTTCCGTCTCCAACCGAAGTTCATACAACCGAGAAAGGCATTTTCCCCTCGATAACCAACGAACTTTGGTATAAAACAAAAGTCCCACATGTTGCGCTCCCATTTCGTTGGCCAGAAGTTGGAACAGCCGATGATTTTTGGCCTTTGCACGAATGAAGTTGATTACTTTGACAGCAATGTCCAGTACTTCTAACAAACGCGGCGGCAGAGTTTTTGACGCAAGAGCATATCGGTGTAGTGAACAGTGGGAAGATGTTACGTGGGGCCATTCATTCTTCACAAGCGCGACGAACCCTCCTTTAACGCTAATCATCGCCGGGGCACCATCAGTACAGATATGCTTGAAATTCTGCCAACTTAGTCCATTCATTTCAAAAAACGAGTCCACGATGGCTTTGACATTTTTTGCTGTTGTTGTAGTTGGCAGGGTATTGCAGAATAAAAATTCTTCCTTCATTTTCCCTTCTTTCTCGTAGCGAGCAAAGGCAATCAACTGGCTTTCCATAGCGGTGTCAGTAGACTCATCAAGTTGAAGGCTAGCCTGAAGCGTGCTTTGCTTAATTTCATAACAAATTTGACGACACACATCAGCGGCCATGTCATCAATCCGTCGACGAATTGTGTCATTAGATAGCGAAACTTGCTGAATTTTCTTTTTTGCCTCTGATCCGATCATTAGTTCCACCATTTTTTCTGTACATGGCTTGATAAGTTCCTCAGCAATATTGTGAGGTTTCTTGCACTTTACAATTTGGTAAGCTACTTCGTAGCTAGATTGAAGAGCTGGTTTTTCTTCTGGCCGGAATCCAAATTTTGGAAGCGTCGCTTCACGGTCGTACCGTGCTCGTTTTGTAAGCAGAGCATCAATACTATCATCTTTCTTTTGAGGATGCAACTTGTCGCGATGGTTTGAAAGTTTAGAAGGACGTAGTGATGCATTTGCCATCACTACTGAGCAATGCAGACATTGTGCACAGTCCATGCCGTCTCGAATTACTTTCGTAAATCCAAAACTGACGTAGCTGTCATTCCATTTTCGAACTTTCGACATCCGAAAACAAATAATAACAAAACAAAGTTAAAAATTTGGCTTGAAAAAATTAGATTTAATCAAAAGAAATTTAACTAAAGAAAATATTAGATTTGATCAAAAAGTAAAAGACAAAAAAAATTTACAATTTACAAAAAAGAAGAAATAGATTAAGCCTTTCTTTGATTACTTTGCAGAAACAGTGTTAATAAGAGAGCAAAGAAAATTTATAAACAGTTTTTTTTCTATCAGCCATTTTTATAGTAAGGACGATAAAAAAACAAGAAAAAAAATCTTAAAAAATTCAAATTTTTTTAGTTTAAAAAAAACTTTCAAATTAATTGAAAAAACACTTCTCTTATGACCGCAGTTTTCTTACACTTCAAGCTTCTGCATTTTAAATTACATTTTCTAGTGTTAGCTTGTGGCCCCTAGGTTAAAGGCCTGTGGCCCCCTTGGGGGCCATGGGCCCCCGGTTGAGAAACGCTGCCCTAGACCCTCATGTTCAGGTAAATAATATTCAATTTTTACAATTCTCTTTTTTAACCTTTGCAAGCTAATATAAGTTATGTAATACAACTCAATAACTTTTATAATTCCAATACTTTTAAGTTTAAGGCTTTTTACAAATTAATTTTTTTTTAATTTTGAATTCTAAAAACCAATAAAATTTTTTATTTCTAACAGCTATCAATAAAAATTTCACAAGAGTATAAATTATCTAAAAAAGTTACTCTTAATTTTAATTTTTATATATTTTTAATAGTACCATTGGTTTAATCAACAAGTGTTGTTTTTCCTTAATGATAAGTAAGAATAAGTCGATTCTTTCAAAAATTAATAAATTTCAAAAATGTTTATTATTTTACGTTATAAACATGATCGGATAATTGCCAATGTAAACTTTGTCATTAGGAAAACTTTCAGAACGCAAATAAATGTTTCAATTAATTTTTTGTAACATAACTATTGTTATTTTCTTAATTCTGGTACATACACATCAGCATTATACACTGAAATACTTAAATCTCAAAAACCGAAGTACAGCGGATTTCAAGCAGTGCTTTAGGGATTTGAACAACTAAGAAATACGATCTTTAGAAAATTTAATATTATGTAAACTACTGCTTTAATCTGAAAATTTGATTTTAAAAATTATCCTAATGAATAAAATCTATTTCCTAGTTTTTTTCACTCTAATAAAAATCGTTCTCTTTTTTATAATTGGTATTTATTTTTGCCCAACCCATCACTCTTTTTCACGTTTTTTGTTCACTCATTATATTCATGAAAAATCGTATCGAAAGTATGAATTATTCTTTCTGCTACGAGCTTATTTATGAATAGATTTTCACGTAGTGATATCTTTTTATGTTGTGAGTCGTCCATTTTTATCTTTGCTTGTTGCAAAAATTACTCATAATAAAAAGGATGAAATTTGCGTTTATGCAACTTTTTGCTTAGTTTTTGTCTCTAAAGTTTGTCTGGTGGTTTCGCGTAGTGATAAAAATCATGGGTATCAATAAGGGCATCTGACGAAAAATTCCAAATGCCTTTGCTACTTTCATATGATCATACCTGTCAATCTAAAAATTTTAAAATCTGGAGATTTTCAGTGTAATATGGAAAAAACCGGGAGAAATGAATTGTTTTGCATAGTTATTGTTCAAAAAACAAATATTATCATGTGTATTTGACTTTTTTGAATTGACACAAAATAGCGATATTATTATTATAATTAAAGTTACAAAAAGTATTTTTTGAAGAAGAAATAAACTAATAAGAATACTGACATTTTTCAGTGTTGTATATTACAGTTGCTTTTTTTTGAAAGTTTGAGTAATTCTTCATCTGTTCTCCAATCATAACAATTATTTTCTTTTTCTGGGTTATTTGCTTTCATAGTCAAAATGCTTGACAGCGTACCATCTAACTTCAAAGAAGATCCGGTATCTGTTTTATTTTTCTTTCTAATGCTAAATAGTCTCTCACGACTTGCATTACTATTTAGAAGATTGAATGTTTTGGATGGAACAAGAACCAAAGTAGCAACGGAAGGAAGAATTTTAAATCTGTCTAAGTTCCAGGAATTTTCATTTTAGCAAAGTAGTGCCATAAAACATATATTCGATAATGAACATTTTTTGGCCTCCATCATCAACACTAACTACTATTTCTGCTTCAATCCAAGCATTATTTCCAATTTCACGAGCAGATAAAGATTGGTAATCGACAAATTCTTCGAACAATGAGTCATGGTTGATACTTTTTATAAAAATTTGGGTCGAAAACTTTTCAAGAAAAATTCAACTTGAGAACATTCACTTTTGTCCCTTTGAACAACGTCAACCTATGAACTGTTGAGTACAACTTTGTCTTCAAGTGAAAATTTTTTTTGAATATACAAAAGCGCTTCTTTATCATAAACTTGAGTAGCTTGAATGAATTTATTATAGTTTTCTTCTGTTATTTTTCCAGAATTTAGCAATGTGTTTAACTTAAATTTTGTTAATCAACCAAGAAAAATTGTTTTAGGCTCTATAAAAACAGAAGTATCAGACAAATTGAGGTTCAATACAGAATTGATGCTTTTTAAAGTCGTTTTTCTATAGAAGATTTAAGTAAATGTAGTGAAGGTTCTTCTCGTTGAAGAAGTAAATTAAAATTGGTAAATAAACTAATTGTTGACTGCATGAAGAACAAAGCAGGTTCCAGCAACGGATTGTCAAACCATGATGTTAGTCTTTGTTGAAAGATTCACTTAAAAAGTATGATCTCAAGCTTGGAAAGTTTTTAAGACTTTCTGTGCATTTTTCTAAAGAAATCCATCTTATCCGGAGGTGCTTCAAAACAGAACGATATTCTTGGTTACAAAATTCAAAGTATTCTAAAAGCTTCCCTTTTCGTTTAGTGCTTCTATCAAACCAGTAATAACAGTCTACACAAAGATCTTCTAAGTTGAATCCAATATATTCGCTGAAAGCATCATTAGCGTGACTTGCAGCAATGTGAGCCAAATGGCATGGACAACCGCCTACAAAAATACTTTCATTTTTCTCTAAAAATCTTGAAGCAATTGAATTCCATTTTCTAATTATTACGTTTGCGTTATCAACACCCAAACCAGTACAATTATGCCAAGGCTTTTTAAAATTATGCCATCTGATTTAAAAGCATTGTCAATCTGCTCAAAAATTTTGAAAGCCTTTCCTGCATTCTTTCCTTCAGTTGAACACATTCTGTAGAAATTGTTTGATATTTTCTGAAGTGGCTATGGGCAAATTATGCTGAACTAAAAAGTTTGTTACCATAATGCTGTTAAGACGTTTTTATAGAATCACTTTCCGTATTCTCAACGATTAGTAAAGGAAAGCTTTTTTGAGTTTTCCAAGAAGATTGGGCTTGTTGATGCGATTGCGTGCTACAGTGTTCTTTCACATCTTTCAGACCCTGAATACCGCAACTTAACTGTTTTCCCTTTCATAGGGTAAGTCACTTTCCATTCATTTTTAAAGGATACTTTGCATTTTAAAGAACCAGAAAATTTCTTTTCAGATGCGTGAAGAATGTTAGAGTTACTTTCTAAATTAGAATCATGCTCTACAGTAGATTCATCTTTTTGTCTTATTTTAGATTTTCTTTTAGACTTCTTTTAGATTAAAGTTCGACTATAAAAATCTAACAAAATACAGAAAATGTTCAATTAATAAATTTATTGATCTATTAACAACTTTTAGTGCAAAACTTTTTAAAATATTAATGAAAAATGTTATTTTTAAATGAAAATACCAGCATTCAATAGCATAAAGAAAATAATAAATATTTAGAAAATTATATTCAAACTAAAATTTTTGTTTTTCACTTGATCCAAGATTGAAACTTAAAAATCGGGAGATTAAAACTAAAAAACTGGAGATCGGGAGATATTAAGCAAAACCTGGAGTCTCCGGGGTATACCGGGAGACTTGACAGGTCTCAATTCCAATTTTCTTTATCAACACATCGTTGGCAATCCTATCTTTCAGCGTCTTTCCCCGCACATCATTCTAATCATTCTCATCTCAGTTGTTTGTAGCCTTCTCGTGTCAGCCTTCTTCATCACCCAGCATTCAGAACCGTAACAAATCGTTCTTCTAACGCACACTTTATACAGTCTTGCTTTTAGTTCGTCAGATAAAAAATTTCCACACAGTAAGCAGGATAATTCCTTGAACTTTTTCCAACCTAGGCGTATTCGCGCTCTTACGCTACTAGAAACATCACTATTGCAATTGATCATATCGTCCAAATAACATAAATCATCAACAACATCGAACGTATCATCTCCTAATTTGAATTTTTCAACAAGAGTACTTACGCTGTCTCTATTTTTGCACTTTCTACAAACAAAGCCACTAACTGCAGAAAGAGAGCCCTTTATAGAGGAACATCTTTTGTGAACCCACTTATTACAAGTCATACATAAAATGGCGTTTCATTACTCTCAGTCCACATAATGAACAGAAGTCGACACTAATCACTTCCATGACACAATTAGTTTTATTACTCACGATCATCACTTTGGTCTTTGCTACATTTATTTTGAATAAGTAAGGTCGTATATCATACTTCAATAAGCTAAATCTATTCTACAGAATAGAATACTAGGCAAAACTGAACAATTGAGACCAGAGGTCAGCAACCTTTTTGTTCTAGAGCCATTTTCCACACCTATTTTCCAAAAAAACCAGTCTAGAGCCACAAAAACTAAAAACTTACTAAGAAAAGAGGTGAGGACATTATATCTTGAACCTTGAGGCAAAATTAAAATTAATTAATTATAAATCAAGTTTTTTGTTATAATTTCAAAAATAAATGCGATTTTTTTTTAAGTTCACAGCATTTTTTGTGTCAGGAAGGAGTATAAGATGTTTTCATTTTGAAACAAGGATTCAAAATTTCATCTGTGAGACGCGAGGAATAATAAAATTATTTTTTGAAAATTTCCATTTTAACCCATTTACGACCAATGTTCCTATTTTGGAACATAAGTAATTTCATCTTCGTCTGCTTTTTTCAATGACTTTGAATATAAATCGTCTGCGTTTTTTTAGATATCGTCTGCTTTGCTTGGTCTTAAATGGGTTAAGTATGTCTTTATTATTTACACATTTAAATATATAATAAGGTCTGGCAAGTTGTTTCCTCGGAGGTCATACCAGACCTCTAATGTAAGTACCTTGTCAAATCAAATTTTGTTTAGATGGCGTTAAATTTAAATTATTTTTTGTGATTTGATAAAACTTATTTTCTAATTTTTTTTTATGAAATCATACGATTAGAAATTAATGAAATTTTATCTTAAGTCAAAAATATTTCAAAATACAAAAAAAAAATGTTACCTATTTTATAATTATAGACCGAATCTCTGAATGAGGGTTCATAAAAAAATAATGGGCCTTTAAATTTTTTTTCAAGTTGAAAATTACATATGGTTTTCATATCGGATTACATATTTTTTATTAAGTGAAAAATACCTTAAGTTCGAAGATGGAGTAAAGAGCCATGATTCGTACTGCGAGGGTTAAAGATTTGCCATACCACAAATCCTCGTTTATATTTTGCATGATATTCAAAAAATTTTAATACAATGAAATCAGAATAAGTAAATAATTACTTAAAATATCATAACTATCAAACAATATGTTCTGACCTGGATATGGTTTTACTATCTACATGTTGTATAGTAGAACGCATAGTTTTATTGAAACTATACTGAAAAGTACAGTAAAACAGTAATTTTATGTAAGTTATGTAAAAATATTTTTACACTAACTTGTACAAAGAATAAAGTTCTTGCTGGTTAATTATGGGATTTAATGTAGGTTTCTATGTAGAGAAAAGAAAGCTTTATAAGATAGAATGATGAAATATTTTTCAAGATTTAGTATTCTTAAAAATATTTGATGAATACGTTAAAAAATAGGTGCAAAATTTTGTAAAAAAAAGTTTTTGAATAAAATATTCCAAAACGGAATACATTTTCAAATGTCAAAAAAGTAGGTATAAATATAGACTATTTTGATTAATTTTACATAAATATTTTACAAAATAATCATTTTTGTATTTTTTTACATTTTATGTAATCGCTAAGACATTTCACAAAAAAACATGTTTTGCACCTTCTCAATGATTTATCAAATCAATAAAGTGTTCTTGAATTAAAAAATTTTATAAGGCCAGATTACTAATCGAGATTATAAACTGGTTTTAATAAATTGAAAATTTTTGTAGATTAAGAAAATATAGGAAATTTTTTGGCTATGATAGGCTACAGGTTTTTAATGTCATCCAGGACATTTTCATCAATAAATATTTTCGAAAATTTAGAAAAAAATCCGTACATCTAAGAGAAGACGTTACAGTTATTATCGAACCTAATAATCAGAAAAGAATTAAATTATGGGCAAAAAATTAAACAATAGGTGGATTATAGTGAATTGAACATATTAGAAATATGGGAAGTTGAAATTACAAATGAATTTGCTAGAAATTAAAGTCAATTTTTTTTTCAATAAAATTAACAATTATAGAACGATAGATATGATATGTGATAAAGTACATTGAGTTAAAAGAAATAATTAAAAAATTTCATATCATTTACGTGAAAGGTAGTAGTTGGAATAAAAATAAATTTGATTTCAAAATACACCTGAATAATAGGTTAATTTTTTGAATTATTAAGCCTGATGGTTTCGCACAGTAAAATAAAATCACTGGTATTAATAAGAGCATCTGATGAAAAATTCCAAATGTTTTGTAACTTTAATATGAAACAAAATACTTTGACAGAACACAGCACAACGTACAGCGTGCGTTTATATTAGTAACATGATAAGTGTAATAAAACATAACGATTTACAAATGCACGATAGAAATTTGTTAGATAGGAGTGATAAAATTAAGTAAAATATATATTTGCTAAAGGAAAAGTGAGCTCACAAACATATAAGGAAAAAAATGGATAGGAGAAATTTTGATATAATGTGTTCTCTAAAAACTATATAAGTAAAGTTGATGAAGACATATGATATAGTTTATTGAAGGAAATCAAATAATAAAAGTGAAGAAATAGGAATATATACATGTTCATAAAAATAAAACCAATACAAAATTTTGAATTTACTTATTATAAAAATAAAATATAGAGTATTTAGATTGAAAAAACTCAAAATAGTTACCTCATAGGGCTTATCTCCAGTGTGAGTTCGAACATGACGAATTAAATCGCTATTATAAGAACATCTTTTTCCACAAGTTTGGCACTAAAATAGATGACAAAATAGATTGTCGACATATTACTTTAAGAAAAATAAGAGAAAAAACACGAATAAATTTTTATCTCTAAGTTTTTCAGTTAGGTATTTTAAACAAAATAAAAGAAAACAAAAATTAAAGGTTTATACCTATACAGAAAAACCAAGAAAAATAAAATTTAAAATTCTCTTTAAGGGCAGAAATTAAAAATAATAAGAGAAAAATAAAAAAAAAATAAAAATTATGAAAAGCAATTAGCTAATTATTTGATTAGTTTATTTGCTATATCATTTCATCATAATTATTTTATAAAAGATTTTTTGTCTAGTTTATAGGTACTAGACATGGGTCTACTATACCAGACAAGTTTTCCTTTGGATTACGGATCCAATTACGAAAATGTGTCAAATTTAATTTACAATTTAAATTTAATAGAAATGGTCATTTTTATATTAATCATAAAAATATTTAGATTAAAATAATTTGAACAAAATACTTATAATAAATTTCCATTATAATAAGCAAATAAAAACACAGTTAGTATAAAATGCTTTGTAAAACATATCGATACATTGATAAAATATGTAAGGAAAAGAGTAATATCGAAAATTTTAAAACTGGCATTAATACCCAATTCAATATCTAACAAATTTATTCCATATGCTAATCTCAAAGATATATTATTCTAAGCATACCTATATATACATGAAAATGTATATTCAGAATATCTGCTTTATATCGTATAGCTTCCTACTGCTCACTTTATTCATAAACAAAGAGAATGGAAAATAGAAATGATGGAATATTCTTATTTTCTTTACAGTGCTTCTTTGTAGGCGTAATTTTTGTCAACTTTCGAGTCCTTGTCTCTTATAAATTATTTTAATTAATCTAACGTTATTAATTATTTTACAAATATTTGTCACTATTCTGAGATGTTTTGATAGAACCGGATTTTCAACTTAATTTGAAATTTCTTGATTTTCATTTTCTACTTCAGATTTGCTCTTGCAAGTTTTAATTTAAAAAGTATTTTTTATTGGAATACAATCCATCACATACAGAAAGATAAAAAAAAATACGAGCAACACATACTTGACTCAACTTCTTCCCAAAATTTTAGCATTGTTTCTGCGCCATCTATAGTACAAGCTATAATATATTTTCTCAAACTCAAATGATATTTTTGCAACTTTTGAGAAACAATATCTTAAATCGTGAAGGAATATAAAGAAACAAAAATTCGAACTATAACAAGGCACCAAAAGTTTTCATTATTAGATATACTAAGTATGAAATATCTTCGATTTTTAAAAGATGTAAATTGAGCGAAAGACAAAGAATATCAAATATCATTTTTAACTTGATTTTTAAAATACCAAGAAAGTTCCATCTATCTTTTATTGATTTTTTAATTAAAGATTCCTAATATTTTGGCGAATCTTTTTATAAGAACTTACTATTTACTTAATGTCAATTAAATGAATTTTTAGAATATGAAATTTCATACTTGAGGTTTTTTTTCTAGAACACCAAGTTTCTTTACAAATGTTACATGTTGCAAACACTTTTTAACTTTGTGAAATAATTGTAAATTTTAGATTTAAAGAAAGAAATTTTGGTTAGACTCCTCCTGGTTAAAACCAAGATATTATTAGATTACGAGGTCCTTCGAATTATGACCCCCTTTGGCCTAGAAGACTGACTATGTCTCTCGAGAGTAAAAGAATCAAATCGCTTTTAATTTTATTAAAGGATATTTCGCTCATGACTTTTGCTCTCAAGAAAATTTTAGCACTGCCAAAATCTAGTTTTATAAAATAATTAAATCCATCAATATAGTATACTTTGAAAATACTCATTTCAAAAATAGTTTCTTTATGAAAATTTGTTTCTTTGTTAGTTATGTTTGTTAATTATATTATTCAGTTGGTTAGATATTTAATAAGTTAAAAAATTATTTATTTGCAGATAGCTCGTTAGTTTTTTAATTAGTTATTTATTTAGTCATAAATTTAAGCAACAAAAATTTCTGTATAAATTAAAATAGGACTTGATAGGTAGTAAACTAGTCGCACTAGTGGGGGGAATTGATAGTCGAAATGGTGCGAGCTGAAAAAAGATTGGGTGGGGTTTGTATGATTGATCTTGGGGTGAGTTGATAATGAGGTGAGTTGTATGTTAACTATTTTTACTATGAAGATTATGAAAATTAGTTGGTGATACTTACCTGAATAGAAATAAGTTCTAATTTATTTTTAAATACTATTATAAACTTATAATTTTTACTAACTAAATGACTAACTAATCAATTTATTTTATTAAGTGACTAACAAACCAACTGTTAAGTAAGTAAGTAACGAACTAAAAATAAAAAGTTTTTTCACAAAATTTTAAATTTATAAAAAAATTAATTTCCAATTTTAATTTTATTGAAAAAAATTAAAATATAAATTTTATATATTCTAATTTATAAAAGTAATTTTTTTTAATTTCTTTTTGTAGAAAAATTTTAATTTATAAAAAGAATTTTTGTAAATTAGTTTTTATTTACAAAAATAAAAAAATACTTATATTCCATTTTATTATATACTATTAGGCTCAAATAATACTAAACTAAAATGTGATTCGCCAAATGTCATTTATTGTAGTGTCGCAGTACGATGAAAATTATATAGGAAGTTTGTTATTGAAAATTTTGATGGGATAAAATTTAGAAAAAATGGATAAGCAAAGTAATTCAGGTTTACCTATAACTTAGAATCAGATAAAATATTTTGAAAAGTTTGATTTTTTCAACAAAAAAAGAACTAAAAAACTAAAAATAACTAAAAAAAAACATTGTTTAGGTAAAAATGAAAAAATATAGGTAAATATTAAAATCTTGTATATAACGTCACATTGAAAAAAATTTTTCTACCCGGACATAATCTTAGATTCTCGAGAGAAAGCACTGATCAAAGTATCCAAAGTTTTATAATGATGTTTTTTTGACAACTACATTTTATATAGCAAGGATAAATTTTAATGTGTAATAAAAATTTGTGTAAATTTTTAACTTAAATTTGGCAATATCTTCTAGTAACATATTTTATTCCCCTCTAAAAATGAGTTTAATTTTCATAAGATTCTTTATTTCAGAAATTTTTGTATACATATTTCACTCAACTTTTGTTACTCTCAAATTTTTAGAATAAGAGAATGAAAAAGGGCAATCATCTTTTTTCACTAAAAATACAAAATAAATGTTCTCAACATATAATTTGGTTATAAATATTCCAAGGCAGATATAGTAGCATTTAAGTGGAATAATTGTTAAAATTTGTTATAAGTAAGGCAATTATAATGCTTGGGGGCAATCATGAGATGGGAAAATCTAACTTTTACTACTTTCCTATGATATACACAATGCATGGCCAGAATACAGCACAATGCACCGTGCGAATATATTGGTAAAATGATCTAAATGTAATTAATTAAACATTACGGATTCGGAATAAAATGCTTACATAGAAATAAGACAGTAAGGAAAGTAAAGAGCTGGAATGGGCAGTGGAAGCCAAAGGTGAAGTAAAGCTGAAGGTGACATATGATATTGTTTGCTATAGTAGAAATCAAAGAAAATTAAATGAAGTTTGAGTTTTTATATCACGAAAGTGAAATGAACGTGAAAAAAGGATAGTACACAGTGGTTTATAATATTTAAACTCATGGGATTTTGAATCTCATTATATAAACGTTGTATTACAATCACTTTAATATTAAAATCCAAAAAAGGGAGATTATTATTAAAAAAAATATTTTTAAAATTTCAAAAATATTTGATAAAAGAAAAAAACGTTTAGGCTCGCACTACATACCCCGTGCATTTTCTCCATGACACAGTTATTTTTGCATTTTATAGAAAACTTTCAATGAACGAAAACCATATGAAGTAAACGAAAATTTCCAAAAGTAACCAGTGGATCGATTAAATAAAAAATTATGAAAAAAATTATTATTACAACTTAAAATTTTGATTACATTCACAAAACTAGCACAAAAATTATAGATGGCGTTAATCTAATCTGTATACGAGCATTTTAAAATATGAACCTTTGAAAAAAAATTTTATTAGAAACTAAGTAAAAAAATAGAATTAAATTTTATTTATTTTTTATAAAAGAGTAATAAAAAAACTTTTCATATACAGCTTGAGCAGGCAGTTTTTGAATGGTTCTTGCAGATGAAACGAGAACACTTAGAACAAGTTCTTGTTTTATTTCTTTTACTCAAACATATATAGCAAGCCCCTCTTTTTGAACTTGATTCTTTATTCGTATCATCTTTATATTCATAAAAAGATAAAAAAAACTTGATTTGTATAGAAATTTCAAGAATTGTTGCTCTCACTTTCATGCATTCTTCAGCCAGACGAAAACAGATTTTTTATAAAAAATTTTCTACCACTATGTTTAGAGTTAGAAAAATTTTCGGGTAAGTTGTATCGTGATACAATCCATGTGTTAAGTCAAGTAATGTCTAAATAATTACAGAATGCATCATGTTTAGTTTCTTTACTTATCATCCTATTTGCAGCATCTACCCCTGATTTAATTTTTTGTAGTAAAGTAAACTTTCAGGTTTTGAATGTTCTCCCATCGTTTCTATGTTTTTACGTTGGAACGATAAAATGTACACTACTTTAAAGTCTCTTTTGACATGTCTCTTAGGTATGTAAGCACTAAGAGAGGCATAGTCCGAATAAACTGTTTTACTTTCGCATTCAGGAAGTTTAAGGTCTTGAGATAGTCAGCTTTCAATATTCTTGGGATGCATTTTTTTTTCGTTTACAGTACCACATATAGTTATATCCTTTGTTTGACACCAAACTACTAAATCATGGCTGGTAAAAAAATTATCTGTGAAAATACCACATCCAGAAGGGACTTGAGTATCTTCAATAAGCCTTTTACAAATATTTATGGCTGAAAAATAAGTACGGTCTAACAGACCAGAAATATAAATTTCTGGCATCAAACAGTAATAATACTCAGTATCGTTTATATGATATTTCAGGCCATAATGACTGGGCTTTTTAGGGTCATGTATTTTCAACGGACAACGTCCTCTAAAGCTGACAAGTTGTCATCTATAGTTAGATGTGATGAGTGAGGTGTCCAGTAAAATGAAAAAACCTTACGAAAATGATCATGTATTTTTCTTATTGGACTTAACTTATCATTTTTATCCCTTTCACTTTTATCATCAAATGTAATAAAAATATAAGTGTAAACATATTTCTGACTATGCACGTTCTTAAAAAGGGATTTGGATGAGAAGAAAAGAGATCTGATATTTTGACCTTCTTGTCACCGTTTTGCCCAACATAATAGAGTAATGAAGAAAAATGAAAGATATGAAAATTTTGATAGAACGTCTTTAAATTCAAGTGTTTAGGCTTAGGAGACCTAAAATATTTAGTCTTACTACATAAAAAAATTAAAAAGAAAAAATTTAGGAGTAGGTTTTCCCCATCTTATTTGAGGTCATCTCATAAATATATGTGATCAAATTGACGTCAAAGAACAATTTAAAAATTTCTAAAATGTCTTTCGTTCTTTTCATCGTTCCCTTAGGGCCATGTGGATCTCCTAAAGTGTTCGTTATATTTGGCCTAAGAGTTCTGCCAAAGATTGAAGAACTTGATTCCCATGAAAAGATAGTCTTGTCAGGCGCAATTAAACTATCGTCAATAACTTCTGTAATCTCTGAACATGAGGATGGGAAAGCGAAAAGATCAAACGAGAAAAAAACAATAGGAGAGAAGAAAGCAGAATATGCAATGAAACTATAAATTCAATGGAATAACGAAGAACGAATAATTATGATTGAATATTGGCTTGAGTTGAAAACAAAATAAGAAAGCAAACGCAGATAGAAATGAAAAATGTAAACTGAGATAGATTATTTTGAAATAAGTATTGGATAAATAAATGGTAGATAAATATTTAATTATATATACATTCTATCATATTACACGGCTTCAAGCATAAAATAAAATGAGAATCGTGTGACTGTTTATCATTTGTAAAGGGTTGATGATTCACATGGGAAACTCATGATTGAGTAGAGGTTTAGAGGTGGTGTGGTATTTTCATAGATAAAGGAACTATGAGCAGCTTGGCAGAGTTGAAGATATAAATGAAACTTTTATTTGTGAGAGAGGAATACCTAATTTTCTCCCATTGTCGAACATGAAAATCAGTTTTTCTTAAAATATGAAGCAAAAAAACTCAATTTTTATGAAGATAAAAAGGCGAGATTTAGTTATCCAACGTACTTGATGAGCTTTCCTCTAAAAATGACTTTAATTTTCCCTTAATTTTTACAAGAATGATTTACTTTCACTATCGTTAATTCTTTATTCCATAAATTTTTTGTATTCATATTTCACCCAACTTTAGTTGCTCTCAAATTTTAGCATAAGAGAATGAAAAAGCGCAATCATCTTATTTCACTAAAAATACAACTTAATAATGTTCTAAATGTAGACAAGCATGACTACTTTTAAAAACACTCAAAACTTCAAATAAAGCATTAAATCAACTGTCTAAGACTCACATAACAATCAACGAAAAACAAGTATCAGAGGCACTTCATAACACTAAATCTTTGCACGCTCTAGGACCTGACAACTTAACAAGTATACATCTTAAACACTTAGGTCCAACTGCCATCTACCTATTTACACGCATTAGCTATTAACACCAACACAATTCCACAAATCAGCAATAAATTACGCTTTTGCATCACCAAATTAGTTGCAAATACATGTTGGTTGAATTTATTTTGTATTACTTTCATCATTGTCTAACTACATTTCATTGCACCCGCATTTCTTTTTCCCCTTATATTCTCAATTCTTAATATTTTTGAGCTAAAAATAATTTATATAAAAAAAAATTTATGGCATGAACTTTAAAACCTGTTTTAGACTAATTTTGTGATGCTGAATGCATATCTGATATCAGATTTGGCCCACCACATCTCATTTTGGTAAAAAATTAACTTTTAAATATCACGTATACAAAGATAGGTATATCTAATTGTATACTTGCAACGCCAATATATTTCTTTGATTAATTTAAATTTTCAAATATTTTGAATTTTTTATCTGAATATTTAAACTTTTCTCTTTTTTAACAGATTAATTCGTAATATTTGACAATTTGTGCTATTCTGTTAAACTTAAATGTTTTCAAAATCTCGAAGAAAATGTTAAAATGATCCAGATAAATTTTGTTATATTTGTGGAAGCTATACTTTAGAACAGCGTTTCTCAACCTTTTACAGCCCATGGCTCCCTTCACCGAGTGGTTAACACTCTTGGCCCCCTGCCCTTCAAAAAAATAAATTTTGTTTTATGTTGTTTATCCAGTCACTAAAATTATAAACTTAAATAAAAATTTTTATTGAACAGTATAATCAATGGGACACTTGCTGTTGAGCTCGTGTGACCAGGCCTCTTATGTCCGGCTTTGTTTTGGACACAGCAAGGCGAATATCATTCCTAACATCAAGACGGTTTCTGGACTTTGTTTTGATCGTCGCCAGGTCAGAAAATCCAGATTCGCAAAGATATATTGTAGCGAATTGAACGTGCATTTCGGATGCCTTCTTGCTGAGCTTTGGATACGCATCCTGAACAGACAACCAGAAGTTGGAAAGATCTTTTCTGTTACTGAAGGCCAGCTTCATTGCTTTCGAGACTTTAAACTCTGCGAGCTCCTCTGCTTCGTCTTCAGTAGGTTTAATTTCCGTGTTAAATGGGTCTTTGTGCCATAGAACATCTAATGGGGCATTGTCGAAATAAGATTTGAACTCGGAGAAGAGAATGTCGAGATGTTTGATAATGTAATTTTTGATGCCGATGGGAAGTTCAATCTTTTTTGTCTGAAGATGCTCGTCCAATAAAGGAAACGAAGCTGTGGATCCGGCTTCAATTCGTGCCTGCCAGACTGTTATTCGAGCAGACATTCCTGTAAGCTTGTCTTGAACGTCACTGACTGTGACATCATGGCCCTGCAAAGACTGGTTCATTTCATTTAGTCTACCGAATATATCGGCTAGGTAGGCAAGCATCATGACGAACTCTTCATTCTTGAAGTGGACATGAAGATAGTTTTCATTCTCTTGCAGGAAAATTTCCGTCTCCAACCGAAGTTCATACAACCGAGAAAGGCATTTTCCCCTCGATAACCAACGAACTTTGGTATAAAACAAAAGTCCCACATGTTGCGCTCCCATTTCGTTGGCCAGAAGTTGGAACAGCCGATGATTTTTGGCCTTTGCACGAATGAAGTTGATTACTTTGACAGCAATGTCCAGTACTTCTAACAAACGCGGCGGCAGAGTTTTTGACGCAAGAGCATATCGGTGTAGTGAACAGTGGGAAGATGTTACGTGGGGCCATTCATTCTTCACAAGCGCGACGAACCCTCCTTTAACGCTAATCATCGCCGGGGCACCATCAGTACAGATATGCTTGAAATTCTGCCAACTTAGTCCATTCATTTCAAAAAACGAGTCCACGATGGCTTTGACATTTTTTGCTGTTGTTGTAGTTGGCAGGGTATTGCAGAATAAAAATTCTTCCTTCATTTTCCCTTCTTTCTCGTAGCGAGCAAAGGCAATCAACTGGCTTTCCATAGCGGTGTCAGTAGACTCATCAAGTTGAAGGCTAGCCTGAAGCGTGCTTTGCTTAATTTCATAACAAATTTGACGACACACATCAGCGGCCATGTCATCAATCCGTCGACGAATTGTGTCATTAGATAGCGAAACTTGCTGAATTTTCTTTTTTGCCTCTGATCCGATCATTAGTTCCACCATTTTTTCTGTACATGGCTTGATAAGTTCCTCAGCAATATTGTGAGGTTTCTTGCACTTTACAATTTGGTAAGCTACTTCGTAGCTAGATTGAAGAGCTGGTTTTTCTTCTGGCCGGAATCCAAATTTTGGAAGCGTCGCTTCACGGTCGTACCGTGCTCGTTTTGTAAGCAGAGCATCAATACTATCATCTTTCTTTTGAGGATGCAACTTGTCGCGATGGTTTGAAAGTTTAGAAGGACGTAGTGATGCATTTGCCATCACTACTGAGCAATGCAGACATTGTGCACAGTCCATGCCGTCTCGAATTACTTTCGTAAATCCAAAACTGACGTAGCTGTCATTCCATTTTCGAACTTTCGACATCCGAAAACAAATAATAACAAAACAAAGTTAAAAATTTGGCTTGAAAAAATTAGATTTAATCAAAAGAAATTTAACTAAAGAAAATATTAGATTTGATCAAAAAGTAAAAGACAAAAAAAATTTACAATTTACAAAAAAGAAGAAATAGATTAAGCCTTTCTTTGATTACTTTGCAGAAACAGTGTTAATAAGAGAGCAAAGAAAATTTATAAACAGTTTTTTTTCTATCAGCCATTTTTATAGTAAGGACGATAAAAAAACAAGAAAAAAAATCTTAAAAAATTCAAATTTTTTTAGTTTAAAAAAAACTTTCAAATTAATTGAAAAAACACTTCTCTTATGACCGCAGTTTTCTTACACTTCAAGCTTCTGCATTTTAAATTACATTTTCTAGTGTTAGCTTGTGGCCCCTAGGTTAAAGGCCTGTGGCCCCCTTGGGGGGCCATGGGCCCCCGGTTGAGAAACGCTGCTTTAGAATTTCAAAGGCGTAACATCACTAACTTTGTAAGAAGTGTGTATTTTGCATATTTCAAAGTGCATCTTGGAGATCAAGGTAAGATTTGACTCCTCATAATGTATGCAAGTCATGTCTTGAAACCTTAAGATCATGGTCCCAAGGAAAACAAGCTAAACTCAAGTTTGGTGTGCCAATGATTTGGCGAGAGCCCAGTAACCACTTAGATGATTGCTACTTCTGTCTGGTGAAAGGTTTTTAGAAAAAACAAACAGCATATGCAAAATCCAAGTCTCCCTTCAGCTATTCGGCCTGTCAAGAACTGCCTGTTCCAACTTTTACTGAGCTTCCTAATGCTTCCTACACACATGTCAACTCAACTTCTTCTGAAGATAAAAAAGAAGATAATTTTCAAATCTGAGATTCAGAGCTTGAAAAACCCTCTTTGTCCACACAGTCAGAGTTAAATGATCTTGTTAGAGACCTATATCTTTCAAAAGAATCTGCTAAATTATTAGCTTCAAGATTGCAAGAAAAACGAATGTTAAAACCTGGTACAAGTATCACGTTCTATCGTAACAGGGAAGAAAAACTGCATAAATACTTTGAATCAGACAACGACTTTGTTTATTTTTAAGATGAAAAAAGGTCTACTACTATGTGGCTGATAGCATATGATCCAAGGGATTGTAGACTTTTCATTGACAGTTCCAAAAGAAGTTTAAAATGTGTTTTACTACACAATGGTAATATGTATGGTTCTGTCCCAATTGGTTACTCTGTTAAACTCAAAGAAGAATATAATAACATCAAAATTGTTTTGGAAAAGTTACAATATCATGTTCATGGTTGATTGATATGTGTTGATCTCAAAATTATTAACTTTCTTCTTTGCCAGCAAGGAGGATTCACAAAATATCCTTGTTTTCTATGCTACTGGGACAGTAGAGCTACTGAAAAATCAATAAACCTCTACTTGACAGAAATAGAATAGTGTTTCCTCCTCTACACATAAAACTTGGGGTGATGAAGCATTTCCGAGACTTAGTAAAAAAAATAAGCCGGGATATTTGATGAACCTCAAATTTGAACGTTGATGAAAGATCATCATTTCCTTGCAACAATGACTAAAGAAGAGGCAAGAGCTTGGACTGCTTTTGATAACGTCGTGCAAAATTTTCTGCGAAACAAGAAAGCTGAAAACTATAAAGAAATTGTTGAAGAGCTACTTGTGAGCTTTAGGGGTCTTGGATGTAGAATGAGCATCAAGATTCATTACATGCATAGCCATTTGGACAAGTTTCCAGAAAAGAATGGAGATGTTACTGAAGAACAAGGGGGGGGGGGGGGGGGGGGGGGGGGATGTTTTCATAAAGATATTAACCCTAATAGTGCTGGGCAAAATTTGTCCGCTCAAGTGCTGGGGGGGGGCGTAAAGTGCCCCCCCCCCTCCACCTATTTTTCTCAGATATTAATAAGTTTTTATAAATATTTTTAATGTTATTATATATATTTCAACTATGCTGAATTGAGTGGTGATGTCCATTTTTTTATCAAAATCAATCAAACCTGTCAAAAAATTGATTTATATTTGACAGCTCATTTCAAAAAGGAACTTTTTATCTAAATTAGTATATAAAGTTTTTTACACATGTATACCCATTTTCAAGTAAGCTGAATTCCGTGGTGATATTCTTTTTTTTTTATGAAAATCCATCAAAACTGTCAAAAAATTGCTTTATCCCAAAAAGAAAGGATCAGGCACGTTTTTTGAATTAGAGAATTACGTTTAATAGAAAGTATAAGGATATGATAAAGTTTACCGTGTATCATATACCCATTTTAAAATAGGCTGTGTTTACTGGTTATATTCCTTTTTTTTATAAAAAATTAGTCAAACCTGACAAAAAAATTTAAATATGACAGCCAATGTGAAAATTAAAATTTTTATTCTTATAAAAAGTTTTTTATACATTTCAAGTATGTAGAATTTAATGGTGATGTTCATTTTTTATGAAATCAATAAAACCTGTCAAAAAATCGATTAAACCTGTAAATCAATGTCAAATATATAAACATAAAAATAACTTATACTTGCAGTATTTCTCTGGTAATTATTTTCTTAATTTATTTAATAAACCAAATTTAGGTGTTTAATTCACTCAAAATATTTCATTCTACAGTAACTTATGTAACTCGATAGGACCTCCATCTTTTTGGCTACAAATTCGTTATCGGGTTAATTAAAAATTGAGTTCATAAATGAAACTAGCATGGTTGATTTGGTATAAAAACCAGGGGCGCACATCCGGGGGGCGACCGCCCCCCCCTCCCCCAATGTGTTTTCAAGGGGTGCGAAATTGACCTTCGCCCCCCCCCCCCCCCCCCCCCAATAATTTTATATAAGTAAGAGTTGCTGCTTGTTTATAAAAGATTTATGATGATCGCATAGAAGGAATGCAGACTTTCGAATCAATCAAACATCATGCCAAGCTGCTCTGAAATTCCTATCGCATTTTTCCTATCGAACATATTTTACAGACGATGCGTGAGAGTTATATAATAATAATCCATTGCTAGAATATGCACACAATAAGTAAGCAATATTTATCACAGTGTCTCCTCTGTAGTATTTTTAAGCAAACACATGTTGATGATCCACTAGATTTTCTCATCTTCTGTCACAGTGATTCTATTTCTCTTTCTCTCTCCTCTGTTTTTCTCTTCCGCTTTCTCTGCTAAAACTCAATCATTCACTCAAGCTGTCTTATTTCATTCAAGCCCTCTTCTCTTGTTAAGCTCTCCTATCTCATTCAGCTTTCTTCTCTCCAGTGACGTAGCTAGGCTGGGGCATGAGGGGCCGTGCCCACACTCCTATGTACCGCATGGTGCCCCATGCTTCTTATGCGATATCAGTTTTTGAAAATTTCTCCAATGAAAGGGTCAAGAATGTATAAATAATATTGCGCAAGTTTTTTGTTTTAAAATTGTGCCCTTCTATCAACTTTTTTTGACTACACCACTGCTTCTGTCTAATTTGCATTTAGAGTTTAATTAAAATAGTTTTCAATCGTTACAATTTTATATCAATGAATATTGTTAGACTCGCGCAAAGAACTTTTTCAACAAAAGTCACTTAATCTTTATCACTACGTTTGCTACATTTTGTAACATTTGAAAACTTTAATTTTTTCAAGTCAAGTAATTTTTTTCAATACTTATTTTGGAATGAATATTTTGACTATCTATTCAGTTTAAAAGCAAGAATATTCGATTTGCTTAATATTTGAGCAGAGATATTTTTATAATGTTCGATTCGACTAATTCGATATTCACGATTCGAAGTAACACTGTACATAATCAAATCAATTTTTTTTAAGAAAATTTGTTGATTATTATAATAAAAATATAATATCGAAACAAAATGTTTCAGTTGTTAAAAATGTACTTGATCTATTTATGACAGCTGTCAGAATTTTATTTGTAGACAGAAATATTCAAAAAAAACGCAATGATTTTCTTTTCTCGTATACTTTGATTTATGTTAGTTTGGTCCTCGGACATTTCGCCCCATTATTTTCATAAGACAGTTCGCCTCATTATTTTCATAAGACATTTTGTTTCATGGACAATTCGCCCCGTTATTTTCATAAGACATTTTGTCTCATGGACAATTCTAAAAAATTAAGAGATAAATTGATTGATTTGAAATAATTTAATAGAGATAAAATAAACAAGAATATAAATTTTTTTAATAATTTTACACATATAATAAGCAAAGATGGATGATACTAATAGCCTATGAGACAATTTGTCAGGGGGCGAAATGTCTCTCAACCGTTATTTAAATAATTTTTTAATTATAAGGGCTAGCTACTTTAACGTTGGCTTTTGCTGCTTATAAAAACTTGAAAATATCAAATAAACTCTCATTCTTTATGCCTCCTATTATTTTGAAATTATTCTGAGAACAGACGGTTCCATTTTAATAGTGAAAATTGCTTTATTAGTTTATTTTGTTTCCTTTCTCTCTTATGTTAATTATGTAGCAAATTTTTCAATTTTGAGTGGTGCAGTGGATGTATTTTCATTGACCAGGCACTGATGTACCGCTTATGTCAAACTATGAACAAATTTGTATCGATGAGGAATCGAATCCAGAGGCTTCCGTGCTATGTCCATCATCTCAACCAACCTGCCATGCCACCCATAGATAGAGTATGCTGTAGGGGATACGTCAAATTAGTTTTCAAAAAACTTAAGTTATGCACTAAAATTTTTTAGTTTTTGTTGAAGCTCTATAACTTTTTCTGATAGACTTTTTTTCCTTAAAAGTTATTATAAAAGGCAAATTATCATTGCAAAATGTTAACAGTTATTTTACTTTTTGTAGATTGTATAATGAAATAATGCGATCTTAATTTTTTGTTTTATTTTTGTTTGCACAATTATAACTTCGTTTTATACCCTTGCCCCTGAATCAATCACATTTTTTCATATAAACATCACAGGTTGTCTAGTAGACTCTTTGCCTTTAGACTACATTCACTGATATAAAACTATCCAACCTTCAGTTATTTGTTTTCTCTATGAATCAAATATCCTTTCATCAATTCCTGTAATGTGCCTGGTAGACTACTTCATTTTTCAAATGAAAAACCCTATTCCACCCCCTAACATTTTTGGATTTTTTTAAATTAGTGTATATTTGATGGTTGTAGGTAAAAATGCCCCCAATTAAAAAGAAGGAAAAAATGCCCCCTAATTTTTGATTTTCAGGATTTTATATAATTATATAAATATTTTTATTTGGTACCGTTTTGAAAGGTTAAATTCCTAAAATTTCTTAATCTATAGGGTTTTTTCTTTATAAAGTTCTTGAAAACAATAGCAAAGGTGCATATTTGTGGGAATGTGTTCTTAAAATCAGTTAAAATACAAATTATATTTAGAAAGTGTTCTGATACACACAAAGTCCAAAAATATTTGCTGTTTTATAAAAAATTTTTTTGTATTTAAAAAATTGTCGTATGCTGAGTTTTTTAGTTTACTTTAATTAAATTTTAAATGTTTTAAATGAAAAGTTAACTTTTTTTTTTACAAAAAATCTTTATTTGACATATCTTTTTTAAAAATTTTAATTAATAATTTTTTGAAATTTTTTGTGTTGGGGCATTTTTTCCTAATTTAAATTGGGGCATTTTTACTGTGGGCATTTTTTCCTACTTTTTAATTGGGGCATTTTTTCTTACTTTTTAATTGGGGGCATTTTTTCCTACTTTTTAATTGGGGGCATTTTTCTGCGCACTATATTCGATATGCAAATTTAATTAAAATATTTTCGCTGGAAGTATAGTATCTAAATTCACTAATTTTGTAAAAAAAATATAATGTAGTCTTATAAATTTAGGAGTTTAGGGTATGCGCTGAATACACTCTATTTTAAAGGATATTTGGTCTCCCGTGGTATTTCCAGACCACAAAATTTTGAAAATTGCAAGAAAAAAATTTCGCCCCCCCTCCAATAATTTTGAGGATGTGCGCCCCTGATAAAAACATATATTTAATTTTAAAATTTGAATGAATGTTTTTGAAGACAATTTTTAGAAGTAAACTTCAAAATTGATTAACACTTATAAGTGTT
Source organism: Nectonema munidae (assembly GCA_030549495.1). Lineage (NCBI taxonomy): Eukaryota > Metazoa > Nematomorpha > Nectonematoida > Nectonematidae > Nectonema > Nectonema munidae. The sequence goes on from JAUIRK010000894.1 coordinate 896,045, forward strand.
TTCACATCCTAAATGTAAAAAATGAGTTCAGAAATGAAAACAGCATGATTGATTTGGTATAAAAACATATATTTCATGTAAAATTGAGAGAATATTTTTGGAGATAGCTCTTAGAAGTAAACCGCAAATTTGATTGACATTGACAGATATTTTAAAACATCTAAATGTGAAAAATGAGTTCAGAAATGAAAACAGCATGGTTGATTTGGTATAAAAACATATATTTCATTGTTAAATTTAAATGAATGTATTTGGAGACAGTTTTTAGAAGTAAACCGCAAATTTAATGAACACGTATAGGTATTTTCACATCCTAAACGTAAAAAAATGAGTCTAGAAATGAAACCAGCATGGCCGATTTAGTATAACACATACATTTCATTGTAAAATTTGAATGAATGTTTTTGGAGACAATTTTCAGAAGTAAACCGTAAATTAGATTAACAATTATAGGTATTTTCAAATCCTAAATGTAAAAAATGAGTCTAGAAATGAAAACAACATGATCGATTTGGTATAAAACATATATTTTATGTAAAATGTGAAGGAATGTTTTTGGAGACAATTTTCAGAAGTAAACCGCAAATTTGATTAACACTTATAGGTATTTTCAAATCCTAAATGTAAAAAATGAGTCCATAAATGAAAACAGCATGACCGATTAGTATAAAAACATATATTTTATGTAAAATTTGAAGGTATATTTTATTAGATATATTTTTGATCAATCAAAATTTTGATTGAGATTTTCTAAAAAGAAGTCGTGAAAAAATTAAATATATACAGTTTTATACGTTCCAAACTGTATGTAATTATAAATTTTCAGGGTATTATATAATAAAGATCCTAAGTTATAAGGTTAAGTACAGATAATGTCAAAATTTTGCTAAAAAATTAAAATTTTTGATTTTGATTGACAGTTTTGGACATGAAAGTGTCATTCAACTACCATGAAAATGGTTTCAAAAGATACAGCTAGCGATTTTAGGAAAAGTCACAAAATTTAAAGGGATATGATTCAGCCAATTTTCTACAATTAATTTTTTAGTGAAGAGAGGCGTTTTACTCCATATGGAGGAACGTTATCAAGGCCGATGGGACTCAAGCATAATGGCAGATTATTGTATGAGAGACAACTCAGAAGTTGTATATCAGAGATCAGCTAAGAAAAAGCGCTTTAAATAATGGTCATTTTGCATTGTTTGTTAATTTTTTGTCATGATATTTTTTCACTTGTAAATAAATTTATATTTGACTTTATAATAAATTAAATACAATCTTTTCTATATATCAGAGGTCTGGCAAGACCTCCGGGGAGACAACTTTCCAAACATACCAGCATTATCAGAGGTCTGGCAAGACCTCCGGGGAGACAACTTGCCAATCTTTCCCAGCCTTATCAGAGGTCTGGCAAGACCTCCGGGGAGACAACTTGCCAATTTTGCCAGCCTTATTATATATTTAAATGTGTAAATCGTAAAATGCTTAAAAAATATACTTAAAATAAAAATTTTCAAAAAATATTTTACATACATATTGAAAGCCACATTTCAAAAATTCTACCTAAAAGTTCAAAAATTTAACTTTGAAATTGCAGTTTTATTTCATAAAAACTATATGATTGGTTGAAATGTTTATGTAATATATAATAACTAGCCGGTCCCGTGGTCGTTTCTCGCTTCGCTCGAAACAGTGTTTCTCGCTGCGCTCGAAACATAGGATTCTGGGTAGTGTGTATATTGATTTGCTAATTCAAATTCGCTTCGCTCGAAACGACCACGGGACCGGCTAGTTTTTTTTTTCAGAATCCTACGTTCGAAACATAGGATTCTGGGTAATGTGTATTTTGAGTTAAAACTAATACTATTTTATAAAAATCTACAAATAAATTTAGATTCTGAGAGTAGAGTTGCTTTATAATTGTGTTTGAAATTGTCACATAATATAGGTAAAAATTTGTCCTAATGCAAGGAGCTTTAGTTTAAAATGCATCCCTTACCTGCTAATTAATGGTATGAAGCCCATGGAAAATAAAAACAGTAAAATGGTATTTCTACGGTACTTATGATATAAGTAATGTATTCTGAAAGCCCATAAAAAATGCTTTAATTTGGTATATCGCATGATGCATTTTGTTGAGAAATGTAAAAGTTATAAGCGTTTTAATATTTGACTAAGATTTAAGCTAGGAACACTACAAATAAACTAAGCGTACACTAGCCCGATAAAATAAACCACACACGCGTGCCAAAGATGTGGTGAAGCGTATGCGAGATAAGAATTCACTGCGCTCACAAACGCGTAATGCAACATGTGTTAATCTTTCTTCGCATAGTTATGCTCTAAAATCAATCAATAATGTGATTTATTCTTCGCACACTGTCGGTATAAATATAACGAATGCCCTTCGTTAAAAATTAGAAAGGTTGTATCTAAACTAAATAAAAGTAGACTACGATTATCCAACAAAACTCGTACATTCAATCGACATTAAACCACACACGCGTGCTAAAGATGTGGTGAAGCGTATGCGAGATAAGAATTCACTGCGCTCACAAACGGGTAATGCAACATGTGTTAATCTTTCTTCGCATAATTATGCTCTAAAATCAATCAATAATGTGATTTATTCTTCGCACACGGTCGGTATAAATATAACGAATGCCCTTCGTTAAAAATTAGAAAGGTTGTATCTAAACTAAATAAAAGTCCACTACGATTATCCAACAAAACTCGTACATTTAATCGACATTTTTCACTTGAAAAATAATTTAAAATTTATTAGAAAAATATTATACTGGTCTACTACTGACCCATAAAAAGTAAAAAATAAATATTAATTTTCTACAGTTTTATTTAACTATGACATTTAAAAATGTTAAAAACCATATTCTACCTTTGTGAATATAAAATTTTGAAGAAATAATATATAAACTCATCACGTTAATTATTGGTATTTTTTGAAACTAGATAAAAGTTGACTGACCTCACATAAAAGCGGATTTTGGAAAAATAAAAATATATTTATTTGTAAAACCTAGCCTATTTTACCCACAAAGAGTATAGCTTCAAATCTTGTACATTCGATCAACATTTTTCATTTCAAAAATAATTTTAAATTTATTAGAAAAACATTATACTGACCTATACTACTGACCCATAAAAAGTAAAAAATATATATTAATTTTGGACAGTTTTCTTTAACTATGAAATTTTAAAATTTAAAAAATCATATTTTACCTTTGTGAATATAAAATATTGAAAAAATATTACATAAATTAAGAATGTTAATTATTATTGGTATTTTTTGAAACTAGATAAAACTTCAGATTTTGGAAAAATAAAAATATATTTATTTGTATAACCTAGCCTATGTTAACCACAAAGAGTATACCTTTCCAATGAAACCATTTTCATTCAATTTTTTTTTAAAATCTTCACATTATGCTTCGATAAAAAGGTGGTCTGTAATTTTTTCAAAAATTTAGACCAAATTTTTCGAAGTAAAGTCCATTTATTAAAATTTTTTAAAACTTTTGCAAAAATAAATTATTCTAGAGTATGTAGCAAACGATAAGCTTTCTAATGATATATATATCATGAAAAAGAAATATTGAAAAACAGTTTAATTCTTTCTGCAAATCAAACAAGTAAAAATTTTCAAAAAGTAGTATTAGTAGTAGTAGTAGTAGTAGTAGTAGTAGTATTAATATTATTATTATTATTATATATTTATTATTATTATATATTACATAAACATTTCAACCAATCATATAGTTTTTATGAAATAAAACTGCAATTTCAAAGTTAAATTTTTTGAACTTTTAGGTAGAATGTTTCAAATGTGGCTTTCAATATGTATGTAAAATATTTTTTTAAAATTTTTATTTTAAGTATATTTTTTAAGCATTTTACGATTTACACATTTAAATATATAATAAGGCTGGCAAGTTTGGCAAGTTGTCTCACCGGAGGTCTTGCCAGACCTCTGATATATGTGTGTAAAAAACTTTATATAATTATTTGGATAAAATGTTTTTTTGAGATAAATCAATTTTTAGCAGGTTTAATTGATTTTCATAAAAAAATGAATATCACAACTGAATTCAATATGCTTGAAAATGGGTATATATGTGTAAAAAATTTTATATAATTATTTAGATAAAAAGTTTCTTTTTAAGATGAACTGTCATATATAAATCAATTTTTTGATAAGTTTGATTGATTTTGAAAATAATAAATACACCACTGAATTCAGCGTATTTGAAAATGGGTATATATGTGTAAAAAACTATATATAATTATTTAAATAAAAAGTTCCTTTTTGAGATGAGCCGTCAAATATAAATCGATATTTTGACAAGTTTGATAATAAAAAAATCGACATCACCACTGAATTCAGCATAGTTGAAATATATATGTAACATTAAAAATATTTATAAAAACTTATTAATATCTGAGAAAAATAGGAGGGGGGCACTTTATGCCCCCAGCACTTGAGTGGACAAATTTAGTCAATCACTAATAGGATCAGCTATGAAAAGTTTGGTCAGTTTACATTTCGCCAAAAAAAAGTTAAAAGCACTGAAAGAGTAGAAATATTTTTATTAAGAAAAATTTTTCGCAACAAGAGCTCATTATATCAATAAAAAAATTTAATTTAATAATTAATAAAATGTGAATGAAAATATTAGGATGAAAGGAGCAAAAATAAAGATGAATGAATCAATGATGAAGAGCTCTTGTTAAGCTCGAAAAATGTTTCTTAACAATTCTTAAAAATATTTCTGCTCCTTTCATCCTAATATTTTCAATTACATTATTATTTTATTTACTAACTAATTATATTTCGATTTGCTAACATTCGAAAATTGTGGTTTTTTCTAAAAAGAATGTTATTGAAAAGTAAAAATTAAAATCTTGTATAAAACTTTGCCTTGAACAAAATTTTTCTATCTGCGCATAATCGTAGTTTCTTTTATTGATTCTTGAGACAAAACACTGGTAAAAGCATCCAAAATTTTACAATGAAATTTTTTGAAAAGTACATTTTATATAGCAAGGATAAATTTCAATGTGTAACTAAATTTTGCGTAAATCTTTTAACTTAACTTTGCCAATATCTTTTAGTAATACATTTTTTCTTTACTAATTTCTTTACTCTCACCTTATTTTTTTCTTTTGCTCCTTATAAGAAAATTAGATTATTTAATTTAGCATGCTTGATAGAATATGATGAAACTATCATTAGAAAAATTATTTTGGAACCATAAGATTTATTATGATATAGAGGTTTTCTTAGATACTTGACGTAGAATTAATTTAAAATTATATTAAAAAATCCTTCAAAAGTTCACTAAAACGGAGAACTAATTTCAAATAAAAATTTTGAATTCTTTTTAGTTTTACTGTTATTTTTTAAAAAAACTAATTAATTAAAATTTTATTTTTATTATAATTTTATTAACTTTTATTGTTGATTTCATAAAAAATATCTCATTTAAAAGTAGTCCATGATTATGGTAGAGATTTTAGGCTTAAATGTATATTTTTATAGACATTCATCAGATTGATTTTCTCAGACTACAAGTCCTAAACAAAGTGTCTATCGAATCGAATATAAATTTACATTTAGCCTCACATATTTTTGTTGATGGAAATTTTTTTAACAGTGCCGAGTAATTTATAGTGCCTATTCAGAAGGCTAAATCATATTCACTTTATGTTTTTGATTTATTTGATTTCTGCATTTTAAATTACATTTTCTAGTGTTAGCTTGTGGCCCCTAGGTTAAAGGCCTGTGGCCCCCTTGGGGGGCCATGGGCCCCCGGTTGAGAAACGCTGATCTAAAATAACTCTCTCCCAGTCAGAAGAATCATTTTCAATGCGAGCATTTTTGTCAATATCAATATATTCTTGTAAATTTATATCACCTTCAACGATTTCAGAGACCATTAATGAAAGATCTTGTACATCTTTTTCTATTGAGAAGTTTTGTTCGGAAGGAGTTTCACTTGTGAATCCGCAAAGTTGAAAACAAGAGGTAATAGTTGAAGCACTAACTGTTATCATATTGAACACTAGTAAATATATACTTGTTCAACTTTTAGTGTAACAATCTGTGTTATCTCATAACTACATACAAATACTAAAACAAAAGAGAAACACTTCTTATTACTTTTATAACTGTTATGTTATGATGATGCATGGATGATAATAAGTACTGTTATCATATTGCACACTAGTAAATATATTCTTATTCAATTTTTAGTGCAACCATCTGTTTTATCTCATAACTACATACAAATATTAAAACAAAAGAGAAACAATTCTTATTACTTTTTGCATAAGCTCAAGACTTAACAAACTCTTAAGCCTATTTCGATTTTCACATTTTTTACCATTACGAAACCTGTAATGTTTTTGATTTTTGTTTCGCTTTTCAGAATACGCAAGTTTCGGTTTTTAGAAGGCAATATATATATTTTATCAATAGAAAAAGTCGGTGCCACTCTTAAGTTACGGTTTTAACAAGTTTTCGGTTTACTCAAGTTTCGGTTTGGACAAGTTTGACTGTATTTGCTAAAGGGAAAGTGAGCTCACAAACATATAAGGAAAAAAAATGGATAGGAGAAATTTTGATATAATGTGTTCTCTAAAAACTATATAAGTAAAGTTGATGAAGACATATGATATAGTTTATTGAAGGAAATCAAATAATAAAAGTGAAGAAATAGGAATATATACATGTTCATAAAAATAAAACCAATACAAAATTTTGAATTTACTTATTATAAAAATAAAATATAGAGTATAATTTAGATTGAAAAACTCAAAATAGTTACCTCATAGGGCTTATCTCCAGTGTGAGTTCGAACATGATCAATTAAATTGTGTTTGTAAGAAAATCTTTTTCCACAAGTTTGGCACTAAAAGAGATGACAAAATAGATTGTTGACATATTACATTAGGAAAAATAAGACAAAAAACACACGAACAAATTTTAATCTATAAGTGTTTCAGTTAAGTATTTTAAACAAAATAAAAGCAAACAAAAATTAAAGTTTATACCTATACAGAAAAACCAAGAAAAATAAAATTTAAAATTCTCTTTAAGGGCAGAAATTAAAAATTCTCTTTAAGGGCAGAAATTAAAAATTCTCTTTAAGGGGAGAAATTAAAAATAATAAGAGAAAAATAAAAAAAAAACTAATAATTATGAAAAGCAAATAGCTAATTATTTGATTAGTTTATTTGCTATATCATTTCATCATAATTATTTTATAAAAGATTTTTTGTCTAGTCTATAGGTACTAGACATGGGTTTACTATACCAGATAAGTTTGCCTTTGGATACGAACAGTTTATATATAACACCAATTACGAAAATATGTCAAATTTAATTTACAATTTAAATTTAATAGAACTGGTCATTTTTATTGAACAAAATACTTATAATAAGCAAATAAAAGCACAGTTAGTATAAAATGCTTTGTAAAACATATCGATACATTGATAAAATATGTAAGGAAAATATTTATATCAAAAATTTTAAAACTGGCATTAATACCCAATTCAATATCTAACAAATTTATTCCATATGCTAATCTCAAAGATATATTATTCTAAGCATACCTATATATACATGAAAATGTATATTCATAATATCTGCTTTATATCGTATAGCTTCCTACTGCTCACTTTATTCATAAACAAAAAGAATGGAAAATAGAAATGATGGAATATTCTTATTTTCTTTACAGTGCTTCTTTATAGGCGTAATTTTTGTCAACTTTCGAGTCCTTGTCTCTTATATACTGTACAAAATAAAAAACGCCATTTTAAACAGAATTCCTTCATTTTATTTCATATTTTTATCCGTTTCTTCAATTTTAGAAATGAAAATCAGAGTTTTCTTAGAAGAAACAATAGGCTCAGATGAAACTTATATTAGTTTACCGAGTTTTGCCTCAAGTGAATATGAAGTTGATGATAAACTAATTTCAACAGATCAAGTTGTTGTTTTTGTAGGCCTCTTGATTACACTATCTCATTTTCAGTGTAATCAATCAGTTCATTACAGAAAATAAAAATTAAATTTTCTATAAAAAGATGAGGGATTATTACTACTACGAGTAAATACTTAGAAAAAAGTATAGAATTTTGTTACACTTTCGTAGCAGCAACGATGAGTAAGTGTATTTTCAGCCAACCTACATAAACGTCACCGTTAGGTGCTGCTGACTAACAGATCAAGTTCAGTAAAGTTAGGAACATTTTGCTGATTAACGAAGAAGAATTCCAAGAGAAAATATTAGAAAAACGATAATATCACCAAATGTAAATCTGATGCTGAAGTTGACCCATAAATTAAAAGAAAATTAAAATAAATTTCAAAAAGTAATATAATTTATTGGGCACAAGATTTAAAAGGGTGAATTTTCGCCGACACTCGGCTTTTTCAAACCACTATAATAATTAGTAGGGTAGAAGTTTAAATATTATATTTGTCGAATAATCAAAGAATCGAAAAATGTTCAAATCAAAAAATATTTATTCTTTTTAAATATATCGTTGGCTCCCCTTACTTTAAGAAGAAGAAGAAGAAGAAGAAGTTTATTTAAAAAAAAATGAAATGTAAAGAACAAAAAAAACAACTTCCATATAGAAGTGAAAGCTTCTACTTCCCCTTACTTTTAGTTTCGTATGTGCATAATTTGATAAAAATTAATTATTAAAGACTAGGTTTATCTTTCAATTTTAAAAGTAAGGGGAGCCAACGATATATTTAAAAAGAATAAATATTTTTTGATTTGAACATTTTTCGTTTCTTTGATTATTCGACAAATATAATATTTAAAATTGTTCAAATTGCAAAGTATAGGTAATAACTTTTGTAACATCGTATGAGGTAGCAAAATATGAACAGAAACTTTGATATTTTTTGATTTTTTAAAGAATATTTTTCGATTCTTTGATTACAGAATTTTATTTTGATTATTTGAGAAATCTATTTAAAATCGTGCAAATTGCAAAGTATAGGTAATAACTTTTGTAACATCGTATGAGGTAGCAAAATATGAACAGAAAGTTTTATATTTTTTGATTTTTTAAAGAAAATTTTTCGATTCTTTGATTACAGAATTTTATTTTGATTATTTGATAAAATATATTATATAGGTTGGAGATGAATTATCGCGGTATACAGGTGGAGATGAACCAACGTAGTATACAGGTATAATGTATATAGGTAATAACTTATGTAACATCGTCTCCCCCAATGAGGTATATCAAATCTTACATCTAGCAGAATGTGAACAAAAAGTTGAACATTGTCTCCCTAGTTATTTAAACTAGGAGAATATAGAGGATATTTTTTAAATATTTAAAAAGTATTTTTTATTGGAATACAATCCATCAAGAAAGATAAAAAAAATACGAGCAACACATACTTGACTCAACTTCTTCCCAAAATTTTAGCATTGTTTCTAGGCAATCTATAGTACAAGCTATAATATATTTTCTCAAACTCAAATGATATTTTTGCAACTTTTGAGAAACAATATCTTAAATCGTGAAGGATTATAAAGAAACAAAAATTCGAACTATACCAAGGCACCAAAAGTTTTCATTATTAGATATACTAAGTATGAAGTATCTTCGATTTTTAAAAGATATAAATTGAGCGAAAGACAAAGAATATCAAATATCATTTTTAACTTGATTTTTAAAATACCAAGAAAGTTCCATCTATCTTTTATTGATTTTTTAATTAAAGATTCCTTAATATTTTGGCGAATCTTTTTATAAGAACTTACTATTTACTTAATGTCAATTAAATGAATTTTTAGAATATGAAATTTCATACTTGAGGTTTTTTTTCTAGAACACCAAGTTTCTTTCCAAATGTTACATGTTGAAAACACTTTTTAACTTTGTGAAATAATTGTAAATTTTAGATTTAAAGAAAGACATTTTGGTTAAAGACTCCTCCTGGTTAAAACCAAGATATTATTAGATTACGAGGTCCTTCGAATTATGACCCCCTTTGGCATAGAAGACTGACTACGTCTCTCGAGAGTAAAAGAATCAAATCGCTTTTAATTTTATTAAAGGATATTTCGCTCATGACTTTTGCTCTCAAGAAAATTTTAGCACTGCCAAAATCTAGTTTTATAAAATAATTAAATCCATCAATATAGTATACTTTGAAAATACTCATTTCAAAAATAGTTTCTTTTTGAAAATTTGTTTCTTTGTTAGTTATGTTTGCTAATTATATTATTGAGTTGGTTAGATATTTAATAAGTTAAAAATTATTTATTTGCAGATAGTTCGTTAGTTTTTTAATTAGTTATTTATTTAGTCATAAATTTAAACAACAAAAATTTCTGTATAAATTAAAAAAGGACTTGATAGGTAGTAAACTAGTCGCACTAGTGGGGGGAATTGATAGTCGAAATGGTGCGAGCTGAAAAAAAGATTGGGTGGGGTTTGTATGATTGATCTTGGGGTGAGTTGTATGTTAACTATTTTTACTATGAAGATTATGAAAATTGGTTGGTGATACTTACCTGAATAGAAATAAGTTCTAATTTATTTTTAAATACTATTATAAACTTATAATTTTTACTAACTAAATGACTAACTAATCAATTTATTTTATTAAGTGACTAACAAACCAACTGTTAAGTAAGTAAGTAACGAACTAAAAATAAAAAGTTTTTTCACAAAATTTTAAATTTATAAAAAAATTAATTTCCAATTTTAATTTTATTGAAAAAAATTAAAATATAAATTTTATATATTCTAATTTATAAAAATAATTTTTTTAAATTTCTTTTTGTAGAAAAATTTTAATTTATAAAAAGAATTTTTGTAAATTAGTTTTTATTTACAAAAATAAAAAAATACTTATATTCCATTTTATTATATACTATTAGGCTCAAATAATACTAAATTAAAATGTGATTCGCCAAATGTCATTTATTGTAGTGTCGCAGTACGATGAAAATTATATAGGAAGTTTGTTATTGAAAATTTTGATGGGATAAAATTTAGAAAAAATGCATAAGCAAATTAATTCAGGTTTACCTATAACTTAGAATCAGATAAAATATTTTGAAAAGTTTGATTTTCTCAACAAAAAAACAACTAAAAAACTAAAAATAACTAAAAAAAACATTGTTTAGGTAAAAATGAAAAAATATAGGTAAATATTAAAATCTTGTATATAACGTCACATTGAACAAATTTTTTCTACCCGGACATAATCTTAGATTCTCGAGACAAAGCACTGATCAAAGTATCCAAAGTTTTATAATGAAATTTTTTTGACAACTACATTTTATATAGCAAGGATAAATTTTAATGTGTAATAAAAATTTGTGTAAATTTTTAACTTAAATTTGGCAATATCTTCTAGTAACATATTTTATTCCCCTCTAAAAATGAGTTTAATTTTCACAAGATTCTTTATTTCAGAAATTTTGTATACATATTTCACTCAACTTTTGTTACTCTCAAATTTTTAGAATAAGAGAATGAAAACGAATAAACTGTTTTACTTTCGCATTCAAGAAGTTTAAGGTCTTGAGATAGTCAGCTTTCAATATTCTTGGGATGCATTTTTTTTCGTTTACAGTACCACATATAGTTATATCCTTTGTTTGACACCAAACTACTAAATCATGGCTGGTAAAAAAACTATCTGTGAAAATACAACATCCAGAAGGGACTTGAGTATCTTCAATAAGCCTTTTACAAATATTTATGGCTGAAAATTAAGTACGGTCTAACAGACCAGAAATATAAATTTCTGGCATCAAACAGTAATAATACTCAGCATCGTTTATATGATATTTCAGGCCATAATGACCGGGCTTTTTAGGGTCATGTATTTTCAACGGACAACGTCCTCTAAAGCTGACAAGTTGTCATCTATAGTTAGATGTGATGAGTGAGGTGTCCAGTAAAATGAAAAAACCTTACGAAAATGATCATGTATTTTTCTTATTGGACTTAACTTATCATTTTTATCCCTTTCACTTTTATCATCAAATGTAATAAAAATATAAGTGTAAACATATTTCTGACTATGCACGTTCTTAAAAAGGGATTTGGATGAGAAGAAAAGAGATCTGATATTTTGACCTTCTTGTCACCGTTTTGCCCAACATAATAGAGTAATGAAGAAAAATGAAAGATATGAAAATTTTGATAGAACGTCTTTAAATTCAAGTGTTTAGGCTTAGGAGACCTAAAATATTTAGTCTTACTACATAAAAAAATTAAAAAGAAAAAATTTAGGAGTAGTTTTTCCCCATCTTATTTGAGGTCATCTCATAAATATATGTGATCAAATTGACGTCAAAGAACAATTTAAAAATTCCTAAAATGTCTTTCGTTCTTTTCATCGTTCCCTTAGGGCCATGTGGATCTCCTAAAGTGTTCGTTATATTTGGCCTAAGAGTTCTGCCAAAGATTGAAGAACTTGATTCCCATGAAAAGAGAGTCTTGTCAGGCGCAACTAAACTATCGTCAATAACTTCTGTAGTCTCTGAACATGAGGATGGGAAAGCGAAAAGATCAAACGAGAAAAAAACAATAGGAGAGAAGAAAGCAGAATATGCAATGAAACTATAAATTCAATGGAATAACGAAGAACGAATAATTATGATTGAATATTGGCTTGAGTTGAAAACAAAATAAGAAAGCAAACGCAGATAGAAATGAAAAATGTAAACTGAGATAGATTATTTTGAAATAAGTATTGGATAAATAAATGGTAGATAAATATTTAATTATATATACATTCTATCATATTACACGGCTTCAAGCATAAAATAAAATGAGAATCGTGTGACTGTTTATCATTTGTAAAGGGTTGATGATTCACATGGGAAACTCATGATTGAGTAGAGGTTTAGAGGTGGTGTGGTATTTTCATAGATAAAGGAACTATGATCAGCTTGGCAGAGTTGAAGATATAAATGAAACTTTTATTTGTGAGAGAGGAATACCTAATTTTCTACCATTGTCGAACATGAAAATCAGTTTTTCTTAAAATATGAAGCAAAAAACTCAATTTTTATGAAGATAAAAAGGCGAGATTTAGTTATCCAACGTACTTGATGAGCTTAGTTCATTTTATTCTCCTCTAAAAATGACTTTAATTTTCCCTTAATTTTTACAAGAATGATTTACTTTCACTATCGTTAATTCTTTATTCCATAAATTTTTTGTATTCATATTTCACCCAACTTTAGTTGCTCTCAAATTTTAGCATAAGAGAATGAAAAGGGGCAATCATCTTATTTCACTAAAAATACAACTTAATAATGTTCTAAGTGTAGATAAGCATGATAACTTTTAAAAACACTCAAAACTTCAAATAAAGCATTAAATCAACTGTCTAAGACTCACATAACAATCAACGAAAAACAAGTATCAGAGGCACTTCATAACACTAAATCTTTGCACGCTCTAGGACCTGACAACTTAACAAGTATACATCTTAAACACTTAGGTCCAACTGCCATCTACCTATTTACACGCATTAGCTATTAACACCAACACAATTCCACAAATCAGCAATAAATTACGCTTTTGCATCACCAAATTAGTTGCAAATACATATTGGTTGAATTTATTTTGTATTACTTTCATCATTGTCTAAACTACATTTCATTGAAACTGCAATTGTTTTTCCCGTATATTCTCAATTCTTAATATTTTTGAGCTAAAAATAATTTATAAAAAAAAATTTTCTGGCATGAACTTTAAAACCTGTTTTAGACTAATTTTGTGATGCTGAATGCATATCTGATATCAGATTTGGCCCACCACATTTCATTTTGGTAAAAAATTAACTTTTAAATATCACGTATACAAAGATAGGTATATCTAATTGTATACTTGCAACGCCAATATATATCTTTGATTAATTTAAATTTTCAAATATTTTGAATTTTTTATCTGAATATTTAAACTTTTCTCTTTTTTAACAGATTAATTCGTAATATTTGACAATTTGTGCTATTCTGTTAAACTGAAATGTTTTCAAAATCTCGAAGAAAATGTTCAAATGATCCAGATAAATTTTGTTATATTTGTGGAAGCTATACTTTAGAATTTCAAAGGCGTAACATCACTAACTTTGTAAGGAGTGTGTATTTTGCATATTTCAAAGTGCCTCTTGGAGATCAAGGTAAGATTTGACTCCTCATAATGTATGCAAGTCATGTCTTGAAACCTTAAGATCATGGTCCCAAGGAAAACAAGCTAAACTCAAGTTTGGTGTGCCAATGATTTGACGAGAGCCCAGTAACCACTTAGATGATTGCTACTTCTGTCTGGTGAAAGGTTTTAATAGAAAAAACAAACAGCATATGCAAAATCCAAGTCTCCCTTCAGCTATTCGGCCTGTCCCACATTGTGAAGAACTGCCTGTTCCAACTTTTACTGAGCTTCCTAATGTTTCCTACACACATGTCAGCTCAACTTCTTCTGAAGATAAAAAAAGAAGATAATTTTCAAATCTGAGATTCAGAGCTTGAAAAACCCTCTTTGTTCACACAGTCAGAGTTAAATGATCTTGTTAGATACCTATATCTTTCAAAAGAATCTGCTAAATTATTAGCTTCAAGATTGCAAGAAAAACGAATGTTAAAACCTGGTACAAGTATCACGTTCTATCGTAACAGGGAAGAAAAACTGCATAAATACTTTGAATCAGACAACGACTTTGTTTATTGTTAAGATGAAAAAAGGTGCTACTATGTGGCTGATAGCATATGATCCAAGGGATTGTAGACTTTTCATTGACAGTTCCAAAAGAAGTTTAAAATGTGTTTTACTACACAATGGTAATATTTATGGTTCTGTCCCAATTGGTTACTATGTTAAACTCAAAGAAGAATATAATAACATCAAAATTGTTTTGGAAAAGTTACAATATCATGTTCATGGTTGATTGATATGTGTTGATCTCAAAATTATTAACTTTCTTCTTGGCCAGCAAGGAGGATTCACAAAATATCCTTGTTTTCTATGCTACTGGGACAGTAGAGCTACTGAAAAACATTGGAAGAAAAAAGATTGGCCACTTAAACAGCGTTTAACACCAGGAGATAAAAATAGGATCAATAAACCTCTACTTGACAGAAATAGAATAGTGTTTCTTCCTCTACACATAAAGCTTGGGCTGATGAAACAGTTTGTAAAAGCTCTTGATCACAATGGACAATGCTTTAGTTATATATGTTTAGCATTTCCTAGACTTAGTGAAAAAAAATAAGCCGGGATATTTGATGAACCTCAAATTTGAACGTTGATGAAAGATCATCATTTCCTTGCAACAATGACTAAAGAAGAGGCAAGAGCTTGGACTGCTTTTTGTAACGTCGTGCAAAATTTTCTGCGAAACAAGAAAGCTGAAAACTATAAAGAAATTGTTGAAGAGCTACTTGTGAGCTTTAGGGGTCTTGGATGTAGAATGAGCATCAAGATTCATTACATGCATAGCCATTTGGACAAGTTTCCAGAAAAGAATGGAGATGTTAGTGAAGAACAAGGGGGATGTTTTCATAAAGATATTAACCCTAATAGTGCTGGGCAAAATTTGTCCGCTCAAGTGCTGGGGGGGGGGGGGGGGGGGGGGGGGGGCGTAAAGTGCCCCCCCCCTCCACCTATTTTTCTCAGATATTAATAAGTTTTTATAAATATTTTTAATGTTATTATATATATTGCAATTATGCTGAATTGAGTGGTGATGTCCATTTTTTATCAAAATCAATCAAACCTGTCAAAAAATTGATTTATATTTGACAGCTCATTTCAAAAAGGAACTTTTTTCTAAATTAGTATATAAAGTTTTTTACACATGTATACCCATTTTCAAGTAAGCTGAATTCAGTGGTGATATTCTTTTTTTTATGAAAATCCATCAAAACTGTCAAAAATTGCTTTATCCCAAAAAGAAAGGATCAGGCACGTTTTTTGAATTAGAGAATTACGTTTAATAGAAGGTATAAGGATATGATGAAGTTTACCGTGTATCATATACCCATTTTAAAATAGGCTGTGTTTACTGGTTATATTCCTTTTTTTTTATAAAAAATTAGTCAAACCTGACAAAAAAATTTAAATATGACAGCCCATGTCAAAATTAAAATTTTTATTCTTATAAAAAGTTTTTTATACATTTCAAGTATGTAGAATTTAATGGTGATGTTCATTTTTTATGAAATCAATAAAACCTGTCAAAAATCGATTAAACCTGTAAATCAATGTCAAATATATAAACATAAAAATAACTTCTACTTGCAGTATTTCTCTGGTAATTATTTTCTTAATTTATTTAATAAACCAAATTTAGGTGTTTAATTCACTCAAAATATTTTATTCTACAGTAACTTATGTAACTCGATAGGACCTCCATCTTTTTAGCTACAAATTCGTTATCGGGTTAATTAAAAATTGAGTTCATAAATAAAACTAGCATGGTTGATTTGGTATAAAAACATATATTTAATTTTAAAATTTGAATGAATGTTTTTGAAGACAATTTTTAGAAGTAAACCGCAAAATTGATTAACACTTATAAGTGTTTTCACATCCTAAATGTAAAAAATGAGTTCAGAAATGAAAACAGCATGATTGATTTGGTATAAAAACATATATTTCATGTAAAATTGAGAGAATATTTTTGGAGATAGCTCTTAGAAGTAAACCGTAAATTTGATTGACATTGACAGATATTTTAAAACATCTAAATGTGAAAAATGAGTTCAGAAATGAAAACAGCATGGTTGATTTGGTATAAAAACATATATTTCATTGTAAAATTTAAATTAATGTATTTGGAGACAATTTTTAGAAGTAAACCGCAAATTTAATGAACACGTATAGGTATTTTCACATCCTAAACGTAAAAAATGAGTCTAGAAATGAAACCAGCATGGCCGATTTAGTATAACACATACATTTCATTGTAAAATTTGAATGAATGTTTTTGGAGACAATTTTCAGAAGTAAACCGTAAATTAGATGAACAATTATAGGTATTTTCAAATCCTAAATGTAAAAAATGGGTCTAGAAATGAAAACAACATGATCGATTTGGTATAAAACATATATTTTATGTAAAATGTGAAGGAATGTTTTTGGAGACAATTTTCAGAAGTAAACCGCAAATTTGATTAACACTTATAGGTATTTTCAAATCCTAAATGTAAAAAATGAGTCCATAAATGAAAACAGCATGACCGATTAGTATAAAAACATATATTTTATGTAAAATTTGAAGGTATATTTTATTAGATATATTTTTGATCAATCAAAATTTTGATTGAGATTTTCTAAAAAGAAGTCGTGAAAAAATTAAATATATACAGTTTTATACGTTCCAAACTGTATGTAATTATAAATTTTCAGAGTATTATATAATATAGATCCTAAGTTATAAGGTTAAGTACAGATAATGTCAAAATTTTGCTAAAAAATTTTAATTTTTGATTTTGATTGACAGTTTTGGACATGAAAGGGTCATTCAACTACCATGAAAATGGTTTCAAAAGATACAGCTAGCGATTTTAGGAAAAGTCACAAAATTCAAAGGGATATGATTCAGCCAATTTTCTACAATTAATTTTTTACTGAAGAGGGACGTTTTACGCCCCCTAGCACTAATAGTGTTAAAACGATGGAGGAACGTTATCAGGGCCGATGGGACTCAAGCATGATGGCAGATTATTGTTGGAGTTTAATGAGAGACAACTCAGAAGTTGTATATCAGAGATCAGCTAAGAAAAAGCGCTTTAAATAATGGTCATTTTGCATTGTTTGTTAATTTTTTGTCATGATATTTTTTCACTTGTAAATAAATTTATATTTGACTTTATAATAAATTAAATACAATTCTTTTCTATATATCAGAGGTCTGGCAAGACCTCCGGGGAGACAACTTGCCAAACTTGTCGGCCTTATCAGAGTTCTGGCAAGACCTCCGGGGAGACAACTTGCCAAACTTGCCAGCCTTATTATATATTTAAATGTGTAAATCGTAAAATGCTTAAAAAATATACTTAAAATAAAAATTTTCAAAAAATATTTTACATACATATTGAAAGCCACATTTCAAAAATTCTACCTAAAAGTTCAAAAAATTTAACTTTGAAATTGCAGTTTTATTTCATAAAAACTATATGATTGGTTGAAATGTTTATGTAATATATAATATATAATAATAATAATAATAATAATAATATTAATACTACTACTACTACTACTACTACTACTAATACTACTTTTTGAAAATGTTTACTTGTTTGATTTGCAGAAAGAATTAAACTGTTTTTCAATATTTCTTTTTCATGATATATATATCATTAGAAAGCTTATTGTTTGCTACATACTCTAGAATAATTTATTTTTGCAAAAGTTTTAAAAAATTTTAAAAATGGACTTTACTTCGAAAAATTTGGTCTAAATTTTTGAAAAAATTGCGGACTACCTTTTTATCGAAGCATAATGTGAAGATTTTTAAAAAAAAATTGAATGAAAATGGTATCATTGGAAAGGTATACTCTTTGTGGTTAATATAGGCTAGGTTATACAAATAAATATATTTTTATTTTTCCAAAATCCGCTTTTATGTATGAGATAATCAAAATAAAATTCTGTAATCAAAGAATCGAAAAATGTTCAAATCAAAAAAATATTTATTCTTTTTAAATATATCGTTGGCTCCCCTTACTTTTAAAATTGAAAGATAAACCTAGTCTTTAATAATTAATTTTTATCAAATTATGCACATACGAAACTAAAAGTAAAGGGAGCCAACGATATATTTAAAAAGAATAAATATTTTTTGATTTGAACATTTTTCGATTCTTTGATTATTCGACAAATATAATATTTAAAATCGTGCAAATTGCAAAGTATGGGTAATAACTTTTGTAACATCGTATGAGGTAGCAAAATATGAACAGAAAGTTTGATATTTTTTGATTTTTTAAAGAATATTTTTCGATTCTTTGATTACGGAATTTTATTTTGATTATTTGACAAATATAATATTTAAAATCGTGCAAATTGCAAAGTATAGGTAATAACTTTTGTAACATCGTATGAGGTAGCAAAATATGAACAGAAAGTTTGATATTTTTTGATTTTTTAAAGAATATTTTTCGATTCTTTGATTACAGAATTTTATTTTGATTATTTGATAAAATATATTATTTAATATCGTGAAAAAATAAATAACTTATCTAACATCCTCTCCCCGAATGAGGTATATCAAATCTTACATCTAGCAAAATATGAACTGATAGGTTGGAGATGAATTATCGCGGTATACAGGTTGGAGATGAACCATCGTAGTATACAGGTATAATGCAGGGGCGCACATCCGGGGGGGGGGGGGGGGGGGGGGGGGGGGGGGACCCCCCCCCCCCCTCAATAATTTTTTTATAAGTAAGAGTTGCTGCTTGTATATAAAACATGTATGCAGACTTTCGAATCCAAACATCATGCCAAGCTGCTCTGAAATTCCTATCGAACATATTTTACAGACGATGCGTTAGAGCTATATAATAATAATAATCCATTGCTTCAATATGCACACAATAAGTAAGCAATGTTTATCACAGTGTCGCCTCTTTATAGTATTTTTGGGCAAACACATGTTAATGATCCACTAGATTTTCTCATCTTCTGTCACAGTCATTCTATTTCTCTTTCTGTCTCCTCTGTTTTTCTCTTGCGCTTTCTCTGCTAAACTCAATCATTCACTCAAGCTCTCTTTCATTCAAGCCCTCGTCTCTTGTTAAGCCTTCCTATCTCATTCAGTTCTCTTCTCTCCAGTGACGTAGCTAGGGTGGGACATGAGGGGCCGTGCCCACACTCCTATGTACCGCATGGTGCCCCCAGGCATCTTATGCGATATCAGTTTTTGAAAATTTCTCCAATGAAAGGATCAAGAAAGTATACAAAATGTTGCTCACGTTTTTGTTTTTAAATTGCCCCCCCCCCCATTAACTTTTTTCTGGTTACACCACTGCTTCTATCTAATTTGCATTTAGAGTTAAATTAAAATAGTTTCCAATTGTTACAATTTTATATTAATGAATATTGTTAGACTCGTGCTAAAATTTTTTTCAACAAAGGTCATTTAATCTTTATCACTACGTTTGTTACATTTGAAACTTTTATTTTTTCGAGTCAAGAAATTTTTTTAATAGCTATTTGAGAATGAATATGACTAGCTATTCGGGTTAAAAGCAAGAATACTCTATTTTCTTAATATTTGAGCAGAGATATCTTTTATAATGTTCGATTGTTAAATTTTATAAGTAACACTGTACATAATCAAATACCTTTTTTAAAGAAAATTTGTTGATTATTATAGTAAAAATATCGAAACAAAACGTTTCAGTTGTTAAAAATGTACTTGATCTATTATTTATGACAGCTGTCAGAATTTTATTTGTAGACAAATATTCAAAAAAACGCAATGGTTTTCTTTTCTCGTATACTTTGATTTATGTTAGTTTGGTCCTCGGACATTTCGCCCCATTATTTTCATAAGACAGTTCGTCCCATGGACAATTCGCTCCTCATAAGACAGTTCATCCCATGGACAATTCGCCCCATTATTTTCATAAGACATTTTGTTTCATGGACAACTCGCCCGTTATTTTCATAAGATATTTTGTCTCATGGACAATTCTAAAAAATTAAGAGATAAAATGATTAATTTGAAATAATTTAATAGAGATAAAATAAACAAGAATATAAAATTTTTTAATAATTTTACACATTTAATAAGCAAAGATGGATGAAACAAATAGCCTATGAGACAATTTGTCCAGGGGGCAAATTGTTTTTGGGGCGAAATGTCTATCGACCGTTAGATTAAATAATTTTTTAATTAAAAGGGCTAACTACTTAAATGTTGGCTTTGCTGTTTATAAAAATTTGAAAATATCAAATAAACTCTAAATCTTTATGCCTCCTATTATTTTGAAATTATTCTGAGAACAGACGGTCCCATTTTAAAATAGTGAAAATTTATTTATTAGTTTATTTTCTTTCCTTTCTCTCTTATGTTAATTATGTAGCAAATTTTTCAATTTTAAGTAAAAGGTAAGGTACAGCGGGTGTATTTTTGTTGACAAGGCACTGATGTACCGCTTATGTCAAACTATGAACAAATTCGTATCGATGAGGAATCGAATCCAGATGCTTCCGTGCTAAGTCCATCATCTCAACCAACCTGCCATACCACCCATAGAGTATGCTGTAGGGGGGTACGTCAAATTAGTTTCCAAAAACTTAAGTTCTACCCTAAAATTTTAGTTTTTGTTGAAGCTCTATAACTTTTTATGATAAACTTTTTTTCCTTAAAATTTATTATAAAAGGCAAATCATTGCAAAATGTTAAAAGTTATTTTACTTTTTGTGGCTTGTATCAATTTAGCTTTTAAACTATTTTTGAATGATGCTGAGTAAAATGAAATAATGCGATCTTAATTTTTTGTTTGCACAATTATAATTTCATTTTATACACTTGCCCCTGAATCAATCACATTTTTTCATATAAACATCGCAGGGTGTCTAGTAGACTCTTTGCCTTTAGACTACATTCACTCATAAAACTATCCAACCTTCAGTTATTTGTTTTCTCTATGAATCAGATATCCTTTCATCAATTCCTGTAATGTGCCTGGTAGACTACTTCATTTTTCAAATGAAAAGCCTATTCCACCCCCTAACAATTTTGGATTTTTTTAAACTAGTGTGTATTCTTCTGCAAACTTAATTAAAATATTTTCGCTGGAAGTATAGTATTTAAATTCACAAATTTTGTAAAAAAAAATATAAAGTAGTCTTATAAATTTAGGACTTTAGATATGCTCTGAATACACTCTATTTTAAAGGGTCGACAGACATTTTGCCACATATACAATTCGCCCCATAGATGATTCGCCCTATAGACAATTCGCCCAATGGACAAATTGTCTCATAGGCTATTTGTTTCATCCATCTTTGTTTATTATATGTGTAAAATTATTAAAAAATTTTATATTCTTGTTTATTTTATCTCTATTAAATTATTCCAAATTAATTATTTTATCTGTTAATTTTTTTATCACTTTTAAATAATTTTAAATTATTGATGATGAATTTGAAGAAAAAGATAATTACAATGATATTACAATTACAAAATATTAATTTTTATTTTGTTTAAAAGTTTTAAATATTTATTTCATTTATAAAATAACTGCCTTTCAAAAAAATTCTTAAAAAACTAAATAAAATTAAAATATAGCTATTTTATTGAGATGAGTTGTGGTATTAGGCAAAATGTTCATATGCCAAACCGTTTTACGAAAAATAGTCTTATGAAAAAAGCGTAAAAGAGTCTAAAAAAATTGAAAAAACGGTTTTATAAAACAATAGTGCTAATTGATCTGCATAAATAGAGTAAATTGTCTATGGCAAGAATTGTATTATAAAAATAGAGCAAATTTTTAATGGAAAGAATTGTCTTATAAAAATAGGACTGGAAGTTTTATAAAAATAATAGAGCGCATTCTCTTATAAAAATAATGGAGCAAATTGAGCATGAGGCAAATCGTCTTATGAAAATTATGAGGGGAATTATTTTATGAAAATAATGGGGCAAATTGTTTTATGAAAATAGTTAGGCGAATTGTCCATGAGACAAAATGTCTTATGAAAATAATGGGGCGAATTGTCCATGAGACAAAATTTCTTATGAAAATAATGGGGTGAATTGTCCATGGGACGAACGGTCTTATGAAAATAATGGGGCGAATTGTCCTATGAAAATAATGGGGCGAATTGTCCATGGGACGAACTGTCTTATGAAAATAATGGGGCGAATTGTCTTATAAAAAGAATGGGGCTAAATGTCTGAGGACCATTTAAAGGATTGCTTGAATATTTGGTCTCCCGTGGTATTTCCAGACCACTAATTTTGAAAATTGCAACAAAAAAATTTCGCCCCCCCCAATAATTTTGAGGATGTGCGCCCCTGGTATAATGTATATAGGTAATAACTTATGTAGCATCGTCTCCCCGAATGAGGTATATCAAATCTTACATCTAGCAGAATGTGAACAGAAAGTTGAACATTGTCTCCCTAGTTATTTGTACATGGAATAGAAACCATCGTAGTATACAGGTTGGAGATGAATCATCGTAGTATACAGGTTGGAGATGAATCATTGTAGTATATAGTTTGGAGATGAATCATCGTAGAATACAGGTTGGAGAAGAATCATCGTAATATACGGGTTGGAGATAACAAGCAAGTTGTCTACCCTCGTTCAACCGTAAAGGTTATGAGATATATATATATATATATTATATATATATAACATAAGCAAATTTTTTGAAAATCTGAAAAAGTTTATGTGATGGCAAAAAACTGAATTCATATTTGAATTCTACGACTAAAACTTGGTTAGAATCTGCTAAAAAATCTTTCGCCAAAAAAATCGTGTTGACATCGATGGTTATCAGTACGACAAACTAAAAGAATTTATAACTACAATTCATTATCAATGCACTAGACCAGCGTTTCTCAACCTTTGACAGCCCATGGCTCCCTTCACCGAGTGGTTAACACTCTTGGCCCCCTGCCCTTCAAAAAAATAAATTTTGTTTTATGTTGTTTATCCAGTCACTAAAATTATAAACTTAAATAAAAATTTTTATTGAACAGTATAATCAATGGGACACTTGCTGTTGAGCTCGTGTGACCAGGCCTCTTATGTCCGGCTTTGTTTTGGACACAGCAAGGCGAATATCATTCCTAACATCAAGACGGTTTCTGGACTTTGTTTTGATCGTCGCCAGGTCAGAAAATCCAGATTCGCAAAGATATATTGTAGCGAATTGAACGTGCATTTCGGATGCCTTCTTGCTGAGCTTTGGATACGCATCCTGAACAGACAACCAGAAGTTGGAAAGATATTTTCTGTTACTGAAGGCCAGCTTCATTGCTTTCGAGACTTTAAACTCTGCGAGCTCCTCTGCTTCGTCTTCAGTAGGTTTAATTTCCGTGTTAAATGGGTCTTTGTGCCATAGAACATCTAATGGGGCATTGTCGAAATAAGATTTGAACTCGGAGAAGAGAATGTGGAGATGTTTGATAATGTAATTTTTGATGCCGATGGGAAGTTCAATCTTTTTTGTCTGAAGATGCTCGTCCAATAAAGGAAACGAAGCTGTGGATCCGGCTTCAATTCGTGCCTGCCAGACTGTTATTCGAGCAGACATTCCTGTAAGCTTGTCTTGAACGTCACTGACTGTGACATCATGGCCCTGCAAAGACTGGTTCATTTCATTTAGTCTACCGAATATATCGGCTAGGTAGGCAAGCATCATGACGAACTCTTCATTCTTGAAGTGGACATGAAGATAGTTTTCATTCTCTTGCAGGAAAATTTCCGTCTCCAACCGAAGTTCATACAACCGAGAAAGGCATTTTCCCCTCGATAACCAACGAACTTTGGTATAAAACAAAAGTCCCACATGTTGCGCTCCCATTTCGTTGGCCAGAAGTTGGAACAGCCGATGATTTTTGGCCTTTGCACGAATGAAGTTGATTACTTTGACAGCAATGTCCAGTACTTCTAACAAACGCGGCGGCAGAGTTTTTGACGCAAGAGCATATCGGTGTAGTGAACAGTGGGAAGATGTTACGTGGGGCCATTCATTCTTCACAAGCGCGACGAACCCTCCTTTAACGCTAATCATCGCCGGGGCACCATCAGTACAGATATGCTTGAAATTCTGCCAACTTAGTCCATTCATTTCAAAAAACGAGTCCACGATGGCTTTGACATTTTTTGCTGTTGTTGTAGTTGGAGGGTATTGCAGAATAAAATTCTTCCTTCATTTTCCCTTCTTTCTCGTAGCGAGCAAAGGCAATCAACTGGCTTTCCATAGCGGTGTCAGTAGACTCATCAAGTTGAAGGCTAGCCTGAAGCGTGCTTTGCTTAATTTCATAACAAATTTGACGACACACATCAGCGGCCATGTCATCAATCCGTCGACGAATTGTGTCATTAGATAGCGAAACTTGCTGAATTTTCTTTTTTGCCTCTGATCCGATCATTAGTTCCACCATTTTTTCTGTACATGGCTTGATAAGTTCCTCAGCAATATTGTGAGGTTTCTTGCACTTTACAATTTGGTAAGCTACTTCGTAGCTAGATTGAAGAGCTGGTTTTTCTTCTGGCCGGAATCCAAATTTTGGAAGCGTCGCTTCACGGTCGTACCGTGCTCGTTTTGTAAGCAGAGCATCAATACTATCATCTTTCTTTTGAGGATGCAACTTGTCGCGATGGTTTGAAAGTTTAGAAGGACGTAGTGATGCATTTGCCATCACTACTGAGCAATGCAGACATTGTGCACAGTCCATGCCGTCTCGAATTACTTTCGTAAATCCAAAACTGACGTAGCTGTCATTCCATTTTCGAACTTTCGACATCCGAAAACAAATAATAACAAAACAAAGTTAAAAATTTGGCTTGAAAAAATTAGATTTAATCAAAAGAAATTTAACTAAAGAAAATATTAGATTTGATCAAAAAGTAAAAGACAAAAAAAATTTACAATTTACAAAAAAGAAGAAATAGATTAAGCCTTTCTTTGATTACTTTGCAGAAACAGTGTTAATAAGAGAGCAAAAAAAATTTATAAACAGTTTTTTTTCTATCAGCCATTTTTATAGTAAGGACGATAAAAAAACAAGAAAAAAAATCTTAAAAAATTCAAATTTTTTTAGTTTAAAAAAAACTTTCAAATTAATTGAAAAAACACTTCTCTTATGACCGCAGTTTTCTTACACTTCAAGCTTCTGCATTTTAAATTACATTTTCTAGTGTTAGCTTGTGGCCCCTAGGTTAAAGGCCTGTGGCCCCCTTGGGGGGCCATGGGCCCCCGGTTGAGAAACGCTGCCCTAGACCCTCATGTTCAGGTAAATAATATTCAATTTTTACAATTCTCTTTTTAACCTTTGCAAGCTAATATAAGTTATGTAATACAACTCAATAACTTTTATAATTCCAATACTTTTAAGTTTAAGGCTTTTTACAAATTAATTTTTTTTTAATTTTGAATTCTAAAAACCAATAAAATTTTTTATTTCTAACAGCTATCAATAAAAATTTCACAAGAGTATAAATTATCTAAAAAAGTTACTCTTAATTTTAATTTTTATATATTTTTAATAGTACCATTGGTTTAATCAACAAGTGTTGTTTTTCCTTAATGATAAGTAAGAATAAGTCGATTCTTTCAAAAATTAATAAATTTCAAAAATGTTTATTATTTTACGTTATAAACATGATCGGATAATTGCCAATGTAAACTTTGTCATTAGGAAAACTTTCAGAACGCAAATAAATGTTTCAATTAATTTTTTGTAACATAACTATTGTTATTTTCTTAATTCTGGTACATACACATCAGCATTATACACTGAAATACTTAAATCTCAAAAACCGAAGTACAGCGGATTTCAAGCAGTGCTTTAGGGATTTGAACAACTAAGAAATACGATCTTTAGAAAATTTAATATTATGTAAACTACTGCTTTAATCTGAAAATTTGATTTTAAAAATTATCCTAATGAATAAAATCTATTTCCTAGTTTTTTTCACTCTAATAAAAATCGTTCTCTTTTTTATAATTGGTATTTATTTTTGCCCAACCCATCACTCTTTTTCACGTTTTTTGTTCACTCATTATATTCATGAAAAATCGTATCGAAAGTATGAATTATTCTTTCTGCTACGAGCTTATTTATGAATAGATTTTCACGTAGTGATATCTTTTTATGTTGTGAGTCGTCCATTTTTATCTTTGCTTGTTGCAAAAATTACTCATAATAAAAAGGATGAAATTTGCGTTTATGCAACTTTTTGCTTAGTTTTTGTCTCTAAAGTTTGTCTGGTGGTTTCGCGTAGTGATAAAAATCATGGGTATCAATAAGGGCATCTGACGAAAAATTCCAAATGCCTTTGCTACTTTCATATGATCATACCTGTCAATCTAAAAATTTTAAAATCTGGAGATTTTCAGTGTAATATGGAAAAAACCGGGAGAAATGAATTGTTTTGCATAGTTATTGTTCAAAAAACAAATATTATCATGTGTATTTGACTTTTTTGAATTGACACAAAATAGCGATATTATTATTATAATTAAAGTTACAAAAAGTATTTTTTGAAGAAGAAATAAACTAATAAGAATACTGACATTTTTCAGTGTTGTATATTACAGTTGCTTTTTTTTGAAAGTTTGAGTAATTCTTCATCTGTTCTCCAATCATAACAATTATTTTCTTTTTCTGGGTTATTTGCTTTCATAGTCAAAATGCTTGACAGCGTACCATCTAACTTCAAAGAAGATCCGGTATCTGTTTTATTTTTCTTTCTAATGCTAAATAGTCTCTCACGACTTGCATTACTATTTAGAAGATTGAATGTTTTGGATGGAACAAGAACCAAAGTAGCAACGGAAGGAAGAATTTTAAATCTGTCTAAGTTCCAGGAATTTTCATTTTAGCAAAGTAGTGCCATAAAACATATATTCGATAATGAACATTTTTTGGCCTCCATCATCAACACTAACTACTATTTCTGCTTCAATCCAAGCATTATTTCCAATTTCACGAGCAGATAAAGATTGGTAATCGACAAATTCTTCGAACAATGAGTCATGGTTGATACTTTTTATAAAAATTTGGGTCGAAAACTTTTCAAGAAAAAATTCAACTTGAGAACATTCACTTTTGTCCCTTTGAACAACGTCAACCTATGAACTGTTGAGTACAACTTTGTCTTCAAGTGAAAAATTTTTTTGAATATACAAAAGCGCTTCTTTATCATAAACTTGAGTAGCTTGAATGAATTTATTATAGTTTTCTTCTGTTATTTTTCCAGAATTTAGCAATGTGTTTAACTTAAATTTTGTTAATCAACCAAGAAAAATTGTTTTAGGCTCTATAAAAACAGAAGTATCAGACAAATTGAGGTTCAATACAGAATTGATGCTTTTTAAAGTCGTTTTTCTATAGAAGATTTAAGTAAATGTAGTGAAGGTTCTTCTCGTTGAAGAAGTAAATTAAAATTGGTAAATAAACTAATTGTTGACTGCATGAAGAACAAAGCAGGTTCCAGCAACGGATTGTCAAACCATGATGTTAGTCTTTGTTGAAAGATTCACTTAAAAAGTATGATCTCAAGCTTGGAAAGTTTTTAAGACTTTCTGTGCATTTTTCTAAAGAAATCCATCTTATCCGGAGGTGCTTCAAAACAGAACGATATTCTTGGTTACAAAATTCAAAGTATTCTAAAAGCTTCCTTTTTCGTTTAGTGCTTCTATCAAACCAGTAATAACAGTCTACACAAAGATCTTCTAAGTTGAATCCAATATATTCGCTGAAAGCATCATTAGCGTGACTTGCAGCAATGTGAGCCAAATGGCATGGACAACCGCCTACAAAAATACTTTCATTTTTCTCTAAAAATCTTGAAGCAATTGAATTCCATTTTCTAATTATTACGTTTGCGTTATCAACACCCAAACCAGTACAATTATGCCAAGGCTTTTTAAAATTATGCCATCTGATTTAAAAGCATTGTCAATCTGCTCAAAAATTTTGAAAGCCTTTCCTGCATTCTTTCCTTCAGTTGAACACATTCTGTAGAAATTGTTTGATATTTTCTGAAGTGGCTATGGGCAAATTATGCTGAACTAAAAAGTTTGTTACCATAATGCTGTTAAGACGTTTTTATAGAATCACTTTCCGTATTCTCAACGATTAGTAAAGGAAAGCTTTTTTGAGTTTTCCAAGAAGATTGGGCTTGTTGATGCGATTGCGTGCTACAGTGTTCTTTCACATCTTTCAGACCCTGAATACCGCAACTTAACTGTTTTCCCTTTCATAGGGTAAGTCACTTTCCATTCATTTTTAAAGGATACTTTGCATTTTAAAGAACCAGAAAATTTCTTTTCAGATGCGTGAAGAATGTTAGAGTTACTTTCTAAATTAGAATCATGCTCTACAGTAGATTCATCTTTTTGTCTTATTTTAGATTTTCTTTTAGACTTCTTTTAGATTAAA
This sequence comes from Nectonema munidae, assembly GCA_030549495.1. NCBI lineage: Eukaryota > Metazoa > Nematomorpha > Nectonematoida > Nectonematidae > Nectonema > Nectonema munidae. Next base: position 925,215 of record JAUIRK010000894.1, read on the forward strand.
GTTCGACTATAAAAATCTAACAAAATACAGAAAATGTTCAATTAATAAATTTATTGATCTATTAACAACTTTTAGTGCAAAACTTTTTAAAATATTAATGAAAAATGTTATTTTTAAATGAAAATACCAGCATTCAATAGCATAAAGAAAATAATAAATATTTAGAAAATTATATTCAAACTAAAATTTTTGTTTTTCACTTGATCCAAGATTGAAACTTAAAAATCGGGAGATTAAAACTAAAAAACTGGAGATCGGGAGATATTAAGCAAAACCTGGAGTCTCCGGGGTATACCGGGAGACTTGACAGGTCTCAATTCCAATTTTCTTTATCAACACATCGTTGGCAATCCTATCTTTCAGCGTCTTTCCCCGCACATCATTCTAATCATTCTCATCTCAGTTGTTTGTAGCCTTCTCGTGTCAGCCTTCTTCATCACCCAGCATTCAGAACCGTAACAAATCGTTCTTCTAACGCACACTTTATACAGTCTTGCTTTTAGTTCGTCAGATAAAAAATTTCCACACAGTAAGCAGGATAATTCCTTGAACTTTTTCCAACCTAGGCGTATTCGCGCTCTTACGCTACTAGAAACATCACTATTGCAATTGATCATATCGTCCAAATAACATAAATCATCAACAACATCGAACGTATCATCTCCTAATTTGAATTTTTCAACAAGAGTACTTACGCTGTCTCTATTTTTGCACTTTCTACAAACAAAGCCACTAACTGCAGAAAGAGAGCCCTTTATAGAGGAACATCTTTTGTGAACCCACTTATTACAAGTCATACATAAAATGGCGTTTCATTACTCTCAGTCCACATAATGAACAGAAGTCGACACTAATCACTTCCATGACACAATTAGTTTTATTACTCACGATCATCACTTTGGTCTTTGCTACATTTATTTTGAATAAGTAAGGTCGTATATCATACTTCAATAAGCTAAATCTATTCTACAGAATAGAATACTAGGCAAAACTGAACAATTGAGACCAGAGGTCAGCAACCTTTTTGTTCTAGAGCCATTTTCCACACCTATTTTCCAAAAAAACCAGTCTAGAGCCACAAAAACTAAAAACTTACTAAGAAAAGAGGTGAGGACATTATATCTTGAACCTTGAGGCAAAATTAAAATTAATTAATTATAAATCAAGTTTTTTGTTATAATTTCAAAAATAAATGCGATTTTTTTTTAAGTTCACAGCATTTTTTGTGTCAGGAAGGAGTATAAGATGTTTTCATTTTGAAACAAGGATTCAAAATTTCATCTGTGAGACGCGAGGAATAATAAAATTATTTTTTGAAAATTTCCATTTTAACCCATTTACGACCAATGTTCCTATTTTGGAACATAAGTAATTTCATCTTCGTCTGCTTTTTTCAATGACTTTGAATATAAATCGTCTGCGTTTTTTTAGATATCGTCTGCTTTGCTTGGTCTTAAATGGGTTAAGTATGTCTTTATTATTTACACATTTAAATATATAATAAGGTCTGGCAAGTTGTTTCCTCGGAGGTCATACCAGACCTCTAATGTAAGTACCTTGTCAAATCAAATTTTGTTTAGATGGCGTTAAATTTAAATTATTTTTTGTGATTTGATAAAACTTATTTTCTAATTTTTTTTTATGAAATCATACGATTAGAAATTAATGAAATTTTATCTTAAGTCAAAAATATTTCAAAATACAAAAAAAAATGTGACCTATTTTAGAATTATAGACCGAATCTCTGAATGAGGGTTCATAAAAAAATAATGGGCCTTTAAATTTTTTTTCAAGTTGAAAATTACATATGGTTTTCATATCGGATTACATATTTTTTATTAAGTGAAAAATACCTTAAGTTCGAAGATGGAGTAAAGAGCCATGATTCGTACTGCGAGGGTTAAAGATTTGCCATACCACAAATCCTCGTTTATATTTTGCATGATATTCAAAAAATTTTAATACAATGAAATCAGAATAAGTAAATAATTACTTAAAATATCATAACTATCAAACAATATGTTCTGACCTGGATATGGTTTTACTATCTACATGTTGTATAGTAGAACGCATAGTTTTATTGAAACTATACTGAAAAGTACAGTAAAACAGTAATTTTATGTAAGTTATGTAAAAATATTTTTACACTAACTTGTACAAAGAATAAAGTTCTTGCTGGTTAATTATGGGATTTAATGTAGGTTTCTATGTAGAGAAAAGAAAGCTTTATAAGATAGAATGATGAAATATTTTTCAAGATTTAGTATTCTTAAAAATATTTGATGAATACGTTAAAAAATAGGTGCAAAATTTTGTAAAAAAAGTTTTTGAATAAAATATTCCAAAACGGAATACATTTTCAAATGTCAAAAAAGTAGGTATAAATATAGACTATTTTGATTAATTTTACATAAATATTTTACAAAATAATCATTTTTGTATTTTTTTACATTTTATGTAATCGCTAAGACATTTCACAAAAAAACATGTTTTGCACCTTCTCAATGATTTATCAAATCAATAAAGTGTTCTTGAATTAAAAAATTTTATAAGGCCAGATTACTAATCGAGATTATAAACTGGTTTTAATAAATTGAAAATTTTTGTAGATTAAGAAAATATAGGAAATTTTTTGGCTATGATAGGCTACAGGTTTTTAATGTCATCCAGGACATTTTCATCAATAAATATTTTCGAAAATTTAGAAAAAAATCCGTACATCTAAGAGAAGACGTTACAGTTATTATCGAACCTAATAATCAGAAAAGAATTAAATTATGGGCAAAAAATTAAACAATAGGTGGATTATAGTGAATTGAACATATTAGAAATATGGGAAGTTGAAATTACAAATGAATTTGCTAGAAATTAAAGTCAATTTTTTTTTCAATAAAATTAACAATTATAGAACGATAGATATGATATGTGATAAAGTACATTGAGTTAAAAGAAATAATTAAAAAATTTCATATCATTTACGTGAAAGGTAGTAGTTGGAATAAAAATAAATTTGATTTCAAAATACACCTGAATAATAGGTTAATTTTTTGAATTATTAAGCCTGATGGTTTCGCACAGTAAAATAAAATCACTGGTATTAATAAGAGCATCTGATGAAAAATTCCAAATGTTTTGTAACTTTAATATGAAACAAAATACTTTGACAGAACACAGCACAACGTACAGCGTGCGTTTATATTAGTAACATGATAAGTGTAATAAAACATAACGATTTACAAATGCACGATAGAAATTTGTTAGATAGGAGTGATAAAATTAAGTAAAATATATATTTGCTAAAGGAAAAGTGAGCTCACAAACATATAAGGAAAAAAATGGATAGGAGAAATTTTGATATAATGTGTTCTCTAAAAACTATATAAGTAAAGTTGATGAAGACATATGATATAGTTTATTGAAGGAAATCAAATAATAAAAGTGAAGAAATAGGAATATATACATGTTCATAAAAATAAAACCAATACAAAATTTTGAATTTACTTATTATAAAAATAAAATATAGAGTATTTAGATTGAAAAAACTCAAAATAGTTACCTCATAGGGCTTATCTCCAGTGTGAGTTCGAACATGACGAATTAAATCGCTATTATAAGAACATCTTTTTCCACAAGTTTGGCACTAAAATAGATGACAAAATAGATTGTCGACATATTACTTTAAGAAAAATAAGAGAAAAAACACGAATAAATTTTTATCTCTAAGTTTTTCAGTTAGGTATTTTAAACAAAATAAAAGAAAACAAAAATTAAAGGTTTATACCTATACAGAAAAACCAAGAAAAATAAAATTTAAAATTCTCTTTAAGGGCAGAAATTAAAAATAATAAGAGAAAAAAAAAAAAAATAAAAATTATGAAAAGCAATTAGCTAATTATTTGATTAGTTTATTTGCTATATCATTTCATCATAATTATTTTATAAAAGATTTTTTGTCTAGTTTATAGGTACTAGACATGGGTCTACTATACCAGACAAGTTTTCCTTTGGATTACGGATCCAATTACGAAAATGTGTCAAATTTAATTTACAATTTAAATTTAATAGAAATGGTCATTTTTATATTAATCATAAAAATATTTAGATTAAAATAATTTGAACAAAATACTTATAATAAATTTCCATTATAATAAGCAAATAAAAACACAGTTAGTATAAAATGCTTTGTAAAACATATCGATACATTGATAAAATATGTAAGGAAAAGAGTAATATCGAAAATTTTAAAACTGGCATTAATACCCAATTCAATATCTAACAAATTTATTCCATATGCTAATCTCAAAGATATATTATTCTAAGCATACCTATATATACATGAAAATGTATATTCAGAATATCTGCTTTATATCGTATAGCTTCCTACTGCTCACTTTATTCATAAACAAAGAGAATGGAAAATAGAAATGATGGAATATTCTTATTTTCTTTACAGTGCTTCTTTGTAGGCGTAATTTTTGTCAACTTTCGAGTCCTTGTCTCTTATAAATTATTTTAATTAATCTAACGTTATTAATTATTTTACAAATATTTGTCACTATTCTGAGATGTTTTGATAGAACCGGATTTTCAACTTAATTTGAAATTTCTTGATTTTCATTTTCTACTTCAGATTTGCTCTTGCAAGTTTTAATTTAAAAAGTATTTTTTATTGGAATACAATCCATCACATACAGAAAGATAAAAAAAAATACGAGCAACACATACTTGACTCAACTTCTTCCCAAAATTTTAGCATTGTTTCTGCGCCATCTATAGTACAAGCTATAATATATTTTCTCAAACTCAAATGATATTTTTGCAACTTTTGAGAAACAATATCTTAAATCGTGAAGGAATATAAAGAAACAAAAATTCGAACTATAACAAGGCACCAAAAGTTTTCATTATTAGATATACTAAGTATGAAATATCTTCGATTTTTAAAAGATGTAAATTGAGCGAAAGACAAAGAATATCAAATATCATTTTTAACTTGATTTTTAAAATACCAAGAAAGTTCCATCTATCTTTTATTGATTTTTTAATTAAAGATTCCTAATATTTTGGCGAATCTTTTTATAAGAACTTACTATTTACTTAATGTCAATTAAATGAATTTTTAGAATATGAAATTTCATACTTGAGGTTTTTTTTCTAGAACACCAAGTTTCTTTACAAATGTTACATGTTGCAAACACTTTTTAACTTTGTGAAATAATTGTAAATTTTAGATTTAAAGAAAGAAATTTTGGTTAGACTCCTCCTGGTTAAAACCAAGATATTATTAGATTACGAGGTCCTTCGAATTATGACCTCCTTTGGCCTAGAAGACTGACTATGTCTCTCGAGAGTAAAAGAATCAAATCGCTTTTAATTTTATTAAAGGATATTTCGCTCATGACTTTTGCTCTCAAGAAAATTTTAGCACTGCCAAAATCTAGTTTTATAAAATAATTAAATCCATCAATATAGTATACTTTGAAAATACTCATTTCAAAAATAGTTTCTTTATGAAAATTTGTTTCTTTGTTAGTTATGTTTGTTAATTATATTATTCAGTTGGTTAGATATTTAATAAGTTAAAAAATTATTTATTTGCAGATAGCTCGTTAGTTTTTTAATTAGTTATTTATTTAGTCATAAATTTAAGCAACAAAAATTTCTGTATAAATTAAAATAGGACTTGATAGGTAGTAAACTAGTCGCACTAGTGGGGGGAATTGATAGTCGAAATGGTGCGAGCTGAAAAAAAGATTGGGTGGGGTTTGTATGATTGATCTTGGGGTGAGTTGATAATGAGGTGAGTTGTATGTTAACTATTTTTACTATGAAGATTATGAAAATTAGTTGGTGATACTTACCTGAATAGAAATAAGTTCTAATTTATTTTTAAATACTATTATAAACTTATAATTTTTACTAACTAAATGACTAACTAATCAATTTATTTTATTAAGTGACTAACAAACCAACTGTTAAGTAAGTAAGTAACGAACTAAAAATAAAAAGTTTTTTCACAAAATTTTAAATTTATAAAAAAATTAATTTCCAATTTTAATTTTATTGAAAAAAATTAAAATATAAATTTTATATATTCTAATTTATAAAAGTAATTTTTTTTAATTTCTTTTTGTAGAAAAATTTTAATTTATAAAAAGAATTTTTGTAAATTAGTTTTTATTTACAAAAATAAAAAAATACTTATATTCCATTTTATTATATACTATTAGGCTCAAATAATACTAAACTAAAATGTGATTCGCCAAATGTCATTTATTGTAGTGTCGCAGTACGATGAAAATTATATAGGAAGTTTGTTATTGAAAATTTTGATGGGATAAAATTTAGAAAAAATGGATAAGCAAAGTAATTCAGGTTTACCTATAACTTAGAATCAGATAAAATATTTTGAAAAGTTTGATTTTTTCAACAAAAAAAGAACTAAAAAACTAAAAATAACTAAAAAAAACATTGTTTAGGTAAAAATGAAAAAATATAGGTAAATATTAAAATCTTGTATATAACGTCACGATCAGACGATGTTTTCATAAAGATATTAACCCTAATAGTGCTGGGCAAAATTTGTCCGCTCAAGTGCTGGGGGGGGCGTAAAGTGCCCCCCCCCTCCACCTATTTTTCTCAGATATTAATAAGTTTTTATAAATATTTTTAATGTTATTATATATATTTCAACTATGCTGAATTGAGTGGTGATGTCCATTTTTTTTATCAAAATCAATCAAACCTGTCAAAAAATTGATTTATATTTGACAGCTCATTTCAAAAAGGAACTTTTTATCTAAATTAGTATATAAAGTTTTTTACACATGTATACCCATTTTCAAGTAAGCTGAATTCCGTGGTGATATTCTTTTTTTTTTATGAAAATCCATCAAAACTGTCAAAAAATTGCTTTATCCCAAAAAGAAAGGATCAGGCACGTTTTTTGAATTAGAGAATTACGTTTAATAGAAAGTATAAGGATATGATAAAGTTTACCGTGTATCATATACCCATTTTAAAATAGGCTGTGTTTACTGGTTATATTCCTTTTTTTTATAAAAAATTAGTCAAACCTGACAAAAAAATTTAAATATGACAGCCAATGTGAAAATTAAAATTTTTATTCTTATAAAAAGTTTTTTATACATTTCAAGTATGTAGAATTTAATGGTGATGTTCATTTTTTATGAAATCAATAAAACCTGTCAAAAAATCGATTAAACCTGTAAATCAATGTCAAATATATAAACATAAAAATAACTTATACTTGCAGTATTTCTCTGGTAATTATTTTCTTAATTTATTTAATAAACCAAATTTAGGTGTTTAATTCACTCAAAATATTTCATTCTACAGTAACTTATGTAACTCGATAGGACCTCCATCTTTTTGGCTACAAATTCGTTATCGGGTTAATTAAAAATTGAGTTCATAAATGAAACTAGCATGGTTGATTTGGTATAAAAACCAGGGGCGCACATCCGGGGGGCGACCGCCCCCCCCCCCCAATGTGTTTTCAAGGGGTGCGAAATTGACCTTCGCCCCCCCCCCCCCCCAATAATTTTATATAAGTAAGAGTTGCTGCTTGTTTATAAAAGATTTATGATGATCGCATAGAAGGAATGCAGACTTTCGAATCAATCAAACATCATGCCAAGCTGCTCTGAAATTCCTATCGCATTTTTCCTATCGAACATATTTTACAGACGATGCGTGAGAGTTATATAATAATAATCCATTGCTAGAATATGCACACAATAAGTAAGCAATATTTATCACAGTGTCTCCTCTGTAGTATTTTTAAGCAAACACATGTTGATGATCCACTAGATTTTCTCATCTTCTGTCACAGTGATTCTATTTCTCTTTCTCTCTCCTCTGTTTTTCTCTTCCGCTTTCTCTGCTAAAACTCAATCATTCACTCAAGCTGTCTTATTTCATTCAAGCCCTCTTCTCTTGTTAAGCTCTCCTATCTCATTCAGCTTTCTTCTCTCCAGTGACGTAGCTAGGCTGGGGCATGAGGGGCCGTGCCCACACTCCTATGTACCGCATGGTGCCCCATGCTTCTTATGCGATATCAGTTTTTGAAAATTTCTCCAATGAAAGGGTCAAGAATGTATAAATAATATTGCGCAAGTTTTTTGTTTTAAAATTGTGCCCTTCTATCAACTTTTTTTGACTACACCACTGCTTCTGTCTAATTTGCATTTAGAGTTTAATTAAAATAGTTTTCAATCGTTACAATTTTATATCAATGAATATTGTTAGACTCGCGCAAAGAACTTTTTCAACAAAAGTCACTTAATCTTTATCACTACGTTTGCTACATTTTGTAACATTTGAAAACTTTAATTTTTTCAAGTCAAGTAATTTTTTTCAATACTTATTTTGGAATGAATATTTTGACTATCTATTCAGTTTAAAAGCAAGAATATTCGATTTGCTTAATATTTGAGCAGAGATATTTTTATAATGTTCGATTCGACTAATTCGATATTCACGATTCGAAGTAACACTGTACATAATCAAATCAATTTTTTTTAAGAAAATTTGTTGATTATTATAATAAAAATATAATATCGAAACAAAATGTTTCAGTTGTTAAAAATGTACTTGATCTATTTATGACAGCTGTCAGAATTTTATTTGTAGACAGAAATATTCAAAAAAAACAGAATGATTTTCTTTTCTCGTATACTTTGATTTATGTTAGTTTGGTCCTCGGACATTTCGCCCCATTATTTTCATAAGACAGTTCGCCTCATTATTTTCATAAGACATTTTGTTTCATGGACAATTCGCCCCGTTATTTTCATAAGACATTTTGTCTCATGGACAATTCTAAAAAATTAAGAGATAAATTGATTGATTTGAAATAATTTAATAGAGATAAAATAAACAAGAATATAAATTTTTTTAATAATTTTACACATATAATAAGCAAAGATGGATGATACTAATAGCCTATGAGACAATTTGTCAGGGGGCGAAATGTCTCTCAACCGTTATTTAAATAATTTTTTAATTATAAGGGCTAGCTACTTTAACGTTGGCTTTTGCTGCTTATAAAAACTTGAAAATATCAAATAAACTCTCATTCTTTATGCCTCCTATTATTTTGAAATTATTCTGAGAACAGACGGTTCCATTTTAATAGTGAAAATTGCTTTATTAGTTTATTTTGTTTCCTTTCTCTCTTATGTTAATTATGTAGCAAATTTTTCAATTTTGAGTGGTGCAGTGGATGTATTTTCATTGACCAGGCACTGATGTACCGCTTATGTCAAACTATGAACAAATTTGTATCGATGAGGAATCGAATCCAGAGGCTTCCGTGCTATGTCCATCATCTCAACCAACCTGCCATGCCACCCATAGATAGAGTATGCTGTAGGGGATACGTCAAATTAGTTTTCAAAAAACTTAAGTTATGCACTAAAATTTTTTAGTTTTTGTTGAAGCTCTATAACTTTTTCTGATAGACTTTTTTTCCTTAAAAGTTATTATAAAAGGCAAATTATCATTGCAAAATGTTAACAGTTATTTTACTTTTTGTAGATTGTATAATGAAATAATGCGATCTTAATTTTTTGTTTTATTTTTGTTTGCACAATTATAACTTCGTTTTATACCCTTGCCCCTGAATCAATCACATTTTTTCATATAAACATCACAGGTTGTCTAGTAGACTCTTTGCCTTTAGACTACATTCACTGATATAAAACTATCCAACCTTCAGTTATTTGTTTTCTCTATGAATCAAATATCCTTTCATCAATTCCTGTAATGTGCCTGGTAGACTACTTCATTTTTCAAATGAAAAACCCTATTCCACCCCCTAACATTTTTGGATTTTTTTAAATTAGTGTATATTTGATGGTTGTAGGTAAAAATGCCCCCAATTAAAAAGAAGGAAAAAATGCCCCCTAATTTTTGATTTTCAGGATTTTATATAATTATATAAATATTTTTATTTGGTACCGTTTTGAAAGGTTAAATTCCTAAAATTTCTTAATCTATAGGGTTTTTTCTTTATAAAGTTCTTGAAAACAATAGCAAAGGTGCATATTTGTGGGAATGTGTTCTTAAAATCAGTTAAAATACAAATTATATTTAGAAAGTGTTCTGATACACACAAAGTCCAAAAATATTTGCTGTTTTATAAAAAAATTTTTTGTATTTAAAAAATTGTCGTATGCTGAGTTTTTTAGTTTACTTTAATTAAATTTTAAATGTTTTAAATGAAAAGTTAACTTTTTTTTTTTACAAAAAATCTTTATTTGACATATCTTTTTTAAAAATTTTAATTAATAATTTTTTGAAATTTTTTGTGTTGGGGCATTTTTTCCTAATTTAAATTGGGGCATTTTTACTGTGGGCATTTTTTCCTACTTTTTAATTGGGGCATTTTTTCTTACTTTTTAATTGGGGGCATTTTTTCCTACTTTTTAATTGGGGGCATTTTTCTGCGCACTATATTCGATATGCAAATTTAATTAAAATATTTTCGCTGGAAGTATAGTATCTAAATTCACTAATTTTGTAAAAAAAATATAATGTAGTCTTATAAATTTAGGAGTTTAGGGTATGCGCTGAATACACTCTATTTTAAAGGATATTTGGTCTCCCGTGGTATTTCCAGACCACAAAATTTTGAAAATTGCAAGAAAAAAATTTCGCCCCCCCCTCCAATAATTTTGAGGATGTGCGCCCCTGATAAAAACATATATTTAATTTTAAAATTTGAATGAATGTTTTTGAAGACAATTTTTAGAAGTAAACTTCAAAATTGATTAACACTTATAAGTGTTTTCACATCCTAAATGTAAAAAATGAGTTCAGAAATGAAAACAGCATGATTGATTTGGTATAAAAACATATATTTCATGTAAAATTGAGAGAATATTTTTGGAGATAGCTCTTAGAAGTAAACCGCAAATTTGATTGACATTGACAGATATTTTAAAACATCTAAATGTGAAAAATGAGTTCAGAAATGAAAACAGCATGGTTGATTTGGTATAAAAACATATATTTCATTGTTAAATTTAAATGAATGTATTTGGAGACAGTTTTTAGAAGTAAACCGCAAATTTAATGAACACGTATAGGTATTTTCACATCCTAAACGTAAAAAAATGAGTCTAGAAATGAAACCAGCATGGCCGATTTAGTATAACACATACATTTCATTGTAAAATTTGAATGAATGTTTTTGGAGACAATTTTCAGAAGTAAACCGTAAATTAGATGAACAATTATAGGTATTTTCAAATCCTAAATGTAAAAAATGAGTCTAGAAATGAAAACAACATGATCGATTTGGTATAAAACATATATTTTATGTAAAATGTGAAGGAATGTTTTTGGAGACAATTTTCAGAAGTAAACCGCAAATTTGATTAACACTTATAGGTATTTTCAAATCCTAAATGTAAAAAATGAGTCCATAAATGAAAACAGCATGACCGATTAGTATAAAAACATATATTTTATGTAAAATTTGAAGGTATATTTTATTAGATATATTTTTGATCAATCAAAATTTTGATTGAGATTTTCTAAAAGAAGTCGTGAAAAAATTAAATATATACAGTTTTATACGTTCCAAACTGTATGTAATTATAAATTTTCAGGGTATTATATAATAAAGATCCTAAGTTATAAGGTTAAGTACAGATAATGTCAAAATTTTGCTAAAAAATTAAAATTTTTGATTTTGATTGACAGTTTTGGACATGAAAGTGTCATTCAACTACCATGAAAATGGTTTCAAAAGATACAGCTAGCGATTTTAGGAAAAGTCACAAAATTTAAAGGGATATGATTCAGCCAATTTTCTACAATTAATTTTTTAGTGAAGAGAGGCGTTTTACTCCATATGGAGGAACGTTATCAGGGCCGATAGGACTCAAGCATAATGGCAGATTATTGTATGAGAGACAACTCAGAAGTTGTATATCAGAGATCAGCTAAGAAAAAGCGCTTTAAATAATGGTCATTTTGCATTGTTTGTTAATTTTTTGTCATGATATTTTTTCACTTGTAAATAAATTTATATTTGACTTTATAATAAATTAAATACAATCTTTTCTATATATCAGAGGTCTGGCAAGACCTCCGGGGAGACAACTTTCCAAACATACCAGCATTATCAGAGGTCTGGCAAGACCTCCGGGGAGACAACTTGCCAATCTTGCCAGCCTTATCAGAGGTCTGGCAAGACCTCCGGGGAGACAACTTGCCAATTTTGCCAGCCTTATTATATATTTAAATGTGTAAATCGTAAAATGCTTAAAAAATATACTTAAAATAAAAATTTTCAAAAAATATTTTACATACATATTGAAAGCCACATTTCAAAAATTCTACCTAAAAGTTCAAAAATTTAACTTTGAAATTGCAGTTTTATTTCATAAAAACTATATGATTGGTTGAAATGTTTATGTAATATATAATAACTAGCCGGTCCCGTGGTCGTTTCTCGCTTCGCTCGAAACAGTGTTTCTCGCTGCGCTCGAAACATAGGATTCTGGGTAGTGTGTATATTGATTTGCTAATTCAAATTCGCTTCGCTCGAAACGACCACGGGACCGGCTAGTTTTTTTTTTTCAGAATCCTACGTTCGAAACATAGGATTCTGGGTAATGTGTATTTTGAGTTAAAACTAATACTATTTTATAAAAATCTACAAATAAATTTAGATTCTGAGAGTAGAGTTGCTTTATAATTGTGTTTGAAATTGTCACATAATATAGGTAAAAATTTGTCCTAATGCAAGGAGCTTTAGTTTAAAATGCATCCCTTACCTGCTAATTAATGGTATGAAGCCCATGGAAAATAAAAACAGTAAAATGGTATTTCTACGGTACTTATGATATAAGTAATGTATTCTGAAAGCCCATAAAAAATGCTTTAATTTGGTATATCGCATGATGCATTTTGTTGAGAAATGTAAAAGTTATAAGCGTTTTAATATTTGACTAAGATTTAAGCTAGGAACACTACAAATAAACTAAGCGTACACTAGCCCGATAAAATAAACCACACACGCGTGCCAAAGATGTGGTGAAGCGTATGCGAGATAAGAATTCACTGCGCTCACAAACGCGTAATGCAACATGTGTTAATCTTTCTTCGCATAGTTATGCTCTAAAATCAATCAATAATGTGATTTATTCTTCGCACACTGTCGGTATAAATATAACGAATGCCCTTCGTTAAAAATTAGAAAGGTTGTATCTAAACTAAATAAAAGTAGACTACGATTATCCAACAAAACTCGTACATTCAATCGACATTAAACCACACACGCGTGCTAAAGATGTGGTGAAGCGTATGCGAGATAAGAATTCACTGCGCTCACAAACGGGTAATGCAACATGTGTTAATCTTTCTTCGCATAATTATGCTCTAAAATCAATCAATAATGTGATTTATTCTTCGCACACGGTCGGTATAAATATAACGAATGCCCTTCGTTAAAAATTAGAAAGGTTGTATCTAAACTAAATAAAAGTCCACTACGATTATCCAACAAAACTCGTACATTTAATCGACATTTTTCACTTGAAAAATAATTTAAAATTTATTAGAAAAATATTATACTGGTCTACTACTGACCCATAAAAAGTAAAAAATAAATATTAATTTTCTACAGTTTTATTTAACTATGACATTTAAAAATGTTAAAAACCATATTCTACCTTTGTGAATATAAAATTTTGAAGAAATAATATATAAACTCATCACGTTAATTATTGGTATTTTTTGAAACTAGATAAAAGTTGACTGACCTCACATAAAAGCGGATTTTGGAAAAATAAAAATATATTTATTTGTAAAACCTAGCCTATTTTACCCACAAAGAGTATAGCTTCAAATCTTGTACATTCGATCAACATTTTTCATTTCAAAAATAATTTTAAATTTATTAGAAAAACATTATACTGACCTATACTACTGACCCATAAAAAGTAAAAAATATATATTAATTTTCGACAGTTTTCTTTAACTATGAAATTTTAAAATTTAAAAAATCATATTTTACCTTTGTGAATATAAAATATTGAAAAAATATTACATAAATTAAGAATGTTAATTATTATTGGTATTTTTTGAAACTAGATAAAACTTCAGATTTTGGAAAAATAAAAATATATTTATTTGTATAACCTAGCCTATGTTAACCACAAAGAGTATACCTTTCCAATGAAACCATTTTCATTCAATTTTTTTTTAAAATCTTCACATTATGCTTCGATAAAAAGGTGGTCTGTAATTTTTTCAAAAATTTAGACCAAATTTTTCGAAGTAAAGTCCATTTATTAAAATTTTTTAAAACTTTTGCAAAAATAAATTATTCTAGAGTATGTAGCAAACGATAAGCTTTCTAATGATATATATATCATGAAAAAGAAATATTGAAAAACAGTTTAATTCTTTCTGCAAATCAAACAAGTAAAAATTTTCAAAAAGTAGTATTAGTAGTAGTAGTAGTAGTAGTAGTAGTAGTAGTAGTATTAATATTATTATTATTATTATATATTTATTATTATTATATATTACATAAACATTTCAACCAATCATATAGTTTTTATGAAATAAAACTGCAATTTCAAAGTTAAATTTTTTGAACTTTTAGGTAGAATGTTTCAAATGTGGCTTTCAATATGTATGTAAAATATTTTTTTTAAATTTTTATTTTAAGTATATTTTTTAAGCATTTTACGATTTACACATTTAAATATATAATAAGGCTGGCAAGTTTGGCAAGTTGTCTCACCGGAGGTCTTGCCAGACCTCTGATATATGTGTGTAAAAAACTTTATATAATTATTTGGATAAAATGTTTTTTTGAGATAAATCAATTTTTAGCAGGTTTAATTGATTTTCATAAAAAAATGAATATCACAACTGAATTCAATATGCTTGAAAATGGGTATATATGTGTAAAAAATTTTATATAATTATTTAGATAAAAAGTTTCTTTTTAAGATGAACTGTCATATATAAATCAATTTTTTGATAAGTTTGATTGATTTTGAAAATAATAAATACACCACTGAATTCAGCGTATTTGAAAATGGGTATATATGTGTAAAAAACTATATATAATTATTTAAATAAAAAGTTCCTTTTTGAGATGAGCCGTCAAATATAAATCGATATTTTGACAAGTTTGATAATAAAAAAATCGACATCACCACTGAATTCAGCATAGTTGAAATATATATGTAACATTAAAAATATTTATAAAAACTTATTAATATCTGAGAAAAATAGGAGGGGGGCACTTTATGCCCCCAGCACTTGAGTGGACAAATTTAGTCAATCACTAATAGGATCAGCTATGAAAAGTTTGGTCAGTTTACATTTCGCCAAAAAAAAGTTAAAAGCACTGAAAGAGTAGAAATATTTTTATTAAGAAAAATTTTTCGCAACAAGAGCTCATTATATCAATAAAAAAATTTAATTTAATAATTAATAAAATGTGAATGAAAATATTAGGATGAAAGGAGCAAAAATAAAGATGAATGAATCAATGATGAAGAGCTCTTGTTAAGCTCGAAAAATGTTTCTTAACAATTCTTAAAAATATTTCTGCTCCTTTCATCCTAATATTTTCAATTACATTATTATTTTATTTACTAACTAATTATATTTCGATTTGCTAACATTCGAAATTTGATTTTTTTTCTAAAAAGAATGTTATTGAAAAGTAAAAATTAAAATCTTGTATAAAACTTTGCCTTGAACAAAATTTTTCTATCTGCGCATAATCGTAGTTTCTTTTATTGATTCTTGAGACAAAACACTGGTAAAAGCATCCAAAATTTTACAATGAAATTTTTTGAAAAGTACATTTTATATAGCAAGGATAAATTTCAATGTGTAACTAAATTTTGCGTAAATCTTTTAACTTAACTTTGCCAATATCTTTTAGTAATACATTTTTTCTTTACTAATTTCTTTACTCTCACCTTATTTTTTTCTTTTGCTCCTTATAAGAAAATTAGATTATTTAATTTAGCATGCTTGATAGAATATGATGAAACTATCATTAGAAAAATTATTTTGGAACCATAAGATTTATTATGATATAGAGGTTTTCTTAGATACTTGACGTAGAATTAATTTAAAATTATATTAAAAAATCCTTCAAAAGTTCACTAAAACGGAGAACTAATTTCAAATAAAAATTTTGAATTCTTTTTAGTTTTACTGTTATTTTTTAAAAAAACTAATTAATTAAAATTTTATTTTTATTATAATTTTATTAACTTTTATTGTTGATTTCATAAAAAATATCTCATTTAAAAGTAGTCCATGATTATGGTAGAGATTTTAGGCTTAAATGTATATTTTTATAGACATTCATCAGATTGATTTTCTCAGACTACAAGTCCTAAACAAAGTGTCTATCGAATCGAATATAAATTTACATTTAGCCTCACATTTTTGTTGATGGAAATTTTTTTAACAGTGCCGAGTAATTTATAGTGCCTATTCAGAAGGCTAAATCATATTCACTTTATGTTTTTGATTTATTTGATGTAGATGTTCATGGTCCAAATTCCAAACATTTATGTATATCTGACTAATGACGTCTTTGTATTTTTTAAATTAAGACAAAAAAGGAAAAAATAAGCATTAGTGTAATTAAAAACTTGCTTACCTGAAATTTTCTTCCTTTTTTTCTATCTTTATTAATAGAGAAATTTATCTCTGGTGTTCTAGAAAAAAATTAATATATTTAAAACAAAATTCTATGAAAAATTGAAAAAACTGCGTAAAAGTTAACTGGTTATAAAAACAGTGAATTGAGGTTCAAAAATTAATTATTACTAAAGGGATACACGCTTTAAGATACGCCATATACATATAAAGAGGTAGTTCTTTAAACGACTTCCGTGTGATCAAGAAAAAAAATATGCTCATCAAACCTAACTTGCCACCAACGAATCAACAGAACCTACAAGTTAAAACAATCAACTTTCACTTCAAGTCAACATAAAGGAATTTCCCGAAATATTTTATCTGTATTCTATGCCAATTCTAATCAACTTCTTCCCAAAATGACTTAGCTTTCTTTGGTAATAGACAGAACAAATTCTGATTTGACTTTTATTACCGAAGTTCTTCTAAAAAATACAGGTTCATTTCCACCAGTCTGCTCCACCTATAATAATCTGTGCAGTTTTTCAATGCTCAACAATTTTGATAAAGTAACTAACCATGCTTCTAAAACTAGAGGAATCCTTCTTATTTTAAACCATTTTTAAAAGTCAAAACTGTATCCCCCTTTGTTCTTTCCTACATTGAATACATTACTTTAGAGATTGAAAATAATGACAAAAACTTTATCGTTTGCTGCATCTATAGAAGCACCTCAATCAATATGGCTTGTTCTACTCATGAAATACTTCGTCTCTTTTCAACCCTCATTGACTTGTTTCCTAAATTTATTATAATTTTCATTGGAGATTTTCTTGGAACTCCAAAGTTCACAACGCTAGAAAGAATTCTTCTGCTATGAAGTTTGTAGAGTACCTAGCTTCAAACAACTTGTTTCAATTAATTCATGATGCTACTAGATTAGACTATTCTGGAAGAGAAAGTATTTTAGACCTCTTAATTACGAATTTCCTTTCTGATATTTCAAATATTTCTTTTTTCCAGCATTGGATGGTAGTGATCATTACTCTATTACGTTCGATTTTTCTTATATTGTCAAAGCTTCATCTTCTATAACCACCAAACTAGATGTTCGCTCGGGAAGATACAACAAAATAAGAGAATATCTGTCCAATGTTAATTGGAACCTATATAATGAATACTTTTTTTTGAGTTTTATGATGTTTTCATGAGAGTTATATACGGAGCTATTGCTGAGTTTATACCTTTAATGAAAAAGAAAACAAAAAATAATCCGTATATGAACAGATCCACTACTTACATATACAAAAGAAAAAAATTCTTCAAGAAGTATCTGAAGTTTAGAGATCATAAAATGTTGTTACAACTCAAAGAACTATCAAATAAATTAAGAAGAGAAACAAGTGAAGCAAAGCGTTCCTTTGAATATAACATTTCAAAGAACATAAAAGACAAGCCTAAAAAGTTTTGGAATTATATAAACGTATTGAAAAAAAGAAGCCATAGTTTTGATAAAAATGGAAATCGTGTAAAATCCGATAACATAATTTCCAAAACATTCAGTGAGTACTTTTCTTCTGTCTTTACTAACTCTCAAACCCATCCTTCAAAAATATTACCTAAGTATCATCACTACTCACCGATGGAAGATGTAGTAGTCAGTGAAAAACTTGTATTTCAGAAACTTAGCTCCCTTGGCGGCGACAAATCCTCGTATTGATGATTTGCACCCATATATTCTGAAAGAACTTTCTCAAGATTTGGCATTTCCTATAACAAAGTTATTCAACCTATCTTTAAAAGAAGGAGTCATACCCAAAACTTGGAAATCTGCATTAGTTGTGCCTGTACATAAAAGTTTCGACCCCGAACTTCCTTCAAACTATAGGCCTATTAGTCTTCCGTCCTGTCAAAAGTGCTTGAATCTATAGTTGCTGATAACATTCTTTTTTATTTGGAAGAAAAGAATTTGATTAACACTAACCAACATGGTTTTCTGAAAAAGAAATCTACTGTAACACAATTATTGGAGTTCCATGATGATGTTACTAATCTCCTTGAAAATAATGACACGGTTGATGTTTTATGACATTTACTCTGGAATTATTAATTGGATTGATAACTTCTTGATCGATAGAACCCAGTTTGTCACCGTGAATGGCCATATATCAAATTCAAGTTGAGTGACTAGTGTGGTTATCCAAGATAGTGTGATAGGACCACTACTTTTCAACATTTACATAAATGATCTGTACATCCAAGTTCGTTCTCGCTTAAAATTGTTTGCTGATGATCTTAAAATGTTTTCTGAATCGACTAACAAATCTAAACTACAACTTCAAGCCGACCTTTTTACTTTATACCAATGGTGTCACACTTGGGGTATGGATTTAAACTTTTCTAAATGTTATCATTTAGAAATTGGTTTAAATAATAGCGTCACTTACTACATAGGTGGTTATAATATTAAGCGTACTTCAAAATTAACGATTTAGAAACTATTATTGATGATGCTCTCAAATTTAAGACTCAATTTTCAAAAATCATCTCGAAAGCCCACTCTATATTCCATTTAGTTCTTCGATATTTATCTTCCTTTGAATCGAAGATAGCTAAACCTATATATAAAGCATTGATACGACCCATCCTTGAGTACGGTAATGTTATAGCGCAACCTACCTGCATAAAAAATATGAAAGCTTTGGAGAAAGTACAGCAACATATAACTAAAAGAATAAAAGGCCTCAAAGAATTGCGCTATAAAGAACGATTGCAGACTCTGTCCTTACCACTTCTATCATAAAGATATAAAAGAAATGACGTGATATGAGTATTTAACAACTTAAATAAAAACATTCATATTAATCGTGATATCCTACCCCCATTTTCTTCAAGATTTCAAAGAACTCATCAGTACAAATTTATAAAAAGCCGACACAAAAAGTACTTTCGCAAAAACTTCTTTTCTAACAGAATTATCAATGACTGGAACAGCCTTCCCGTGTATGTTCAAATATCTTAAACATCTTCAAGCAACGCCTTGATCACTTCTGGAAAAATAAGGTGTATACTTCTTCCTAGCTTAGTAACTCCATATCCTAGTTTTCTTATATTAATCTTTTTTCCATAATTGTCACTTATATTATTCTCAATCAGTTTATGTTATTCTTTTCCTATTGATGCATTACAGGCAAATTTGCCTTTCTATTCGCTTAATAAATTATGTTATGTTATATGCCATATACTATTAAAAATTTTTAAGCGACAAAGACAATAAATTCGAATAAAAAATTGAAGAAAAATATCAAAATTGTAAAATTTGTGTATATTGAGAATCTTTGGAAGAATTAAGAAGAGTTAGAGTATAATATATCTTGGAATGTATATCAGGACTTTTTCATTAAAAACATAAAAATATAATATCATTTGGAATTTACAGCTAATATTTTGTCAAACGCAGCTTCAAAGACTAATTCCATAACATGGTAGAAACAGTAAAAAAAGAGGAGATTTTTTTTATAGCTTCTGATCTAAATTATATCACATCAAATAGTTAGCAGTATTTGATGTTGTGTTGTCAAAGTATCGTAATATTATATACCCTCGTAATTTTCATTCTGTCAAACAATGCATCAAACAGACGTCTGTGCTTCGCCAGTCCATGAACCTAATTTAGGAACTCTCAGGACCATGGATAAGTATTGGGAAACTTCCTTCCTTTGGCGGAGAAAAATATATCCTTATGACTCAACGATACTGGGTACATAAGAGATAATGTACAATACCCATGGAATTTAAGTATAAAACGGAGAGGTTGTTTATAAAAACAATTTTCAAAATATTTTGCTCCTATACATAAAATGGTACAAAATATACTAGCTCTTCAAAATTTTTCCATCCCATTATTACATATAATAGATAATCACTAAATAATTTTTAGAAATTAAAATAACGTTTATTCAGAGATATTAATGATGCCTGTTAATTTTTTCAATATGCAATATATATTATACAGCCAAAATACGTTAAAATTTTACTCCAAACATATTTTTCCGTTTTTTATTTATAAATACTTCTATTTAAATAATTTATTACTTTCTACACAACATTTTATGAGCCATGAAACAACAAATAAGTAAGAAATACATTGACTATAGATAAACTATTATCGACAAAAATGGAAGTTAACTTCCACAGATCCCAAACGTCATTATAAGAGTTCTCATGCAAATTTTAAAAGTAAGAATACTGCTTTAAGCAAAAGAAAGAAGAATTGAAACGAGCAAGTTTGGATTGTTAGGCACATTGCAGACAAAAAATAAAGTTAGGATTTCTGTCTCGAGATTTTAGTAAACCTTTAGGCATTTTCTGCTTCTTGATTCTCGAGAAAACACGCACGAGACTCGAGAAAATTATTTCCATTATTTTTTATTCAATCGAAAATAAAAAAAAACTAAAAATTTTAAACATGACTGGAATTTCAAAACCAGGGTTTCTCAAACTTTTTGTTTAAATCTATTTTAGATGATTCTAAAAATTTTAAAATCATCCACTATCAAATGAAAAAAGAGAGGAAATCTTTCACTGATTTGAATTCTTCATTCTATTTAAGTTCAATAAACATTACTTCAAAATTTTCTCCTAGAGAAAATGGAAACAATTGTTTAATCAAAAATTTATGAATAATAATCAAATCAATGTCAATAGGATGTATGCATCTGCGTTTCTAAACCAATTTGTCAAAGTTTGGCTCTGTTTTAAAAAATGCCTAAAGTTCCAATCTGTTTTGGGATTAGATTTTAATGGCAAGTAGCATGGAAAACGCTTGCTCACACTTATATGCAGTAGCAAACCGAATCAGAACTTTCAGAGCATCTTTGCAGCATCAGCACAAAAGTGTCCCAAATCACAATGAGACATTTCAAAAAAACTCGTTTGATCCACCAAAATCAAATCAATAATCTGTTCTTGAATTAAGAAGTACTCTAAGGCGAGATTACTATTCGAGATTATAAACGGATTTTTGATAAATTGATAGTATCTTTTATATATTTGTAGTTTAGGAAAATAAATAGAAATTTCTTGGATAAGATATGCTAGAGAGAGTTTTATGGCCTCAAATACATCTTTATTGATTGAAATCTTATTTTTATCATAAAATATGCTCAAAAATCGAGCTAAATTTTTCTTGTGTAAGAATGCCATAATTTCAGTTTCATCTCAAAAGCTACACATTTTTTTATGACAATAGAGTCCTGTGATCTCTTTTCCTTGCAGCGCAAGGTTAATGGAATTCATATATGTTCACTAAAACAAGAATATATGAAAACAGACATCAGAAAATTTTGCATGCATATCTGGTTACTCCTATGTCCCTCATGGTGCCCCCATGCATCTTATGCGATATGAGTTTTCGAAAATTTCTCCAATGAAAGGATCAATAAAGTAAATAATGTTGCGCAAGTTTTTTGTTTTTAAATTGTGCCCCTCCCGCCTGTCAACTTTTTTTCTGGCTATACCACTCCTTCTGTCTAATTTGCATTTAGAGTTAAATTAAAATAGTTTTCAATCATTACAATTTTATATCAATGAATATTGTTAGACTCACGCTAAGAATTTTTTTCAAAGTCATTTAATCTTTATCACTACGGTTGTTACATTTTGTAACATTTGAAAACTTTAATTTTTTCAAGTCAAGAAATTTTTTTCAATAGTTATTTAGGAATGAATATTTTGACTAGCTATTCAGTTTAAAAGCAAAAATACTTTATTTGCTTAATATTTGAGCAGAGATATTTTTAATAATGTAGGATTGTTAAATTTTATAAGTAACACTGTACATAATAAAAACTTTTTTTTTAAGAAAATTTGTTGATTATTATAATAAAAATATAATATCGAAACAAAATGTTTCAGTTGCAAAAAATGTACTTAATCTATTTATAACAGCTGACAGAATTTTATTTGTGTAGAAAAATATTTAAAAAAAAAAGGAATTATTTTCTTTTTTCGTATACTTTGATTTGTTAGTTTAAATCATTTTTTAATGATTTTGTGTTTTTAGACTTAAATAATTTTATAAAAGGTGATTAAATTACCATTTTTGTATACTATGATTCTTTACAATATGTAAAAAACACAAGTGATACCAAATCACCCTATAAGGGTTAGCTACTTAAACGCTGCTTATAAGAACTTAAAAATAGCAAATAAACTCTCATTCTTTATGCCTCCTATTATTTTGAAATTATTCTGAGAACAGACGGTTCCATTTTAAAATAGTGAAAATTGCTTTATTCGTTTATTTGTCTCCTTTCTCTCTTATGTTAATTATGTAGCAAATTTTTCAATTTTGAGTAAAATGTAAGATGCAGCGGGTGTATTTTCATTGACAAGGCACTGATGTACCGCTTATGTCAAACTATAAACAAATTCGTATCGATGAGGAATCGAATCCAGAGGCTTCCGTGCTTAGTTCATCATCTCAACCAACCTGTCATGCCACCCATAGAGTATGATGTAGGAGTGGTTCCCAACCTTTTTTAGTTTGCGGCACCCTTGGCACCTTTTAAAAATTCCTGGAACCCTTTGAGGAAGAACTTATTTAAAATTTCCATAGTTTTTTTTAGTATAATTTTTTTATTTCTACATCTGCATTCTGCATTTATGCAACAATACCTTATACAGAGATCATAAAAAATAAAATTTATAATGATCCTGTTATCACAGAAAATATAATAATACAAATGTGTAATGTTAAGTTTTAGACGTTTTAAAATAAGAATTATTCTAAAAAAAGAAAAAGTAGAAGCATAAATTTTTCTGATAATGAAAAATAAAGCTTGAGTAAAAGTTAAAAACAATTATATAAATTTAATAAAAAAAGTATCTAAGCTAAAAGCTAAATTGTTAATTAGACAAAAAAAGCAGAGAGAATGAAATTAATACAATTTTTACCCTGATTTTGGCGGCACCCTTAAAAAATTTTACGGCACCCTTTAGGGCTGCGGCACCACCGTTGGGAATCACTGCTGTATGGGATAGGTCAAATTAGTTTTCAAAAAACTTAAGTCATGCTGTAAAATTTTTTAGTTTTTGTTGAAGCTCTATAACTTTTTCTGATAGACTTTTTTTCCTTAAAAGTTATACAATTATAACTTCATTTTATACACTTGCCCCTGAATCAATCACATTTTTTCATACAAAAGAAAGAGAGTCTAGTAGACTCTTTGCCTTCAGAATACATTCACTCATATAAAACTATCCAAACTTCAGTTATTCCACCCCCCCCCCAACAATTTTGGATTTTTTAAACTAGTGTATATTCTGCAAATTTAATTAAAAAATTTTCGCTGAAAGTATAGTATTTAAATTCACCAAATTCGTAAAAAAAATAAAAAGTAGTCTTATAAATTTAGCACTTTAGGAATGCGCTGAAAACACTCTATTTTAAAGGATTGCTTGAATATTTGGTCTTCCGTGGTATTTCCAGACTAACTAATTTTGAAAATTGCAACAAAAAAATTTCGCCCCCAATAATTTAGAGGATGTGCGCCGCTGGTGGAGAGGTTCTTAAACTAACAAACGTATTTGGTATACGACCAGATAATAAATTTCAATATTCGGTGCACCCCTACTCATTTGTAAAAAAATAATCACTAATTACTATTTTATTTAGAGTGAGACTACAATAGGTTGTTTAGAACTACTGGCTTAGAAGGATCGATGCTCAACAGAGAAAATATATTCCATACGATGTTTTTGCAAAAGAAAAGTGTTAAACCATTTACAAAGACTAGTCGTTGACTTTTTTCACCACATGTTTATGATAAAATTATGCTTCGAAACTCAATATAACCTCACTAGCAAAACAAATTTGTGTACAAAGAAATTGTAACTAATAATATATTATGTTATTCATCCATCGCATATATGGATGAAACACGTGTTTTTTACTTCTTAGATAACATAACTACGTGTTGATTGGACGACATAACTGACTTTATGGTGAACACGAAAAAATCATTTCATTGGGATTTTGAATGCTCGCAGTAATTGTACAAAGTATTAAGTGGTGTTGGGCTACATTTTGAACATTAAAAGAGGGATATATAAGAAAGCTATGTTGGTTTTGGTTTAGAACATTTGTCATATCTATTTTAGGGGCCTCTAACAAAAAGGAACTATATGCTGAACCAGTATAAGAGGCATAAAAAGGTATAAAAAAAAAGATTGCTATCACGAAATCATGGCAAAAACAAGCTCAAAAACTAATTGCAGAATCAGAAGATAAAGACTTCCTCGGATTTGATTAAGACTTCAAAGGTCTTTTTTCCCTCAAACAATTGAGAAAGCTCAAATTTGATTTTTTTTTTAAATGTGGGTATCCAATCCAAGGAAAGAATATCTTTCCATATCTGGACAGATATAGAGATGACACGATAAGGAATTGAAGACGGATTAGAAAGCAATGATTCAATCACTAGTCATCTACTGACATAATGTGAAGAACCTTGCTTTTCAGGGTGATTTCGAATAAATAAAATTACTAGGCCTTATCGTTGAAATTAAACTTTGTCCAATCAGAAATATAAAAGAAAATATAATGTCTTATGACACGTATTAAAACACAAGAAGGTATTTTTTATAAATATGATAACGCATTATTTTTTTAAATATCAACTATTTTTTACAGAAAAATAAAACAAACACCTACTATTTAAAAAAATCGTAAATAAATTTACAATAAAATCAAATAAATTATAACTTTGAATATTTTTTTAAATCAACCATAAATAAAAATATGATAAAAATCAATAAAAATATTATTTTAAAATTTTAGTTATTTAGCTTATAGGGGGCGTGAGTAGGGTTGGTTAAATGCTGGATTCGGTAACTCTTCTTGGTCTTGGGTTCGATCCCGCATCAAGCTTGCTTTCCTCATAGTTCGATAAAAGCGGCGCATTGTGCCTTCTCGATGAAAACACCCTATGGTACCCAGGGCCGGTGCCAAGTGTTGCGGGGCCCGATTAGAAACTTGATGGTGGGGCCCCCTCCTCTATATAGCAAATTTTATAACGCATATATAGTTAGTTAAGTTAGTTAAGTTAAGTTTATTTAATAAATTTAAAATTTTACACACACACACTGAGGAAATGTTTAACATTTGAGTAGGCGAATGTGATGGCTTTTATGAAGAAGGTGAAAAAGGAGGTCTCAAGGACTCATCGAGATTCCACACTCCATCGAATGAGCCAGGAACAGGAGAAGCGTCAGGAAAATAGGTGTATAAAAGAAAAACAAGAGTAAGAAAGAAAACAAAAGAAAAGAATATATGTATATATATACAAATATATATGCTATGAGATTTGTATTAATATATATATATATAATAATTATGTGATAAATAAGTTAAGAAATACATGTAAAAGTTATATTTAATGTTTTAGTGAACGTTTAAATTTTTTAAAACTGTCAAGATTTAAGGTGCCATGGAAGGAGTTTGAGATAAAAAGTGTTCTTATAATTGTTGAACGGAAAATAGAATTATCAATTTTATGAGGAATATGTAGTAGGCAAGAGGATCGGGTATTATAATTGTGTATAGACGAATTTAGAGAAAAGAAATTTCCAAAAGGGCCGTAATTAAAGAAGGATTTATAGTAAAACTTTAAGTGAGCCAAAACGTTGATATAATTCATATTATATCCTTCAAAAGTTTGAGAATCAGAAGAATGATTTATAAAAGAAAAAAATTTATTTTGAAAGGATTCTAATTTGTTTAAGAAAGTAAAATTAGAGTTTCCCCATACAATATTGCAATAGGTTAAATGTGGGAAGATAAAAGAACTATATAAGAGTTTTTTGCACTTAAAGTTCAAAAAATGTTTTAATTTTCTTATTGCTCCATAGAGTTTAGACACCTTAGATAAAATGCTAGCTATGTGAGGGGACCAAGATAAATTATTTGTAATATTCAAACCAAGATAATTAAAGTAATCAACTTTGTGTAAAATATTACCATTTAAAATTATATTAAAATCTATGTTTATATTTCGTTTAGAGAATAACATGTATAGACATTTATTTGTGTTAAGAAATAGGAAGTTATGCTTACACCATTCTGATATGTTATGTAGGCAAGTGTTAGTAGTAGGGGCAATTAATGAAAGGTCGCTAAAGTTGAGAGAGAGTGCTGCATCATCAGCATAAAGAATCAGAGAAGTAGGATCTTGTATACAGGAAAAAAAATCATTGATAAATATTAAAAAGAGAAGAGGTCCCAAGATTGAACCATTTCAGTCAGTTGATATATATATACAACATCATACATACATATAATCCTACAAAAGATAAATAGATAACCATTAAATGAATGGTGTAATAAAATTTTAAAAGCAAAATGAATAGATTTATTGTTTTACTTTTGATAAAAGGAAAGACAATATACTCTTTTAGAATAATACTTTTCGAGCTTTTCTATTTGCAAAATCTTTTAAAATATTTTCAAAGTCTAATGCTTTAGCAATCTCATGTTCTATAGAGAGCATTGCCAAATTGTTAAGTCTTTCTTGTGAGATCGTAGACCTCAAGTATGTTTTAATTAGCTTCAGCTTTAAAAAACCTCTTTCCCCTGAGGCGACTGATATTGGCATTGTTAAATAAATCCTTAACACAATGAAAACATTAGGAAATGCTGTAAATCTATTATTTTCTATCAGGTGTTCAAACAACGCATAAGGCTTAATTGTAGAGGGAAGGAAAGTTTTCAGAGCTTCAAGTTCTTCAGCCAACAAATACCCATCAATGTCTTTACTTTTTTCAGTAACAACTTTTCCGTCAGCGTCCTGTTTCATTTTGGTGAGTGTTAAAGCTGCTTCAAGGTTTAATGCATGCTTTCTCAAATCCGACTTCTGTATATTTTGAAAGTTATTTACAAATCCAAATAACTTAACGTGATTTTTGAGTTGTTGAAATCTGCTTTCCAATGACTGAATAGCTTGATCTAGCACTAAGGTGAAGCACTGAATTCTGTATGCTTCTTTTGGATTGTCTATAGGTTGATCTTCTGCTTCATATAAAAACATTCTTTTCCTTCTTCGTAATTGTTTTTCTTGAAATTTTCTAAACTCAAATGGCAACTCAACAACTTCAGCTAATTCATTTGTACTTACTAAAACACCATTAAAGCCTTCCTCCCTATAATTTTTCAGCCATGACAAGAGTTGTTCATATGATTCCATTCCTTCATAATGTCCTTTTTTTCACCTTGTAATTCCTTGCTCACGTAGTTAACTTTAAAAAGTACATCATACCAAAATACCAAAGAAACTAGAAATTTGTAGTTTTTTA
The DNA here is from genome assembly GCA_030549495.1 of Nectonema munidae. Taxonomy (NCBI): domain Eukaryota; kingdom Metazoa; phylum Nematomorpha; class Nectonematoida; family Nectonematidae; genus Nectonema; species Nectonema munidae. The sequence continues at coordinate 953,229 of JAUIRK010000894.1, forward strand.
GCTGGTTGGCTAATGATTCGGCTTCTGCTTTTATCTTGGGCTGATCTGCTGTCTCTGCTACTTCAACAAGTGCATCATATACTTCTCCAACCTGATAACGAATAGCTTTAACGCTATCAATACGACACTCCCACCTTGTATTGCTTAAGGGTTTCATTGTTAACATAGTTACATGTTTTTTCAAAATTGCCCATCTTCTAGTTGATGCTGAGAACAAAACATAGATGGCTTGCAAGATCCCAAAAAACGTAATAGCATCTGGACAACACTTAGCTACATCTCCGAGTAAAAGGTTAAAATATCTTGAATTTTTCTTCAACAGTCGGGCTTGTACTCCAGACGTGTGACCTTTCATGTTGCTACCGTTGTTATAGCCTTGGCCTCGAATGTCCTACACTTCTAAATTCAATTCCTTTAATGCGTTTAATAGTGTTTTACATAAGTTTTCTCCTTTACTACTTTTCACTTCGATAAACTTTATAAAATGTTCATGCACACCAAAAGGAGCCAAGTTACCATCAGACACATACCTGATTGTTAGAGACATTTGTTCTTGATGACTTATATCAGGTGTGCAGTCTAAAATAATGGCATAATACTTAGCTGCTTTTACACGTGTCAGTATCTCATTCAAAGCTGCTGTAGCCATGATATCTAGAAGTTCATTCTGGGTATCTTTTCCCAAATAATGATTATGAACTTCATGTGTTTTGATTTTTTGCAGATGTGTGTCTAGAACAGGGTCAAACTTTCCAATCAACTTCACAAGACCTAAAAAGTTTCCATTTTGGACAGTCTCATTGAAAACATTTTCTTCTGTTCCTCTAAACGCTAAATTTCTCTCAGCAAGAAACTGCACTATAGCTACTAATCTTTGGAATACCTGCTGCCAGTACTTTGCATGGTCATTGATGATTTTTTCTTGCTCTTTGTCAATTGTCTTTCCACTACATAGCCGTTGATTTAACTCCCAAAAACTCCACGTGGCCTCCATATGGTTCTTTGACTTTTCATGCTCACATAGCCTTGTGTGAATATTAGACCAGTCATTGAACCCACTTGTTGCTAATGCCATGGTTGTATTCCTTACAAAAAGTTTGCAATAAAAGCAATAAATTTTATCAGAGGAACTAGAGTATATAATCCAAGGTCTTTCAATACTCTCCCCATTCAGAAGTCGTCTCTTACAGTGTAACTTTGAAAAACACAAGCCCTTTTCATTTTTTGGAAAGCTGTTACCAGGAATATTAGGGGCATCTTTCATTGTTAAATAATCCCTTTCATTGTTATTTATATTAGCAGGCCAATATGCTGGATCATCTTCATGATAGTTACATTTTTGTTTATGGATTCTTGTTGAAGTTGTTTGTTTGCAGCCATGAATGAACTTTCTGGTTTGGGACTGTCTTCCAATGAACCGAGATCTTCTTCAATTTCAGTCACAGCTGGTGAGGCTGGGCCCACTTCTTCTAGTGTGTTATCTTTTTCATCATTGTATTGATTATCTGAAATTTGATCCATGGTTTTATCCTCATTCTGCAAATAATTGATGATTCTCTCATCTTCAAACCGAGCGCGCTTCAAAGATGGCGTGACAAGGAACTTTTTTAAGGCACCTCTATGCTTTTTATTTTCTGCTGCCTTTGCTTTGGCCAATGCTCGTTTCTTGTTACCACATAAATATTTACGCCCTTTATCTCGATTTCTGCTTGTGCTTTGTAGTGCCTCTTTATTTAACTTTTGTATTTAGAAAAAGGAAGATCTAAAAAAGTAACAAAACAGAAGAATTAGTAAAGAAATAAACCTATCACAAGAAATTAACATTTTTAAAAGAATATTTTTTGGTGATATAAATTTTAAAATATTTGACAAGAAGATGAAGACATTGTTTTTAATTGTGAACAGTTACAAGATTCTAAATTGTTCATTTATTTAAACAAGACAAAATTAAAAATATTAAAAAAAAAAAATTCTGATGAAACTTAGACAAATTGTTATAAAATATTCAATGAAACAGTTCAGTAAAAAACTTATGACAATATATTTCAAAAAAGCAGAATAAAATAACTTTAAATAGCTAACGCCATTTTGCTTTTAGCGGAAAAAAAATTTAAAAATTACTAAATATAAAAACAAACAAACCTTGAGCAATCTCTGGGTGATCTATGCCACCACTAGTAATTAGGTACCTTATTTAGATCGAGTCTATGCAGATTTGGACATTTGTAGTTGGGTAATCAAACTAGAAGGGCCGAGGATGTACTTGGAGTTAAATCTTTTATTTAACTTATTCTTCATGTTGCAATAAAAATTTAAAGTGAGATGAAATTACCTGTATGTTGATAGCACAAGTTCGAGTTGTGTTAATTCATATAATCGTCGCATAGAGGCATTCATATGATCGTCACATGGAGGTGGGTGTGTTTGTTTACTCAGAATGTGTACTATTATGTTCGCTATTAGTTACCTTTCGCCAAATTTGCATTAGAATCAAAAAAGAATTAGGTTTAAAATTTGATATCTCACTTCAAAACCAATTGATCCAGACGAAATTAGCAGGGTAAATAGGTCTCGTATAGAGCAACTAGTATGCAAATATCATTAGCAATAACACGCTCTTTGCTCAGATATCGCGTTGTAATATCTCATTTTGTAAATTTCGTATTTTGGATTAATTTCAACTATTCCGATCATAGTAAATGCGGGGCCCTTCAGACGCGGGGCCCAATTTGGTCTAATCGGTCAAATCGGCTAAAAACCGGCCTTGATGGTACCTTTACCTATAGTCTAGACTATAGAGCAGTGATTCCCAACCTTTTTTATCCCGTTCCCCCTTTTTCAGTCACTTTTTTACCTGTGGACCCCTACAACTGAATAGTTTGAGCCAACAAAATTAATCAATGATTTTTATGCAAAGATGATTCTAGTCATCTGATTAAATCGTATACTTATTCATATGAAATCAGAGAAATCGTAAAGCCTGACATAAAATGTGAATAAAATTTTTTTCCAATTAAAATATAAATTTTTCAAAAATATTGTAACTAATAAAAAGGATATATAAATATTGAAAATATGAAACTTTAAAAAAGAGAAGAAAATATTTATTTAAAAAGCTCTAAATATATATATTTATATTGATTTGGAAAATAGAAGTATATTAAAGGAGATTCAGCATAAGTAGTTTGAAGTAGAATTTCCATGGACCCCTTGAAATTCTTCCATGGACCCCTAGGGGTCCATGGACCCCCGGTTGGGAACCACTGCTATAGAGTGAATATATTCTCAATTTTGGATATATTTTTGTAGTTAAACTTTAAAACAAGTATTATTTAGCATATAAAAGTGGTATTAAAAAGGCAAATACTTTTTTATGCGGATGGCATCTTTATTAAGAAAGCTATTTGCAACTAAAACAAAAAGTAAGAGTTTACAGAAAAGAAAAAATTAACATTTTACTTGAAATTCCTGAATTTGAATGAAACTCTTTTTTATGCTGTTGGTATCGGTTTTCTAAAAATCCAACTTGATCACATTGTGAACATTCCCAAAAAAACTCAAGAAAACGATTCTTCTCTTGTTTAGTTAAAAATGATTTGGAATTTTTCTCATTTGCTTTGTATACTTCAAAAGTCGCTTTTAATTTATCATCTAAATTAAAAATGAAAAGATCTTTTAATTATGTACAGTAAAAAATACGTATTTTTTACATAAAACTTTATAATAAAATATTTATTTCTATCAATTCACTTTTATTATATTTAATTCACTCTTTATTTTTCAGGAGTAATTTTGAAAAATATTATATTAAATTTGTTTTAGAAAATTGAGAAAACTGTTTGACTTTAGAGTTTTGGTAAAAAAATTAAAGATTATAATAATTTTAATAGTAATACTTAAGTAAAATTCAGATTAAAATAAAATATATTAGATATCACATCTAGAATTTAAAGATTAATGTTTAACTCTCCTAATTATATTTTTAACAAACAAAGTAACAAACATGGAAATTATATAAACAAAAATTTAAAGATCATATCAATGTAATAAGAGTCCTATACAAATCATATATATGTATATCAGTAGTTTGACAAGATTAAACGGGAGATAACATGTCGAACGCGTCTTGTCAGACTATTATATACTTAAATTTAAAAATCGTATAACTTCAAAAAAGAAAAATTATAATCGAAGTTTTTCAATAAAAGGTTGCACACATGATAAGAACATAGTTACATATGCTAAAGTTATACCCTTTTATAAATTTCATCACATGGAAGCCATACCATTTTTAGTTCTGTCGCACACTTTTGCAATTCCGTCGCATCTTTTTACAATTCAAACGCACCCTTTTGCAATTCCGTTACACCCTTTCTTTTTCTGTTTTAAAATCATCTCTTAAATATGTGTTTATTTTTTAAAACAATCTAAAAAACTAAATTTATACTATTTGATTGATATCAAAAAAATCTGATTGGAAAATTTTTATTATGAAGAAAATATTTATACCCAAAAAATTAAGAAAAAAAATAATTAAATAATCAAAAGTAAAAAAATATAGAATAATATACAATCTAAACTTTATTATCAGCTAATTACTCTAGTTATAGACGGTGCTTTAATTTATAAACTTTAAAAAATGACATAAACTATTACCTTGTAAGACTAACTTTAACTTCTGGAAATATTATTCGTGACGTCTCCCAAACTAATTAAATTTAAATTATAATTCTACAAAAAATATTTTTCAATTATAAAGATAAACGTTTTTTAGAAGTTGGCAAAAGATGTGCAACAGGAATGAAAATCAATTCAGTCCATTATTATTATTATTATTTTATAGCAAATGTTCGTATTTATTTTAACGAAAAAAGTTACACTTATTGCTACTAATAACTGTGAAATTTTTTACACTGTGGCATTGTAAGTGATTAAATTTACAACCTGTCGAAAAAGTTAAAAAGGAACATTTTATTCTTACTGCTTTGTTCGGAATTGATAATAATTGTCAAATTCATAAAATTTTGACACAGAAATTGTAATTAAAATATAATAAGCAAAACAAATGGAGAAAAACCAAATTTATCTCCGATAATTGAAGCAGCAATTAAAACAATAAAGGCTAACGTTTGACAAAATAATTTTCCTCGTATAAAAAGAAATAATCATTGATAGGTCATGTATTTATATGAATAAATTTCTTTATTTTTTTATTTTCAATAATTTTATATTTTAATACGTTTTAAATATTAATCTAGCAGGAAGATAAAATTATATAAAAGGCCATAATTTGATTTGTTTCACTTTTAGTTTACACATTTCATTTTTAGTTTACTTATCCTAATTATGAAAAATATGAAGTATATTGATTTTTAATTAAGATTTGTCCGTTTATAAAAATTCATTCGATACTTTTCTTTTTTTATACTACTTTTTCTCCACTTTAATATCCTATTTTAACACTTTTACCTTGATATGCTTATGTGTAAATTTAAAAGTAGAAAAATAATTTTAAATCACACACAAATAAAATAAAACTAGGAAAACTTTTAAAACTGAATGTTTAAATTGCAAAAAAATGCGACAGAATTGCAAAGAGATGAAGGACTGCAAAAGGGGTGCGTTTACATTGTAAAAAGATTCGATGGAATTGGAATAGATGCATGTGAATTGCAAAAGGTGTATTTGAACTGGAAAAAGGTGTAACAGAATTGTAATCGGATGCGTTTGAAATGCAAAGAGATGTAATGGAATTGCAAAATGGTGCGCTAAAATTGCATAATGGTTTGATGGAATTGCAAAAGGGTAAGACGGAAATAAAATGCTACATATAATATATATATTTTTTATGCAACTACCTACCGAGAACACAAAAGATTTGATGAAGACATCCACCATTTCCTCATAATTTTATTCACTATAATCAACTACACATTACTATAATTTAGGATAAAATTTGCTCAATGTATGATTAGTATGATAATCAAGAGGAGACAACGGTGTGAAGATCATTGTAATTATGAATATTTATTCATACTAGAGTATAGTTAGACTTTCCTGTGTATTTAATTTGATTTTTTTTTAAATAAAGTTTGCTTATTGTTTGATTTGAAATAATAAAAATGGGGAAACAATGGGGTAAAATTTATTGCCTTTTTCAAAATTCATTCAACTACATATTTTTACGATATACCTAGATATTGATGTGCTTTTAATTTGATACTTTTCTATTTGAGAATGACTATTTTTGAAATAGTTTTCATTTAAAAAAGCTATCAAAATTATTAATTGATGTGCATTATCTTCTAAAGCTTTTAGGCTAGACATTTAAAAAAACGAATAAATAATTTATAAAAAGTTTAAAATTTAATAGTAGCTTTTTCTCTATATCAACATTGAATTAGCCTATAAATACAATTAATAGATTACCTATATGTGCTCTTCTATAACTTTTCTTAAAAATCATCTCTTGATTTTATTTTTATATGCCCAAACCGTATTAATCTTTGTTTTTCAAAAACTATCTTTACTTCAAAAGTTTTCATACTTTGTCCTTACTTATCCAATATTATAAATTGAGACAAAACATTAACATTATCAAGTGGGTGTTAAAATTTTCTTTTCTAGGCTTCTTTCTTTTAAATGCCAACTCTGAGACTAGACCTAACACAAGTTCTGTATAACCTCTTAAATTTGATGAAAAAGTTATATCACATAAAATGATGCATAAATATATATTTTTCTAGGCTAAACAAATTTTATAAGAAAATTAAAAGAAGATAACTATATATACAAAATAAATTTTGAATAAAAAAATTAAATTTAAGATTATTATGAATAGATATATTTTAGATTAATATTTATAGATATGAATTTTAATCAAAAAAATTTCATGATATTTTTATTCCAAATAGAATTAAATTTTCCTTACCCATTTTTCCATAAAGTTTAAATTTAAGGAAAAGGGAAATGCTGTAATTAACAAGCAACTCTTCATCTTTTTTGATTAACTTTTTAACTTTATAATAAATGCAATTGTTGAGTAAGACGGCTTCACAATTTTGTTCACTAAGCTCTGTTGCTAATCTAACATGTTTCATCCAATTTCCATTATTAGGATCAGAAGCATCTATATATGTAATAAGACCATCTCTATCTATTTTTAACTAAATAAAAAGAGAATAAGGATAATTAAAAGTTTCTATGAAAGATCTATACAATATGCTTTTGAAAAAATCAATATAAAAAATATTTGTACATTTAACATTAATATAGTATTGTTTACACTCACCTCTAAGAGTGATTTGGATTCACAGAAATGTGAATAGCAACATGCATTCAACTGATGAAATTTTAAAAAGATGAAACCATTTTGGGAATAGCTTGCCAATGTGATAACATTAATGGAATTGTTAACTACTAACGATCATCCCAATATACATATATACCTTTCACATAATACTCTCTGAAACTAAAAAAATATTATATGCAGAACCCTCGCATGGCCGCTATTTTTACTACTTCGAAAGGTTTATTTATAATTTTTAGATCCAAAACAATTAAATAAATTTATTCCTTCAAAATAATAATGAGCTACTTATGCTTGAATAAAAAAGTAAGATTTTTTTTGAAAAAAAAATTAATTTTATTTAACGCCTTCTATAAAGCGCGTAAACATTGCTTAATGCCTTTGTCTTCAACAAAAAAAGCGTCAACTCATACTTCATCTTTTTTCGAAGCAATAATCTTCTTAAATTTAGTGATATCTATAATTTACAAATGGTGATATACTTATGGAGTTATTCAACAACTACCTACCTTCAGTGTTCGACAATTGGCTCAATTTCAATTCTCAAATATGCAATTATTCTCTAAGGTGTTCACTTCAAATAGTCATTCCCTATCACAAAATAAAAAGTTCAAGGACTCTTTTTAAGGTATAGAGCCTGCAAAATATGGAATAAGTTTTCTCAAAGTTTTGATTTTTTTAATTGTATTTCTACTGTCTCGAAAAATATAATTGAACATTTTATCTCATCTTACCTATCAAATTGTAGTGCATCATGTTATGTATGTAGTCTATGAATTATAATATTCTTTTTATTATTTTTTGTTATTATAATTTCCTTATAGATTTTGATATCTTTTGACTGATTTGTAATTAAGTGTATTTTTTTTCTCAAACATGAAATTCAACTGTATTTGTATTTCAAATTAGTTTCTCAGTTGAATGATCATTTTAGCGGTCATATGGACTTTTGAACATCAAGCTGATGCAAACTAATCCAATTTTTATACAAGTCAAATCTATGTATCTATAAAATCACGCTTTTCATGATAATCAAGTACATGTTTCTTTTTGAAATAAACTTCTTCTTCTTCTTTAATATAGAAATATTTTTATACTGGCAATAATTTATCGAAATTATGAAACAGATCGAGGTGGGGAGAGAGGCTAGCGCCCCTTAGCCCTCCTCTGTATCGGCAGTTGGTTAAAGCTGTAGTGCAGCCAAATTTTCAAGCGTTTTCGTTAGTTATAATTTATATAGACAATTGTACTTAACGGATATCCATTCTGACTACAGGACTTGCTTATTATTGAGAAGGAAAATCGCTAACCATTACTCATCAGTTAATATAAAATTTTTATATAAAAACGTAAAATGTTTGCCCCACAAGACAATGAACATTTAATATTAAGCCTAATTTAATTTATAATTACACTTCACTGCTGGCGAACTTGCTCTACCTGAAGATGAAGTTCAAAGTGTTAATTTATCGCTATTCATCTCTGGGTGGTTAACTTTATTTAATTAAAACAGCTACGAAACGAAAAAGATATAGAGATTTAAAGAGAAAAATTACTTCCCAAGCTACAATCAAGGGAATACATTCTTTTTTTGTTTGACTAATTATTCCTTGAAATGGCCCATATAGTTCTCCAAGTTCTATGCATTTTGTAGTAAATACTCCAATATCAGAGATTCCATTAAATTCTGTATTTCTAACCTTTAAGTGATCTGGTATCTCAATTGCATTAGATATATTATTTTTGCATAGTAGGTCCTAAAATAAAAAAATTGGTGACAATTCAACAACTTTTATATAGATCAGTGGTTATATAGATTTTCTTTTAGGTAATGATTGTGTTTGGAATGTTGGTATTGTGCAATTTATGTATCAGTGTGTAGATAGGTAGTGTCAAAAGTTTACAACAAATAGAGTGTTATGGCTATGGAACGTTTCGGTGGTTTCTTGTTATTGAATCCATTTATTATGACGTTTCTGATTGTGTGAAGGGTTGTAGTTGTAATTGTTTTGATAAATTGATGCTCAGTTTGATGTATATAAGGAGTATTTTCTTAAGTATTATGGCTATTGGAGATAGGAGTGATGTAGGTTTGTATGAGGAGCATTCCCTTAAATCTATATTTCTTATTGGAATGGGGATAATTTTGATGAGCTTCCAGATGTGTGGTATAGTGTTAGAGTTGAGAGATTTATTGAAGATTTTTGTAAGGTTTTAAAAAATGGTTGTTTTTGGACCAAGGTGCTTGATGTTGATATCGTCTGGGCATGTAGAGTTGTTTCTTCAGGACTTATTGATTGCTTCTTCTGTTTGGGTAATTGTGATTGTAATAGAAGTAATAGGTAACGTTTTTGTGTGCCTGTTGATTATTATGTTGTCTTTTTCTGTTTTCCTTGGGGTTATGTTAAAGAAATATTTGTTGAATAGAGCAGCTTTTACTTTGTTCATGATTGCAGTAATGTTTTGGTTTTTGATTGTTGTGTTTTCAGTTGGTTCTTGTTTTTTGTTAGATACTGCAGAGCTTGTTTTGTATAATTTGTATAAGTTAGTTTTGTGGTTCCATGTTTCAGTGATGTGTTCTTTCCACTTGTCTTCCTTATGTTGTTGTATTTGTTGGTCTATATTCTGATTTATTTGTATTAGTTGCGAATCTTTGTGATTTTTTGTCTGATTTTATTTCTCTGTTCTATGAATATTCTAATATTCCCAGGAAGTAGTTTGTGTTTATTTATTATGCCGCGAGGGATGTTATGTTTGTCTGCTGTGTGTATAATATTTGCCGATATCTTTGAGCAATGTGAACCTTATATGGTGGATATGCATTTTCGAAGACATTTTCAATTTCCTGAGTATATGATTGTCAATTGGCTTTGTGATAGTTTATCTAAGTATGGAGTGTTTGTCGTAATCTGAAAGATGTTCTGGTGTTGTTTTGGATAAGAATTGGTAAATGGTCCAAATAAGGAAGTCTAATGTTTTCCGTGTGGTGTATTTGTTGAAGGTATTGGTAATAGTAGTTATGTCTGGTGAGATAGATTGTTGGTCTTTGTTAGAGGATTTTCGTGTAGGTGGATTCGTATTAGTATTGTGTGGTCTGAATTTTGAATTAAATTTGATATTAAGGAGCCGCTGTGGTCTTCTATTGGCGACAACCAGGGTTTTGAATGCGCGTTAATATCTCCTGATATTATAAAAAGTAAATTCAGAAGTAAAATGTCTTTATTCAAATAAAATATTTGGAGATAAATTTCCAATCACTATGGTCATCAAATAATCTTCAACTACCAACTGAAGGAGGGTGACGTGTTGCTGTGATTGGAATAAAATGTATAAGAAAAACTTGCAACAAAGGAATAGATGGGGATTAGTTTATATGAAGTGGTGTGTTTAGGTTAATTATATGATAGACATATGTATAAAGATTAGGTCTCAAATATATAGTATATATATATAGTAGCGTTTTCCAGCCTTCTCAAGATGAAGATAAAGCACACTAGTACTATTCTTATTCCGGAAAACTATACTACTATTCCAATGACAGCAACTCGCCACCGCCCTCCTCCAGTTGGTAGTTGAATATCAGTTGATGACCGAAGTGGTCAAAAATTTATCTAGAAAAATTTTATTTAAATAAAGAAATTTTACTTCTGAATTTATTTTGAATAATTTTCACGTCTTTTTATTGACGCGGCTGCACTTCATCCAGATCATAGGTCTCAAAATTCCGGCCCAGCGGGCCAACTGTGGCCCTCGGAATAATATTTTGTGGCTATCAACTTGATTTCAAAGTTTAGTGTAAGTGCGGCCGGCGACATCTGAAGATGCAGAGTGAGATGATTGCAAAGGCGGGAAAGCAATTTACAGATGGTGAATTTATCAAAAAGTGTATGTTACAAGCTGCAAGTATAGTGCAAGTATAGTCATGTGACATATACAGCCAGCTGCACGAGAAAGCCAACCTTTTCAGTGCATACTCAGTCGCTCTTGATGAGAGCACAGATTTCACTGAGACTGCAAAGCTTGCAATGTGGATCCGCGGTGTTGATGGCAGTTTTGAAGTTACTCAAGAGTTGCTTACAGTTATGCCAATGCATGGACAGACTACTGGTCAGGAGATATTCCGCCAGCTGTTCAATGCTATTGTGGACTCCGAACTATCATGGAAGAGGTTTGCTGGAATAACAACCGACACACCATCAATGACAGGGAAGAAAAATGGACTCGTGGCACTATTTCAAAGAAATTAGAAGAAGAGGGTGTAGAGAAGGCCATTTCTCTGCATTCCATTATTCATCAGCAGGCCCTATGCAGCAAGTGTTTGAAGTTTGACAATGTAATGTCTATTGTTGTGAAATGTATCAACCATATCAGATCTAGAGGTTTAAGGCACTGGTAGTTTTGCACATATTTGGAAGAAATAGGATCAGAAATTAAGTATGTATTCTACTTTATTGAGGTACGTTGGCTCAGTCAAGGATTCTGATCTCAAAGCCATGTTCAGGGAAGTGAATGGGAAAGCAGACATCCTGAGACGATTTTTGAGAGAATTTCCTCCTACCTTCCCTGAGCTTTCAAAGATGTTTAAGCGAATCATGTGCTTTTTTGGCAGCACATATCTGTGTGAAAAACTCTTCTCCACCTTAAACTTCACCAAGTCAAAGTACAGGTCTAAACTGAATGATGAGCATCTCCAAGCTCTATTGAGGGTCTCATTTACTTCCTCTCTCAAGCCAGATATGTCACATATGTGCAAGATTAAGCGCAAATAGGTCTCAGGCAACAAAGACTAGTTAATAGAAGACAACATCAATCAGTTTAAATATATGTTTTTATGTTAAATGCTATTAATAAAGATTTAGATTAGAATATTGTACACTTGTAATTTTTTTAATAAACGAAACCTTGTTTTGTTGAATAAGTGATGCGGCCCGGCCTCCCCTTGACTTTTCCTCTAGCGGCCCCGAGGTAATTTGAGATATTATGTTGTTTTTTTAGAGATGTCAGATAGGTGAAAGTGTTTGTGATATCATATGCCTTCAGTATAATGATGAGTGTTTGTAGTGTTTCTTGGCAGAATATAAATATTTGTGATGTGCAGTGTTTTTAGGAGTTAGGTGTATTTTAATTGTATGTGCTTCTGATTTTTGTTGGTTGATGTATGTTAGGATTGTGAATTAAGTGAGAATGATATCTTTATGAAGGTAGGTAATTATTCCTACTCAGTATTTGTGTTGTCAGTTTATACAAGATGTTGAATTAATTATATTTAATAATGTTTTGAGTTTTTTGTCGGGTAGTTAGTTTAGTTTCTTGTATGGTAATTATGTTAGTTCTTTTAACTCGAATAATTTGTTGAATATTCGGTGTTTTGTGATGCTTATTTTTGAGTTATGATTGGGTGGTTTTTTTTATTGTGTTTTGCATTAAGTAATTTTCTTTTGTCTTTGTTATAGTTGTTGAATAGGAATTTTCTTTTTACTTGTTTTGAGCATTTCCATTCAGTGTGGTATTGCTTGATATTAATTTGGCAACATTTTTGATGCAATCAATGTGGTGTAAATGAGTTGAGAAGTAAAGAAGTATGCCGGTGCATAATTTGTTTGTTTCAAGTTTCAAAAGTCGATATTTTTGGCCGTGGATTTTTTTACATGTCCCCAGATAGAAGTAGTAACAATCTGAGTCGAAAATTGTTGACTTTACAAAAATATGAGTTGTCTGTGTTTATAAATGTTTACAATACATATCTGCTAGATATTTGATAATTAAGATATGATTAATCTGATAATTAACTGGTCAAGAAGATGAGAATATTTGGCAATAAAGAAAAATACGTTGCATAAGTTTGAAGATAATTAGATAAAAGCAAAAATTAAACAAACCTTAAGAACACTTGATTTTTGTTTTAACTCTTCAATGTTTTTTGAAGGTGTTTTGAGCATTTCTGAATAAAAAATAATTAACTTTATTAATTTTATTCATTAAATAAGCTTTTATACCAAAAACGTTTCCAAATTCTTCATGATTTTCACCTTCAATTTCTTGTAGAATTCTCTTCTTTTCTTCACGAATTTCACTTAAAAAACTACGAATTTTTTCTTTACTGCATATAATTGAGGAATCATTAATGTCAAACTTTTCAAACTAAAAATTATTCAAAGCATATTGTAACGTATAAATATAACTAAATGAGAAAACTTCGACAGCTTTAGGAAGGCATTTTAGTCCGACGTATATCCTTCTACTTATTTTTATTAATTTAACCCATTTACGACCAATGTTCCTATTTTGGAACATAAGTAATTTCATCTTCGTCTGCTTTTTTCAATGACTTTGAATATAAAACGTCTGCATTTTTTTAGATATCGTCTGCTTTGCTTGGTCTTAAATGGGTTAATTGTAGTTAAGACAGTACCATATCTCTTTAAAAATAGTAATAACTTCAGTTTTAAAATATTCTCAACAAAAAATAAAATATATCAGTATTAGCATAAGGGATAAGCAAGTATAACCTTTAATAAATCTCATGTATATTACTAATTACACATAATTAAGAAGAAAGTATATATATATTTATATAAAAAATAAACGTTTTTAACAATAAAAACGTATATTAATGCTAGGGAAAATGCTTTATTTTTCGAACACACACAGTTCATAATCATGAAATGAAAGTGAACGAAGAAATTTAATTAAACAAATGAAAACGAAAGAAAGAATTTTTCATTTGCTTTCATTTTATGCCTATGAAAACTGTGTGTAATCGAAATAACAAATAAAGCATTTTTCAAGGCTAATTTTATATTTTTATTATTAAAAACTTTAATTATATATTATTATGTCAGCGCCTTTCTTCCTTTTTTATTTATATAATTATGAGCACAGATCACGATAAAAATGGAAATATAGCACTTTTATTTAGAAATATTTATATGATTTGAAATATTTAGGCTTTTGTCACCCATGCCCCCTGCACAGTTTAGAAATTTTTAAAATTGAACAAATGCAATTTCATTTATTTGAAACTTAATTTTTGAATAAAAATTACCCTATGTATTTATCACAGTATAGCAAAATCACTATAAGCTTAAAAGACCGTGATTAAATTTACACAGTAATATTGTGTCCTCACTATAAAGGCTGGCTGCCATGTATAATTCAACTTGTTATTGCGGATATCTTTTATTTCCTGTTGAATTAATTGATAATATAATAGATGTCGAATAATGGAACGAAAATATCAAATCTGACCAATTCCAAATATTTAAACACAACTTTTACTTTCGACTTTGATTAAAGTAGGGCCTCTCATAATTCATACAAATATTAAACTTTATATCTATATTTTAAAACACTTAAATAATTCTACTCGAACTCCTAAATTTAATTGGATGCCAACTCCGACTGTTACCTTTTCAAAATCTATGACTCGCATAATCTCCACAATCATTTGTTTTATGTGGCTTTGGATTCGAAACGCTTGGATAATAAATTAATAAATTTAGAAGAAAAATAAATGTAAAGATAATTTTTCTAAAACCTTTTTGAGAGTGAATGAATACTTGGAGACAAATTATGTTTTTTAAATCGCATAATCTTTAAAGTGAGTGATATTGTAAAACAAAAAACGTTGATATGATTAGAATGTTAACGACTAATATGTAAGCAAGTACACACAATTAGGACTTTTAATGAAATGATATCTTAATACGTGGAGACATAGTTAGATATTATATTAGTAATTAATATTTATCCCAAAATTTAAACTTATTTAATTATTCCAAAATAATCTAATTTTTTATCTTTACACAGGTTATTTTTTAACCTTTTTCAAAATTTGTTTTCCTCATGAAATTATTCATGTTGTTTATTGTTCAATTACAAAAGGTTGTCCACCTTCATCATATAAAAGACTCCCAATTTTACGCCAAAGAAAAAAGACAGACAAATTCTAATCAAATTATGAAATTATCACGATAGGGACTAAATATTCACATATTGGCATCTGTGACAGTTTTGATAACTCTAGTCGCTTGAAAATTTTCAGATTTGATAGCTGTGTTAGTAAAATGGTAATTTTAATCTTAGTTAAAGTTTAAAGATTTTTCATTCCAGAAGGAATAACTGCTTGTTCACGGCTGAATAATTGCTCTTTGGATCACGAGTTCTTTTAGGTCGCTTCCTTCGCTCATTCTATTCTTCAAAATATTTTATAATGTGTTTTATTTTCATTTTTTTCCGATAAATATTTTATACTCAACATGATTGAAAAAAGTATAAGAAGCAAATATATATATAAAATTATATTTGTACTAACGATTTTAAAAAAAAACTTTACAGAAATGATTTTTTGAAAAAATTGTTTTTAAGCATACACTTCTACCTCAATTGATCTTTCAGATATTTTAAAAGTGCAATAGCCAAAATGCAGTACAAAAATGAAAGAAGCTTAGTCGATTTGGTATAAAAAATATTTTAAATTTCAAAATATTTTTGGAATTTCATTTTTAATCAAAATTTTAATTGAGGATTTTCAATCATAAGCGATCAACAAAAAATAATAGATATAAAAGCATTAGCTATATAGAAATATAAATTATCAAGAGTGTATTGAATATAGACCATAAGTTATAAATTATTCAAAGATAAATTCAAAATTTCATAAATACATAGGAATTTCATTTTGTTTAAATCTTATTTCAATGATTGTTTACTATAAAAAACCAATCTATAATGATTTTAATCAAAACAAGCTGACTTCA
Source organism: Nectonema munidae (assembly GCA_030549495.1). NCBI lineage: Eukaryota > Metazoa > Nematomorpha > Nectonematoida > Nectonematidae > Nectonema > Nectonema munidae. The sequence goes on from JAUIRK010000894.1 coordinate 969,297, forward strand.
TTTTTTGGAAATGATAAATTTGATGAAAGATTCAATACTTTTTCATGTTCTAATTACAAAAACTGGGTATAGGAATGAAATCAGCATTTTAGATTCATTATAAAAAATATATTTTATTTAAAATATCGAGATAATTTTCAGCGAAAAGCTAGATAATGGTCGATTTGATAAAAAATCTATATTTTATTTTAATTTTTAAAAACATATTTGGAGATCATTTTAAGTCGCAAAGTGCTAATTAGATTGACACTCTATATTTTTAAGCTTTAAATACGAAAATAAAGACAAAAAAACAGAATAATTGATTTATTATAAAAACAAAATTTAAAATTTAAAAAATATTTTAGAAAATTTTCAGACGTAAACCAATTTGATTGATACTTTAAGATATTTTCAAATCTAAATGCGAAAACAGTATGGTCTATATATGGTAGACGGACATTTGGCCGACGGACATTTAGCCGAACAAAAATTTTGGCAAACGTACATTTGTTATTCATTACATAATTTGTGCATAGAAGTTAATAATAAAAAACAAAAATTACGGTGCCGATTTGTAAGAACACAAGTTTACAAACTTACTGAAAGTATAACAAAGTCTACAAAAATTGTACATTTACAGGAAATGTCCATTCGGTAAATATACCTTCTGGCAAATCTCCTTAGGCGAAATGTCTGGCAACGCTATATATAGATAATAGCTTTATCTTTATGCCTCATGTTTCAAAATCACTGTTTATGTTTGCTACCTTGAATAAGAAGTTTTGAAGGAGAAGTACTGATTATCTGCGCAACTGGTCTTAACAACTCGTGAAGAATGTATTTTCAAAATCATAAAAACCTTGCATTGCCTAAGTTGGGAAGCCCTTGTTAGTGTGTGTACAGATCAGGCGCCTATTGGTTGAAAAGCCGACTTCAAGCCTTTGTGAAGAATGTTGCTACGCATATTACATTCACTCATAGTATGTACATCGATATGTTTTCGTGATAAAACTCTAAAATTTAAACTTCAACAAGTGCCCATCGTTGTAGTGAAGGTTATGGACCATATTAGAGGGAATGTAAAAGACCTAAAACATTTTAAAATTATTTTGTGAAAAAATGGGGTGACTTCGCTGTTCTTATTTTTTTAGAAGGAAGAACGTCTATTCTCAAGTTATAAGATTCTGAATAGAGTGCTAAAACTTCGAAAGTAAATAATAATACTGTTGAAATAAGGTCCACTTTGGAAGAGATTTACCAAACTCTTATATTGGCGGTAATATTTAATTAGAGAATCTCACTGGGTAATATGTTAAAAAAGTTAAGAAAATTTTTTGATTTTGATGAAATTAGAAAGAAGAAATGTCACATATCTAAAAAATCGAGAAAAAAATTGAGAATAAAAACTTCATTTAATTTCTTACATAAAGTGAGCCTTGTAAACCCTTACATCTTTTTATCCTGCGAGAAATATATGTAAATTTTCAAAATCCAACCGGCAAAAGTTGTAAATATTTGAAATAAGCTCCTGATTAATTTCAGTTTACAACCCCTAATTTATACATATTGATAAAGGGATACGTATAGAGATGAAATCATAATTTTCTACAAGAAATAAAACGTAACACCCTACTGAAAAAATAATTCAAAAGGCATTTTAGAACAAGTTGGAAAGAGTATTATGAAAGGGGTTAATATTTTGCTTAACTTTCACAAATCTGTTTTTGCATATATAGATTAATTACCACACAATTTAATTTTAAAAACAAAAAGACTCCATTAGGTTTTTTCACTATAAGGTTTAGAAAAATCTTTAACAGTAAATAAAAAAAATAAAACTTCAAAAAGCCAAAAACTAAAAAATACCCCACAGCATCTTTGCCAGTAAAATATTGTTTAAAGAAGAAAATTTCAAGAAGGCTTATCTTTAATAAATGGAAAATATAGAAATATAAATACATACTTTTGAATTAACTTCTTCTACATCTTTAAAATCAGACCAAGATAATTCACTAAGAAATTTTTCATCTTCTTTTTCTGAAAAGGAAAATTAATATAATAAATTTTAAAAGTATAAGTTATATTTTCAATTAAATATTTGAGATTTTTTTGTTTTTATATAAGTTAATTATTTTTATACTATACATTAAAATAAACCAAATTTTTACATTTCATTTTGAAGATCCAAGATATCATGATTTCAGTTAAAATGGCATTTATAAGTGGCAAAAAAATTAACGCCTAAATATACATAAAAAAAGATAAAATCAAAGATGTATTTTCTAATATTATTAAATACTGACTATTAAATAATGATTTCTGTGAATTTATATTATTATGTGGAAATATGTAAATATACCTTAATTTTGAAATAAACATGTATATTTTTAACGAAAAATTTTAAAGCCATATAATTTTATACTAGACTACAGAAACTGTTTAACATAGTTTATAAGGTTTAATACTCTATATCACTAAATAAGGTTGACACTCTTGAAACATTAAATGTAATACAGACAAAGAAAGAAATTTTTTTAAAACAAATGTTATATCTAATTATTATTTATGCAATTAATAAAAATTTATTCTTTAAGTTAATCTAAAAAATCAATACTGGCATTATACTAAAAAATATGAGCATTTAAATTTAGTTTTATAAATTTTTTACCAAAGAGAGAAGAATATAATAGTACCCATTTTTCGTGAAAAAATACATATAAAAAGAGCTAAAGCTATATTTATATTACTAACATCATTATTCAAAAGTACAAATACATTTAAAAAAAAAGAAGTTTTTAACCTTGTGAATCAAGGGAGGATATGTTATCTTCTTTTTCTTCATAAGAAAGATTGTCAATTACATTTTGAATTTTCAATTTCGATAAACTTGAGCAAGGTGAAGGAGTAAATTTCAAATCATCAAACATATTGTAACTTTTCCCAGGGCTTAAGATAAAAAATATATATCAAGGATTTCTTTTAAAAAAAATTACGAATTCATATTGAAATTGCAGACGAAAAAATTGGTGCAGTTGTTAAATCAAAATTAAAAAATAAAAAGTAATATAAAATTTTTAGTTATAATTAAAACAAATTCATTCAACAAAACATTTAGGGTTTTTAAGAGTTAATTCTGAAATTTTTAAAATTTGAAAAAAAAATTTACACAAACTACGATGTCGATTACGTTGCAAAATCAAAAATCTCTGATTCACAGATCATACCTCTATTTTTTCTACCAATCTTCACATTTACAAACACAGTAACTAACTCTACACTACTACAGTGTAAAGAATCTAGTGACTCAACGATTACATCACTTCCGACATCTATGCCATTATCACAACTCATTTTAAACAAATACTTTCACTCACTCCCACGGAACATCATTCGCTGGCTCTCATCCCATTGCCCTTATACTTCTTCAAATTCAAACTTCACGCAAACCCTTTCTGTCGTTTTATCTGTTCGTACATTGAAACACCTATACATATTCTCCTTTATTGTCCAATATTTCATTCTCACCGTCAACAACTTCTTGAAAAAAGCTGCTACTTTTTTAAAGATATTCCATCCTCTCTACATGATCTTCTACAACACCCATTAGTCATCAACATCTCTCTCTTCTCATGATAACAATCGAACCAATACTCTCTGCAAACCAAAAACTCTATACTCCACCAAATATCTAATTACAATAAGCCATTATCATCACTAACCCATACATTCTACAAAACAGTCTAGTGTCTACAGCCATGAAAATCTTCCAAATCTTTCTTAACTATCTCAGAAAGACCCACAAAGACTAAACTCTCACTTTGAAGACTAAATTCCAGCAGACTTGCAAGCATATAAGCTCCAGCTGGAAAGTGGTTAGAAATCTCCATGCCTACCTACCTACCTACCCTATCAAGAATCTTAACCCATTTTTTGACAAATTAGTTTATCAGATATGTGGAATTTTTTATTTTATTAATTTTTGCCACCATTTTATCATTCTTTTTGTATATTTTTATAATCTTTTTTTCAAATTAGAATTACCTGATTTAATTAATCAATGAAAAAGAAGAAGTCAAAGAAGAAAACTTAAAGAAAATATATACTCTATTGACAAAAATAAAGTCTTAGTTTATATATCTGCTATATCTAAATAAAAAAAATTAATGAAAGTAGATATAAATACTAATGAGTGTAATATTTTGATATCACTAAGCTTTAGTAATTAAAATATAGAGTGTTTATGAGTGCACTTTTTTGCTTAAATTAAAAAACAAAACATTTCGAAATAGGCAGCAAGCAAGTTAATATATATAAAAATTTATCTCTACATTTATTTTATTAATTCAAAAAAGAGAAAAAGTATTTGAAAACAAAATATTGTCTATCCTATTTAATATAAATTAAAACACGCATCAAAAACTAAAATATTTTGGTTACTAATATTTTATAAGTGTAATTTGGTGTAATGAATTATCAATGGTTTGTCCCACTTTTTGATCTTTTTGAAATTTTGTAAGATAGTGACTGAAAATTGTGAATGAATTTATTTGTAGAGATAATTTTTACATTTAAGCTATACAAATGATACAGTATATAAAAAAAGGAAGGAAATAAATTTTATAAATTTTATAAATTTTTTGGATCCAACAGGAAGACAAACTTCATTCGATGAGCACTATTAAAATTAAAAAGCTATAATTGAAGTAATTACTTGGATAGAGGACAATTAATAAACAAGGTAAAATTAAATTACAAGGATATATAACAAATAAACGATACATAACATTCAATAATATGCTATAGTTTACGAGGAAGCGATTATTTACAAATAATTTACATGGTTTATTATTTTGTAAATAAAAGATTTAAATTGAGGTAGTACATTAACCATAAGAAAATGTAAGAAATGTCTTCCTTTTGAATGATAAGGGTGAATCTTTTCACACATTTTCATCTATCGTTGAGGATTCAAATTTAACAAGATAAAAACAATTTCAATAGAAAATCCAATTCCCCCTTCTCTTTTAGACTTTTTAAAGAAATTAATAAGTTTCTTATTATTTTCTATTTATTCTGTACATTAATGACCTTGTGAACCATCTGCCTTATTTTTGCTCTCCCACGGTGTATGCAGATGATGTTACTTTAACATTTATATTCTCATCCTCTGTTTCCATTAGTGATGTGAATAAAGTGTTATGTAATATATATAGCTTGTTTGTCATAACATGATGAGTCTAAATTGAGAAAAATCTATATATTTAGTCTTTACGAAAAAACGTCAATGACGTTACTTTATAAATTAGAGAGCCGAACTAAAACGCGTTAACTGCATAAGTTATTTAGGAGTCAACTTTATGAACGATCTTTCATGGTCATTACATATAAAATCAGTAACTACTAAAGTATCTTGTCTTTCTGGTATGTTTTTTAAATTAAAAATACCTTAGAATCTAGAAAAATCCTGTATTATGCATACATATTTCCCATTATCAGATATGGTAAGGTTATCTAGGGCTCGTCCAACACTTCACTTCTGGATAAATTAAAAAAAAACTCTTAAGGTTGAAAAAATATATTTCTTCAGATTCTGCACTTAACATATATGAACTTAATGACCTGATGCATTGTATTTTTTTACTATTGCAAAACTCACTATGCCGATTTTTCGGATCTCTTTATCACAAATGAATATCATCATTCATATGCTACCAGATCGAAATATTTGTTATACCTTCCAAGACTAAACTTCCATTCTGACTTTTAATGACTAGTTTATAAAACAATTAATTTAATTAATTCCCTTAATATTAATCTAGACTTTAGTAATTATAGCATGTTCTAAAAACCGCTACATATTCATTAAATTTTAAAAATAATAGATGATATGTATTTGTATATAATTATATAAATATATAGTATATGTATATATTTACTCCTTATTATTATTATTATTATTATTATCTTCTATTCGTTTTTTTCTCTTTAACCTTTTTTCTTTTTCTAATCATTCTTCTTTTTTCTTTTTGTAAAATATATGTTAACGTCTTTTTTTTATTTGTTGTCTTTTCGTTTACGTATCTTTTCTTAATCTTCTCTTCTTTCTCATGAATACCTTCAACTTTCCTCCAAAGCTCCAGATTTCTCGATGCAAACCAAATGGAGACCATCTTCTTCTGCGATCAGAAACTTAAATTAAACTTTATAATTTGTGCACCAATTTTTTTCTTTCTAGTTGTATAAATATTCAAAAAATTTAATTTTTTCATTTATGATAGACGAGGAAAAAAACAATGAGTCAATTAAAGAATTAATTTTATTCCTTTTTTATTACTTTTAAGGATTCTAGTCAGTTATGGTGGTAGATTATTATAAACTCCTATGTATTTCAAGTGATGCATCAAACAAAGAAGTAAAGATTTCATCCTTTGTTGTTTATTAGTAATAATTGTAAGTTATTATTTTTTACAGTGCTATTTAGTTTTTTAAAAGTCCAGCTTCAACCCCTAGTTGAAATATTCTAAATTTAAATTATTCCTTCAGCTGGATAATGACCTCTCCATATGCTTAAAAAAATCAATTTTTTTTTGTCATTATTTATTATTACTCGAAAATCCTACTCCGACTCAAGTTTTATTAATTACCGACTCTGATTTTAACCATGATGTAAACTGCATCAATTAAGTGGGATAAAATTTTTTAGCTAAGCTTAATTTTTGACTTTATGCCACCTATATGAAAATATTATTGCGTTTTCATGGTTGTCAAAATCAAATCACTGGGTTACAAGATTTTTTATTCCTATATAGCTCCTGCCGGTCTGATAAAGGAACCGCTTAAGTGGATAGGATCATATTTAAAAGTCACAATAACTGCATAAGTTATTTAAAAAAATTGAATGAGATTTCATAATACTTATTTTCCTAATTTAAACTGCCAAAACATCATTTTGTCTTATGCCTTAGATCTTCAATTTCTAATTACTCTTCAGATATTTGGCTTAAAATCATTTTTGTAGGTTGAATGCCAGTCATTCATAAGTTAGTATTTTCTTATGAAAATGGAGATTTAAAGTTCGTTTTTTTCAATATCATTTTTCCAAAAACAGTTTTTTATATAAAAAAAATCATAAATTTCTCAAAAATATATTTCCATTTCGTCAGCATTATGTATGTCTGCATGATAATATTCTGATATTATTTTAGACCATACAAGGCGTAGCCAAACTTTGCTCCAGCTGGATTTTCATGAAATTTTTTTTTATAGTATTCTCACGTTTAATCCATCGATTCACCCACCCGACCGCAATAATGCAAACTTCTACCTTACCCATTAATTTTCGAATCTCCTTTGCTTTTTGTCTCATTATATGTCCATTGGTTAAAATTTTGTTCTTAAAAAACCATCTAACTGATAAAAGCTACATCACCATTTCTTGGATATACTTATAAAATTAAAATCATATCACCTAAAGCTCGATTTATGATTCTTAATGTTTTTTCCTTCAAAGATATCGTACTGTAATCTAGTATGGGGTTGTACCACTTCTCGAGCTAGATGAAAATTTTTTAGGGGGTTCAATGGGGCACTATATTTTTAAACCACCAAAAGACTAATATTCATTCTTACATCATAGATAATATTATATTATAAAAACAAATGAATGTCGAAAATGTAACTTCGTTACAACGAACTTTCATTTACCGTAAAATACTTTAAATCCTACTTCTCCTACAAACCTATTTCATTGAAAATTAGCCTATTATAACGAAATCCTCATTAAAACGAAAATAAAGGCACATCCGTTGAAACCAGTTTCGTTATAATCAGTCAAGCAAAATATTAATTGGTAATAATGTGAAATATATCCTTCATTTATAGCTAGAATTGGTACAAAAAAAGGAACATATTCATGCTCAAATTTACTGTTGACGGTTAGTTGATCGTGGTTCGCCTCTAACAGCAACTAGACAGCGGTTCAAATATCACAGAGCGAACTTCAAAAATTCTGAAAGTTGTTTTGGGCACACAATGTGTAACTTATTGGGCTTCATTAGCTAAAACCAGTCTTTGTCATAGTGTACGGTTAGTGGTATGATCTAGTACAAGAGAAATTACAATTCCCGTATAAAAACACATAGGTTGTGCGTGTGTATTTGCTTGTGATTATGTGTGAATGTGTTTGTTAAATTACAATATGTGTGGGATACTAACTCATATAAAATGATTAAAAAAAAGTATAAAAAGAATTCATATATAGAGACGTTTTTTACCAACATTTATTATAAATTTTAACACGTGCATAATTTTTAAGTTTTGCTTATCAAGTAAAATTATTCCCTGAATAAAATATGTTTACTTAAAAATTCTTTTTTTAATCAATACCTGAAGTCAATGAAATATATAAAAAAAATTAGATAAATAGTCTTATTTTATTGAATCTTTAAAATTGGAAAGAAAGCTTAAAATAATTAACCTACAAAAATTGTATTGCATGATATGATAATTTTCATTTCAGTTCACTACATACACAAACATTCAAACGGTACTAGTTCCGTGATTTTGTTTGAGATGCCGTTGATGTTAATTTGCAATATTTTGAATATACTTTAAGACTTTGTTTGTGTGTAGTAGGATGAGATTGCGTGGCGATGGAAGTATGGTGGGGTTTTGTGGTGGTGAGAAGGTTTGTTGATTTTTCGATGAGGGGTTTAGAGTGGTAGGTTAAACATTTCTGTTGTTGGTTATTCCTGTTGTCAATTACTTGTTATTTTATTCAGATGAAATAACTTTAAAATTATTTAGTTTATTTGTTCACCTTTTTCTGTCTATACCGAAAACAACACAGACTGAGTTATCTCATTTAGTTTTGATTTTGCATTTCCAAATAAAAGTTGTAAAATTACTATAAATCTTTGGCATCTTCATATTATAATTTTGACATATTTATTGTCCTTTTTAAGATTCTCTCAGCATACAGAAAGGCCGCTCTCAAATGCCACCCAGACAAAAATCCAGACAAACCAGAAGCAAAGGAATTGTTCCACAATTTGTCTAAAGCACTCAGTGTTCTCATCAACGAAAATGCAAGAAAACAACATGATCAGCACATCAGAGCTGCACAGCTTGTTAAGTTGCGCAATGAGAAGTTGGATTCATGTCGCAAATGGTTCAAGGACAAATTGGAGACCAAGGAAAAGGTGTCTATCTTATTTTCATTTTTAAAGTATAAAAAAATTGGGTTTGCGCTTTCAACTGACAGTCATCAGGGACTGGATATTAGTGTAGACTGAGTCTATTAAGCTGCAAATAATAATAATCAGCCTAGAATCCAATTTAGTATTTGTACGCCAGTAAGTGCAAAATGTATAGTAATTGTAAAGTAGTTTTTTTAAACACTTTATCCCCGAAAATCAGGTAACATTTAGTAATTTGATAAAACTAGCATAAATTCAAGAAATCGCCTGCACGATTTAGAGATTATAGTGGGTTCAAATTGCTTAAAGAAGAAAAAAGTTTTATTTATTATGGCATTCATCATAAAGAGTTAATCATTACAGTGATTGATAATAATTATTGGTAAATTCATCAAAGAGACTAACAAAGCAAATTACCCTCAAAATGTCTAATATCAATAAAATGATCAAAATTAAACATAAGATGAGTAAAAAATATTCGATGTATGTATTAAAAATGACGCTAGCATAATTCGATACCAGGGAATTTACTCCTAAACTTTTCGGTTACAGACAATTTGGTACTCGAATAGTTTTGTACTAGTATACCATCATGAACATTTGAGGTTATCTACCATTTCATCACATGCATTAATACTTCGTTTATTGGCAGAAAAGGTAACTATAAAAAGCTTGTAAATTTTAAGCTAATCTATCATCTTTGTGAAAATGAACTTTAAACCCTTCTTTAACCCATTAAGTACCATAGAAATCAGACGATATTTTAAAAAAAATGTGTCATTGATAATAATAAATTGGTTAAATTTTCTAGCTTTTAATATATTCTTAATTTTGAAAATAGTATAAATTTATAAAGCTACTCCGAATTTTAAAAAAAATTCGAAAAAATAGGAAACATCTTAAAAGTTGGATAAAATTCTTCCTATTATCGATGGCTATTTTCCAGACTATGAAAATTCTGAAGATGATTTTCCAAGACTGAAAAAGAACTTCAGCATTTGTTCACCTGATCTCACCTCTCATTTGTCTTTGAGTATCTCAACTTAAGTAGGGCTTATAGGGAGATTGTTGTGTTCCTACTGAGTTTGGAAGTAAAGTTAAAGTTAGCTACAAGTCATTTTTTTCTTCTGTTGGGAGTCTGTTTGGAAACTAGAAAGGATGAAGAGATTATCCTTGTGTGGAGGACTTTCTCTACGACTTCTGCTTACAGGAGCTTAAAAATCTGCTTGGAATTTCTGAGAAGGCATCGAAATGACTATTGATAACCAATTCCGGTAGTACTCTCACAGAATAATGCGTTTTATCTTCTCACACGTCAGGTTCTTTGGAGCCTGTCGAGCATGTGACATTGAAAGTTGCCTCATCCGGTCGTTCAAGTATGTCAATGATCTTATTAAGTCTAATGATTGACACCATCTTATTCTCGACCAAGTCGAAGTCGAAAGAAATCTTATCTTCGTCATCGAATGGCGGCTGGTTAAATGTCTACCGGAGGATATGGTTCCTTGCGCTTAACTTTGCGTTTTTGGATTTGAATTTATAAATCTGTATACTGGTCCAGAAGCTCCTCCAATGTTGTGATGTGAAGCTGCAACATTATTGTTTATGAGCCAATTAAGCGTTTGTGAGCGTTCTCGACTGCTAACGGTTGGGGTTCTTTTATTTAATGTTTGGAATTCAAAAAACCCCTCTTTTTGGATTTTTTTTTCTTTTTTTTTTTTGGTGGGGGGGATTTTTATCCTTCCCCCCTTAGAGGGGGTTGTAAAAAAACTGCTCCTTTTTTGGGTGGGGAAGAAGGGTTTTTTTTGGTTTTTCGCCCCCCCCCCCCCCCTTTTTTTGGTTTTTTTTTTTTTTTTTTGGGGGGTGTGGGGGGGGGGGGGGTTTTTTCTTTTTTGTAGAGAGAAAGAGGTGGGGGTGGTTTTTGGGGGGGGGGTTTACAATAAAAAAATAAAAAAAATTTCTTCCCTCTCTTTTTTTTTTTTGATTGTAGTTTTTGGTTTGCCTCTTTTAAAAAATTAATAAAACAAAAAAATTTTTTTTTTTTTTAAAAATTTTTAAAAGAGACGATTATCCAGTACTAAATTGTCGAATCACCCTAAAAATACATGCACAACTAATATTTTTTAAAAATGATTATATATATTATTAAATAGACCGTTTTTTATAATTTAATAAGGGATGATTTATTTCTAAACTAAATAGGGAGCGTGGAGAGGGAGCGTGGGATGTCTAAATGAACTAAAACGAACAAAAGTTGGGTTCAAAAATATCAGAAATCCTTTTACAACCCTCTCAAAATTTTGTGCATTGGATGCAACCCATCACTTAAAATTCAGTGATTACTAATAAGTTTAGAATATTTTTATTTCCATAACCTTAAATGAATAACAAGTATGATATAACTACTTTATTTATAATTTTGTTAAATAGGAATTTGCCAAAGCTAAGCAAAATGAAAGTGAAATAGCGACAACATTCCCTCAAAATAAGCGTACCAACGAAGCGGATGATATTGAGATTTTGCGCAAAAATGCTGCAGACATCCTAGCAAGAGAGCAAGAAAAGTTAAAGACCAAAATTCAAAAGATGCAATCACACTCTACTGCTTCCACTGGTTCTGCTCCACTCTACGCTTTTAAGTTGAAGTGTTCTGCCTCTTGGATCCAAACACATTCAACTGGTGAAGTAGAAGAAAAGATTTCAAGATTATTTGGTCGATTTGGAACTCTTTCTAAAGTTGTTGTGAAAAGTTCTGTTCTCGTTTGCTTTTCATCTCTGAAAGCTCCCATATCACAAATTCTCTCCTTCCAAGCAGATGATGAAAATGAAGTTCCAATAAAGTCCATATCCCTTCTCCACTCCAACAAGGAAAATGGGAGTGATTGCAAAGAAGACGCCACTCAGCAATACCGAAGCCAAAGCAGTGAAAATAAGTTCTCACATCAGAACAAAAATTTGGAAGACTTAGAAAATTCTATCCTAGCTCGCTGCAAAGCTTTTCAAAGCAGAAAAGAAGCAAGTCAAACCAGTGCATCTCGAAATGAGGACCCGGAGAATGTTGGGGAAGAAGTGAGTAATAATCGTATGCGTTCATTTCACACTTCCAGCGAATCCAATCAAGCCTTTGTATCTGTGGATGAGCGCTTGAAGAGAGAAGAGGAACGAAGAAAAATCATACTAGAAATGATGAAGGAGGAAGGCCAGGCTTCCTAAGTATTTCACAACTTTTCATTTAAGTGGATCAGCCAAAAAATTCTTGTTAGTGTTTGCTTTTTCCAGCGAAGATCTTGGAAGCTTGTTGATAGTAGATGAAATTGCGAAACTGCCCAATAACAGAAAGAATAGATTTTTGAATAAAGTTTTCTTTTTCTTCACTTTTTAAAATATCTTCATATTTTTATTTAAATTGCCATCTATATCTATATAATATACATTTAGTCGTGGATTTTTTTCCCACGGGAGGGAGAAAAACGCAAATTCTTTGATCTGATTGATAAAAATTTTAAATAATTTTTTGACTGCCTATCGAATCAAACGAGAAATGAACCAATTATGTTTCAACATTTTATGAAAATTTTTTACCTATTCTAATGAACTGCGAAAAATCTCATTTGTGATAAAATTGAATAATTTCAACCATTTCATAATTTATATTTTACCCTTTCAAGCCAAGGTTTTTGAAAAGTAATCTGTCAGAAGCAGATCGACCTGGTAATAAATTATTATCAATAATCTTGCACTATTTTGGAAAGCATATAAATGTAAAGAAAATATTGGGTTTATCCTTTTTAGTAACAAATGCCATTGCATCAAGATACAACTGATGAGATTCAACAAAAGTGGATGGAAGGAGAATAATATTTCCAGGGCATAAGTTACGGTGATCAGCAGCATTATCAAGATAGTCTATCAAACCTTAATTGTTTTCTGCCTTAACCCATTTAAGACCAAGCAAAGCAGACGATATCTAAAAAAACAGATGATTCATATTCAAAAACACATAAAAAAAAAAACGAAGAAAAAAAAACTTATTTTCCAAAAAAAAAAAACAGTTGGTAAAAGGGGGTTAAGTTGAGTTTGATTTGATTATTTCGAATGAAATCAAGGCGCTACCTTCAACTTTCACAAACATCAACAACAAATTGTTAGAATAATTTTTTTGCTAAATGCAAAGCTGAATTTCATATCAAAATGCAATTCTATTGACAATATTCTGAGTCAATCTATTACGTACACAAGTTGCGCATTCTGAAAAATGATTCAGACTTCGGTGCCATGAGGGGTATAAATCATAGAATCAATGTCGGCAGAAATATAAGGAATATGCTTAAGAGGTTGGTCAAGCATTACATTTCCTGTGGTCATTACCATTCTTATAACAGATAGAAAATGTTTTTAAAAGTGTACCAACCCATATCAACATATTCACTTTTACTTCTTAACCCTTTGTGGACCAGAATTTTGAAGAATAATCGTCTGTTTTTTTTCAATGGAATTTTGTATGTCTTAAGCAGACGATTATTATTTCTTGGTACACCGGTGTCACACTAAGCCTCAAAGGGTAATGACTTATTGTACAAGATAATTTCAACGCTATATTATATATGGTATAATCATAGGATAAATTAGCGCTGATTTTTAAAGTTCTAGAAAAAATACTGACTTATAAGAAAATAGAAATCTAAAACTTACTAAGTTTTTTCTGGTGTTTAAGCTTTAAAAATTATTCCCTCAGTTAGAAATATTCTTAACTAATAATAATTTAACTGAGAATTTAAATTTAATTAATTATTTTCTTAGTTTTAATTTAAGTATCTAGTTTAAATTCTAAAAGGGTCGTCAATGACCCACACAATATTATTTTAATTCTTTTATTCCAAAAATTTGTGAAATCTATGTCACCTATCAATCAAAATTTGAAATTAAATTTTTTTTAATTCAAATTTAAATCTAAAATTATGTTTTTTATTGCAAAGTCATATCAAAATCTTGAAAAAATAACGAAAATGAACTAACTACTAATGATATTTATCCAAAAATATAAGATATATTTTCGCTAAGATGGAAAATTTAATTGATAAACATAAAAATAGTAGTAAATTTTATTGAAATATATTAAAAATACCCTACATTAGATAAGTTTCTCGCACCACAATGGCAATTAGCCTCTAGGACATTTCGAGAATCTTTTAAACTTGATAAAATGATAAGTGTTTGGTCTTTCAATTCTTTGAATGATCTTTGAACTTTTTGTAAAACCTCAGCTTTTTTTTTTAATTTTTTAGGCTGATGTCTAGTCGTAAACTTCAAAGATGTGAATTTTAAAAATTCGCGTAAAGCTCCTTAACTCCTTATAATTTTTAAAGTTATTTCATCTGAATAAATAATTTTCAACATGTATATTTTTTTGTTCTTTTTTCTTCACGAAGTTTCCTATGAATAACGGGGATATTGTAGAAGCAAAAACAGAAATATTTTATCGTTCTCATCCAAAGGGTTATTAGATTAACTTTCGATTTTTTAACAAATCTGTCAAAAGTGATTGATTGATTGATTAATGGCAAATTGACAGATTTTCATGAATAACGGATGTCATCAATTCTGCATACTTAAAAAGGGTAGTTTTGACTTATTACAGTTGAAAATGTTTGACTTTCAATTTTTTGACATTTGTGTTGAAAATGATTGATTAATGACAAATTGACACATTTTCATGAAAAACTGAGGTCATCAATCAATTCAGCATGTTTGAAAATGGTAGGTATGACTTTTTTGCTGACAGAAGAGGTTCTAAAACTTTTTAAAGGAAGGGGGCGGATTCTGCCCCCCCCCCCTTGCGAAAAACAAGCATCAAAAAAGCCTGCCTTAAATACGGTTAATCATAGTAGTCGCATTTCATCTGTTTTCATGTCCATCTGTGCAAATATTAGTCGTATTCAGTTGCGTATCAAATATGAGACGTTGAGCGTGACGATGAAATTTGTAGCAGTGATCAATCATATGCAGCACACATGTTATACAAGGAATGAAAATCAATATAAATCGCCTTCTTACTCATTTGTTTTTTAGATCTAGTCTAGCGTCAAAATTCTGAGTCTTTCTTTTTCTTTTTGGGAACAATTTGTTGACAATGGTAAAAACAAGTGCTTTTATTTTGATATAATATTGGTTTAAATATAACTATAGAATTGTAAAGATAATAAATAATTTTTGCGTGTAACTAGAAATGATCTTACTTCAATTAAGTTAAGAGGTTTCGTATTAGATAGTGTTTGTAGTGATTTTTTGGAATCTAATTTTACGTAATTTTACAATTTAAACAAAACATTGCACAAATAACTAATTTTTTCAAAGAATCTTTTTTTTCATTTTCAGATCATATATGTTTTTTGATTCATCAAATTAATGTTTTTTCAAATATGAAACATTTATTGTATATTCTTTCATGAAAGGTGCCCTTTTTAACCTTTACTATAATATATTTGAAGTCTAGGGTTTTGAATTTCATAGAGGCTCGCACCAAGAGGTCGCATTAGTTCGATAGAATGATCCTCTTTTTCCGTCTTTTCATTAGATTCTATAACTTGGATTCCTATGTGTCTAATCAAATACAACAGTAAAAATTGTACTATAAGTTTGTTAAATTTAGTAAAGTAAGTAGCCTCTTTATTTTTTTAGGTGTGGGCATGGTAAATTTAGGATAGTAAGATCATAACTCCAATAATTTGCTCAATTTTAACGTTTCTTACTCTTTCACTTAACACTAGGATTGCAGGTTATTTCTACTACTTCGTTTAGCTTAAATGTCCAAACGAAGACTTTAAATATGAAAAAGAAACGTGAAAGTTATTGAAATAAAAAAACTTAAAAATGAAAAGCTTCATTTGATTTGTTTCCAGAATATGAAAACAGTTTTTCATTTAACTGTAATCAGTCTTGAGTTGGGATAAAAACATTAACTACATGTAGTTTTTGAGCATTTTTAACATATTTTTATACCTACATTGTTGTATTCTTTCTTTGAACATTTTTTTTCGTTTTTTGGCCATTGAGGTAATTGTTATAATTTCTGTTTCATCATAGTATTTTCCTATTTTTCATATGTTTTTCCTAGTTCTTCAATGAGTGGAACTAAAAACTTTTTACGCCATGTTTCTTCTTAGGAAGCTAGTTTATGAAAAATCTAACTCATGCCAATGAAATATCTGAAATAATTGCCCAGACAGCTAAAACTATTTTTGATCCACTCTGTGTTGTATATTTTCTCAACATTAGATCCACTATATCAGTGTTTCTCGAACTTTTTTTAGCAACCTCCCCCTTACTGCCCAATTTCATTTTTATCGCTCCTCTAAAAATAAATTTAATTTCCGCAGCCCCTTTAAGTGCTTAATGCACAAGAAAGTTAGTTTTGCCTTTTGTTATTATCTTTTTCTTCATTGAAAAACTCAAAAAGAAAATATTAATCAATAATATTCTATTAAACTTACTTGCCAGGTGATAACTAAAAATTATGTGATTAAAAAAGTACAGTTTTTGTTAGAGCTGTACCTTTGGCGATGTAAAGATATAACTTATATGTTTTGTAAACAGCTAAACCTTTGAAATACGTTTTATTTTTCTAGCGTTGCACATACACAGTAAAACTTTCCATCGCCCTTTCACTTGTCCAACACGTACAAGGGGGCGGTACGAACCACTTTGAGAAACACTGAACTATATCAACATCTATCTTATTTTTTTCATAAAACAGTATAAGATTTAGTTTTTTAATGTCTTTTTGGGGTAAATCGAGCTGTTGAAATAAGATTGACAGACTTGTTGATTTTACTTTAATGAGTTAAACTATATTTGAAATACTCATTTGTTAAGATTTTTGTACGTTTGAAAAGCCAAATAATTTTCCATCTATCAATAGTTTAAAGAGCCAAGTTTAAGGTCTTTAGAACCAATTTTTCATCTTCCTCGAAATAATATTAATTTGTAAAACAATTGAAAGTTTTTGATCTAATAGCAATAAAAAATTTTATATAAAGAACTGTTTTCATAATATATCTTATCAGTCATGAATAGGATTGTTTTTTATGAATTTAATTTTTTTAAAAAAATATAAAATTAAAATTTTTCTATTTACGTCGAATAAATAATGATAATTCATTCTTATGAAAAGCAGTTTTACATTTAATTAATATATTTAAAAATAGTTACTCAAGATATTTAATTACTCAAAAGACTCTGAATTAAATTTGAAAATTAATAATCGAGTTGTTTTTTTATAGAGTTTTAAAATATCTGATATTTTGGAGTTGATTGATGAAGAAAAAGTTACTAACGCCGAATTTTTATAGAGCCCCCAATAAATGCTTGTTCTATTTCTGATGAAGATTCTGGGGATGAAGAAAATTCCAC
The DNA here is from genome assembly GCA_030549495.1 of Nectonema munidae. Taxonomy (NCBI): domain Eukaryota; kingdom Metazoa; phylum Nematomorpha; class Nectonematoida; family Nectonematidae; genus Nectonema; species Nectonema munidae. Next base: position 986,885 of record JAUIRK010000894.1, read on the forward strand.
ACGTGAAAACCTCACAACAAATCAACTTGCTGCTCCCGGAATTGTTGTAAATGTTGATGAAACTGATGATAATCAAAAAGAAGATGAATTGAGTATATCCCGTTGAGTTTCTGAGAAGAGAAATAAAACCTCAGTTGTTTCTTGGATTGATATAAACAACGAGAACTTAGAGAGTTCATATATTCCAGTTTATGGACCTTCTTTTCATGATCAACTTCTCACTTTTTTTGAATATAGAATTAATCGACAAAATTGTTTCTTTCACAAATCTTTATGCTACTCAGAAAAATACGATTTTGAATACATCGAAAGATGAAATTCTTTGTTTTATAGGAATTTTAATCATGTCTGGGTATAATATTTTGCCAAGATGCAGAATGTACTGGGAAAAAACAAGATTGCTTTAACTCTTTTATTTCAAGTGCAATGAGAAGGCAAAGATTTGAAGAAATTAAGAAATAAATTCATTTTTGCGATAATAGAAGACTTGATACTTCTGATAAATTCACTAAAGTTCGAATGCTCTTAAACGATTTAAAAGAAAAATACCAAGCTTATATGCCTTTTAGAGAATTTCATTGTATCGACGAAACTATGATACCATATTTTGGAAACCACTGTAGCAAACAGTTTATTAAGGGAAAACCTATAAGGTTTGGCTACAAACAATGGTCACACTGCGTTTCTCCTGGGTATTGTGTGAATTTTGACTTGTACCAAGGCAAAAGTATGAGCAAATCTGAACTTGGAGTTGGACCTTCTATTCTTTGGGATTTCGCTCAAACACTCAATGAAAAGATGCAAAAAAATTATCACTTTATATCTGACAATTACTTTTCAACCTATGAAGATATTAAAAAATTTGGAGAAGCGAATATTAAAGCAACATCAACAATACGACCAAATCGTGTGAAAAATTTTCCAAAAGTATCCATCAAAGATCTCAAAAAAGAAAAAAGAGGTTTTTATAAAATCCTAGCAAGCACTGATGGTGTAAATATATGTCAATGGTACGATAATCGTTCTGTTCTTGCTATCAGTAATACACTTGGTGACAAACCTCTGAAAACAGCATCAAGATATTCCTGTAGAGAAAAAAGAAGAATTGTTATAAATCAGCCCTATATTTTCAATGTTTATAATAGTGAAATGGGATGGGTTGATCAAATGGACCAAAACATAGCACAATACCGTTGTTCTGTGCGTGGAAAAAAATGGTACTGGCCCATATTTACACATCTTATCGACATGACTGTAAACCAAGCTTGGATTCTCTGCAGGTTATCTCCTGGCGATAAACTAGATCAACTAGCTTTCAGGAGACAAATTGTAGACGTTCTTCTGAATAAATTTGGGAAAGTTCCAAAACCTAGTAAAGCTTTAGCAACAAAGGAGCCATCTGAAGCAAAAAGATACGATAAATTTGACCATTATGTAGGTCTAATCGAGAACAAAAAACGCCTAAAATGTAGGAAATGTCATAAACTTATTCCAACGATGTGCTTAAAATGTAAAGTAGGTGTTCACGTTAAATGCTTTCTTTCTTATCATACTGAATGAAAAAATTTTTATCAAAGTTTTTTCAGGTTTTATATCGTTATGACTAACGTATCATATATGATACCCCTTTTTTCTGAGAAAATAAATTTTTTTTTTTAATTTTTTCATCTCCATTCAAAAATACAACATAAAGTAATAGATGATTGATAAAAATTATATTAAAAAAGTTGAAAAAGTTTCTTTGTCCTACGGGCTACCTTTAGTCAAAATAAGTTGGACGTAAAAGGGTATTCTTTATTTGTAAACTCATTGTATACATCATATATAAAAAATATACAATAAATTTAAAGTTACCCACTTTGATGCCTCAAACAAACGAATGTACGGAGCAGGGCTTACTTCAAAACATTAATTTTCTCATATAAAAACTGCATTTCTAGCCTTAGGCTTTTTTGGTTCAAAGACGTCAAAAAATTGACTAAATTTTAACGTAGAAAGTCATCAGTGCACCATTTCGGATTATATGATCTAGTATAATTTACACCTTGAGTAATACTTAAATGTAAATCCTTGATATACTTTACGTGCATATCACTTTATACTCCTAAGGCACTTTTGTTATATATATATATATACACACACTGCTGTTATTTATCACTTTAGCATCATTATAGTACTTTTATAACTTTGCTATACTATCCTAAATAAATCATCTTATCAATCGTCTAATTCTGGTTTAACTACAATTAAAAGTACTACTTTAAAGTGATCATGGACAAAATTCTAAAGCGGCCTATTGTTGATATTAAGCCCACTGATCAAGACTCATGAACAGTAGAAGCATTGGCGCGTTCTTTTTGAGAATTTTTTAGAGTATATACCTGAAGGTGAGTCTAATAAAATTAAAACTTTACTTTGCCATATAAAGCCTCACATATTCAAATACATTAATCCTAGAAAAACTCGAATCGATTTTTTGTAAAGAAAGAAATTCTCTTTACATGCGTCATCTACTTGCTGCTAGAAAACAAAGAACCGATGAAAGCATTGACGAGTTTGTTCAGAAACTGCAAAACTTAGGTAAGTACTGTAACTTCAAGGATATCAGTGCCGAAGTTTATAAAGAAGAAATGATCCGTGATTCCTTAATTAATGGAATTTATTCTCCATCTATACGTTTGCGTTTGTTAGAAAATAGTAAATTATCCTTTGAAAAGGCTATTTTAATTGCAAGATCTTTAGGGATTGCATTCAAGAGTTCTGCTGATTACGGCGTAAAAATCACGATGTCTGCGGCAGCTTCCAGTAATAATGGTAGTTTAGATGCTACAGATCCTATGAACGCTGTCGTTCAATCGAAGACTGCCTTTAAACCTAAAGAACAAAGCCTTAATTCTTGTTGGTTTTGTGGAAATCAACGTCACCCTCGTGTCAACTGTTCGGCTCGCAATTCATATTCTCGAAAGTGTAATAAACTAGGTCACTTTAGTAAAGTTTGCCGATCTAAAACTTCTACTTTTGTTCCCTCTTATTAACTCATTCTCCAGAGAAGTCATGCTAAAGGTATTAATAAATAACGTAATGATTGATGCACTTTTGGACACTGGATCAACAGAAAATTTTATCGCCCAAAGTTGCGTCAAGAAATTAAATTTAATTCCTTTTCAATTTTATGGAAACGTGAGTATGGCTGACACGACACATTAATCTCAAATTCGCGGACTAGTAACTTCGGATATCAAAGTAAAAGGAAAGTTCTATCAAGGCATTACCTTTTATGTCTTAAAGGAATTGGCAGCGGAAGTCATTTTGGGTACAAGTTTCCTTGAAACCCACAAGTTCGTGACTTTTTCCTTCAAAGGAACTCGCGATGAAATAAATGTATGTTCCCTTCCTGCTATTAAAATGAAGTGTCCTTCTCCTTTTACACCTTTCCAAGGAGTGTTATCCGATCGCTGATACTCGTAAGTACTCTTCTCAAGATTATTTATTTATACAAACCGAAAAAACCTTCATTGTGTTAACGCTCATCGACCATTTCAGAAACTTAATGTTGATTTTAAAGGACCATTATCTTCTTATTCACAGTATAAATATTTCTATTGATAGTTGATGAATATTCCCGTTTTACATGGGCCTATAAATGTAAAGATTGTTCCTCTCAGAGTGTAATTAGTTTACTAACAAATATTTTTTGTATGTTTGGGTTACCATACCTATGGCATTTGTAGGATATGAGATAAAAAATTTTTTTATTAATAATAATATTGCTCACACTACCTCCATACCATACCATCCGACAGGAAACAGCCGAGTTGAAAAATATAACGGTATATTATGGAGAAGGGTTCTCAAAGGGCCGTTGAGAATAGAGGCGTTGGGAAGATGTTCTGGATGTGTCCCTCCATGCCGTGAGATCCTTGTATTGTACCTCTATCAATTGTACTCCTCACGAAAGTATGTTCGTTTTTCCTCGGAAAACTGGAAGTGGAACTTCTTTACCAACTTGGTTGACACAACCTGGAAAAGTTCTACTAAAAAAACAAGGCGCTTCAAGAAAAATGGGTGATGACATGGAAATAGTGGAAATTGAACACACCAACCCAACACATGCCTCAGTAAAGACAAAAGAAGGAACAACGAAAAACGTTTCCTTAAGAGATCTTGCCCCATTCACTGCTGCTGAAGAACAAAGTCTTCAAGATGAAAATCCTGCAGTCCAAAATACTTCTAATGAGAATCTTGACTTTTCCAAGAAGGAAGATGATGTAAGTTCTTCGCCAACAGAAAGATATCCAAAGCGTGAAAGAAGACCACTCCTTAGACTGCATTATTGAGTGTTTTTTTTAGGAAGGGGAAATTGTAGTATAATTTACACCTAGAGTAATACTTAAATGTAAATCCTTGATATACGTTTACGTGCATATCACTTTATACTCCTAAGGCACTTTTGTTGTACAGTCAAACCTGCTTTAACGGCCACCTGTCAATAGCGTCCACCTCTTATAATGGCCATTTAAATATCCTCCAAACAGGATTACTACACAATACACCCTGCGAATAGCGGCCACTGGGAGAAAAGTGTGAAGCACATAGACACATATGTACTTTCATTTGTAGAACTTAAATGAGTAACATAATAATGATGGACACTTTCGTTGATTGAGTGCTTTTCTCTTCTATGGCCTACATTCTAGTGTCCTCATTTAGATATCAAACAGGAGCCACTTGAGAAAAAATCGTCATAATTTGATGCGTGTCTGTAGTTCATTTTTCATTACACATAAAGATCTGTTTAATTCATTCATTTGCGTGTCAATTATTTCCATCCTATTCTATAACATGAACGCCTAAACTTTCTCATTTGTTATATAAATTCCATTATTCTGATATGCCTGTAAACACCCCAAAGTCGTCTAAAATTCGCAATTCACTTTCTCTTGAACAAAAGGTTGAGGTGATAATGATGCACGAAAAAGAAAAGTTTAGCGCGCGTTCCATTGTTTAAAGACTTTTTATTGGAGGACACCGTTGCGGTAAAACTCAGATTTTGAAAATTATAAAGAATAAGCAGAAGGGGATTGATGAATTTCAAAATAACAGACCAAACGATCGTAAGCAAAAAGCACGAAAAACGTCAAACGATCAATTAAACGCAATCCTTTATGAATGGTTTAAAGAAAGTTCGGCTAGGTTGCTACCTTTAAGCGGTCCTCTTCTTCAGGAAAAAGCCAAAGAGATTGCAGTTCATTTGAAACTTCAAGATTTTAAAGCATCAAATGGTTGGCTAGAAGCCTTTCGTCGTAGACATAGCATAGTGTTCGGTAAGATGAATGGAGAAAGTGGCGGAGTTGATAAGAATGTTGTGGAAGACTGGAAGCAGAAACTACTCGAAATCTGTTCAAATTATGATGCTCGTAACATCTTCAATATGGATGAAACTGGGCTTTTTTTTTAAATGTCTGCTTACGTTACGTTACACTTCAAAGAACGGACTGTTTTGGTGGAAAACGTTCGAAGGAGCGTATCACTCTTATGTTTTTTGCTAATTCTCTTGGAGAAAAAGAGCGTCCAATGTTAATTGACAAATCATTTAAACCCCGTTGCTTTGGAAAAATACAACATAAAGATCTTCCGGTAGATTACCACGCAAATAAAAAGGCTTGGATGGCAAGCAATCTTTTTGAACTTTTTATGAAAAAACTCAACAAAAAATGCAGTCCCAAAACCGAAAGATCCTAATGTTGCTGGACAATGCTCCGTGCCATTCTCTTTTAGAGTTTTCTAATATAAAACTTGTTTTCCTTCCTCCTAACACTTCTTCCATCATTCAGTTAATGGATCAAGGAATAATACAAGCGGTCAAATTTAATTTCAGGAAGCGGCAGCTGCAAGGTATAATTAGTCGAATGAAACAAAAACAGGAGTTGACGGCTTCTGATCTGTTACGACGCACTGATCTTCAAGCTATTTATTGGCTTCACGAAGAATGGGGAAAAATAAGGGCAGACACAATCCAGAAGTGTTTCCAAAGATGTGGAGTTGGTTGTGAAGACGTTGAAAGTAGAGTTGATAAAGACAAGGAAGAAGAGAATGATGATATAGAGACTGTTTGTCGAGAAAATTTGCAAATGAGTTTAGATGAATTCGATGCTTCACTGGTGACAACTGATCATAATCACCCTTTAACTGTCGAAGAATTTCAGCACCGACTTGAACTCAATCAATAAAATGAAATCAGCGAAGAAGAAGATGATGAAGGCTCACATGAACTCCAGTACAAAAATCTTGGGGATGTCAGTAAAAGTATTTCTGAAATACAGGCATTCGCGATACACAAAGGCTTCACTAAAGTACTCGAAAAATGCATAGAGTTGAATGATGCAGTTGATCAAGGATCACAGTTACAAAAACAAAATGTCAAGCAGTCAAAGATCTTTGATTACTATATTTTGAAAAAGAATAATGTAAGCCTCCAACATACATAACCTACATCACTATTAAATTTTTTATTAATAAAATGCTCTTCTGGTTTTTATTACTTTTACTTTTAATATTTTCATCTTTTGTTTGCTCTTTTATGCAGTTTATATTTATAAAAGAATGTTCTTTCTACACTAAAATAATTTTTTTCGTTTTTTAATGATTTGTTAGAGACAAGTGCCTAGTTAATAAATAAATTCCACACATAATCTTTTAAATACGAAATAAGAAGTAAACTTATTTTTAACCTGTGTATTACGACCACCTGTGAATAGCGGTCAGGTTTCCTGTTTACCTTGAGTGGCCCTTATATATATGTATACACACACTGCTGTTATTTTATCACTTTAGCATCATTATAGTACTTTTATAACTTTGCTATACTATCCTAAATAAATCATCTTATCAATCGTCTTATTCTGGTTTTACTACAATATGATGTGCCATTTAGGCTTTTTTTCGTACTTTTGGCGAATGCAGCATGGGTTGATGACCACCCTTGGTGTAGGGTCATGTTGCAAGTGACAATCAGGCAAGTGTAATATGAGGTAAATGAATAGGGTGTAAGTAATAGGGAACGAATGAAAGAAAGTAAATAATGTTTCTCATTTAAATTCTTTATTTTTATATTTTGTAAGAGAGAAAGAGGTCTAAAAGAAGGATTTTTCAATTTCAGAGATCTGACAAGACAAAAATAAGAAGTAAATGTAAATATTAAGGCATGAGAAATTTCTTTCAATGAGATTGTGTGGGGAGGAAAAACTGCTCATTCAACCGACTATGAAGTGGTGTTTAAGTTGTAAATTCGGAGAACGCCCTTTTCGTCCATGTAAGCACCGAAGTATTCTGGAGAAAGCGAATCCGAAAAGTTGTAGGTTCGGTGGAATTGATTGGATACGAAGTTGGCAGTATTTTTTTCATTGGTCTTCTGCACGGCATCAACGTAAAGCTTGTTTTCCCATTGGTGAATCGAGATGTCTTCAGGAGAAAATTGGTGAAGGTCTATTTCCACGACAAAGTCCGAGGTATCATTGGCTATCAGTGCTAAATCCTGCAAAAACTTAGGATTCATTCGGTGACAAATATGTAAAGAGTATTCAAAAATAGAAGCATACGCCAGAAGCCAACTTTTCGTTGTTCTTCTTTGTTAGAGAATATACTTGCAGGAGAATTTCAGTCATAAACTATATGAAAATAAGAAGTATCATATAACAAATAGTATAGAGTAGTAGAGTAAAATTCCTGGATGATGGTATATGATTTCTATAACATATCTTTTATGACCTCTATCACATGCTATATTATAAAAGTGTTGAATTAAAAAAATATTATAACATTAATAAATATCAAAAAATCAAATTGCCAAATTTCAAATTTCATAACCAATAGTTTTCAAAAAGTCAAATTTGAAGTTTTGGCCATAAAAGGACCATAATGCAAAGCTGATTTGTCTATTCAAGTTTCATCGGCCACGCTTTGACACTTGACTCGATAGTAAAAATAGTATGCAAGCACACTAACAACACTAGAAATAACATGAACTAGGTTTAAGTTTTTTTTGCTACTTCTAATTTAAAAGAAAAATCATAGCTGTGTTTACTCTTGAGTTAATATTATCTGGCACTTTAAAATTTTTGCGGTTTTTCTATAACATGTATATAAAAATGAGACAATTTAATTGATCCACACTATAATTTACCTGGTTTTTGGTTCAAATTAAGATAATTTCAAGAAAAATACTATCAGAAAAAACGAGATCAACATAAAAATGATGTTACTAATATTCATTAGACTGGCGTACATATCTTTAATACCGCTACTGGCGAATACTAATTTTGCCCCACCTAAAAATTTCAAATAACACTTCAAAAAGCCTTACCTAACTTATCTATGGAAAATTGGAAAAAAGTGCAGCAAACAAATATTACATTACAATTTAAGTCTAAAATATCACGATTAAATTTTTATTGATGCTCCTTGCCCCCGTCCCTTTTGGTAAGCCGCTGATTCAGTATGCCTAAATAAGGGAAACACAATTATATTGGCTAAAGCATGATTACCATTGAATGACCTAAAATCAAATATTTTTACAAAAACATAAAATAGCAAAATCTACAAATGGCTCTATGTTTCAAAATAATCTTTACTTTTTTAGAATACCCACTCTTTTCAAAAGACTGGACTCTCAAAGATGATGTAGCGCTCTGATGTGGATATGAGTCTCCTAAAATTTAGTTTTGATACTTACAAAAAGCTTTATCAATAAAAAAATTGGAATGTACTTGAATTAAAGAAATTCATACTCAATTTTAACTTAATTACTTATGCTGGTATTTGCAATCTATTTACAATTCAAATTTTGTTTGCATCCGACCCTGACATTTTAATCTAGTTACGTCTCGGACAACGCTAGACACATATGTGCATTTAAAAATTAAAGAAATAAAATTGGAAATGTGTACGAAGTTTATATTTTAATTTGCAAATAAAATATATTACTATAAACTATAATTCGTTATAAGCACAATATTTTTAGTTATTCATATTTTCGCATTTTTGTAATGTTATGAAATATTGAATAAATACCAATAACAGTAAAATAAAATTTATGATAATCAGTAATCATATATTTAAAAGATATCTCTTATTTTCTTCTTTATTTACAAGTTCAACTATTGGCAAAGAAAATAGATATAAATAAACAGATCAAAAATATATATGCAGTTTTCGCCTTGAGCGTAGGACAATTGAACAGCGCAAATTTGTCCAGTTAAAAATTGTAATAAAGTAAAATTGCCGATCGATAAAACATTCATTAGCAATTTTTGGCATGACTGAATTTATACAACTAACTACACGCCTAACCAATGTAATCTGTCTAGCCAGTGTCTAGCAATAAAAAGTATGACAAAAGGTTAGACAACATTAGACAACCTATCTAACTATTCAAACTTACTCACTCACTGATTTATCAGGTATACGCAGAAAAGTGTCCACAAGACAAAATTGTTCATTATAGTCAAATAAACTTAATGTAAAATTTGAATGTTTACGTAATTCCATTCTTACCTGCCTGTCACATAAGCATTACGTGCAAACATGAGTCTCTGACTTCTATTTAATTAGCAACATATGCATGAATAAACCAGCTTCGACAATTAGGCCTCAAGAGAATATTAAAATATAATTAGACAACAAATTGCATATGTGCCAGCTCTACAGATTTAGGCGCGGGTGTATGAAAAATACCCTATGCTCAATCCTGGCATCCAAGTTGAACATTTTTTGTTATACTCTCTGATGAGCGCACCCACACAAAGTTACTCTTTAAATAGTATTTTTTTCTAGAGGCCGAATTATCTCGAGACCGACATGTACAGAAAAATTGTCCAGAAGGCGAATTGACCCTATTCTATCTATTTTTCTCAATTACAAGATGCGAAATTTTTTGAAAATAAGCTTAATCAAAATGCTTACAGCACTCTCTCCATTTGTCATGATGACGACGAAGCTCTGACGAAATTATGTACAACACAAGACACTGGAAGATATATTTTGCTGAAATATCCAATTATGATGATATGCAAACGCCCTCATGGATTCATTGATAGAAGGAGAGATAAAAACATATTAAAGAACGGAGAGTTATTATTAAAATATGTCAAAAGTCGAAAACAAATTTGTGTATTCTCGAAATTGGAAGAAGATATAAATTTTGTACCAGAGGAGCAGGGAGAGATAGAAAGTTTATCGAGGAATAATGTAATGAATATATGCGATAATAAGGCGACGTCAATACTTTTATCGTTGTAACCTTGAGAGGGGAGAAATGGATTGAGCACGACGCACACATACAAAAGTGATTATTATGCTGACGACGAAAATGATAAAATGACAAATTACATTATAATATCTTCTTCCTCTTGTGCAGATTTCGCTACTCCCAAGCAAACTTGAAACGTGCATTTTTTCTTATTTTCTCTTCTCATTACCGCGCTTCTGAAGCTTGAATGAAAGAGTGCGAGCGCATATTTGGAAACGTTTTTGTCAAAAATTTTCTTTCAATTGACATGTTCTACATCTTACGGGAGGAGAAAGGTTGATTTAGAGAAATCGATACCTTATTCGATCAATACGAGTAAAATATTGAAACAAACAAGTTTTGCGAAACAGGTCAATGATGTATGAGAAGCAGTCATTATTATTATTATTACTAGACGGTAGTTTGCTGATTGATAAATTTCGACTTATATTTCCATTTTGCACGTATTCTGAATGTGGTATTCTCCTGCGCTTTCAAACCTAAACAGGGCACCAGTCTCCCATAAAATATTGTGCTTAAAGTTATGTATATGCGCTGGTCCTCAGGATATAAGGGGCTTAGTAGAGATAGTTTTGGAGCGAGCTGATTGTAAACCTCTAAAAGTGCCTAAAACAGAAATGCAATTTATCAAAAATAAACAGTTTTTGCGAATTTGGCGTTTAAGTGAAAGGACGCGCCCAAGAAAAGAATCTTTTTTGGGTCAACTTCAAGACGTGTCATTATTTTGCTGTGTTTTTGTCTTTATTTGTGTGCCTATATGATTTTTATCATGTGTACCAATTTCTAAACAAGGCGGCAAAAGTGAACTTCAGAAGATTTTTGTGAAAACAAAAAATTAATTTTTAAGTGACGAATATTTGTGCAACTTGTGAGTTTGCTAATTTTGGTTTAGAACTTATTTGAGGAGAACATTTTGCGTGAGGAAATACTTGGACTTATTTGAGAAGTTTGTGTATATTTTAGAACAACATTTAGATTCAATCCTTCCTTCATTTAAAATCATAACATATTTCAGGATAAAATTTATCCAGAATACAATTGAAAAATTTAAGAGGATTCATACCTTTACATATTTTTTAATAAAATCATAAATGTAATGCGATTAAAAAGTAAAAATTTGTTCACCTCAAAATTCATTCGGATATTTTGCTTTTCCTGTATTGTATTTTAATTTGCTTATGATAATTTACCCTATCTTGCTTTTGCCAAAATTTTTAAGAAAAACTAATTTCTTTCACACAATAAATATACATTAATTTATAATCTTACTAAAGCAACTTAACAAATACTAAAAAAAATTATTTCAAATTATTTATTTTTGCATAACTTTTTATATGTTGTCAAAAAAGTCGATGTATGGTTTGATATAATTATATGTAACATATGGTAACCGAAAGTTTCGTTGCAGGACATTTCGTCACCTGTCAGTTTGTCTAACAGATATATCGTCCATGGGCGATTCGTCGAATAGACATTAAGTTATCAATTCATTGGTGGAATTTTGGAAGCCTTTAGTAATTTAGTTTGTGTGTGTATCTAATTTAATTAGTTGAGAAATCTTGCTGATTGAAAATGGGGACAGGAGCGTTTACGAATATAGTGAGTAAGTAGAACAAGTATTTTTTCTTACACTGAAAAAAATTTAATAGCCGCTACTATATAAAGCGTGGCCTTTATATATATTTACTCTAAATATAAAGTTTTATATCTATTTCAATATATTTTAATCCTCAAATATAAATCTTTATTTATTTTATTTTAATGTATTAAAAGTTCCTTTTACAAAAGTCTGAAGTAAAAACTCTCTTGATCTCTCAGGATTATGATTTCAATGTAATAGAAGAGAGAGAAAAGAGAGAAATGCAACAAAACAGTCTTTGAAACAAAACAACCGTTCGACGAAAAAGCTGTTCTACTAGATGTACATTAGACGAGCGACGATATGTCTGTTCGACAAACTGTCTGGTGAAGAAGTGTCCGGTGACGAAACGTCTGGGCCCTGTAATATATCATAAAACACATTGTTTCAATAGCAACTAATATTGATTCGTTTTAGTTATCAAACACTATCACTAGTAGCAAAATTTAAACAAATTTTTGTGTTGTTATAACCTCACCAACAAAAGATTTTTCATTGAAGAACATTGTTTTTATGATTTCATCAAGTATGCTGAATTCAGTGGTAATATTCATTTTTTATGAAAATTAATCCAACCTGACAAAAAATTGATTTATATATGATAACTCATTTCAAAAAGAAACTTTTTATCCAAATAATTATATAAAGCATTTTACACATATATACCCATTTTCTAAAAACGCTGAGTTTACTGATAATACAGTAAACTCTCCTAAAACCGGACTCTTCAAAAATCGGAATTTATGAGAAACTGGAATATTTTTTCCGTCCCGAAATTTGCCTAAACTTAATACGTTATGCCAACTAAAATAAACCGGAATTCGAAATTCTGGAAACTGGAAAAAAAATTTAGTCTGAACAGACAAAATATTGTTCTTTAAATCGGAATTTGGGCTTAAATTTATGATATTTCTTGCTTTTTTAAGAGTCCATTATTATTTTTATACTTTTTACATTTCATAAAACTAAAATGGTAATTTACTTTATTTTAAACTTGAAAAATTCGCATTATATTTGAACGTTTTTTTATTTGTAGATAAATTAATTGAATTTTGTGCATCTTTTCTTCATTGGTTTGAAAAAACATAATGCCTAAAAGAAAAAGAAATGAGCTTGACTTAAATTCAAAAATAAGTTTGATAAAAGATGTTGAAAAAGGGTTGAGCTTTGCGGAGGCAACAATAAAATACTCTTTAGGCAAGTCAACCATCTACGATATTTTGAAGGCTAAGGATAAATATAAAATTCAAAGCAAAGCATCATGTGCATCAAAATTTAGAGTGATTAAAACAAAGTTTACTGATATTGATGAATGCTTAGCTGGTTCAAAACTGCAAGCGACAAGAATATTCCTGTTTCTGGACCCATAATAAGAGCTAAGGACGAACAATTCGCTGAAAAAATGGATATTGAAAACTTTTTTCTTCAGAAGGTTGGCTTAGCAAATGGCAAAAAAACACGATATAAAGCAACTTACCGTTTGTGGAGAAAGGGGAGATGTAAATATGGAAGTTTTAATGATTGGAAAAAGAGTATTCATCACTTATGCGAAAGGGTACAAGCCGAAAAATATTTTTAATTCTTACAAAACGTTGTCCTTCAAAAATGATGATGTCAAAGGAATCAAGTTTTATAAGGAGAGAATAAAAATAATGTTGACTTGTAGCATGATTGGAGAAAAAGTAAAACAAATTTTTTTTGAATATTTTTCTAATTTTAAATCAAATTTGTTTTTTATAATTTAGTTAAAACCCTTGATAATTGGGCAAGCTCAAAAGCCAAGATGTTTTAAAGAGCGTTTGCCGGTTACATGGAAATTCAACAGGAAAGCGTGGATTACTGGTTCTTATTTGAAGAATATCTTGATGAACTTAAAACTCTAAAATGAGATTTCAAAAACGAAAAATTTTATTGTTTCTTGATAATGCCTCTTCACGCGTTCACTTTGAAAAAAGTCACGTGAAGCTTGCTTTTCTTCCAGCAAATACAACATCCGTATTACAACCGTTGGATCAAGGCATAATTAAAGTTTTCAAGAACAAGTATAGGCCATAGGGTGAAATTGTTACGCAGTGTGCTTTCCAAAATTGATGATGTGAATACAGGGAGCGATATCCTGAAACAAATTATGTTCTAAACGCTATAAATTGATAAAAAAAAAAGTGCTTTAAAAGATGTTGATTTGGTATAAAAACACTTAGTGATGATAATGAAGGAGAATTTCAAGATAAAGATGAAAAGTATTTGAAGGACTTGTGAAGTGAATGATCTCGCAGCTTTCGAGAATTATTAAAAACTAGATGAGCTATTATGAATCAGATCAAAAAATGCTGTTTAAAAGCCTCAAACTACGAAAAGCTGAATGAAAAACTTCAAAACCTTACGGAAGAAATTGAGAGAAATTTTAATGGGAAAAAAAAATTTTAAACAAATAAATTTAGATCAATGGCTAATAAAAAAATAAATTTTTTTTTAATTTATAAAATTTTATAACTTAGACTTTAGTTTGTAGAAAACCTTAAAATATGTGTTATAGGCTTTCTTTATAGAATAAGTTTTATGTTAGATTCGGTTTTTTAGTATAAAAAATGGCCGTTTCGAGAAACCGGAATTTCGAAATACCAGAAAATTTTTTCGGTCCCGAGAGAGTCCGTTTTTGGGAGAGTCCACTGTATTCCTTTTTTATGAAAATCAGTCAAAACTTCCAAAAAATTATTTAATATTAAATTTTTTATTTTTATACAAAGTTTTTATACATATATACCCGTTTTTAAGTATCTCGAATTTAGTAGTGATGTTTATTTTTTATAACATCAATCAAACCTGTCAAAAAATGGATTTATATATGACAGCTCATGTCAAAATTAAAATTCAAGTATGCTAAATTTAATGATGTTAATTTTTTATGAAAATTGGCCAAGCATATCAAAATAATCAATAAAACCTGTCAATTAATGTCAAAGATATAAACTTTAAAATAAATTCTACTTGCAGTATTCCTCTGGTAAATATTTTCTTAATTAAGAAGAAGAAGAAGAAGAAGGACTTTATTTAAAACATTTTTCGGGGAAAAAAATATAATAATCAGTTCAACTTATAAAATAAAATAAAATCATACATCGTGCAAGTTAGCTTCCAAAGGTTTATGAAAACCGCTATAAGGAAATCCAACTTTATAAAAAAAAGCAAGTAATTCTTAATTAATCAACATTGGGTGTTTTTTATTTCATTCGTCAGTAAATTAGATATCTCGATAAGACCTCCATCATTTTGACTACAAATTCGTTATCCACTGGTAGTCTCTACACCATAATTTATACCGTATGTAATTTTACTATTCATTCTATGGTGATCCTTTCTTAGTAGCTCTCTTTTAATTAGAAATTTATATTCTGCAATCTGTGTTCGAAAAAAGTATTTTAAGGATTTATTTTCAATAGGTTTTTTCGCTACCAAAGCATTCTGATTAAAGAATCTTCTTGATGATCTTAGGCTTTTTTTTTATCAGTATCGTGTATTTTATTATCATATGATATTAAAAGATATCCAGCCTGAATATTTGCAACCAATCGCAGTTCAAAAATATTTTTCCCATGAAATCATTCATGATGTTCATTTTTTCAACTACAAAAAGTTTTCCACCTTCTTGATCTAAAACAAGGATTCTCAACCTTCTTTCTACCATTGCCCCCTTTTTGCCCAAATATTATCTCATTTAATTATTGTATAGCCCCATAAAGTTTTTTATTTATTTTTCAATATTTTAGAGGACAAAAACGAAAATTCGTAATTTTTTCCTGAAGTTATTCATTCAAACAACATAACATCAAAGCAAAAAAACTGTAAAATTCCTTCAAAAATTATAGTGCTTCTAAATCATAACATTTTTCACAATAGTTTAGAATTAGAGTTGCTTTCCAATTGAGTCTTTTTTACTTAATATTAACGGTCCAAACATAGTAGATGTGGAAACAAAACTATAAAAAAGTTCATCAAAATAGAATTTTTATTTAAAGTTTCAAAATATAGTTGCTAAAATAGTTATTGTATCACATGTAAGTTTAAGTAAGTAAGTAAGTTTATTTAAATAAAATGAAAATATTTATAAGAATGAACAGAGATATAAGGTAATTTTATACTGAATTTTGATGAAAATATATGTATTCAAAAGAAATGAAGTGTGAAATCTAAAGGTTTATGCAAACCGCTGCAAGATTTCCAACATCAAGTATTATATTTTATATATCAGAAAGAGTAAGAAGGGAAGTGTTACTACTACTAGAGAAATATGTATTCAATTCAGCAAAATTAAACAAAAAATCATTTTGAAAATATTAATGATTGTTTGATTCATAATTCATAATAGTTTGTATTAAACTTGACCCTTTCAACTTCTTTTTGCACTGATGGACAAGCGAAATCAAATGCTGAATGATCAGTTTTTTCACGACAAAAAAACTTACAAGTTGCGCACGTTAATTGATTAGAAGCCATATCACAAGAACTACCATTGTTATTTTTAGAACAGTACCTACAAATAGGTTTTCTAGTACACTTTGATGCCTTGTGTCCAAACAGACAGCAGTTTGAGCACTGTTTGTACAATATGTAAGGATAAAGCTTATAACTATTCAAATCAATGTAAACTACAAACTTATTTTTTTGAAAGAAATTGAAAATTTTACTGGACACTACAAAAACTAAAATTTTACGATCTTGAGACCTTAACTTTTTAGAAAACAGAAATCTAAAAACCTCACCTTGTTCTTTCAAACTTTTAAGGCTAGGATTTTTAGAAAACATTGATTCTAAAATCTCTTCATCAGATATTTTACATGAAAAATTGAGACTTAGTTTAGGCAAAAACTTTCTAGCCGGATCAACTTTAAGCTTTTCAGTGGATAATTTTTCAGAAGCTCTCTGCATACTTTGAGAGTCACTAAACTTTAAGCAATACTTGTTTTTCATTTTTTTCAAAGAACTAACTTGAACGTCTTTCAGCACTTTTGAAGACTTTTCAAAAACATTATCATCGGCATCAGATTTTGAAACTTAAAAACAAAAGTTGTTGACTGGCTTCTTTACAACATCAGCATAGGAAATTTTTTTTGGTAATACAGAAGCCGTTTCGGATTTTGCAGAAATTTTCAAATTATTTTCTAAATTGTTAACTTTATTCAGTAAATCATCTAATTTTGATGATAGACTAGTATCCCCATGTCCTTTATTATTACAACAAGAGTTTTCAGACAAAATTGGAGTAGAAGAAACGGTATCACAGGAAAAAGATAATTTTGAACTTTTTTTCTTATCAAGGCAAGAGGTACATACATAATTAAAACCCAGAGGAAGATATTTGTCATAAAATTTATTAAAGCATTTTTGGAGGCCAACACATAAATAACATAACCAGTTATCACATATTATGCATTGTATCATGTGCTCTGAACAATCATCGCCTTTATTGTTTTTCGATACGTCTCGAAGACAAGCTTTACACACCAACTCTTTGATTTTGAAAGAATATATGAAACAGAAAATTAAAGTATGATGAAGAGAAACTGATACTTGAGGATTCAATCAACAGGAGTTCATAAATCAGAGGCAACGAATATTTTTGAGATAAAATGTAAAGTTTAAGTCGGCCATTATAAAAAAGTAAAAGCAAGGGTTTTATTTGAAAATGAACAAAATAGAAAAGAAAATATTCTAAAAAAAAGCAGACGAAAAATTTTTTGTCTTGGAGTTAAAAAAAAATTTTGTAATGTATATAATATAGAAAAATCGACAGCTTTGGGGCATTTTTATAAATAAAAATGAGTCTTTTCGTCAGCTTACCTTTTTAATTTTAAACATCCATCTATATTATTACGAACTTATAACTTGTTTAGTTACTTCTCTACAACCTGGTGTATTGTATGGAAATCATATTTTTTTCTGTGGCCCCCTTAAAATTTCTTGTGGCCCCCCAGGGGGCCATATAGCCCACCTTGAGAACCCCTGATCTAAAAGACCCGTTTTCACGCAAAAGGAAAAAGATGGACAAAATCGATTTAAATTTAAAAGTATCTTGATAGTGACTAAATCTCTACATATTGGCATCTGCGACAGTTTTGATAACTTGACCTATTCAAAATTTTCAGATTTCCTACCCATCTTAGTGAAATGATAAATGTAATTTTAGCTGATAAGCTATAAATTTAAAGTTTTTCATCTCCAAAAGATGAGCTTCTTTTTAACGGTCAAAATCTTTTTTGAAGCACCCAATATTAGATCATTACACCACTTCCTAATTCATTGGAACATGGTAGATCTTTTATTTAGTCAAGATACATACCGTATTTCATCGTCTATAAGTCGCACCTGGACTTTTGAACGAAATACAAGGTAAAAAACCTTACCTATGTCTATAAGCCGCACCCCCAAACATCCAGAAGCTCAAGTTTTAGAATACAATATAAAATACTCAATATGAGTGCCATTTGGTGTGAAGTAATCAAGTGGTGTCAAGTAATTAAAGTGGTACCTAGTGTGACATAATCAAGTGGTATCAATTTGGTGTGAAGTAATCAAGTGACATCTTATTAATTTTCATTCTTTTGATTTATGCTATATTAAGCCTCCACAATTTAACCAATATCATAATTTATCCCTATCTACTGCTCTACCAACAACATGCCTCCTACAAGAAGAATCCATTACACTGTCAAGGAGAAGATTGCCATGGCTGAGTATGCTGACCTTCATAACTTCTGTTGTTATCTTAGTTTTATGGAAAAGTTTAGAAATGAAGATTATAGTAAAGAATCAAAAATAAGTATGCTCAGTTTAAAAATAGTTGTTGAGGAAATAAAAAAACATCATCAAAAAGCAAATATACCTACTATAACAGATAATAAATTTATCAAAAAGTCTTCTATTTTCATCTGAATATAGCAAAAAAAAAAGAAATTTAAAGTTGGAAAACTTCAAAATAATAAAAAGATTTTAAAATTCAAAATCAAATTAGATACAATATCTTTTTGAAGAAAAAAAACTTGGAAAAACTGCTTTTGAAAAAAAAGAAATTGATGCTGGTATTTTGTTTTTTAGAAAGAATGATTGGTGATAGAAAAAAATCATTTGATTAAAAAACGAAAAAATAGACAAAAAAATTGTAGATAACGATGATGAAAAGTATTTATAAGAAATTACAAATGTTTCAAAAGCAAGATCTCATAAAAAGATGTAAAAAAAAGTGGAACTAGGATATTTGTACCACCACGTTAATTAGAAACAATGTTTCCCAACAGTATCTTCTACTATTCTTCAATCTTTTATAGAAGCTTGTAAAAGTGGTGCATGCAAAATAAATCTACATCCTTCTCAAGTTTATAATTATAAAATCCAAGTTATAAAAGAAACCGCAGGTAAAATTAAAACTCGTGGAATCCAACAACCTCTTTGGATTTGCCATGGGATGGAAAATTGCTCCCTACATTGAAAAGTAAATTTCATTACGAGAAACGAATGCCAGTTGTTGTTTCAAACAATGAGATGTTTAATTTACTTGGATAAATTCATATAGGAAAAACAAAGGAGGAGAAGTGCTTTGAAGTGCTTCTGTAGATTTGCTTGAAAAATCGGGTTGTAAGGAGCTTGTCAAAACAATGGTATTTGACACCACAATTCTTAACACTTCTAGTAAAATGAGGAAAATTTTAGAGAAAAAAAGTTAAAGCCAATCCAGAAATCAGAAGTAATTATTTTTATTTATATTATTTAAAGTTATCAAATAAAATTAAATACAGTTTTATTTTCACAAATTTTTAATGTTTGTTTTTTTAAACTTTTTAATATTTTAAAAATATAGTGTTTTATTAATAAACACTCATTTAATTTTGTTCTCAATAGAGTTAAAAAAAATTTTTATGTATTTAGTTTAACGCCATCTACATATTTTTTCGGCAAAATTGTATTTATTTGCTTGTGTAATACCTAAACATCAATATTTTTTGTAAATATTTTTTTAATATTATTTTCAAACTGAAATACAACAACAAAAAAAGTAAGGGATGATTTGAATATGTTTGGGCAATAGAAATACCCTAAGGCACGTCTTATCCTGTGGGGCGAAAACAAAGAATGTTAAATGAAGTATACACGTCCTTTAAATTTTTAAAACAAATTTCTCTTTTGGTAAATTTTTTATACCAAATTTAGCTAATAAAGGGTAATATTATACTTGAAATCTAAAATAACTTCTTACCGCATGTGCTGGAACCATGACTCTGCAATATGAATATTTTATGTTTAGTATAGTTGGATAAATTAGTTTTATATATTAACCTCAGTGATTATGATTGGCTATGCTGAACTTTAAGAGTTGATTATTTGATCAGATGAATAGTTGATTATAGTTAGTTGTTTAATCAATCAAAATTTGATTTATTGTGTAAATAGTTTATCATGTTAGATCTCATTTCATTAAATAAAAATAATAATATATTCAGAAAATGAGTGATATAATCGTGACAATTTTTCAAACTATATTTGCTTTAAGGACAAGCCATAAGATGATTATGCTTCGGATGTTAACATCTTCGTTTGAAGTTTGATTCTTTATTTCCATTCTGGAACATTTAAACAAATCGTGCAATATGTAATATAAGAATACCTCGCCATACTTAAACAGATATCTCTTATAAAACAAGACAAAATAGTAATTTCTACTACAAAAAAACTTCCCCAGTTATGTATATTTATTGATTTTACGTTGAATACTTTTTTGAGTTTATTTTCAAAGATTATTTTTTTATTTAAACTTTATAATTTTAAAAAAAAATTGAGTTTACAAGTCAAATCTTCAATGACAAGAAATATTTTACATTTACTTGATAATGCACATTTTAAATTTTTTTCAGGGGAAAGAAAGGGTCTATAATAAATTCTATCAGGGTTGAACAAGATAACTATGTTAATTTGAAATACTAAAAGACACAATGAATAAAGCAAGGTAAATTTCTATTTCACAAGGATTTCAAACTGAAAAAAGCACTCTTATTTACTTGAAGTTAGAATATGTTTATTGATAGCTAAAAATATATAAAATTGAACTTAAAACAGAACAAAATGTACTTATTATATATATACAGTCGACACCCGTTATAACGCCACCATCGGGACCATACAAAATTGGCGTTATAGCGGGGTTGGCGGTAAATCGCGGGATTCATAACGTATCCATATTTTGTTGCATTATGCCATATTTGAGATCATACGTAATGACATGTAGTGCAAGTATGTAGAAGTGTTCTCGTAATGAATGTTTTTATTTTATCGTTTGTGTTAGTAAACATCTTTGAATAAAAAAAATAAAAACCAAGCCAAATTTATTTGGAAAAAAATCTAATATAGTTTTTTGTTTGGTGGTGCATTTCCCAACAGTATCCAATCTTTTTTCTAATTTTTCTAATAAGAACAAATCTTCTTCTGTGCAGTTATTGTTGCATCCAATAAAACTTCTACACAAATTGAGGGCAGACCGAACATCCTTCATAACTGGTTTTGATTTCGGTGCTGTTTCGGGTTCGTCATCTGATATGTCGTCAGCATCTGTTGGTCGTACACACTGAATGCGTTCTTGGTCTGTAAGTTCAGCGAAGGTCTCTTCAGTGTTGTCGACAGCGGTGAACTCGTCTGCAGATATTGCATTGGAAGCGTCAATGTCTAGGGCTTTTGTTGTACTTCGTAGCAATTAATCGAGTGGAAGGTCGTCTTCGTCGTCATCTTCTATGGTTTGTTGTTGGTCTGGTTTGGCGATAAGGCCGGTGTGCTGCCAACAATTTGATATTATTGAGGCTTTCACGGAGTCCCAGGCTTTCTTGGTGTAGCGGATTTATTATTATTGTCATGTTTATGTATTAACATCAAGTACAGTAATTTAAGACAAACACATATTTTTTTTGTTTTGCATTCATTCTTACATCAATCTTTTTTGTTGTATAATGCCACACTCGATTGAACTTGACTGCTGTTGAATGAGCGGGCGGGAAAATTTGCTATGGCTTTGGCGGTAAGTCGGGGGAGACAGCATGCCAAATGAGATGTTTGTTCTGCTGATTATGATGGCGGACAGCGAGGGGCGGTTTAGCGCGGGATTTAACATGGACGGCAATCTGTTCTAGGCATTTTATTGGCGGTAAGCGGGGTTGGCGGTAGAGCGGGGGTGGACTGTATATATTTATATCTTTAGCTCAGAAGAGACCTCCGCATTAGTACGTGTAATTCCAAGTTTTCTTATCGAGGATCTAAGATTGAGAATTTTTATTCATTATAAGATGCTGACAAAATTAGTATCATGAAATACTGCATAGTTCCGTTTAATCAAGCACGCGTTTTTTAATTCAAGGAACTTGAACTTAGGAAGTGAACGTAAATCCATTTTGAAAAACAGAAGCTGGATGTTTCATGCTTTGCTTATCATTGGAAAAAATTTTACAGGGCTACAAAGAAATATAATAACACAGAAATATATTAAGTTGGTTCTTCTATTTCTTCCTTTTCGAAAAACTTGATAAATTTGCTTACAATGCTTGAAAATGATTTTTTCTTAATATTCAAATAAAAATTATTTGAAAAACTACTTAGAATTTAAGTATTCAAATACTTATCAGTTTTTCAAGTGGCTAAAGAAATTAAATTCGTTTATAAATAACAGAACTTCTTTCATACACAAATTTTTAAAGTATTTTGGGCATTCAACTGCGGCTGTCATATAATAAATTTTTTAAATTTTCTGGCATCTATAATTTTCATTATGAATGATTTTTGCGAACGACCTAACACTTTCATTTTCGCTCTTTCTATCTATCGTTGAAGATGGAGGAAAAAAATGCTAAAAATGTCATCAAAATACTTACTTGGATCAGTGATCAACTTTAAATTTCGGCGTTTGTATTCTGAGCGTTTTCTAAAAATAATCACAAAAATTAAGAAGAATATGGTGACGTTTTTTTGAATTTCAATTAATCAATAAAACAATTTAAGGTGTGTATATCCAATATATTTTCAATATATACTGATTATTGTGCAGTCGGTAAGCTAGAGCGGAGTTTCATGTCGTAAAGGGTTTGAGTTGTGTTTTATTATTGTATTTCATTGTATATGATCATTTCTTTGTTGACGACTTACCTCAGGTTCCGTTCAAACTTTGCTCACTCTAATCCTTGAAATGGAAACATTCCTAGCTTGCCTATCACAGAGAGTGTGCGACGTCAAGCAATAATAGATACTTCAAAAGGATATTTTTCAAAAAAATACATATATTAAAATAAAGATGAATCCACATTGAAAATTGTATAGTATATTTAAATTTAAAAATAAGGAAAAAAATTAAAAAATTTCAAAAAGCATAAAAAAAAATTAGTGATTTCTTTTTCTTTTTTTTTGACTCATTTTTATTATGATTATAAATACTATGTGTGTTTGAAATTTTATAAATTTTCGTATTAGTCAGACCTTGATTATCTGAATAAGATTCTTTAGGAACAAATTTGTTGCACTAAAAATTGATATACAGCGAGAAATTTTAAATAAGTTTTAATTTAAACAAATGGTTTCCTGTATTTTTGAAAAGGAGAAAATGATAAGTTATGGCCGAAATACAAAACAGAAGAAGCATAATCCGATTGAAAGAGAGCAAAGAATATTTTAAATATTCGAAAAAACCATTTTCAAAAAAAAAAAAAACAGAATTTACCCGATTTTAGAGCTTTCCTATTAAAGAATCTTCTTGATCTAAAATTTTTTATCCATATCCTTGTTCTATTATGAAGGCATAGGAACAGGTATTTATTTAGAATATTTGCAACCTATTCCTTCTTCAAAAGTTGTTTTCACCTTGAAATCCTTCAAGATGCTCTTTGTTCAATTACAAAAAGTTATCTAAAACTTTGAATTACACATTGATTTATCTAAAAGATTCTATCTTTAATATCAAAAGAAAAATATGGTCAAATTTTATTCAAATTATGAAATTATCTTGATAATGGACAAATCTTCCAATTTTGACATCTGTGGAAATTTTGATAACTTTGACCGATTGAAAATTTTCACATTACCTTTCCATCTTAGTGGAATTATGATCGTTATCCTATCTGGCTAAAGGTTTAAAGATTTTTCATTTGGAAATGAGAAACTTCATATAACTACTACGTTGACAATTTAAAAGGGAAGCCCTATGAGTTACTATTAAAAAAAAATTTAATCAAACGTTCTCTTTTAAATTTTTTTTCAGAATATATTTATATTTAGCCCAACTTTACAAATAAGAGCAAATGAACGTCCATTCATTTTTGGCCATCAATGCGTATTTGCAAATTTTACTTTACTGTTTTGTGAATATTTTAAGCTCTTTCGTTTTCGCTACTTGGTCTGGTCAAGTCCAAATTTTCATTTTGACGTTTTGCGTGGCAAGTTGAGTATCGACATCGCCCCTAAGTGCTTTAACCTTCGCTATACGCACATATGGCAATTTACTCCACACTAATATTTAAAAACTCGATAGCGTAAAATTTTTTTTTTCTTATTTTTTTTTTTTGGGGGTGAAATTTTTTAATATTTTTTTATTTTTTATGAAATATTTTTAAAATTATCATCTTAAAAACTTTTTCAATTTATTTTTAAAATCAAATTTTTTTTTTTTAAAATTTTATAAAAAAAAAAAATTCATTTTGGGATGATTTTTTTTTTTATTATCAATTTAATTTTATCAATTTTTTTTTTTTTTTTTAAAATATATTTAATTTTATTATATAAAAATTTTTTTTTATTTTTTTTTTAAAATCAATTTTTTTTTTTTATTATTTATAGAGTGTTTTAATTTTTAAAAAAAAAAATATTTTGGAATATATAAAAAAAATTATTTATAAAAAAAAAAAAAAAAAAAACAAATTTACTTTTAATTTTTTTTTTTTTTTTTTTAAAAAAAAAAAATATTTTTTTTTTCTTCCTTTTTTTTTTTTTTTTTTTGTTATAAAAATTAAACTCCTCTTTTTTTTTTTTTGATAAAAAATAAAAAAATAAAATTTTTTTTTTTTTTGTTTGGGGGTTTGGGTTTTTTTTCATTTATGATCACAAACTTAAAATACTGGTGAAAAGAATGAGCGATCATATATTTACCATATAATTATACAATTCAAAGAAGTGGAAGTATTAACATTTTATACGATTTTAAGATAATCATTTTTAAAATTTTTTTATATTGTTTAGTTTTTCTTCTTTCTAAATAAATCCTTCATACTTAACATGTTTGAAAGAATTCTAATATGCTAAAATATATTCTAAAATGTATAATTGTACTATATAACCAATATATAATAAAATTCCGAAAAAATCAAAATGGTGTTCTTGGGAAAACAAATTTATTTTCAGGCATACTACTAATTCGAATGATATTTACAGTTATTTTTTAACAGCTTTAGCCAAAATGAAGTGCAGAAATGAAATAAGCATAGTCGATTTAGTGTAAAAAATTATTTTTAATTTGAAGAATATTTTTAGAGATAATTTTATCCTTAATCACCGGTTACAATTGGTACTGGATGACTTCGTGAATGATGTAAAGCAGGTTAATCATTTTAAAATATTCATTGATAAGATCTATATTATGGCGTGGCTACCTTTCTCTTTATAAGTTTTTTTAAAGGAAGGCTTTTTGGGGATGGCATCACGATTATCAAACAAAAGTTTTCTCTATGATTTGGCTTTGATGATTGATATTCTTCGAGAAATCTCAATATTGTTCAACGGTTTGCAAGCGAGACTTGATGATTGAAAGTAAGGGTGTAAGGGATTGAAAACATTAAAAAGCGTATGATGAGTATCATCTTGTTCGACTGAGATTGAACACAAAATCCTCGAGTTTTCATATTTTTTGGATCCGAATTCATGACAGATCGAAGAGGTGATTATTCCATGGAAAGAAGGTGAGGAAAGCCTCATTCATTTCGAAAGATTTTATTGTCATCGAATCGATCTCAATGAATATAGAGATTATATTGAAAACTCATTAATTCAAACGAAAACTTTAGATGCATCCGACTCACCAGAGAGCATATAAAGGGCTAAAAATATATTGAATGTCGTGGCTGTTAGTACAGCGGAAGCAGAGAGAGGCTTTTCAATGATGAACAATATATGTTTCGAAAAAAGAAACCAATTGTCAGTTCATAACATCTCAAACCTGATGATAATAAATTTAATTGGCATGCCGCTAAAAAATTGGAAGGCAAAAGATAGTTATAACATGGTTGAGAAAGAACCATTCAGCAGATGACACAACGGTAAAAAGAAAGCAAGAAGATGAAGTCGATCAAAATCAAGAGGAAATCTGGAAATACTTAGATTGAGATTATAATTCATTTTTGATTGTATAAGGGTTGGATAGATATAATTAAAATGGGTAGTATGAAAGCCTAAAAAATATAAATTTATATAGGGTTTTCGATCGAGTAGGTTGGAAACTTGAAAAAATTTTCCGAGTAGTCGTCTCAAACGAAATTTGAATCCCATCACTGGGCGCAGATATGTATTACTTTTAGGTAAATATATCTGTATATTATAAAGCAGATTAACGGAAAGAGAAGATTTTGGCATGCCTCAGGTAAAATGATTGTTCAATACCTTAATTCCTCTGTGAAACTGTTTAGATGCGCATTTGGAAGATGATCTTCTATCGATAAACCTTCCTTTCCTTTAATTTGGATGATAAATAAATATTTTATATTTGTGAACCATCTTGATGCAACATGAAAAATTAATTGTTTAAAAAATTTTTAGATTGAAAGAAAGTATTGTATTCAGGCTTAAGTATTATAGTGAACCCACATGAATCAATTTTATTTTTGTTTATTATGAAAAAAATTAATTTCTTAAAATTTGTATTTCTTTAAAATGAAATGAAAATTTATCAGCTAACTCATTGTTATTTATATTTGATTCATCAACCGTTATTGTTACTTTCCTCTTGGGTCTCTCTACTTTTATCACTGAGATTAGTATTTTCCAATGTCTTCTAGAGTCATTTTCAATGTATTGGAATATTTTTTCGAAATATTCAACCTTTGAGCACAAAATTAACCTTTATTAAATTTTTAACAAATTCTTGGACATTTCGTGTTGGGGGAGTAAAATACCCCCCGTGCACACCCCCCCCCTCCCAGACCTTTATTTTGAAGTTATTTATATTTGACATTGATTTCCAGCTTCAATCGATTTATGTGACTTTTCCGAAAATCGATAGCAAAATCTTTCGATATTAATTCTACGATAACTTGAAAATGGCTATATTTGTATAAAAAACTGTCAATCAAAATCAAAAATTAAAATTTTCAGCAAAATTTTGACATTATCAACACTTTATATATTTAATTTTTCAATAATCATGGCCACTTTTTATAAAATGTCAATCAAAATTTTGATTGATGAGAAATCTATATCTAGATAAAAATTTTTGATACCTTCAAATTTTACATAAAATATATGTTTTTACTAAATTAGCCATGTCGGTTTCATTTCTGGACACATTTTTTATATTTAGGATTTGAGAATTGTTAATCAAATTTGCGATTTATTTCTAGAGAATTGTCATCTATAAATCAATTTTTTGAAGTTTTAGATAGAATTTAAGTTTTATACTGAAATCGGCCATTGCTAGTTTACATTTCTGGAAAATGATTTTACATTTAGGATTTGAAAAATCCTTATAAGTGCTAATTAAATTTTCGGTTTACTTTTGAAAAATTGTCTCGAAAAACATTCATTCAAATTTTATATGAAATATATGTTATACTAAATCGGCCATGCTGGTTTCTGGACTCATTTTTTACGTTTAGGATGTGAAAATACCTATAAGTGTTAATCAAATTTGCGGTTTACTTCTGGAAAAATTGTCTTCAAGAAACATTCATTCAAATTTTACAATTAAATATATGTTTTTATCAAATCAATCATGCTAGTTTCATTTATGGACTCAATTTTTGCAGTTTGAGTTTAAAATCAATATAAGTCATAAATCAATGGATTTGCGTTTAGTTCTTTAAATTTGTTTCGTAAAATATTGATTCAAATTTTACATGAAATATTTTTTTATAGCAAATTAGATGGCATTATGATTTCAGTTTCTTGAACACAGTTTTACGCATTTAGAGGTTTTACTGCTAGTGTCAGTCAAATTTTCGGTTTATGTCTGAAATCTATATCCCAATGTATTCTCTCTAATTTTACATGAAATATTTTTTATACCAATTGGACCATGATAATTTTTATTTCTGAAATCATTTTTTGCATTTAGAGGTTTTAAATGTCTGAAAGTGTGAATCAAATGTTCGATTTACGTCTAAAGTCTACATGAAATTTAAATAAAATATCTGTTTTTATGGCAAATGGAAGATGCTGGTTTCATTTTTGGACTCAGGGGGTTTCGCATTTATGGTTTTAAAATATTTGAAAGCTTCAATAAGATTTGCGGTTTACTTCTAGATACTGCCTTCAAATATATTTTCAAAAAAAATAATATATCTCTTTCAAATAATATATCTGTTTTTATAACAAATCGACTATGCTTATTTTATTTCTGTACCCTATTTTGGCTAATACGGTTAAAAAATATCTGGAAGTGGCTATTGAATTAGTGATGTAGGCATGAATCAGTTCTCTAAATACTTTCTTCAATCATCTTGTGTATGAAATATTTATTTAAAAAAAACAAAACGTATTATAAAATCTTTTGAAGAATAGTATGAGAGAAAGAAGCAACCTTAAGAGAACATGTAATAAAAAAAATATGTAAAACTAATTGAAAAGAGAACGTGTGATCAAGAAAAATAATAAAAAATATGTATCTCGACTAAATGGAAGATCTACCATGTTCTAATGAACTAGGAAGTGGTGTAATGATCTAATATTGGATGCTTCAAAAAAGATTTTGACAGTGAAAAAGAAGTTCCTCTTTTACAAATGAAAAATCCTAGGATTACATTTATCATTTAACTAAAAATGGTAGGAAATCTGAAAATTTACATTAGTTCAGAGTTATCAAAACTGTCTCAGATGCCAATATTTGGAGATTAATTTTAAATCTAAATTGAATTTGTTCATCTTTTTCTCTTGCGTGAAAGCGAGCATCTTTTAGACTTTTTATAATTGAACAATGAACATCACGAATGACCCATCAGAAGAAAGACATTCGAACTAGGATTGGTTGACAAATATTCACGCTGAATATATCTTCATATCACCTGATAATAAAATACACGCTACTGATTTCAAAAAAACCTAAGATGATCAAGAAGATTCTTTAATCAGAATGCTTTCAGAGAAGAAAAAATTTGTTCAAAATTGAATAGCAAAATTACACACTGTATAAAGTATAGAAAAAATATATCGATAGCCAAAATGATGGACGCCATATCGAGATACCTAATTTACCGACACACCAATTGAAATATTTCAAAGTGAAATTATACACCTAAAGTTGTTTTTTTTTGTTCGGGGGAATTCCATTTAAATAAATTAAGAAAAATAGCTGCCAGTAAAATAGTGCAAGTAGACTTTATTTTGAAGTTTTTATATTTGACATTGATTTACAGGTTTAATCGATTTATTGATTTCATAAAGATGAAAATCACGATTAAATTCTAAATAACTTGAAAATGGGTATTCCATTAAAAAAATCAATATCACAATTGAATTCAGCATGTTTAAAAATGGGTATATATGTGTAAAATTTTAATATAATTACAAAGAGTTTCTTTTTGAGATGAGCTGTCATATAAATCAATTTTTTGACAGGTTTGATTGATTTTCATAAAAAATGAATATCACCATTGAATTTAGCATACTTGAAAATGAGTATATATAAGTATTTAAAAAGTTCCTTTTTGAGATGAGCATTCAAATATAAATTAATTTTTGACATGTTTGATACAGAATGAACAGTACTGAATTCAGCATATTTGAATTATATATTTAACATTAAAAATATTTATAAAAACTTATTAATATCTGAGAAAAATGGGGAGAGGGGCACTTTACGTCTCCAGTACTTGAGCGGACAAATTTGGCGCAGCAGTAATAGGGGTGTTGAAATTATAGAATAATTGTCTTTTTTTATTTTTTTTTATATAGTTTATCCTTTATTTTAATCAATATTTGCTCATTAATCCATGGATTTTTACTATCTTTATATTTATTTTTCCTTAACTGATAAAAAAACAATTAACTATTTTTATCTATAAAATTAGTGGCATTATTATTTTCAGTTTCTTTTAAAACATTCCAATTAACTTCATTTTAATAAGTTTGAAAACTCTTTGTAGTCAATTTTCTTTATTTTATCTGTACTTTTTTTACCGTATTATTTATTTATATAAATTATCATTTAACAAGGGAAACCCAGCTGTTAAATTTTTCTTCGTGTTGTTTATGTATATAAAGTATCTTCTAACAGAAGAAAACCAGAATATTAATTATCGAAAAAGAACTATTAACTTTGTCAATATAAAAGCATAAAAAGTTAAATGGTACACTTTCAAAATTAAGTTTCAGTGAAGTGCTTAAATTTTTGTATATAAAATAGATAAACAGCAATCAAAACGTTGATTAAATTTTTTGCAATTTCTTTTAAGGCAAAATTTGCCACACCCCCTGAATTAAACAAAAAAATATCACGCTTACAAAATAATTAAAACATTAATATATTTGATTTTTAGAATTTAAATTGTGGGTGTCTAAAACATACCAAAATTAATCAAAAACCGAAGCTTTTGTAGTGTATGACACATAATGTTATAACATATATAAAGCAATAAAAGTATGAAATTCAGTAAATTTATTTAAAAGGAGTAAATAGGGATTAAGTTGAGTAGGAAGAGTTGATATTCTGCAGGTAGTGGGTGAAGAGGGCGCATTTGAATTCGAGGATATTTGTGGGGTTTCTAAGTGATCTAGGCAGTGCATTGAAGAGGGAGGATGAGGTGGAGTAAAATATTTTGTCGAGGAGTTGATTTGGGTAGAGTATGTGATGTTCATCAAAATGAAAGAATTTAGCAAGTTCGAAAATTATGAAGAAATTTAACGAAATTACTAGGAAATTTATTAAAGAAATTACAAAACTTACCTTACTTATAGAACTTGAGTCTCTTATTCAGAAAAAAATATAATTTGGCTATATTTATATAATATATTTAATATTCTATATACATTTTTTTATATTTGAAAAAATGTTAAGAGTTTTGTTTTTTCCATTTCTGTTATATCGATATTTAAAGCTATGTCTATCCGAAGAAAAATATAAATAAAAATATTTTTTAATTTAAATTTTTCAGCGAAAAAAAACAAGTTTTTTGAATGTATATAATTTTAAATAGATAATGTATGTATATATGGTCGAGAAATAATTTGCAAAGAGAAAACAATAATGAAATAAAATCAAATAAAAAATCAAAATTTTGTTTTAATTTTCGGCCATTACTAAAACATGCCGACACACCAATTTACATGCTGACAACTATTTGAAAGGATATAAAAACTTGTTTTAATCCATTTACGACTAATGTTCCCAAAGAGAACGCAGGCGAATTCCTACTTTAAATGGAATTACTAAAGTCTTCTGCTTTGCTTGTTCTTAAATGGGTCTAAAAAATTGGAAATGCTTCTAGAGATCAAAATATTTAAAAAAAAAATTGAACTTTTCTTAGTTAAAAAGATCTAAAAACTGTTTTTTTCTTTTTTTTGGGAGCGATTTTAATTCTAATTTCGTCCAAATCTGTAATGCATTTAAAGCGGTCATACTAATTTAAGACAACGATTTTGATAACACAATTTTTTGCAGTTAAAATCTTTAATTGATTTATTTCAAGGTATATTCTCGTTTTAAGATTGGTATGTATATCTTGAATCTGACTTCAGCGTGTATGATTAAAATTTGAAGGATTTAGGATCTTATCAACTGCAACACAACCATTTTCTATGATTTTAAGACAACAATTTCTTCGGCCATTTCTATTTTCAATATAATATGGCGATTTATTTTCCTTCAATATTCATATAAATTTTATATTATTTTGAACATTTCTAGTTATATTCCAGAAGTTCATAGGTATATAAAATTTTTTGACAATCATATTTTTTGTTTATTCTAAACCTCATATAAATTTTATATTAGACTTACTAGTTATATTATAAAGTTATTATAAAATAAAAACTTTCGAAACCGATATTTTTGTTTTCTACAAGTTTTTAAAATTTTTAACATAAACAATGGGAAAAATTTATTTAACGCTTTTACACATTTTTGAAAGTATACGTTTAATTCAAGGGCGTAAACGATAAAATTTTTTGGTAGGACGAGGAACGAAATTTCCATAAATTTTAATAATGAAATACACATTCCTATTTTTAAAAATTCAATTTTTTGAGGGGAGGGTGCGAGACGCTTTTTGCCCTCCTCTTTTAAAACATAAAATAAGGGGTTGTCGTTCACTCCGTTTCTTCTCATGTATGTGCAACCCTACTATAATTATGCTAAAATAGCATTTATCTTTTGAAGTAACATCTTAAACTAGTTTAACAAAGTATAACTATCTTTTAACAATATAATCATAATTTTTTCTTTACTTACTGCAACGTTAAATTACACCTGATTGAAAAATAAGATTTAACTTCAAAACCATACAAAAGTATATCTTTTGTATGTAATTTTTATCACATTATAATTTTTGATTACTTAGAGAACAACACTATGAATATTTTAAGGTAATTGTTCTACATAAGAACAATTCAGGGGTAGTTTTTTCATGGAAACAGTGCTGCGTGTTTAGTTTAGATTGTCAAGTGAGCAAGGGTTAGTTAAGTTTCCTTAAATCTTTTAAAATTTCAATTGATGTGCTTTTAAAAATTGTTGATGTTCATATATCCTGAAAATAGGGCACACATTTTGTCATATTTCAACAAACACAATATTCATGAATGTGAAATTTTTTGAATTTCCTATCTTTAAGAGTTTCAAAATTTATACTTTGATCGAAGTGAGCAATTCATGCTTTAACGTATAAGTTTTTCTTATTTACTCTATTTTGTGATTTTCATTTTAAATAAATTTAATCTTTTTTTTTCAATTTTTGAATATATTATCTTTTGTTAAAACAACTATTGAGCAATCCTTCATAAAAATACTTTGATGTGATCTTTTTTTTTTTTTTAAGATAAGATAAGACTTTATTCATGTTTGAAAAATGAAATGAACTAAACTTTCGTTTATGTGTTCACATGGGAAAAAAATCCCTCATCCGTTCAGCGGAGAAGTATAAATGAGTTGAAATAAGAAGCATGAAAGGATGATAGACTCAAAAAAACCCATAATAAACAAAATGAAAAATAAAATAAAAACAGAATAATTTCAAGTTAGATACACACAGTCATAAAACATCATTTGATAGTTAAATTCCATTCTTCAAGCAAAGGAAGCATATCTGGATGTAGAAGAGTTGATGAGTGGATATATGAAGAAAAAAAAAACGGCGAGATTCTAAAAAAAATACAAAGAAGAGGAAGCAAAAGAAAATCCAAAAATATTTAAAAAAAAAAAAATGTTTCAAATGAAATCAGTATAAGAAGGAAAAGAACTAACGAAACATGTATAGTTTATATTTTTTTTGAAGCTTTTAATATTTCTTAAATACCTAATATGTAAAGGAATGGAGTTCCATACGGCAATAGATTTTTTAAAAAAATGTTTGTTAAAAGAAGTATATTTATAACGTCTATTACGTAAATTATTCTTTGAGCGTAAATTATATTGATAAAAATGATTATTTTTTATATAATAAATATTGAAAATATTTTTACTATTAATTACTTTATAAACAAAAATACCTAATTGAAACTTACTAATTTCTCCTAGAGTAAGTATGTTATTATTAAACACAACACTATTATGGTTTTTATAATAATAAATTTAAAGGCACTCTTTGTTTATTTTGTAAAAGTTAAATTAAAACACATAAAAATAAATTACAATAAATTTAGAGAAAAGAGAATAATAAATAATCCTAGTTTGAAGGTTAAAATACGAATTTTAAACATAAGACCTAAAGCGATAGATACTTCTTAATTACATTGTCATACTTAAGTGAAATTCAATTTGGAATAAGAAATACCCTAAATATTTATAACAGAAGATTAGTTAATAAGTTACAATCTGTAGTGGAGAAACACTGATTTTTTTCCTCGTAAAAACTATATGTTCACTTTTATGAAAATTAATGCGTAAACTATTATTATATGCCAATTAGCGAAGAATTAAAAATATATTTAAAATATCGATATCATTGAATAGATTTTTGTTTTTGTAGAATTACAATCATTGATATAAAAAAGTTAAAATTATTATTTTGTAGTTTAAAATGTCATGATATATAAAATAAAAAAATGACCCTTGAGGACCCTATGAATGTATCTAAAATTCTAGAACTACTTCCATTAATTGTACAAATTGCTTTCTATTACAAATAACTACCAAGATATTTAAAAACTTACCCCTGAATCCATAGCACTTAATTTATATAAAAATTTTACGATCTATTCTATCGAAAGCTTTAGAAAAGTCAAGAAAAAACAGATCTAAATTACTATCAAAGACAAAATATAGTTTACTAAAAGAGATATAGTTGAAACACCTGACGAAAAAACTGACGTTCATTCAAAATTTCATGTAAGTTAATAAAATTTATCATTCTATTAAAACAATTTTTTCGAAAATTTTACTAAAAAAAGGTAAAATGCTAATGGGCCTATAGTTTTCAATACTTTCAGGGTTACCAGATTTAAATATAGGAATAACCTTAGAAATTTTAAAATAATCAGGGATATATTCATCCTTTATAATTTTGTTGAATAATTGGTAAAGGTTATTCAAAAAAATAATACAATATTTTTACCCAATTTGTTAGAAGACACCCATCCTATGAAGTAGATGCGTTAAATGTATTTGCAGTATAAAATATCATTAATGGAAATTTCATCAAAATAAAAAGTATATCAAGTACTGGGATTAAGTCAAAGTAGGCTTCATTTGTGATTAATTGAGTATTTGTAAAATAGTCATTAATTTCATCGAATAAAATGACAGTGATTGATTGGTTTCTTATCTAAAACTTCATTAATAAGTTTCCAGGTACTCTTCATATCAAATTTTGAGCTAGTGAACTTATTATAGTAAAACTTTTCTCTACTTTCTTTTACTAGCTTATTATACCTATTTCGTATTTGTTTAAACTCATTCCATTTTGAAAGGTTTCGATATTTCAAGAAAGATTTATAAACTTTGTTTTTATAC
Organism: Nectonema munidae; assembly: GCA_030549495.1. Classification (NCBI taxonomy): domain Eukaryota; kingdom Metazoa; phylum Nematomorpha; class Nectonematoida; family Nectonematidae; genus Nectonema; species Nectonema munidae. The sequence goes on from JAUIRK010000894.1 coordinate 1,022,207, forward strand.
TTTCTAAGTAATCTTAATTCTGGTGTGAACCATTCATTTTTAACTTTGGGCTTCATTTTCATAAAAGGAAAAATTTTTTATAGATATAAGATATTTTATCAATCAATACTTTACAGTACTCATTAGCATTCAAATTAATATCTATATACCAATCTTCATTCAACATAATTATAAAAATAAAATAATTTTTTGAAGACATGTTTCTGCATATAATATCGCTATCAGACTTTAAATTGTCAGTCAAATAAAAATTTTTGTAGAAAAAAAGTTGGGTAAATGATCCGAAATATCAATTAAAATGTGCCAGAAAATGAATCCACAAAACTGAAATTAGTAAAAATATTATCGATAAGTGTAGAACTCGTTTTTGTATTCGATATGACCGGAAATATTTAGGTGGAAACCAAACTCATGCATAAGATTTAAGAAAATACTGGAATGATGATTAATAATTTTAATATCCATATTTATATTGAAATCTCCAACAATAAAAACCTTTTTATTGAAAAAATTAGTTTGATTCATTAATAGAGTAAACTCATCTATAAAAAAATCTATGTTGAAACTTGGAGGTCTATATATTATCAAAATTGTAAATAAAATTGGTTCCTTAACATCAATTATTAGATATTCAAATGAGGTAAAAGGGCTCCCAATGTTATTTGTATTATAATTAAATTTATCAATATAAGCTCTAAGACGATATATTATTTTTTTTGTGTTAAAAAAAACCATCGAGTCAATTAGAATATTAATTAGATTTTCTTTCTTCATATGAAAGTAAAAATATATTGGAGGTTTTTTTTAATATGAACATTTTTGGAGTTGGCATTTTTACATGCTACAAGGATGATTTTTCTTTATGTAATCCAAATTTTTATCTTTCTCGTTCCCACCTTTAACGTTTCAAATTATAAAATATGTATGCGCTCTTATATACTTTTTTTTAAAATAAGATTTGAATTTTTTAAATTAAAATTATATTAAAACTAATTCTTTTTTTATGTAGTTAGTCTTGATTTAGAAAGTCTACACTATGACTGGTATGCTTATGCTATATTCACGATGTGTTATACTTATAAGTTTTTTTAGATTTCGTTTCAATTTTTCATTGTGAAAGGTGTAATGATATGTGTTTAGAAGGAGGTCTATCTTGCCTTATTTGTGGTAAGAAATTGCATTATTATTGCGAGGACATGAATGAACAAGAATTTAGTTTTTTTGAAAAAAATTTAAACTTTATTTGTACAAAATGTAATATTATGAACTTTTCTTATTCATATCAATCCGCTTTAAAACGAATTGAACAAAGTGTGATGAGTTGGAAATGTTTGCCATTTACCAACTTTCTAGACCAAATCCAAATTACTGCAAAAAGGGAAAAAAAAATTTTAAGAAAAGAGAACATTATGTTCCATAATGAAATTACTCTATACATATCTGATGTTGATGAAGTATCCATGAAAATCATCAATTTTTACAAGTTAGGAAACGATTTTGTATCTCTAAAGTCTAACTCAGACGGAAATTGTTTGTTTAATTCTGTTTCCAATTTTTTCTTTGATAATGAATCAAAATCTGTTCTTTTGAGAGTTTTGACATGTATAGGAATTAATTTCCAATTTTCATCTCTATGAAAATAAAGAGTTTGAAAAGGTCTGTGATATAAAGAATGCATTATTTGATGTGTGTTATCTAGGTGGTTGGTCAAATATTTTTACTATTTGTGCATTGTCTACCGTTATTAACCTACCTATTAGATTAGTGTACCCTCCTTATAAAAGTTTTACCAATCCAGCTCATCTTATTTTGAATGAAAAAATATATCCCTTGAATTATAATTTTAAAAAAAGTCCAAAAAGCAGTTTATATTTTATTCACTTGTACTGATTTTTCTACACTATCAACAAATGTTCTTCCTAATCATTTTGTTACTGCATGTTATTCAAAATTCCCATGTCAATGTATCCTTTTCGCAAAAAACTATTGAGTCTGATTTATCGTATATTTCACGTATCATTAATAAAGACCATGATTATTATGCCTATTTTTCCAATAACACGGATGATTATTTTATTAATCTAAAAGATGAATTTCTCTCTAAAAAGGATTGGTTTTTATTTATTAAAAAGAAATTAGTCTCATCACCTACACTTGTACCAACTGTCTTGAAACAAAATATTGCTTTTTTATTACGTAAATCAGGTAATGTTAATAAATATATTGATGATTGTGGTGTTTGGTGTAAAAATTCTTTAAAAAAATGTTTTTGTTATTTCGACAATAAAGGGGAAATTTCTATTCTCAGCAAAGTTAAAAGTTCAAGTAGTCTTCAACCTATCATTTTGAGAAGGTACTATTCTAGCTTAAAAAAGATACATCCTATAAAAGAAGAATAAGCTACTTTGAAAGTTTCCCTTCTGATGATGAAATTGTAAACTTTATAACTTATGAGTATATAGGTATATATCCTGGAGATAGCTGCCATGGCAATAGTAGATTCTCCCATTCAACATATATTAGAACAAATGAAAAAACTAAACTAGCCATTTTAAAAGATATCAATGTTTTGAATATTACTCATCGTGCTATACACAATAAACATATTTTGAGTAAAATGGACATTCCAAGAAATTTGAAATTTATTCAAAATTTGAAATTTTCTGCTCAAAATAAAAATGATCTCCAAAAATCTAAGCGATGAAATTCAAGAGATTTTAAATTCTATAGCTTTAAATACCGGTTTCGTACGAAAAAGTATAACAGTTCCAAACTCACCTCCTTCTTTTATTTTGTATACTAATAATCAAATTCAACATTTCAAATCAGCCATAGATCTAGATCATAGATTTAGGCGTTGACAGAACATTTAACCTTGGACGCTGCTTTGTTACATGTTTCGTGTTTCAAGAGAAGAGACTTATTCGTAGGACAACGTCAGTTAGTCCTTGTTTCTTAGGGCCAATTTATTTGCATTGGAGTGGTGATTATGAATCATACTTCAATTTTTTCTCCCATATTTCCTTCTTAATCAATAATAAAAGTGTTACTATTGGAATTGATGAAGAGAAAGCTCTAATTAAGGGTATCAGTAATGGATTTAAGGACGCTACAATTACCTTATGCACAAGGCATTTAGAACAAATTTAAAGAGGCACAACGAAAAAAATAAAATTTTGAAAAATAAAGAATTCAAATTATTGCATAAACTTTTTTTTTCATATTCTGGGTTAGCAAATGCAGCAAATCAATCCCAATTTGAGTACATCTCAAACAAAATTAGAGAGCAATATTTCGAAAAGTTTGGGAAATATTTGGACAATGAAATCGAAAAAATCTATACCTATGTTTTCGTGCCTCGTCAAAAAAATAAAAGTATTACAAGCTTATGGACGAATAATATATGTGAATCAAAAAATCATATATTCAAGTTGAATCTAAATTGGAAGCCACATAAAATTACGAATCTCATCAAGATGCTACATGAAGAAGTATTAAGAGATTAATTTCTTTTAAAGTCTGCATTAAGTGGCACAGGGGATTACGCTATCTGCGAAAACAATAATTTTCTTAAAATACTCAGGTATGCTTGGAACGAGTATTCTGAAGAAAAAAAGAAAGCACATTTATTGCGTTTTTTGATGAAAAATTGGTTCCATCAAATGTAATAATTTCTACTGATGAAAAGTTTATTCTTCCTCAATGTAGCCGTGTCGCTGAAAAGCCGCCCCAAGTGAAAAGAATTAGAAGCGCTATAACTTTTTCTTTTAATAAAAAAAATATAACTTAATTTTTGATATCTTTTTTGCATGCCCTGCATAATTTTTTTTCGCTTTTTAATGCATGTTTTCTTTTTTGCTTGCTAATATTATTACGCTAATGCTATGTTTATTATAATCATTTACCTATAATCGATTGGGCAACAATGAGTGGCTTTACTAACCATGATACCCCCGTCTTTGAACGGATAATTCCCATTATATATAATATTGGGGGGGGGGGGGGGGGGGACTCAAAAAGTAGATTATTTTATTAAATTATTTTCCTTATTTCGGTATTTTGTTTTTAAATATGACATGTTTCAAAATATATTAAACAAAGACTTGGGCTCTTAACATTACAAGCTCCATTTCAGCTTGGGAAAAACGCAAAATGCTCCTGGACTCATATTCATGTTTCAATGATGTAAAGAGATCCAAAGAACTGTTCGATGCATTGCTAGTTAACCTTAAAGATATTAAAGGTAGTCCTTTAAATTTTTTTTTGAAAAATTTGTAACTCAAAAATATATACTGTCTTAATCTTATTTTTTTTATTTATTTGTAGCTAGCAACAGGAAAGACAACGAATCTATCCTATTTTTGGATATTTAAATGATATCCCTGTGCAACAGCCACGCTTTTAAATATAAAGTAATGACATGACCAACTCAAATGATTACGAACGTCAAGATACACAAAATCTTCGCGATCTATCTCTTAGTAAAGTGAACTCTTTGCTTGTCTTACAACAATGGGATCTGTTGGAAAAGAGATGCTCCAACAACAGTATTTGGGAAGCGTTCTAGAGACCTGGAACAATTTTTACCTTTTCAGATAACTAGAATTTGTAATGATATAATATTAATGTTCAATGCTCTTGTTTTTTCTAAAATCAAAGTCTGACATGTTTCAGATTAAAATCATTATGGATTATTTTCATAATTTAATAAAAAAAAATTAAAAATCCACGTTTGGATTGATTTACTAAACTAAACCAGCATCGTATAAAATTTTTATTGTACCCTCAAGTAATTTATAATTTAGCTTTTGAAAATTTATATTACTATAGATTTAGAAACCATAACACTTATATTTTATTGACACCGTATATTTTGGCGTATAAAGCGCATTAATGTTTTGAGCAATGGAGCTTTGAGTTGTATAACGCGCGTTACCATTTTCAAATATAGCTTTAAAAAATTTTCTTGTATAAAGCGCTATTGCATATTCAGTATTGTTGCTTTACAAAATTGTGTTGTGTACGCTTATTATCCTCCGGTTTTGTTAAGAAAGTTGAAAAAAATAAATTAAATCTTATTAAATTATTTTTTTATTAGACATTTTACGGCATTACGCTCAAAAGTAACCATGTTTTTCTTTTAATTAATTAAAACGACCCTACTCACAAAACTAACCTTTCATAACCATATTGAACGATGGCTTCACCCTATGGCGTGGCGTAATATATGTGTTTCCCCTATTTTGCCCCTTCGATTCTCAGACTACTAAACAAATAGTATAGAGCAGTGGTTCCCAACCTTTTTTATCGCGTTCCCCCTTTTCCAGTCACTTTTTTACCTGTGGACCCCTAAAACTGAATAGTTTGAGCCAACAAAATTAATCAAAGATTTTTATGCAAAAAATGATTCTAGTCATCTGATTAAATTGTATGCTTATTCATATGAAATCAGAGAAAGCGTAAAGCCTGACATAAAATGTGAATAAAATTTTTTTCCAATTAAAATATAAATTTTTCAAAAATATTGTAAGTAAGTAAGTATGTAATTTATTATAGAAAGAGTTTAATTCATGAGCAGCAATTGATTAAAAGATTTAAGTATGAGATGAGTAGCTAAAAAGCCGATTAGCTGTAGTATAACCACCTTTTTTTATAAAAAGGATATATAAAGATTCAAAATATGAAACCTTAAAAAAGGGAAGAAAATATTTATTTAAAAAAGCTCTAAATATATATATTTATATTGATTTGAAAAATAAAAGTATATTAAAGGAGATTTAGCATAAGTAGTTTGAAGTAGAATTTCCATGGACCCTTTGAAATTCTTCTATGGACCCCCGGTTGGGAACCACTGGTATAGAGACAAGTATCAGAAAGTTAGTAATATATTGCTAGATTTGTTTATACCCTATCTTCTCTTCAAATATGTAGGAAACTTCAGTAGGTGAAACATTATAAAAAAGTTTCTTTTCATAAATAAATTTTTACAAAACCGATTGCATTGACAAAAATTAACATTTACTCGTACTATGCTATTTGAGAATCGTTTATCGAAAAGTTTGAGTGAAATGTTTTGCAGTGTTCAATCCTACATCTTATATTGATTTTGACAATTTGAAAAACAAAACTGATCTTTTCTTGTGAAACTCTTTTTATAGCAAAAGATTTGATGACAATAAATCCATAAGTTATGTAGATCTTGTGACCTATAGGCTCAATAATTTTGAATACAATATAGGCAAATGCAATATTTATTTTGGTGTGAACCCGTTTACTGAGAGTCCAAGATTCACATACGATGAGTTGGAAAAAAAAACCCACAAAAATGTCAAAAACATAGAAATGGGTATTACACACTTTATAATCTTTTCAAATGCTGCAAGATGATTCCAAATGCTGTTAAAGCCGAGGCAGCGAATAAGGATAAACTCTTATTCTCTTGAAAGTGTCTCAAAAGGCAATCATCTCAAGACTCTGACAGGAAATCTTTAGATCTGCCTTCTCTTGGCGTAGTTATTACAAACTAAATGATCTAGAGGTAAAAATTAGGGAATAGACGCTTTAACCTACAGCTTCTGGTAAAACAAACTTGTTAGTCTTGGCGGACAATTGTTCTAGGAGAAAATAACTCTGAGTACAAATTACCACTGCCTTGTGGTTTAAGGTCAAGGAAGAGCAAAGGCTAAAGATTCCCAATCCTGAAAATAAAATGATTAGCGTCACGAAGGTCATTCGGCCATAAAACCTTAGCTCTATTTACTTAATAAAATGATCCGGCCAAACAAAGAGATGGGTACAGCTCAAAGTACTCCATGGGCTTATCCAATTGCCTACGTCAAAAAGAATGTTGGAAAAACTTGCAAGAGACGAGAGAAAGACTGGAGGCAACCAAAAAGATGGAGTGAAGGAGCGACTACAGGAGCTTGGACTCTACCGATATGTCGCAATGGACAGAGTGAAGTGGAGACAGCGGATCTCAACCACCCACTCCCAACTAGATCACTGTTCATTGTTATGATATAAAGATAAATATCTATACCACTAAAGATTATCTAGCTTTAAAAAACGCAAATCAAAGCCTTGAGTTTTAAACAATAAATATATAATTTTCGAAAGTTAAAATAATATAAGTTTGTATTATATTGTCAAATTAATTTGGCATAAAACTTTGCCTCACTAAGAAAAAATTAGTATTGTTTTTTTAATTCAATCCATTATTATCCTTATATATTTCGAAAATACACTCAATTGAGAAAAACTGTGTGTATATAATAAAAAGGATATGTTAAAACAATCTGAAGAAAGCAAAAATGATAAAGTTTTCATAGTTAGATTAGGAAAAGAAAAGATGACCGAATATCTCAAATTTCCCCCGTTTCACTATTATTAACTTTTATTATTTAAACTTAAATAAATTGAATATTTTATTAGACTTTTTAATTTTAATTTATATTGTTAATTTTTATTTATATTCTACCTTTAGATTTCTTTAAACTTAAAATTTTTTCTCATTCAACAATTTCAAACTTTTGTTTTTATTTTAGACAAAGAGTAAAATTTTATTCATGTTATTGATCGAATAACAGATAACCCATGGCATGTTTTTTCAATTTACTTGATGTTATGACGTTCCTTTTCAAAGAAAAAATTCAGATTATAAGTACTTTTCAAGAAATATTAGCTTCAAAAGAAGATTGCTCTACTACGACTTTTAAACAGACAAATGTTACATCGCTTTAAACATGTTAAAAACAGCAGTTTTTAAAACACATAACAGATGTAGATTCAAAAAAGACTATCACTTTTTTGAATTACCCATAATAAGTTAGCATAAATTATATCTGAATAGACATGGGTATGATATAGAATTTTTTTTTGTTTTATTAAAGTAAACGCTTAATTTTTTTAAGCAACCTAAAAATCGTAAGATTTTTAAACATATATGTATTTTTAATTTGGTTTTTGAAGGAAAAACTTTCTGAAAGAGTTATTCCTATATATTTAAAAGTGTGCACTCTTTTCAGGATAACATTGTTTAAGTGGAAAATACAAGTAATCTGTTTTTTAGGTCTCTTAGAAATTATCATAAAATTACTCTTATCATAATTAATTTTCATTTTGTTATGATAGCACCATTAAGGTTTAATAGTGAATCATATATGTTTCTTAAATCATTAAAGTATTCTGCATACATGATAATTTTTCATTTGTTTTTCAGGCTTTTATAAATATCATTAATAAAAATTAAGAAACCAATATAGAGCCTTAAAGAACTTCTGCTTTAGTATAATAAGTATCAGAATTTAGATTATTATATGAAACTAACCGGTCCCGTGGTCGTTTCTCGCTTGGCTCGAAACATAGGAGACTTGGTAGAGTATTTGTTTCTCGAAACATAGGATCCTTGGTAGTGTGTATTTTTTATATGGTCTGATTAGTTGCTAACAGTGTTATATGGTGTGGCGGTGAGTTATTTGTTTTTAGCATAGTTGTATCTTTTCTGTGTATTTTTGCTCATCACAAAATATAAAAATACACAAAAAAAATATAAATAATTTCAACCAATCAGAATGCTTCAAACTTCTAGGTCCAGTTAAAGATCATTGGTACCCAGTAATATTCTAGGTTCTATTAAAGATCCTTGGTACCCCCGTGATTCTAGCTCCTGTGGAAGATCATAGATACGGTGATTTTAAGTCCTGTTAAAGATCATTGGTACCCCCGTATATCTAGGTCCTGTAAAATATCATTGGTATCTTGTTGATTCTAGGTCCTGTAAAAGATCATTTGTATCTCCGTGATTCTAGGTCCTTAAAAAGATAAGTGGTACCCTATGATATTGATCCCCTCAAAGAACCCGTAAAGATCATTCATGCCCCTGTTAACATCATTGTTAACTCTAAAAAACGTTGATATTTCTGAAAAAGATCCTTAGTACGCGTAAAGACCATTGGTACACACAATGATCAAAGATAAGGCAACTTATTACACAAAATCTAAAAGATCTTTACTTATTTAAAAATAAAATAAAGAAAGGAATTCGCAAATTAGATTATCATTAAAAATAAATTAAAGCACAGAATATTAAAAACAAAATATACAAATATATATGAAATTTTTTTGAATAAAAATATTTATGGTAAAATAAAGTTAATATTGTTATTTAGAATAATAAGAGGATTCTAAAAATATATGAAACTTGCTTTTTTGTTGAATATATGTGAAGTCATAATTTTGAGGCCGTTTGAGAGGGGCTAAAAAATCTAAAATTAAAAAAATAGAAAATTCAAAAATGTATTCTGATAGAGTTTAATACGCTGATTACAAATATGTAATTTGTTTGAAATGAATCGAAGGATTTTTTAATTTTTTTTGAGGCCAAAGTTGGAATTTTTGTCATTTTATCAAGTTCAAGTGCTAAAAAAAGTATTTTAAAATTTTTAAACTTAATATATTTTTACATTTTCATGATCAGCATAAAATTTCCTTTAAAATGCGGTATTATAATAGAAAATTGGATAAGTTTGAAATTTTAAGCATATTTTTCAAAAAAATAAAAAAATATATTTTTAAATTTTTTCACCGTAGTATGTTTAAATATTAGGTATATATTATAAATTTGCAAAAAAAAATGTAAATATTCATTTTACAGACTTAAATATCGTGAAAAATAGTAAAATTGTGCACATTGTTGAAAGGCTTATAAAAATTTATTTTAATATTTTTTTAAAAAAGTTATAATTGTAAAATGTAGGTAAAAGGGTGTTCTTTAAGATGGGCTTAGTTTGAAAAATAAGTATATTTTTTTACTTAAATTTAGGCATGATTAATGTATATAAAAAGAAAAAAAGAGTCATAAAAATTTTTTTTTTAAAAAGTGAAATTAAAATCTTTAAATATAAACCATATAGCATGATTTAATGAAAAAATTATGCAAAAAGGTTTTTGATTTTTGTAAAAATTGGCTATAATAATCAGTTTTAAGTTAAATATTTTTGTGTACTCTCTATGTTTAACCCCCTGAAGAAAAATTAAAAAATGAAAAAGTAAATTTTTTTTAACTAAATTTTAGAGAAAAGAAAGCTCTATAAATATGAGAGAAAATTATTTAATTAAAATTGTAAACATTTTCTTAAAATAAAGTAAAACATCTATTTTAACCAATTTTTAACGCCAAAAAGGGAAATTGAAAATAATAAAACAAAAAAAATTTTTTTTCAAAAATTTAAAATTTAATGTTAAAATTCAAATCTACCTACCTACACCTCTTAATGTAAAAATTGGAAATATAAATATATTATTTTCTAAATATTAACCAATCAAAAATGTCCAAATTAAAATTTACGCAAACCGATTCTAAAAATTTTCAAAATAATAAAAAAAATTTTTTTCAGCATTTATATATATTTTCGTATATTTAAAACACGATTATGTAAATTATTTAAAAAAAATATTTTTTTTAATATATTTAACCAAATTTAAAAAAATCGACAAATTTGTCAAAGTTACCTTGTTTGGCGTCATTTTACCGAAAATTGTATGCAACAAATATTGAATTTTTTTACATTAACTAGTAGAGAAAGAGTTGGGAAAAAAAATAAAAGAGGATGTCATTTTTATTTTAGGGCTCCAATTTTTCGCAAAATTGGATCAAAATTTTCATGGGGTAAAATTGACGTCATTTAATAAAAAATTTATTATAGTCAAAAAGTGAAAATTGGGAAAAAACATATGAAAACTAAATATTTTTCAAACTGATATTTATAAAAAAAACAATGATTTCTAGATAATTAAGTAATTTGGTAGAGTTAATTTTTTCAAAAACCTTGGTAAAAGTGGATAAGGAAGAAATTGGTCTATAAAAATAATATGAAGTAGGTTGCTTACCGGTAAAATCTTACTAATTTTTAACTTATCAGGAAAACTACCTTGCTTTACTGAAAAATTGAGAATATTGACTATCAATTTACCTAATACTGGTAAACTAAGGGTTAGTAATTTTAGACTTATTTCATCATGTCCAATAGATTCCTTATTTTTTAACATATTTACGGCGATATATATATCATCAATTGAAACGTCACTAAAAAGGAAAGAAGAAGATTGTCATGGTAGAAAAGAGTATTCAAATGATATTTCAAGGCACGAGGAATTAGATTCAAGACAATAAATATCAACAAATCCTGCCTCAATTTTAGGTGTTAGATTTTCTTTTTTAATAGGGTGTTTAACGTAGGCCATATTGATTTATTATTACATGTAGAAAGTTTTGATAAAAAATATTGAGACTTAGCATAGGTTTTATATTTTTTTAGACTATAATTATAGTTAATTTGATTATAATGCCTAGGCTTGTGACGAAATTTTTTATAACGCAATTCAATACAGCCATTTTTTCCATGTATGTGTCACTTGAGCAACAATGTTGTAAATTTGCGTATTTACTTTTACTTTTATATGATGAGACCAGCCACTATATTAGAGAAATGAGTCAAGAAAGATGTTCTATATACACGAAAAGAATTTGGTTCACTTGTTTGAAACGTGAAAAAAGGCTATACACGGGTTGCTAAAATGTTTACCATTCTAAATTTCTATTTTTTTGCATTTTTTGTTTCAAAATTTATTTTTAATCCATGAGTTTTGATTCAAAACTTTTTTCAAATGAAATTTTTATAAAAAATTTAATATATCGTATCCTCAAAATTTTTACCATAACAACTTTTTGCGCACTTCACCACCACTTCCTTTATATTTATTATAAATATCTTCTTAACAATATTATTTTAAGATTTAAGATTTTTTCTTTGCCTATAATCTAATTTCATTATTATAAAAAATTTTCTTTTTTATTTTTTAATTTTTTAACACTTTCTTAACTTAATCTAATATTTAAAATTGTCTATTTTTTCCAAGAACAATGCCTAATAAAAATGGTATTTCTGAGGGTGATCTTTCTAGTCAGGCAAGAGATAACATTGTTGGAAAAAACTGTATCATACGGGTAATTTATTTATTAGTGTTATAAATATAATAATTTTTTTTTGCATTAGAATGAATGTTCCAATTATAATTTATAAGCAGACGATTATTTTACTTCTGTGAATTTTAAGTTTATGGTCAAAATAATTAGATCTAAAGCTTTTATAAAATTTTTAAATATTTCTAATTTAACAAATTTTAGTTGTTTGCTTTAATATCGTCAAAATTAATTGTATTGATGTAATCTTCAAGTAAGAAGAAAACTTTATTCAAAACTATTACACATATAATAATACGACATATTTTAGTATCTCAAAGGTTGCTTAGTCATATTATAAAGATCGATATCCGTACCCAATTTGCCACTCAAAACGTTAAAATGACAAAAGATTGCGATGATTTGTTTGGCATCATTAAAAATCATAAACTAAGAACTTTGACTCATCTTTAAGATTGCGCCTATCAACAGGCAACTTATAGCGCCATTTTATTTAGCTTTATGCAGATCTAACTTTCGCTATAGAGTCACTGGTTAGTCGCCTATTCTAGTCTGAATCACTTCAAGGTTTTAGACTATCTATTTCAATACGTGTATTTAAACTTTTTGAACATTTCATTGTATTTGAAATATTATTTTGGCAACATTTAAAGTATAATTTGTTCTTTTCAAACAAATCGTCGAATATAAAGTATACATTTCTTTATTTTTTTAATTCTAAGTTTCAAAATTCTTGATAAGCTCTTTTACCTAGCTCTAATAAGTCTAATAAACGCCCTTCCTCTTTTTAACCTCATAATGATCTTGAATATATTATATAAACGTTTCCTTTTTCTGACGCCTCTTCCTATATAAATACCTTTTTAATCTCAGAAAGTCAATTTATATATTTACAGTTGGAAAGGTTGTATTTAGTCAAGCAACTCTGATGTCGATGATGTAGATATGTATTGCTTAGTCTTTTAGATAAAAATAAAAATGAGTGTCACTTTGTTACTATATTACTGTTTAATTTTGTAACTTAAATCTTTTCAACTTCTGCAAAGCATTGAAACATTAAGGTGTTTATCAAAACTAATTCAAGGGGGTTGAAGTAAGTTCTCTTCAATTTGTCCGTTGCCCATTTTGACTTCATGATTTCAATTTATTTTGGATATTCTATAACAATGATTTTGGCTAGCGGGCATAATAATAATAATGTCTCAACGAGGTCTTCGAATCTCAATCTTGAAAATTTTGTTTGGAATGGACAGATAGGAAGCCAGGGCAAGTCTGAGGGGAAATATTGACCTCTGATTCCGACTTCTAGTACATACTAAAATTCGACTCCACTGCAAATACTAAAAAACTTAATAAATTGAACACTAACTCTTCGATTCCGACTTCTAATAAAGAAGGGACACTCCATATGCTTACAAAAACTGAACTCTTTTTTCTTTATTTAATATACCTAAAAAAATATTTTTTTAACCCTTTAAGACTAAAATTTTGAGGGCAATTCTTCTGCTTTCTTTTCAATTGAATTTTATATATCTAAATCAGACGATTTTCCTTTCTTAAGACACCGGTGTCTTACTAGTCTTCAATGGTTTATTACATTAAAAAAATGACTCGAACTTCGACTTCAACTCCCAAATTTTATTAGATACTGATCCCCATCCCTTTAAAATCTTCGACTCCCAACACCTACTGCGACTCCACAATGCTGTAGGAATCACAGGCGTATTTAATTTTTAAAATAGTTTGCACACGTGGCTGATTTCTGTCTTTTACATTCTGCAGAAAACTTTTATTGAGGTGAAGATCCGCTTCAAATTGAAGCCCTCTGTTGTGCTTCGTGAAGAGGTGACAGCTCTTTCGTTTTCGCTAGTTGGTCTGTTAGTCGGGTCCAAAATTTCATTTTGGCGTTTCGCGTGGCAAGTTGAGTATTGACGTCGCCCCTAAATGCTTTAACGATAACATTTTATGTTGACAATCTTATAAGATTTATAACAAGAACTTTTATGCTCAGAAATAAAGTAAAATTTAAGTTTGTATTTTATAATTGGAAATGAAAAATCTTTGGGGAGAAAAGTATTCCATGTATATAATGATTGTGAAGATTGTTTTAACACTTTGAATATTCTATCTAAATATTTCATAATATTTAATAAAAATTGTCTAGTTTTTTAGTTTATAAAACTTTTCTAGCCTTTTCTAGTTATTTTAGCTTATGTAAAGATGATCTATTTATATTAATCGTTGTTTATATAAACAAAGTAATATCAAAATCTTTCTTTTTTAGAGTTTTTCAAAATAAACTAGAAAACTAAGAAGCTTCAAGAAAAAGGAGAAGTAGGTACGCTCAGGGAGCTAGCTCTCTTTTGAAAACGTAGATATACACTTTTAATAATGAATTATTATCGGTAGTATAAAAAATTGGATATTTTTATATTTTTCAAAATTTTAGCTCCTTTTGCTTTCTTTTGGATTCATTTCGTGGAGAAATAATTAAACTTTATGAGCACATATAGAGTTTGATTAAAAAGATAAGATTATTTATCTAACCGATTACCGTCCACAGTTGATATATGTCGGTTTAAAAAAAATAAAATCTGCTTTTATTAATGCTTTTTAATGCATATCTTCTGCTTTGCATTAAATAGCGTTTGATTATTCTGGTAGTTTATGGGTTAATTATATAGCTTTTATTTTATATTAATTAACTGACAACTATGAGTTTATTGAAAAAAAGGATGCGCTCATTTTCAAAATTTTAATAAATCGAATTTATTTTCCCTAATTATTTATCCAAAAAGATAATACGTATAAAAAATGATTTTTTCAATAAATCATGGGAAAATATCTGATTTACATATGTTATTTTTTGAAAGTTGAGGAAAAATTTCCTAGTCTTGCATGAAAATTCAATGATGCTTTTAGAATAAAATTACTCCTTATGTTGAAATTAGCCTTTTTATGCTGGGAGTTTATTTGAAAGAAATTTTATTAAAATTACCATGCCTAGAGAACACCTTAAATTTATGATTGATTTCATTAAATTATTTCTATGATTTTATCGATATGAGATCTATCTTAGCAAATTGTTTCATATCTTAAAAAATTAGTACATTAGTTTTTTATATTTTCTTCTAAGCCTTGTGCTTATTGATTAGGTTAGAGAATAATAATTGGAATTTTCTAATGAATTGCTAATTTTTAATATCGTTTGCTGATTCTTGAGAGAGTATGCGAATATATAATTACACACTTTGATATACAGTTGATATAAGCATACAATTAGATATAAAACAAGGAACAGTGATTGTAATGTAGATGGTATGCAAGATGTATTGTAGAGAAGCAAATGAATGATTGAAATTTTTGTTGTCTAGATGTAATTATGAATAATTTATTGTGTGAACCGCAACTATGATCACATTATTATGTTTGCACAGCATTTGTTACTCTTTAGATTTTCTATGTATGTAATTTAAAATATGCTTTTAAACATTTTTTCATACAAGACTTTAATAATTATAATGTGAGGTCCCCGCTGCCTTACTCCAGTATGTTGGGAAACATTTTCAGTCACAACCCTTGTTAACCCGTTAACGACCAGAATAATCAGACGATATCTAATGTAAAGCAGAAGATTTGTATCAAAGAGCTTTTATAAACGCAGAAGATTTTATTTTTGTAAAGTCAACTATAGTCGACATGGGCGTTAACGGGTTAATATAACGTTTAAAATACTTTTTGGATTTTGTGAATTTTCGATTTGGGAAAAAAATAATTATTTTGCTATTTAATTTTACGGAGTTTATATAATATAATTATATTCCTAATGTAACTCAAAATTTTACCAAAAAAGACATTTTTATAGCTTAATTGTATTTATTAATAATTTCAAATCTTTTTTTATCGTTCCCGTATTCAAAGATGAAGAAGAACTCTACCAAAAAAATTTTATACCTTTATTTGAGTATTGGGATTCGCATTAACTAGAGTTATATATATATATATTTAGCCCTACCTGAACAATTCAGAAGGAACTTGAGCCATGGTACGTCCATTCATTTCATGTATGAAATTGTTAATTTTCCCAAGAGGTCACACACACACTGCTTCCTCTTTTGGCCATCGATGCGTATTTGCAAATTTCACTTTACTGTTTTGTCAATTTTTTAATGCACTGATATTTGCATAGAACAGTAATTCTCCACCTTTTTACATTGATCCATCTTATTGATCATTTGTCAAAATTTAATCCCTTCCCTCTTTCCAAAATTTTTTGCATCAAAATTTGCATTTCGAATTTTTTTATATTCAAAATAACTTTAAGCAATACCAAAAATCTTCAAATTTCTTTCTTATCTTATCAGTGTTCTATCAAGACACTTACAGAAGAGAAGTTTTATCTCTTCTGATCTCTTCAGTTAGAGTCCGTTGGTTTGTGTTTTGAAATTTTTCTTTCACCTCTACGAACTGTTAAATTGCCCCTCCCCAAAGAGGGAATTCCCCTCTCCCCTCCAGATTTAGACGCACTGGCATATAAGATGTGGCTATGTTTAATTAAGTTTAAAAGACTAATTGCTTTCATTCTAAAAATTGGCAAAGCTATTTCCTATTTACTCACATCTTTTTATTAACATCTGAATGTTTCAAACACGTATCCCTAAATTATTTTTTTGGGAGGGACCAACAACTATAAATAGTTTATCTTAGCCAGGGCGTCTAAAAAATAATTTTTCGTTACTGATGAGAAAGCATATTATTAAATATAATCGTAGCTCACTTTAATGATTCTTGGGCTCCAATAAGGGTGCCAAAGTCAACTTCTTATGAACTCATATTTTGTCTAAATCTCTAAACCTGTAAGTACCCAAGAGAAGAATCGAACTTTCACCGTTATGCTATCTGGTGAAGCAAAATGAACATTTTACCGAGGTTCTAAATCAGAGTTTTACTGAGCGCAAATGTCCAGATTCCTTCTTAGTAAAAAGGGACTCCCAGAAGCGGGCAACAATTTTAGTGTAACGTTGTCTTTTTGCAACTCATAAAAAAGGTCGAAAATGGAATAAAATTAATGAATGAACTTTTTTTTTACAAAATGCTGAGTTTACTAGTGGAAAGTTTTTAGAAAAAATTTTAGACCAAATACTTTCAAAAAATAATTTTGTTTCGTTTTTACAACGTTGGGCACTAAAGAGGAGTGTTTATGAAATCATTTTTTTAATCTAACAATTATGAATATAACTATTTTTAGGTTATAGACAATACTTTGAAAATATTTTTGAACACAATGTAAGAAAGACACTAAACTACAAATACAAACCAATAAACTTAATAAATTATGTTGAAGAAAATAGATTAAACATTTTGCGGCATACACGTGTAAGATTCAGGAATCTTTCAATGACTATCTAAAATCGGCATGAATTATGGTACACGTTATCACACGTATAATCATGATTTCAGAGCCAGGAAAAATTATCTGACCCGGCTCTGGAGCAGAACTATTATAGTGCTTGGTTTCGACTCCGGCTCCTTCAATATTTTTTTTATTAATTTATTAAAAATTGATTATTGCCACACTACCTATATAATATATTTCACTATATTTGGGGGCGTGAGTAAGGTTGGTTAGGTACTGGGTTTCGATAACTCAAGGTCTTGGGTTCGATCCCGCATCAAGCCTACTTTCTCATAGTTCGATACAAGCGGCGCAATTGTGCCTTCTCGATGAAAACACCCCACGGTTCAATCCACGGTACCTTTACCTTTTATACTGTAATCTGGATTTATATTTGCCCAATTCCATGATAAAATAGCAGCTAAATTTATAATCCATTTTTGAAAGGAATATGCCGTAATTTACAAAATTACCTTTATGCATTTATAAAATAAAGTCTGTTTTCATTTCTTGGACTAAAAAATGAGAACTAAAGCAAATCTTTCTACCTAAAGTACATTAACCCATTTACGACCAAGCAAAGCAGACGATATCTAAAAAAACGCAGACGATTTATATTCAAAGTCATTGAAAAAAGCAGACGAAGATAAAATTACTTATGTTCCCAAATAGGAACATTGGTCGTAAATGGGTTAATATTAAAAATTTATATAAATGTGTTTCCTTTAAAAAGTAAAATTATAAAATGGACATTTTTGACTACGCTTCATTTAGAAGGGGTTCCAAAACGGTGCCCATGTGCAAAAGTGTGCCTTCCGATATTAAAGCATTTTATATAATTTCGTACATAAGTAAGAGTCTAAAAAGTGTATTTTTAACAATTATAAACTTGCCTCATGTTTCTTTTGATATACACTTTACCCATATATAGAGCTGATATACACATAGTTTCAATAACATCATATAGTAGTATTAGTACCAGTGAAAACAAAAACTTATTTTTTATACATTCAACTCTGCTTTTTTCTTTGCAGATAAAATACTTCTGTAATAAATACTACACATACGAATACGAAGCTCAACGATAGGTTTGAACAGTATGAACAGATAGTTTGCTTTATCAAAACACATGTTTTGTATTTGCTATTCTTGTATCTTATGGATTTTTGTAGATTCGTCATTATAGTAAAAAATGGGTAATTGAAAAACGAAATTAAAATGGAAAAAACAAAATCCAAATACTAAAGGAAGCATTTGAAATAATAATGAACACGATCAAAATAACTTAGAATAATATGAAATAAAAAAGGAAGAGATTAAAGTGAAAATGCTATATGCATGAATGTGAATGTTTTTCAGTTTATTTTATCAGTTTGCTTATATTCTCTACGTATCCATATTATTTGTTCAATAATTCCTTTTATTTATCTTGTTTTGTAAAGGAATATTTTCAATATTTTTTCTTTGCTCAAGGCTATTCATAATTTTTATTTGCAAATAATCATTTTTAAAAAAAGCTTAAATATTTAACTTTAAATTATTTGTTTCGATAGAATAAGTAGTTTTGTAGAATTGCTTGAATTAAACCTAAAGTGGGAGAGCTTTCACAAATGATGTCATCAATTTTATACTTCTCAGTTTTTACACTTTCCAAAAACTTAGTTATAATACTACAGATTAAAAGAATGTTTTTTTGAGCTTAAAGTATTAAAAATCAAGAATGATTTAGAAATGAGGGAAAAGACTATTTTGACTCAAGTTCTTGGTGTTTTTTGACAAGAAAATATTCACTTCTCTAAAAATATGCCTTATTTTTAACGTGAAATTTTCTTCAACATACATATGTGAATCAACATTCTTGCATATAAATATGATGAAAAATAAATATGCGTCTACTTTAACAGACCTACATTAAATTTAGATAGTTGAAGAATAGCCCTAATTACAAACTTAATTTCCAAATTTTAGCTACTAATTTGCAAAATAAATGCAAAATAAAAAAATTCTTGTGATAATCTTTATTTACTCATTTAAAACTTGTGTTCCTTGATATTTTTATACAAAAAATTTCTTCTTTAAAGTCTGGGCACCCCTGTCATATAAAGGTAAAGGCACCGTGGGGTGTTTTCATCGAGAAGGCACGATTGCACCCCTTCTATCCAACTATGAGGAAAGTAGGCTTGATGTCGTATCAAATCAGACCTTGAGTAAACCTAGTATCTAACCAACCTTACTCACGCCCCCTGTACAACTATAGATATCAAAATATCGCCCGGGGCCAGACATACGAGCAATATTTTTCTCCTTCTCTATATATGCAAATTCTTGGGCTGATGAGTGTCGCATGCATTGCATAATCCTTATTCAAAACTGTATGAATTTTAAGCTGACATTTGTGTTTTTCCTACATATTACTCTCTAAAAGTACATGATATGTAAATTTTATGTCTAACGATTTTCTTCCTTGTCTGCAATTTATTCATTAACATACATTTTAATATTTAAGAAAGAGACATTGGAAAATAAAATTAAATTATAATTCATCATTTGTGAGTAAATTACTAATATAAAGAAACGATGAAAATGAGTAACTAATACAAATGTAATTGCAAAACGTGTTAAAAATGGAGTGTTACTTGTATCCGAAAGGAACCCGAATAAAATTTAAATTTTGAAATAGAGTCCGAATCCCTAATTAAGATTTTCGGTGCCCGAACTAACCGAACCAAATTTTGCAGATTTCTAAAACCTTCCCTATGGTTAGAATATGGCATACCCAACGGTAAGACTTTTTGTTACTCATTCAGTTGTTTCAGTCAGCGTTGAGGAGAAGGAGTAAATTAAAGAATGAACATTTTTATTTTATGTTGAAATTAATTTGTAAAGGAGCAAAACTCAGTTTATGAGTAGAAAGTTTTTAGGAAAAAATTTTAAATTGGAAGACAATACAAGAAAGACTAAACTACAAATACAAATCAATAGTTGAAGATAATATATCAAACTTTTTGCTTACAACATAAAGTAGAAACGTCTAAAATTCGGGAAATCTTTCAATGACTATCCAAAATTAACATTCACAAACGACCTTGAAATATGGTATAAGTCATCATACTTTTTAGAGATTTATAATATTTGAAACAGAAAAGCTGATGTTGCATAATTATAAAATTTCAAACTCAAAATCGAGTCATTAATGTTAAAAAAATTATGCAAAAATGGAGTTGCAATCTCAAAAATTACAAATAGGTGGAGTCAGAATCGGAGTCGCCAAATATTTTTCCCACTCCACAACTGACCATCGCTTTCAATAACTAACGAAAAGCAATACTGAGGGATAAAGGCTTTTTAAACATGCGTGAGATAGAATTCTTCATTAAATATACAAAGTTCCATTGGAAAAGAAAGCAGTTTTGAAAATTCTAGTCCATTTATTTTAGTTTTTTTATCCTACGCCCGGATGTTTAATGATTAGAGGACATTTTTATTTATTCTAGTGCTCCGGAGCCTTTTTTATTTTGCGATACACACATGTTCCGTCACATTCAAAGTAAAAAATAATTCAAACATTATCTTTTATTAACGCTTCTTTAGATGGCGTAGAAGATTTCATGATTTCAAGGGAGTTTTATGTCAAATTACTTTATCATCTGTTTTTCCTTGGATCAAATGTGTTGACGCAAATAAAGAAATAATTTGTCTGTTAAAACTGACGATATTCTCTCCCATTTGCGTGACTGGCTCCTTCATAGATTCTTTACTTACATGAAAGTAAAGAAGAAATCTATATTCTAATAAAAGAGATAATTATTCATATATAGAAGTAGATTTTTCAGACCATCTTTTAAAAATTATAAAATATATTCTTCTATATTCCGAAGATTCCGTTACGCATGATAGAAAACACAACCGGAAGCTTTCTTGGAGATATTTACTTTAATAATGGGACACTCATGTTTCAATGCACTTGAAAATAATAATCTAACTCTTGAACCCCAAAACTTTGCTAACATCTCATCTCTTTCAATTGTTTAAGAGTATGCTAATAGATAGTAAATGGAAGGGAACAGGGAGAAATGTGAAAGGAATTTATATTTTTACTTTCTGTTTGTTACGTTAATTCCTACCTTTTTTGCAAATTAGGATAGTCGAGAGTTCTCTAATCGAGCGCGATATAGAAACAGATCACTCTCTCAATCTTCTACAGATGGACTGTGTAATCTTTTTAAATCATTCTTTTTACTTTATGTGTAATACGTTTGCGTTTGTCACCTATCTTTTACCAACGATGAATTCCAATCATCGGTGTATATTTTTGATGATCCCTACTCTAATCGATTTTAACCCATTTTAGAGCTATTACGAATTGGATCATTCAGGCCGCATGTGACCCGCGGGCCGTAGTTTGTTCACTTCTGGACTAGACTAACTAAACAAAATAAATTAGCTTACTAACAAAACTATTAGGTTTGCAGAGGGCGTAGTGGTCGAAGCCTAGGTTCTTAATCAAGTGAACATACCTATCACCTGCTAAGTTATGAACGGTTATTCTTACCTTAGAGGCAATACCGACAACTAATAAAACTAACTAAATTTTTAAGCAAAAAAGTAAACCTAAATATCTAACGTTACGTATTACATGACTATCTATATTAATTAATTTGAAATCACAGAATTAATTTTTATGAATGACTAAGTTTCCTTGTTAACAATTATTCAAATGTTCGGCTTCGATATTTTGGTATGTTTTAGAGTTAAGCACTTCCATTTAACAGAAGCGTGTGCTACGCAAACCGGAGTGGTGAAATCTAGTGATGGATCGGATATCCACAAAATTTGTCTTTATGATAGATAACAGATATACATTGACATCTTCGCTCTAAATTTTTAAGAAGTATAAGACTTGCGCTTGCTTATAATAACTATTGTGATATCCGAATCCTCTAAAAGAAAAAGAATTCTGAGATTCGCATGCGCATCCGCTAGGAAGTAAAATTTAATATCCGCATCCACAGATACAAAAATCTATAGTAAAATCTAACGACCCTTTGTAGTTCAAACAACCGAAACTCTTCACACCACTCTATTTCGTCCTCCATGATGTGCACTATTCTCTTTTTTCTACGTAATAAAAGATAGGTTAATGAATACATGTACTTTAAGGCAAATATACTTATACAAGTACACAGCGTGTACTTACAAAAAATGTACACGTGTACAAAACATTTTGAGTACATGTTGCTAAGGC
The DNA here is from genome assembly GCA_030549495.1 of Nectonema munidae. Taxonomy (NCBI): domain Eukaryota; kingdom Metazoa; phylum Nematomorpha; class Nectonematoida; family Nectonematidae; genus Nectonema; species Nectonema munidae. The sequence goes on from JAUIRK010000894.1 coordinate 1,044,827, forward strand.
AGGCAAATTAATTTGCTTAAGGAACTGACTCCTCCTTTATATTATGAAAGAGAAATTATTAGACTTTGAATCATCTGTACAACAGCTATTAATTAACTCAATGCTGTCATCTTTTGTATTTTTATGTATTTACGTATATTGGATGAATTGAGTTTGTTGTTTGTAATGTTTTGATGTGTGTTATTGAGAGTATTGAACTAACACTGCTGAAGCAAACATAGTTATAATTTATTGGTAAGTGTCTAATAAATAATTCTCCGAAAAAAGCTTTCTCTCTCTGCCTTGCAGCCGAATCACGGTCTTCTGAATATAAAACTTCCTGTGTGCTACTGAACTAAGGTCTGTTTATTACATTGAATTATCTCTTATATGTATACATCTCATGCTTCTACGCCATTGTATTAAGATATTTTTTTTCATCCTGATATGATCTATATTTTATATAGAAATTTTGTTTCAGGTATTTACTTTAAGCAAAAAGTATATTCTTTTAATTAATATTCATACAAAATTAAAATGCTAAACCATTTCATGCTCTAACTTGTCTTTTAGTTGTTTTGATTTGGATTAAAATTGTACCTTTTTTTTATTGTAGGAAAAAATATGAGCATTTAAATTTTGATAATTTTCTTTTTTTAAATTTAATATGATTTTATGGTTTCGGATGCTAACAATTTTAAATATTCCACTTCACGCCTTATCAGAATTTTACTCCTCCATTCTGACACATAAATAAAATAATTGAAAAACACAATCTTCGAAACTTACAATGAAAGATACATTAAATTTATATGGAAATATACAATTTGAAGGTGATGTATGTGGTATAAGAAACTACATAGAAAAAGGGTCAATTTTTGATGCCAATAGTGATTACGTAAATGTAATAATGACCATTGTTTTATTTGGATAACAATACAGAAAGTTAATAATAACGCATTGGCAATAATATAGTTATACCACCCCCAATGCTTACTTATCTCACCTCGCAAACTAAACAGCAAAGATAGTTATCTTGCAAAGATAAGCAAGTACTTTTTGTGAACTCGCGGTTTTGCCTTTATGATACCATTGATATTTGCCTTGGAGTTGGTACATTCAACCAAAAGATTTACTTTCAAATCTTCAGGCAACCTTGTTCAAGGTGCTAACTTAACTCACATACTTCATTTTTGCCTATTCTATTTATATCTGAAAATCTATTCAAAACAAATTATGCATAATTTTGGAATAATCTTTCAACTCATAGTCAGCATTTTGTTTATTTCAAATTTGAGCATCATACAATGATAGATTTCTTCGAAATGCTTTTATCATTCATTCTGTATAGATCATAGAATATAATATGGTTACCCTTTTCCTGTAGTTTTATGTTAAATTTATTTATATGTAATCTGGTTGCAACTAAAAATGAATTACCTGGTAATCCGTTATGATTCAGTAGAGTAGATCAGCTTTTATCGCTTTCGGTCAGTAATGTATTTATTTCTATTCTAAGTTTTTTATTAAAAAAATAACATCTTTTTCTTCCACTCGATAAACCTTACTGTTATCTGGGTGAGGCAAGTTTTACTATTCGGGATCTATTTTTTTACAAATATACACTGCGACTGATGGTGATTGTGTGTGTGTATGAACGAAATACAAACAAAAATATTTTTTAATAACTCTTTTCAAATATAGCTTTTTGATCAGAGAAAGTTTTTAATTTAAAATTTTTCTTGACTTTTACACCGTTCTATTCGAATTTTCATTTTTAAAATAACGCAATGATTTTTATTTTCATTTTATATAATGGTATCTCTTGTTTGTGTTTAATTTAAATTCTTTTCATCATCATTCAATACAAGAAGACTTCGCCACACTACTGTTTTGAGTATATTGACATTTTTAATTAACTCGATTGTATTTGCAATCATTCTTGATTGCATTTATAAATGCTTACTTTTGTATTGTACGATATATGTATATTAGTAAAGTTTGTACTTGATGATAATTATTTGTTTGGAAAAAAGTAATTTTTATCCGTCACATTTCATTTCATACAAATGATTTATGTACAATGATGTTTAACCTTGAAATTTTTGCTTTCCACAAACAATATTTTACAAAAAAAAGAAAGAAACTTGGTTATTGTCCATGCATATAATATATATCTATTTAAGTATATCTTATTTCTTATATAAAAGGACATTATTATGCTTTGATTTTTTTGGTGTAACAGCCGTTGTTTTTTCAACACTCCGTCCTTCTGGTTGATAAATGTTATAACCAGACTATTACATTTTATTTGTATATTTTTTATGATCTATTTCTCTAACATCGTGTTTAGATAGGTAGATAATTAATCACTTTTTATAACGCTGCCATTTCACGATATAAATGGCTGCTAGAGTATTATTTTCAAATTTTTGAGAAGTCTTTCCCATTTTTAAACAGTATCTTGAAATTGTATAAATGTTTTTTGCACTCTGCTAACTAAAATATTTTTATATATAATTTTTTTGGGTTAAATATAAAAGGGTGTTTTACGCTTATAAGAGTAGAAAAAATATAATTCGATTTTATTATCTGTATCAGTAATTGATTTATCTAAAGGTAAAACTTTTTTATTAGCAACTCTATCATTTTTAATTTATAATTAAGATCTTTAACCCTCTGATGACAAGTGTCGGAGGAAATAGAGTATCTTGCTTTAAATCAATTCCCAACAGGATTCATCCATGGATCTACAGAAAAATTTAGTTAAAAAAACTTAAGACATATTTTTATGTTAATGCGTTTTTATTTGGATGCCTGTCTGTAAATTTGCTTCAAATTGTTTTAATGTTATTCCTAAATGAGTGGTGACTTTGTTTTCAAGGGAATATTTTTCATGACTGCGATGTACTAAGAGCTCTCACATTTAGAATTTGTCCTTTCTTTAAATATAATTAAGGGACTACTATTTTAATTAATTAACCTAAAATTATGCAATGTCTCAGTCGTCTACAACTGTGAATATCAATTCTTGTTCATAAAAAACGACTTCAGCTTTTCTTTCGTACTCGCCAAAGTAGGGATGCTTGACTGTTAGTAAAATAGATTTTATAAATAAAATCCTGGAATTTTTAAAATTCAGGAAAATAATTTCTGAATAAATCAACTACTGTTTCCTGTCTGTTTACACTATTTCGTACTAAGAACACATCTTGCTTTGAAAGATTAAACACGTAAAATCTTGAGTTTTTGTAGTAAAAGAAGCTAAGAACACGTGCTTTAAATATATAAAATATCAATGAAAAGAAGGTCGACGATTAGTCTTCAGGATTCTGACGCTTAAAGATAATTTTTCTAAAACAATTTTATTATTATAATTTGTGTAACAGCACTCTCATATCATCCACTTCAAATGCGCCAACTTTATTGTTAACGCTCAGATGTCTATAGGTCGCCTAGCTAGCTTCCTGTTATTCTTTGAACATTACTCATCCGTAATAAAAATCTTATATCGGGGTTGCGGAGTAGGAGAAATTTTCGGTTTCTGATTTTTTTAAGAATTAACAAATAAGTTTTTTAAGTATCGTATATGTCGCCCCTCGTTTTAAAAATAAAGCTTGTTGACTTGAGACAACAAAAGATGCATTCATTAAAAAATCTTTTATTTACAAAAGATAATAAAATAAAGTAGACCTAAACTAATTTGGATCGAAATATTAAGAAGGATATGAAAAGTTTAGGACTTAAGCTTGGTGATGAAAAAGGCTCTTTTGGAGATGAAAAATGAAGATTATTTTAATCAGTTTGTTTAATTGTCATCAATGGTGATTCCGCTCATCCTAGCTTGCTGGGATTAATCATGGGAATGCTTATGATTACAAAAGATACAATCACATCTGTAACATCAATATATTAACCGGTTAACTCCCAATGTCGACTATAGTCGACTTTACAAAAATAAAATCGTCTGCGTTTATCAAAGCTCTTTAATACAAATCTTCTGCTTTACATTAGATATCGTCTGATTATTCTGGTCGTTAACGGGTAAGAGATTTTTTAAAATTTCCAAACAACTGATTTTCAATTTTAAACATAAACTGCTAGAGTATATGTAATATATAGTGATAGGCAAAAATGAGAGTAAAGTTCGAAAGATTTTAGTTTTTTAAATACTAAAACTATCTATGTTTATTTAACCAAGCCCTTATCCATTTGGGGGTTTGGAATAAAAGAATCAGAAAGGGTTAGAACATTCTGACGATAAGATTTCAAGGCCGATGCCTGAAAAAGCAGCATTCTTACGATTAATCCTTCCATCACTAGTTTCAATAAAATCGAATTATTTCAAAAGATCTATTGATACTCTTAAGAAAGTCTGTTCTAGTTAGAAAAAGAAAAAATAAAAGAAGTAAATTTTACAAAAGAAATTTCTGCTCTAAAATACAAGATTTAACTGAATGATATTTCATATTGACAGGCATAAGGGCTATTACGAAAAAGAAAATTAAAAGTTTCTTCTACTTTTATGAAATGATAGCTTGTGCTGCTAACCACAAAAATATATTTTCGATTAAATACAGCGTGTTTGAAGCCTAATCATCAATCTATATATAATAATTTTTTATCGATATCTTAATCGATAAAGATTTTATCTTGCTAAAACGTTGCTTTATTTTTTTATACACAACTCTTTCATAATATTAGTTAACTGTACTCTATCGTGCTGTTGTTATGTCCACCACTTCACAAAATCTTGCGCGTACTACCTATATTCTTTTTTCCACTTTTACTTTTTTAGTATAGTTTGTGTTGTGTATCCTTTGAACTTTTGTACTTCACTTTCTTTCTAAGATTCTTTATTTCATCCTCGTCTCTAGAGCTGAGATTTCCAATAGTGGTATAAAGATGAATAATAAGCATCAATTCGAACTGGCTTAGCAGGGATTTTTTTAGTTACCATCGATTTCGGCCTATTTTTTCTTCAATTTACCGATATTTGATTCGCCAACTCCCAGAATATTTTCACAGAAGCGTTAGGATTCATCCCAACTCTATTTTATCCATAAGTGTGATTTTGTTTTACCTTAAAGATTCGCTTCAAATGTAGGCAATGCGTTGTGTTTGATATGTTTTATTCTAAAACAACAAAGTTCACATCGAAAAGATCTTTTTTGTATTTGTGATGTATATATTTTAATATTTTTCCATATAATTTGCAGCTCTTTTTGGAGTGAATTTCCTTTAAATTACAAGCTTTTAAATTATTGCGTAAGCAATCAAATCATATATTTTAAATATGGTAATGTTTTCTTATAAGGAACTTAAATATAGCGTCTATATACTTATAAGAAAAATATTTAATCAACTAACAACATGACACTTTTTACCAGAAGATATCAAAAGATAATAAATATTTTAATCTTAATTGTGGTAGTGTTTGCTGTGCTGAATCTAAATATGCAACCTAACTTCATCTTATAGCGCGAATTTTGGTAAGATTTCTGACTTTAAAGTTATATAAATGAGAGTTAAGTTTAAAATGTTATTTTTTTGATATTTTTGAATTTAGTATTAAATTTTGTTTAGCAATATTTTAAAATCATGCAAAATTTATTTCCAAAAATTTAGATGGTAAGTAGTAAGTAGTAATTATTTGGAGTGCGAGACAACTTTTTTTAAGTATTTGGAATTTTTACTTCCAAAATTGTAAAGTTATTTAAACGTTTTGACATTTCTGGGAACGAATTTTTGGAAAGAAAACAACACTTATCTTTATTCAAAAAAGATCATTGTGTGCAGAGCCACAAGAATATGAACCATATCTATTTTTGCATTCATCTACTTCTTTATCTCCATTTTTGTCATCATCAAGTTATTATGCGATTATTATCATGCCTCTCATACGAATGATATATACATTTATTTGAGTTATGGTTAGGCAGAGTTTGTCACCTATAGTTTCTGTTTGACCTTTGATGCTACAATATTAATATTTAAAATATATTATCTTGCTAAACTTTAAATTTTAACCCTCTTTCATCTCATCATGTATACCGCCTCTGAGAGATTGCCTTCCGACGTTTGGATTCCCTCACGACAAAATTCTCTTTCTTGTATGAATTCAAAAGGCGTACTTTAAATTTCATTTCATCAATTTTTTGCCTTTTTAGCTTCTTGCACTGGCAGTTCTTATTCCTTATATGACGATGTTTCTCCCAGAGAAAAAGATCAAGTATATGCCTTTACTATGTTACATTCATAAATCTGATATTACATGTTGTCTAAGTTGTTATTTTATACAAATTTAACGTTATGCATTAGAGTTAGTTCCTTAGTTTTTAGGATGTTTTTTCATACTCTACTTCCAGTAACGAATTCGTAAGGGCTTATTTCAATCCCATGACAAAATAGACACAATTTATATATATCTTCAAACTTGTGTAATTTGTTTTAAAAAAACAAATTTGTTGAATGAGATTGTTGCTGTTTCGTAGACCCTTTTTTGAGTAGTATTAAATATTTTAAAATAGTTATAGCCACACTTAATCACACTATAATAAAGCTGTGGTAAAAATAATGTTTGCTACAGAAGTAGTTGAAAAAGAAAGATGAGACAAAATTAAATCAAGGCGGTAAGGAGATCTGCTGAGAAAGAAGAAAGAAGATGATGCGCCTTATAAACTATGAAGCCAAGAGTAATTGGGAAGCGAAGCAGAGGGCATCAAGAGAGATGGAAAAATGGAATGAGAAAAAGAATCGAAGAACTAGGTCTGAAAGAAGAGGACGCTTAAGATCGATATAAATGGGAAGAATGGACCATGGCCTCTTAACCGCTTTGAGAAGAAGAAGAAATTTCCTTCTCTTTACCCCATGTTCCATTATATTTCATTCTAGGGTTAAAAGTTGCTTTTCTAATTTTTTCTTCTCGAGAATGCCTTTTGAATGAAATTTCTACCACGTGTTAAAATATCTAAAATTTTCAGTTAGGAAATAGTATTTTAAAAAATCCTCTACTATACTACAATATAATTATGATTTTTACAAATTTTAAATTTGAAGTTGAAAACACAAAATTACATTTTTTAATCGTTGAATTCTCTTTGTAAAATGACATGGAACTTATCTTAGCGCATTATTAAAAGTAATTATTCTGAAAATCCCTGGATAGTATGTGAGCACTGAGCACACCATTATGAACTGTAGAATGAAAAGTACATAGAGGATTGCATTATTTTTTATATTCGTAAAAATCAATATATCAGTATGACGTCAAAATTTTTTTGCGTTGCTGTTGCTAAGATAATAAAGAGATACGTGTAGTTAGTTTATAAGCGCATGTTATAGTATCCTCTCGTTTATTACTCTCAACTTGAGAACAAAGTATGGGGTCTCGACATCTTGTATGATCAGTGTAAAGTCAAAAGTTGCATTTCGTTATCAAAGTTTAAATACTTATCGTATGATACTCGCTTTTCATGCAACTTTTTTAATACACAGTTTTCAGCGTAATTTTTTAGGTCACCACAGAGCACATACAGATTTTTTATAACTAAAATTTCTGTTTACTGAAAAGAAGGAAATGAAAAAAACATTGTGAGATGAGAGAGTGTTTGGATGCTTCCAAAAAATTTCGATACCCATACTTGTAAAAAAACAACGATACTGATTTATAAAGCATCTCTGTTTACTTTTTTTTTTACAAAATCTGGCGTCATATGTATTTATCTCTTTGTTTTTTGCAACATGTTTATGTTTCAGTTTTCAAAAAGACGAAATAATTTCTAGCTAGAAAACAATTAAAGCAATAATTAATTAATTGATATACGATTTTCACATTGAATTCCTCCTTTTTCACTTTGATTTTGTCCTCATATTTTTTCAATAAAATTTTTTTATTTCAAATTACAGTCAGACCTCGTTGTTCCGTCCACGTTCGTTTCTGCTAAATAAGGCGGATAATCGAGGCTGACGGAACTTTGAAGTGTAATGAAAGACCTATTCAATTTTCTTAGAACTATTCTGTACTGAATTGGAACATAAAAAAAACTGAATTATGATTTAGATTTTAAATAAAAAGATTACTTATTTTTTTCATTAAAAAGGTATCAAAAATTGAAGTTTCAAAAACTTTCTAAGCTATAGTCTCTTTAACTCAACTTATCGTTCAGAATTCAGTAAACAAAACGTTCGAAAAAGAAGATACAATACAAATTGATTTACTAAATTTTATTTTTTTGTGAAAAAAGTATGTAAAGTTGTTTGCTTAGCTTCTTTAACTTTTCTTGCTTCCAATGCACGCTTCATATTCCAGAGCAAATCAAGATGATCTTTTCCGAAATCAGGATTTTGCTCCATGAAATTTATTAAAGTTGCAAGCGACTTTTTTGCTTCTGAAAAGCTAATTTTCTCTTCCTCATGAGGATCTTCACTAGAAGAATTAAGAGAGGTCTCACAATCTTTCACAATTTCAATAATCTCTTCGTCATTGAGTGAAGGAGCAACTTCTGTATCATGATCAATTTCAACAAACTTGCAAGCAGAAATATATTCGCAAGAATTTTGGGCTTTTCAGCCAAAAGATCTATATTACTTTGAAGGTCTCGTAATATTACCTGCGTTGACTGAGTGCTTTCAATGTTTTGTAAGTCTTCGGATAAAGAAGGTAAAATGGAAGTGTGCCACCAGCAATTGAGTATAACAGAAGGCGTCACATTATTCCAAGCTTTCTTTATCATTTCCAAAGCAGCTCTTACAGATACGATAGGAATCTCATTATTTTCATGACAATTAATGAAATGTCTTGTTTGAAGTTTTCTATAGTGGGCTTTGAAGCTTTTTATAATTCCACTATCCATAGGTTGGATATATGAAGTTGTGTTAGGAGGTAAAAAAATAACGCTAACGTTGGAAAACTCTTTTGTTTTGTGGCACGAAGCGTTATCACACAGTAAAGTGATTTTCTTACCATTTAGCCAGTTTTGAAACAAAATGCCCGTAATCCAGGCTTTTGCATTATGTGTGTACTCAACATAAATAGAAGGATCAAACTTTTTCCAAAACAACGAGGTCTCCTTGCTTTTCCAATTACAAACGGCTTGAGTTTGTGTGAGCCATCACTATTTGAACATAAAAGAATAGTTAAACGATCTTTACTCTTTTTTTGTCCTTTCACTGGAGCTGTTGCTAAAGTGCTATTAGGTTGAAGTTGATAAAATAAACCTGTCTCATCACAGTTATAAATAGTAGCTGGATCTAAACTTACCAACTTTTCCCTCAAACTTTGGCGTCCTACTTCCATCAGAATTTCATCAACGACTCCACTCTCCCCATGTGCATAACGCCTACTTATCCCATGCCTTTTCTTAAATCTATCTAGCCATCCACGAGAGTATGAAAAATTGATAATTTTCAAACTTTTACCAAAATCCTGGGCTTTTTCTAACATCATGTCCGATATACAAGCATTCTTCAACCTCATATTATTGAACCAAAGCATAAGAGCTTCTTTTAACTTGATATTTTTGGCTGAACGCCCTGAAGTTACATTACCTGAATTAACAATTAATTGGAAAAGACAGAAAGTCATATTTTTTTCAATACTCTCTCCTATAGTTAGTTGTACTATATACCTTATCACTAAATTTTATTAAAAAGTTTATACCTTTGTTTAAGTACGTGACACTTAGTCAATTTACTGAGAAAATAATTATAAATTTAAAACGTAATTTACTGAAATTTTTGAGCAATAATTTACTAAAACTTTAATTATGCAGTTTTTTAAAATAAATAAAATGTCTAATTTTTTATCATCACTTTTTTTAAGTATTTCTATACCTATTCATGAAAATAATAATTAAAATTTAATTAAGAAATATGAATCAAAATCGCCTATATCTTTGCCTCAGATAGTCAAAATATATGCGAATAATGATCAAATTATTGTTCAGTTGATCAGAGTGTTTTAATAATCGCTTGGTCCAAAAAGAACTCAGACTTCATCTAATGATTTTAGTTAGAAAAAATTTTGAAATAGTTATCGTCTTTAGGAGATTTAAAATTCGTAGTTAATTTGTAATTAAAAACAAGTTTAAATGTTGAAAAATAGCAATAAACTTATTGATTACTTGCAGGGTGCAGATGTTGAAATTTATATCAAGAGTATCTTTCAAGAGTTTTCGATCAATAACAAAATGATTAATACAAGACAAGTGTCAAAGAGATTATGACTGGTGAATCATGACTCAAAAAATGTTTGCTTTTTCTATCAAAAAGAACATATGCGCAGTTATATTGCATATGCGATATTTTTGTCCTCATCATCAAAAAAATCAAAAACTGTGTGCGCTATGTTCATAGATTTTGAGAGATGAGACAAACTCGATTATCTGTAGAGTTGGTTTTATCATTACCATTGCAGATAGTGACGGATTATCGAGAAAAAATTTATATTAGAGTTGTTCATTTTCACTAAAACTCAATGACGAAGGCGGATGTTGCGACAGACGGATATTCATAGTTAAATGAAACAGAAAATTTCCGTCCTCCAAAAAAGATGACCGATGTCGAGGGTGACGGAAAAACGGGGGGCGGATTTTCGAGGTCTGACTGTAGTACGTTAATTTAAAAAACTGTTTGTGAAAAAAAACAAAATTGAAAAAATTGATAAAATAAAAATGAACTAACTTTTATAATCATTCCAAACAAGTTTTGTTTTATTCACTGTTCAAGAAATTTAACCTTAAGGAGTGGAGGGGACGTGCTGGTAAATAGGTTGAGAGATACTGATATATAGTGTTTGACATGCTTCTCAGCAGATGTCTCAAAATAGTCTTTTCTTCCCTTGTACCTTGCCTTTTCTAAGCAAGCATATATAATGATGCTGTTGTTGTTTGCCTCCACGATTTGCCATCTGGGTGTCGACAGATCGATGATAGCCGCATCATTTATCTTGTTTGCCAAGCTGTCCCCCACCTCACGAGCAATTGGCTGACTAAGACTGGGTCGGTCCAGAGGTTAATAGGAGTGAGGGATGTGTGTACATGAGAACAGATGTTGAGTGTTGTGTCTCTTAGTGTTACATAGGGGGCATATTGGGCTGTGGTGTGTGTCAGGGCTAATTTTGTTCATGTATTCGCATAGTAGTGGCGATTTATTGGCTCTGAGTTGTGCTAATGCGTGGCGTGTTTGTGTGTTTATTTCTGTTTCTTGTGAGCTAATTTGTGGGGGAGGTTTGTTGATTATGTTGTTTTTTTGTAGTGTGTTTAAATATTTTGTGACTGCTTGAGAGTGGATGATTTGGTTTATGTGTGTTTGGTCTTGATTGGGAAACTTGTTTTCGCATGTGTGATACAGTATTGAGTGAGGGTAGGTAAACGCTGTGTTTTTGATGTCTCTGTGGGTTTTTGTTGCATGGTATAAGTGGTTTAAAGTGTGTGAAGTGTTGGCGGCTTTGGCCCTAATGTTAGACGTATGAATATTTATATGGGTTTTTAGTGGTAAGACTAGTGATTCTATATGTAGATGTTGTGTATTTGTGTCTTATGTGTGTCCAGTGGCTGTTCTTAAAGCTGTATTTTGAATTGTTTGGAGTTTGTTGTAGTTTGATTGAGTAAGTGTTGGTCCTCACATGATTGAACCATACTCAATGATTGGTCTTGTTATTGTTTTGTATGTATTTGTTATTGTTTCTTTATCTTTACCCCACTTTGTGGCAGATAGAGCTTTGATAACATTTAGTGTTTTGGTGGCTTTATGTCTAGTGATTTTTGTTTGTGTGTTGTAGATTGTTTAGGATCAAATGTTATGCCTAGTATTTTAGAGTGTGTGGTTGTTTATTTTGATATTGATGGGTGTGTTGTATTCTTTGTTAAACTGCGTGAAGAGTGTGGTTTGAGATTTGGAAGTATTCAGAATTAATTTATTGTTGTTTATCCATGTATTAATATTAGTTATGTATTTTTGTAAGTCTTCTGTAGCTGTGTTTATATTTGGATGTGTCGAGGTTATTGTGATGTCATCTGCATAGGTTAACAAGTGAATGTGGGATTTAGTTGGTCTAGGAATGTCTGAAGTGTAAATGTTGAAGAGAATGGGTGACCGTGTGCTTCCTTGTGGTACGCCTGAGTGAATATGTTTTTTCTTTGAGGTTTGATTGTTGAACTGTATGTAAGCTAGTCTGCCTCTGATATAATTTGAAATGTACTTAATGAAAGTTGGGTTAATATTTGTTTTGTGTATAAGCTTGTTGATTAATAGATGTATGTCTAATGTGTCAAAAGCTGCTGTGAGGTCGATTGATGCGATAATTGTACGGTGGAAAGGTCTCTTCTGATTAAATCCATTTACTATGATGTTGAGGTGTTGTAAAGCTGTAGATGTTGAGTGGTGTTTTTTGAATCCATGTTGGTATGGGCAGTCTCGGATGTGTTGTTTTATGTAGTTGAGTTTTATTTTTTCGAGTGTTTTTGGAATGGGAGAGAGTAATGATATAGGGCGATATGATTCGCCAATGTTTTTGTCTTTGTTGGGTTTGTTGATTGGAATAATGTGTATTACTTTCCATGTGTGTGGTATGGTATTTTTATTGATGGCTAAGTTAAATGTGTGTGTTAGAAGTGATATGCCTTGTGATCCAATGTGTTTCATGTGTAAGTTTGAGAAATTGTCTGGGCCAAGTGCTTTGCTATTGCTACTATCTTGATGGCTTTTATGTGTCAGCAGTAGTGATTGTTATGTGTGTTGTTTATAGTTTATTGAGATTTTTGTCAATTAATCTATGGGATATGTTTGTTTGTTTGGGTGTAATGGATTTAAATTGTTTATTAAATGCTTCTGCAATGGTTTTGTTTGTAGCTTTGGTTTTCTTGCCGAATGTGATTTTCCTATTATTGTCTTTTTTTGTTTTGAAGATGTTTTATTGTGGACCAATATCTGTGCGGATGGGTTTTGTGAGACCAATTTTTATTGATATGTGTGTTCCAGATATGTTTGTTTGTGTTTAGATATTAGTTGTGAAATTTGTTTATTGAGAGATGATATTTGTGGATTTTGTAAGTACTGTTTTCGCAAAAAATCTCGTTTTTCAATTAGAGTTTGAATTTCTGTGAGAAGAGGGTTATGTTTAATGTGTGAATTAATATTGCCTTTTGCTATGTATAGATTATCGGCTTGTTTTATGTATTCAGTTAGAAGTTTATTCAGTTGATGTACGTTGTAGTAATTGTTTGTAAAATTAAGTGTTTGTATTTTGGATTCTATATGTGCTTGATAAAATGCCCAATTTGCCTTGTTATAATTGGTGAATGTTTTGAGTATTGGTTTAAATTTGGGTTGTTTGATGTTAATGGCAGTGATCATTTATTATCACTTTTTGTCACTGTTTGATGCTGATCATCTTCATTATCACATTTTCTCCAGTTCATCAAATGTCACACAGTATGGTCTGCTGAATATTCTGTGAGTGCTTATACAATTTTCTAACAATTATGATAACTTCTACGTTGTCAGACATATGAGATCAATTCGAAAAGAGTGCAGTTAGTATTTAAATACACATGCAGTCGTCAGTCTTGTGATGGCTAAGTTTATCGCGGGTTATAAAAGTTAAATTTAGGGGAGAGGGGAGGTTCACCCCACGCTATCTCTTCCTCCTTATGGATTGGCCTGTTCATATTACATAATCAATATTTAGCCAAAATAAAACTTGATTGACCTATACAATGAGAGGATGGGGGAGATCGCCCCTCTAAATCCAGTACTGACTTTCACACACTCTGACCACCTTTTCAATGAAATTTGTGATGAGCATGAGGTAACTGTTATTTAGCTTCTTGCTTCATCATCCACCATCCGTCTCACGGCTCGTCCAAGTTTATGCTTAGTAAGTCAAAGAAAAAGACAACTCGTGATATAACTTTGATTCTGAAATCAATATAAATCGACCAGAGTGTTCATTTATATTTAATGATCCAGTTTTAGAATAAAATTAGTCTGTTTTTTAATACGCATTGTTTCTACGTTTTTTAAAATAGAAAAAAATATACAATGACAAAATATGTTCATTGTTGAATAATAACGCAAAAGGCCTTAGATTTGAATGCCTATTTTTTGTAATTAACAAATGATCAAATGAATAGACATTAATTTATAGAATATTGCAGAAATCTAGCTTATACACTTCAAACATTTATTGAATAACTGAGTGAAAACGAATAAAGATTTATATTAGATTTGATTTAGTTTCCGACGAGATGTTAAAAATCTGCTTATTTGGATAAACGGAAAAGAAAGACAAAACTTCGTAATGCAAATAAAAAAGATTAGATTATTCCTAAACTCTTTGAGGACCAGTGTGACACGGACGTCTCAAAAAATGAAAATTACCTGCTTTAAATATACCATTTTTACTTGTAAATTATCTTTTTTAGTTCGAAATTGTCTTTTTTTTTAATTGTAAAATGTTTTTTAAGTTCTAAAATGTCTTTTTTATATTTTAAACGCTCTTTCTGAAATACAAAATAAAATTGAAAAAAGACAATTTAGGACTTAAAAAGACGCTTTTCTTTGTTTTTCTAACATTTTCGTCTGTTTTTCTAATTTAGAAAAATTCCACCGGCTTCGCTGATTTCTGTGTTAAAAATATTGATGATCACGCATTTGGGAGAAGAGAAATCGAAATCGCTGAACAAGGTTTTTTATTTTTCCGTTTTTATTCACGATATTTCATAAATGACATGAATTAAAAACATTTTGCTTATTTATATCTGGTATATGTTTTCCAGATTTTTGCATTATCAAATCGGATAAAAATGGTATTGAAAAATTCAAGAATAAAATTGTGTATTTGCACCAAAAATAATTAATATGAAAAACACTTTGAAAGTAAGATGAGTTTTTATACCAAAAAAAAGATAAACAATCACATTTCCGGCAAAATTTTTCTAAACTCATTTTTTGCCTTATAAGATTGGTGAAAGAAAAACCTGGATTCAATTGTTAAGCGACAGCAAAACCGGTTCTTAAATTAACTATACCAGGTTTGATGAGAAATGTGAATAACGATCCATTATGAAAGCCATGACTTCACTCATCAAATTCTATTTTGAGTCCAGCAATGTAATCCTGGAGCTCTTCTACATTCATATCAAATTGAGTTGAATGATTTTTCACATTTGGAAAATACCTTTAAATTTTGGTTTTAATGTCTCTGGTAAAAATATCGAGTTTCATTGTTAATGCTTTGCAATAACTGAAAAGGTCAAGCATTGCTTGACCCTTTTCTTGTAATTTAAGACTGCGTTCATTCAAATGTATGCTTATGTCTGCCAGAAGCATCAATTTTAATAATCACTTTTCATCATTCAATTCAGCAAAATGTTTTTGTTTTTCATCAAGAAAAACTTTAATAGTTTCAAGACAAGATACAAATCTGGTCAAAACTTTACCTCGACTAAGCCAGCGAAAGCATAACAAAAGGTCTCCGTATTCACATTCAACTTCTAGTAAAAGAGATTTGAATTCTTTGTGGACCAGTGAAGAATGAGAAACAAGATAGCTGACAATTTTGACAACCGTTGTCATCACTGAATTTAAATTTGAACAAAAGTTTTTAGCACACAAATTTTCCTGGTGTATACAATGAAAACTCAATAGTTTACGCCCCACATGATTTTCTAAGTTTTACAAATCCTCTCTTTTTGACGATCATTGAAGCATCACCATCAGTTGTCATACAACAATTTGTTCAAGTCAATATCATGTTTGGTAAAATAACTAATGAATGAAGTCAAAATATCTTCCTCTTTAGTTGTGTCATAAAGGGATACTACGCAACACAATTCTTTATTTGTCACATTTTCAGCCAAATCATTTATTCGATTGAGCTTGCAGAAATTGTAATTTCTCATATTCGAGAAAGTATAGTCTTTTTATTTGGCAAATCTCTAAATAAAACTTCATCACTCCTCAAAAAAGTTTCCTTGACGTATTCTCTATCTGTGAAAGGTTTACCTTTCCCAGCCAAACATTCAGCTATTTTTTAACTACATTCAATATACTTGTTCTTCACCTCAACTGCATTGCTTAATATGCCAGTTTGCTTCTTGAAACCAAAAATAGCTAAACTCTAAGTCCTCATCTAATAAATAGCAAAACTCAGTGATTGAAGTTTTGATTAGACTGAATATTTTTAAAAAAAAATAGAAATAGTTACATGCACGAAAACTGTTTTTTATTATCTTATTGCTTTATAATTCACTATTTATCAATGAAATGCCGCAGAAAAAGATTTCAGAAGTGTATATCTTTTATTTGCTATTTGACCAGCTTGTTTCATTGGCTGCAGGAACAGCAATAATGTAAACAATTTTCCTGGTGAATAATATGTTCAACTTGAACACTCTTTGAAATAAGTATAATATATAGGATAACTGTATTTGAGATAACAGGAATTTTTCAGAGCATTTGTATATAAATTATCTTTGTTTGGACACTGAGATAATGAGATGTTAGAGATATTCATATTTATTTTCTTTACTTTTTTATATTTGCAAAAAGACATGTTTTTTCAGACGTTTAAGCGTACTTTTGAATATTATTGATATTTCGTCTTTGATTCCCAATTTTTTGAAGTGGATTGTGTTCGCTTACTTACATGTTACGTATAACTTCACCACCTCTTGCTATATCCTCTTTAACTCATTTGATTCCTCTAAAAGTAGACAACATTTAGTATTTTAATACAAAAAAATTATTTCGATTTTTGTTTTCAAGAATTATGTTTTTAAAACAATATATGATATTCAAAGTGAAAAAATAAATTTGCAATTAAATTGATAAGCTTTAAGCAAATTAGAAGAATTAATTATTTTATATATAATATTATTCTATATAATATTTCACTACCATCTTATAATCAATAGTAGAATATTAATATTTATTCACAAAGGACATTTGTTTTTCTGTCTCCATTAAAAATATCGAAAAGTTCTTAATCTCTAAGTGAAAAGCTTTTTACACACTGCATATTAGGTGAGCAAAAAAATAGTCAAGAATATCATGCAAGAGAATATGATATAAAATAAAGTAGGACTTCTATTATCTGCTATTTTTACATGCTTGTCAATCCTGATGTTTCATTTTTCATTTTGTTTTTTTGTTTATGCCATAAAAACTTTCTCTTATTTAATGTTGGGATATTGCTCTTTTTGGCTTACTCCGTGCATTCTTGCATCAGTATGTATAATAATTATGTTTTATAGCTTCAACTTTGCAGCTTCAAATGTAGGCGTGAGTAAGATATTTTAGATGCGTGTGGTATTGTAAGGTCTTGGCTTCAAATCCAATATCAAGCTTTTTTCATGGTTCTTCATAAACCTCTCAATTGAATACCCAACGATTCCGATACCTTTCTAAACTTCAGTGTTGTTAAAGACTTTAAGGGCATATAATCCACTTCTACATAAGATAGGACAGGCCAAATTCGTGGCTCTTTGCATCAGAGTTATCTCACCAAACAGCTTTTAATTAACCCATTTCTCCAACGGCCATCTTTAAAATGCGCAAACATTTTCTGGATTTTCCTCTCACTCATCTCCTTTCATCATCCATTTTGCCTTTGAGGACTGGTTATTGTTCCCAAAGAGTCGGGGTCAACCAGTTTCCTGCAACAACTACGCCTAGTATTTGAGTTGTTGCATAATGTTATAGTGGAGCGTGATTTTTATGACCGGATGCCCTTTCTAGCTCTAATCAGTATTTGTATTCAGGACTGGAAACCTTTAGCCTCTAAAAAATCAAGTACTAAACCCACAAAGCAATGGTAATTTGGAATCGGAGTTATTTTCTCCTAGAATAAGAGCCAACCAAGGCTATCGAGTTTGTTCTACCCGGAGCTAGTTTTAAACAACCCCGCCACGTGAAGCCAGATCTAAAGACTTACTGTTCAGAGGCTGTAAGAGACGCATGTGTCATATGAAGCATTTTATAAGAGAATGAAAGCTCAGCCTCATTCTCCACCTCGACATAGACAGCATTAGAGGTCAACACTCATCTCCTTTGTTATGTGAAAATTCATTCAAAAAGAAAAGCAAGTTTATTTTGTTGTGTGAAATTTAAGTTTTAAATGATAAAATAAATACTGACATGAAGCTAGGCAATGAATAATGAAAGTATTATAAATTCCAATCTAATTATATTTAGAATATTGTAAAAAAAGGCCAATTTATTTAAATATTGAAGACGGTGACGTAACCATTAATTAAAACCATGGGACCACTCGATTGAAGACTGTTGTTTAGTTCAAAGAATGAATTTGACTACATTAAAAGAGTTTTCTCGTATGCTTTTTATGAAGTAAAATTTGTTATTTTAATTTTCTAACAAGTTGTTTCAACAACGCATTAGAATGACGCCTTAAATAAAAATTTTCATTTTATCAAGTGTTGGTAGCCATTATTTCGCGTAGCTTTGAATTTAGGCAAAAATCCCAGTTTTAACTAGAAATTAAACGATCATGCTCTGAAGTCTAATCAATTTCGCTAAATACCTTCTCCATGTAAACCTGCCAACTATTCGTTTTCCCTTCTCATTATTTGTGATGCCGTTTCTTTAACTTAATTTAGCCAATTGAAAAAGCGAAATTGATTGGTGGAAAAGTGAGAAATAGGTTACTCTACCAAAAGAGATGGTTGAATTTTCAGCGAAATATTTAAATTTTTCATGAGCACTCATTTTAATTATAAGATAATGTAAGTAGTTTACCTTAATTGTTCTTTCTTATTGGGATTATCATCAAATATTCATGAATATATATATTTTATTGCGTTTGATGAAAATCACGTGTTTTTTAATACTCTTCTCTGACTTGTGACTTGATATGGTTGATATTTCGATACAATTTTTAAGTATTTGTTTTCAAAGAGTATAAGATTCGCGCAAGCTACGAAACGCATATTTATACTAGAATAGTGATTTTAGAGAAGGCGTTATTTAACGTTACTATATAACCTCTTGTGTGCTGATAACATACAACCTATCATTTGCTAATAAAAATACTATTATACCATATTCGAAAGGCACACATCAATATACTTTTGAAATTATACAAAAATATGAAGATATACTTTTTACACACAAGTGTACACCATATGTGTCAAATATTAACCGAATGTCCAAATTTTGGCCCTTCTTTTCAAATTTTTTTAAATTTTACCTCAACCTCATTTTACAAATAGCATTGGGGTTTGTTCTGGGGAAATAACGTTGCGTAAATCCTGTTTAATACATCAATTTTCTAGTCTCTTTTTTACTTTAATTTTTTGAACCGGCTTTTTCGGATGTGACTTTTTCACGCAATCCTTCTGAACGCTCCATACACTGTTAATTGTTAAGGCAGGAAATGAGAATAAGGTCTCGTTCTTCATTAAATTGTCTCGTATAGGATCTGGTAGCAAATCTCTAGAGCTGCCTTTTCTTCGCGTAGTCTTTTTCAACTGAACGATCTAGATGTGAAAAGCGAGTATAAGAAGTTTTAACGTGAAATCTCGGTTAGAACAAATACGTTAGCTCTTGAGAGCAGTTGTTCTAGACAGGGTTTCAAAGCCGGAAAAAATTGTCTGGCTCCGGCTTCGAAGCACAAATATTTTTGTGTCTGGCTCCGACTACTTCGTCTTTTTTTATTAATTTATAAAAAATTGATTTTAGCTCCAATACCTATAAATATATGTCTAGAAAAACTAGATTTATATAACTACCTAATTATTTTATTATAAGCTTACATTTGATAGAGACTGCCCAGATTTCCATTTTCTTATACCTTTATACTGGTCCTTTCCACCCAAAATATTTAAAAAAGTATTTAAATTTAATAATTTAGAAAATAGTTGTATTATTCCATTCGCGTTTTTATTGGACAATGGTTAACGTATTTTTTTTTAGATATTTTGTTGTATTTAATAAAAGTCGTGATTTTATTCAAATAATTTTGCTTATACGTTCTCGTCTCAAGAGGTAGACAAACTTTTTAGAAAAGGGCCGAATAGTATATTAAAATAAGCAATATATAGTTTTAAAGGAACAACTAATAAAATATTACTTTTATAAATGAAATTGGGAGAAATCTATAAAAGTTATTTTAGTTTTGTTTTCTTGATTTGAAAAAGGAGATTTCAAAGTGTATTGTATTACTAGGTTACTAGGGTATTAATATTTAAAAAACGGATTTTTTTTGCCTCAATTCTTATAATATATATATTATCTATGTATCACTGGATGAGTTTGGTAAAGGTTGATTAAACTCTTTTCCGACTTGAATTTTCAAGGCTAAACGTTCTCTTTCTTTTTCAATGTTATTTTACAAGCTGACACTTTTCATTTCTAGAGAGACTGATGTTACATTGGTCCTCAAAATCATAACATGAGCTAAGAGCACTATCTTTTTTGGTTGGTTGTAGATTTGATTTATACATGTATGCGCCTTCGGCTCTAGATGCTAAACTTTTAGTTTTCTCTACTTCCTATGTTTTAATAACGACCCTTGAATTGTAGTAACATTCCCCATATATTTTCCTATATTTTGTATTTGTGTCCTACTATCAAATAATTTTGTAGTTCGCATATTATTAATCTGCACTCTTGCTCACTACTATGTTTATTTATCTCGATTACGCTGTTTTCATCTCTAATATAATTATTTGCGATGCAAGCAAGCTAATATTCCTATGTCTACTACTACTATTCTTGCTTCGCGTGCGTCCTAGTTGCTTATTTTGGCAGGGATTCAAAATTTTAAAACATCTATTGAATCGTATTCTTGGCTGTAGTTTGTATATAGAAATCTAGGTATTGCTTTACACGCTTTTCTACTTACGTACATCTCTTCTCTAATAAGCAGGCGTGTCTCTCTGAATTTTAAAGCATGGGTTTATTTGCTTTCTAAGTAGGGTTTCCCATTCAAACTTTCAATCTTAGTATGAAATCCTATATAATACACATTTCAATTCGAATCTTAAGGATTACACGTATTAAACCTTTTTATGAAGAGAGTTGTAAGAAGCGAATCACAACACCATTTTCTTCGTTTATTTTGACAGTGAAGAACAATTGTCGTACCTAGCATAAGTGACGCCCTTGGGGATATTAATTTGTCAATCCCTTGAAAGTACCAAAAAGGATTTCAAAACCACGAAATACAGGTATATGGATTCAAAATAAAGAGGACAATCTCTAGCAGCTATTAATGTTGTCTGGAAGTTTTTGAAACTCATCATTGGCGATTAAATTGTTGTCTTTTACTTCTAGGTTTCTCAAATATTTTTTTGTGAATTAAAATTTTATGTCTTCAAAGACAAAAATATGAAGAGAAATGATGTTTTAAAAATGGATTAGTAGAACTTTTTTTCATAGAAGCTTCCAATCCCACCATAACTGCAGGGATTTTATCAAGTCGAATTACCTTGTTTATAATTGTGATCGAATCACTACCTTCTATCCCAACAAAGAGCAAAAGCATTCATATATGATAGAGCGAGTAAAAGATAAAAACAAACTGATAATTCTTCATGTCTGGCATTATTTTAAAACTTTTATTTCTTTGAAAGTAAAATTATAGCTATCATGAGCTTGATAAATTAATGCCATTTTCCACAATTCCATGAATCAGTAGTTTCATTATGCCAGTGATAGGATAGTGACTTTAAATTAAAAAATATATATAATACTTTCAGAAAATTTTCAAATAGTTATGGTTTTTGACAAAGTGAAGACCGTATGGAAAATGCTTGTATTAGAAGACCTATTCAGGGCGAGTAAGTCAATAAAGTTAATTTTTATTTCCGTTTAGCAAAACTCTTTGAAGAAGATCTTTACTTGTTTAGTCTAAAAATTTTTGAACTAATTTCAAATTTTTAAGTCAATCAAAGTCAATTTTTCGAGTTTAGGTCAATAAAGTCAATTTTTATATTTAACACTTTTTGATTAAATGTGCCTAAAATTGTTATAAGCGATACATACAAGATTTCTTCTTTATACCAACACTTCCACAATAGTTGGGCTTTTTTTCTTCTAATAAAAGATTTTACTGTAAAGTTTGCCTGACTGAGGTTAAACATGAAGAAGTTTTTTGTAAGACAAATTTTTTTTTGTTGACAAATGCGGCTACATATGATATATCCGCTGCAAAAGTTATGCAATTTTATTCCGAAACTTTTTTTTATCATTGCATGTTTTTCACATCTTTTACACAAGTTTACCTTAAAAGTTAAGTTATCCTTCAAAATTGTAGATTACCAGCATTAAATCATTCAAAATTAGTAATAGAAAAAGACGTTCTCTTTACAAACCTATCGGCAACACTTCAGTTCCAATTGTAACGAAATTGACAAATTGGTTGCAAGCAGCAAAATATTTTCATTAAAATCTTCCAGCAGTAAAGAAATTAATGATAAAGATGATGGAATTTTATTGCCAAATATCAAGAAATTGTTAAGAAAATCTGTGTCAAAACTTGCTAACAATAATTAGAGAAGATTCACGATTCATTGATTTAGTAGGAAAAAGTCAACATAGAGACATTTTCAGTCGAAGATGCCTTTACTTGTTTCTTCAACATTATTTCATTTAAGACGAATGTGGCGTTAAAAGTTATCTTGAAAATAGATTCAAATAAAATGAAATCAATAAAATCATGAATATGTAAAACTCTCAAATCTCTCGCAGTACGTATCCCAAATTACAAAATTGTCAAGTTTTAACTTTAGAAGTAGAAAGATCTTTTTTTAAACTGAAAAAACTGATAGAAAATGATCGAATTTTAAATCAGAAAATGTCATTAATTATATGTTGTTGTATTACAAAGTCATGGATTCTTTGAAATAATTTTTAATACTTTCTCTAAAGTGTTCATAGTTGTTCGATTCAATGAAACTTTAAAAAGTCAATAAAGTCAATTTTTTCTCTGAGTAAAAGTCAATTTTTTCCAATTTTTTGGGTCAATTTTTCCTCACCCTGTATTACTTTACCAATACAGCCAGACCTCTTTTATCCGATATCTATTACGCGAAAACCTAGCTGTCCCATACAGTATTGTCTCTAACTAATTATTTCAATATTTTATGCCATTTTATTCTGACATTCACGATCCAATGCTGACAATGGTTTTGGCAAACCAAATGTTCTTACGCCTTTTGTTAATCCGAAAAGTCAATTATAAATATATGGCATAACTATTGGGGGATTTACACATAATATAAAGTATTTATAATGTTTTACTTTGTGTATTTTCATTGGGTCTGGACCAGAAAACAGACTCATTATGAAATGTCACAGACAGGAAATCGATTTATGACGAACTAAATGATATTTCTCAACCTCTCCTCTCATCAATTCTCAACATGCCCTGGTTCATATCAAATGAATTGGTTAGGTCGATTGATTACTCTGTACTGAGATATTTTTCTGCTTAAATTAAATTTAAAATAATCAATGTTAAAGTTTTTAGAAACGAAATGTTACCAAACTAGTTTAAACCAAAGAATCATCTTATATAATCTTCATATTATTGCAGCCTACACATTTATTCAGTTATCAAAGCAAATTGTTCTAAGATACATTTGTCATTAGTGTCTAGAAATTGACAGGTATGAAATCGAAAATCTAAATTTCGCCCCTTTAAAATGTTTGTAAGAAAATTTGTTGCAAAACTCTTAAATTTACATGAATTTTTAAAAACACAAATAACTTTTATAAATGAAATTAAAATCATTTGCCTATACTTATAAGTTTCAACAAAAATGTTGAAGGAAAGTGTAACTAAAACATTAAATTAAATGAATATCTAAGAATAAAGATGTTATAAATTTTAATTATGAAGTAAAAGCTTTGATTGTTTAGATTATATTTAGCAAATAAAGACTTTTTTTAACTGTTTCAAATACAATAAACAAGCTTTAAATTATAGAGAATACTTTTTAGAATTTATTAATTTAGAATACGCTCGTCAAATGTTTTGAGATCAGAACATAAAATCTCGTTATGAAAATTTTTAATACCGAAATTTTTTTACTTTCTCTCTTTTGGATGATGAAACTTTAGACTCTAGTTCAGATACAGTACTAATTTTATTTTCCTCTTCTAATTGTACTATTCTTTCACAAGGAATCCTTAAAAACTGAATTCTATGTTTTGTTGAATAGCACATCGACTTTTCTTATCCTACTATTTTGATATATATTTTTTATGGATACTTTGATTTTGCTTTTTTGATTGCAGAAATGCCAGGATTGATGGCTTTACGCCAACGAGCCAAATATGATAAGCCTTTGTCTGGAGCGTGTATTGTTGGCTGCACTCATATCACAGCTCAAACTGCTGTCTTTATTGAAACCCTCGCAATTCTAGGAGCCAAGGTAATGATTAATTTGCTTTTGGGGTTTATTAGAAAGCTAATATACGTCGAAATTTTTTCATTTATATAAAACGTTGACTTTTTATAAGTCATTGAGGAAAAAACTTTACGGGTCTAATAAAATATCGATCGAAAAAAATTTACGCAGCAAAAATATGACGACTCTTAACTTGGCTAATTATATGTCGATTAATTAACTGTCTTACTAACTAACAAATAAAATACGTTCTATTCCAGTCCTAGTCTGAATATTATGAGGACTTGATTGACGCAGAATGAACTTTAAACAGGTCTACCTACTTTTCTACCTTACTTATTATCGCATGTCCCTTTTCATATCAAAAAACTTTATCATGATACCTCCTAGAATTAATCTATTCAGCTACCTAATTAAAATTCAGGCTTGATAATACTTCTAGTTCATTTTGTTTAGTCTTATTATCCTGGATCGCATCAATTTCAATGATTCTCTTTATTAAATTTGTTTATAGAGACTCGCCCTTAAAACGGTATAAAATTAGGATTGATCTTAACTCACCTTAACTAAAAAACATGAAAATACCAAATTTGGCTTTTCCAGTTTTGCTGCCTATTTTTGAGTGAATACAAGTAATAAATGAAAAAAAATTGATCCAATTTTTTTTAATTTTGCGATTCCTTTGAAGGCGGTGTTAATTTAACTTATTATTTTATTTTAAATTATCTCATTTTCATTTCTAACTACCAGCTTTTATTTTATTTCAAAGATTTCTATACCCTGTCAGCCATCAATGCTTCCATTACATACAATTATTTTATATTTTTTTATATGTAGGTATAAGTATTTGAAAATTTTCACTTTCTAGCTAGGTATCAATCATTAGCAATTGCGGCGTAAATATAATTTTCTAGATGTTTGGCTTTGATACTGAAAAATGTCTTAACGTCCGATCCAATGCAAAGCCCTTTTCCATAGCTTGATACAAGTGGTTCTTTTGTGCATTCAACAACCTATGGTTTCTTTGCTTTTGCTAAAAGAAACGCGCTTAATGAGGAGCACCCTGACACGTGTCCCAAGATATTATAATGATCTTTAAATATATAAAATTTGATTGCTCTTCAAAATTCTCGTACTCAAAAGAATCAAAGCTGCATAAGATTACTAAATGTTATAAATCTATATCCTGAACATAATAACCTAAAATTTTTGTTGTCTTTCCTTTCTGTTTCCATTTCTTTATGTAGAGATGTTAAGTTTCATTGAGTTCGTCATCACATCTCGATATTCAAGGATATTTACCCTTTATTATCCAGTTTGGTTAATCTTTTCAAAATATCTACATTGCTTCATTTACATGTAAAATTCAATATATAAGTGAAACAAACTGATCTCCCAAACAGAACACACGCAGCGACCTGGGATAACTAGGAATTAATCTGAAGCTTTCTAGCTTTAAATTTGCAATGATGACGTAATGCCATGCAACATGTCACCTTATTTACGCTTACTGTTCTAACTCTGTGTTTGTTCATCACTTTAATTTCATAGTACACAATTTCTAATCCCAGGATTCGTTTCAACTATTTTTCCCAAGTTCGCATATTACTCACTCTGCCATTATATATAACATCACTATTAAAATATTTTACAGCAAATGCAATAAGCTCGTTAACTCATTTAAGACCAAGCAAAGCAGACGATATCTAAAAAAAACGCAGACGATTTATATTCAAAGTCATTGAAAAAAGCAGACGAAGATGAAATTACTTATGTTCCAAAATAGGAACATTGGTCGTAAATGGGTTAATATAGTTCATTCAGGGGCGAAACCACCGAATGGGCTAGGGGGTAAGGGTGGCATCCCCCTTCCCAATAATTTGGAATACTATTATTCCAATTTTCAGGGAAGTGATATTATTTAAAAGGCTTATTTGGCTTCTGAGTAGACTTTTAATATTACTTTTCTTGTAGTATTGCTAAGTCTTTGAATGAATATTTAAATTTAATATTGATTACTTGTAACTACAAGAGTTAAATTAACTTGATAGAATACACAAATTAGGATAAATGCCTTGATAATATTTGTTAAATATAATTTAAACAATCAAGTCTTTTATTCCAAAATTCAAAATTATAGCGTCTTTATTCTTAGATATTCATTTTATTAATTCTTTTAGTATTTTTTATATCAAGATTGGCTTGGATAGTTCGCAATCTTTTTACACTTCCTATCTAATTTTTTATTATTAATGATTTTTATTTTATTCCTAAAGTTATTTGTATTTTTAAAGTGCCTCTTGTGATATTGTGGATAATGGCAGATGCTAAATTTGTCCTTAATTGCTTCGCTATAGCCTATTACGCCCCTGGTACTCATTTGAGTACTATAAAAGAATTATAGATTATCTCTCTATTTCTTAATTTTTGTTTGTCTTTCATCGGATCATAGGTTAACTTTGGGATGAGTTTATTTTACCCTTCTTGTATTTTTTCTGTACAAACTATTTCATTAGCATGTAATTATCTCGTACACGTAGGCAATGGAATAACTTTGGGATAATCGTAGATTTAAAATCTGTTAACACATAATTCCAAAAAGTTACAAATTTGGCAGAAGATAGCACCATCAGGCGACACTATTTGAGAGTATTGTTCTTCATTTCTTCGCTTACCTATTCCTTTTTCAGTCGCATTATGCTCTTATTCGCCTTGACCAATGATATTCAGTTTTGTCGAATAACAGCAATAAATAAATAAATAGCAAGCAGAAAACTTGAAACCAAACCGCTTTCTACATGATGATCAATATTTTTGTTTGAATCGCCCACTGAGATTCTAAAAAATTTCAAAATGAAGAGAAAGAATTGCGAAAATCCTTTATCTTTTTTCAAACTTTAATTTGAATTTTTCATTCCATTTAAGTTAAATAAGGACTTCCTTAAAAATTTCTTCTACACATTCTCTAAGTATTGATTTATCTATTTTTTTATTCTTAAGAATATGTGATCTTTCAGCTAAGATTTTTTGTTGAAAAACATTCCTCTTTCATTGAAATTTTTACTACATTAAATTCGTATGTAAAAAATCAGTTTTAAAAAAATATTTGAATATTTGTTTACAATAGGGAACTATTTTATAAAAAAATTGCCGACCTGAATTCCATTTTTGTCGAAAATTGGGTGATTAGCCCATGTTTGAGAAATTCTGCTCTAAACTTTCCCTATGTGGACCACAGTCAGAAATGTGGCCAGAATCCCCTAAAAGTGGCTTTAATGAGGCTGCGTCTTCGTTAAAAACTTTTAAATGATACAGAAACTCATCTTATATTTTCTTATATTTAAATTCATTTACAAACACTGAATTTGATTATATATTTTGTAATGCATTTGCTCTCATAATATAATTTATCTTATGTATGTATGCCGGCTCTTTTTAAATATTTTTCGCCTACTTTGATAACTGCTACATCTCTGATAACTGTTGATACACAAATATTTATAGTAAAAATGGTATGCCATTTGCTATTATTGATATTTGCACATTTGTTTTCAGTTAAGGTGGGCTCCATGCAACATCTACTCTACACAAAATGAAGTTGCCGCCGCTCTTGCGGAAAAAGGATTTCCTATTTTTGGCTGGAAAGGACAAAGTGAAGAAGACTTTTGGTGGTGCATTGATAAGTGTATCAATTTTAAAGACTGGAACCCTAATCTCGTAAGTTGCATCTTTCGTAGACTATCTCATTAAACAATGCTCATTATATCTAATTTGTTTGAAAAGTGCCGTGTGATTATTCCTGGCAATTTCTTCCAACCCAGAAAAATCTAGCATATGCTCCATCTATACTCATTATTTATGATCTTGTCTAGCAAAAATGTAAACTTTATGTTGAATATAGTAACCAACACGGATAGATGGATATGTTGTTGTAAACCAAAACAAACACAGTATGCAAACTTTTTATAGAAGAATGAATAGGCAGAAGCCATTTATCGGGCTGATGCTTTAAGAATAATCAAATAAACCTTTTATCCTAAGGCAGACTTAAAAAGTGTGTAATGGGAAAATCTTTCCTGTCACAACTTTACGATGTACACTTATCGCCAAAAATTTCATTTTTCGCTTTGATGCAAACAACTCAATTCCTGTTTTAATGAATTTTATATTATTCACTTGGTCAGACGTTTCCCACCTTTTTACACTGCGACACCTTTCGAAACTTTGCGCCACCCATATGCTTAAATCTAATATTTCATCATTTTTAAGTTGAAATACGAAATTGAATTATATTTAAATCTTCGCATAAATATATCTTAACAAAATAACTTTAAAAGTATACAAGATACCTTATATTAGTAAAAATATAATAGATAAATATAACAATAAAATAAAAGAAAGATAAACCATACGTTGAGATTACAATAACTGTCTTGGAATAGTAAGATTAAGTCTAATTTCTTAGATTTTAATTGTATGGACAAAATTTTGAGGAAATTAAAAAGTATTTACAATTATTGAGATGAATCATAATTAGTAAAAAAAAAATTATGAGAATTTTTTCTTATTTTGTTATCATAATTGTATTATAAAATATAGGCATTAGTAGTTATGTAGAAGGTTTTCATAACAGAAATAATTATATTTAAACCAATAAAGAATAACCCATGAAATGTTAAAATAAATTTCGTCGCATCCTTCAACCAATCGCACGGCAACCTTATGTGCCGCGGCACACCAGTTGGAAACCTCTGCACTAGGTGGTCAAGCTCTTTAGTCTAGAAAATGTGGATTTTGTTGTAAGCGTATATCTTTTTTTCCGTTCTATTCATTATCGTGATTCGACATATCAACATCAGATGTAAATCTCTATGCTGAGCATACTGCAATTGGCAACTTATCGCCGTGTAGAACTGGAAAGATTCGAGAAGAAGTGTTTCCATGATTTGGCTTTTGTACTAAGAGAAATCAGCCATGTAAAAATAGAAATTATTCAAAAGATTTAGACTCTTGCCAAAGTCTAAGACTTTCCAATTTCATCTATTTTCATTTTCGGTGCTTATCCTTGTAAAGTTGACTTACAAGAACCATAGATTACATGAAGACTGACTGACATCTTATCCTGGTCTTTAATTTACAAATTAAAATATTCTTCATATGCTTCTTTTAGCCATTTACAATATAATTACAAGAACAAATATAAAAATTTTAAAATTGAAACGTAGGTGATCATTCCAAAAAACAGAATGTTTGCTCAAAAATGAGATTAATCAAAAATGATCAAAATATCGATGTTACAATCAAAAAAATATTAACATATTATTCAGTGGACTAAATTTATACAAGAAAGTGACCAAAATAGGTTAACATTTTTTGTTACATAGTGTTCTATTTTTAAAATCGGAGTTTGACTCGCAATAATTATTACGACTCCGATTCAAAATGTTCGGCTTCGCCGACTTCGACTCCACAACTCCGTGCTTAGCAATTATCCCTGTACAGATGACAAATGGTATCTATATTGGTAAAATTGCCATTGATATCAGGTTTCAATTTTTATCGCGACATATATATATGTATATATATTGTGATCTCATTCGCAACCTATTTTTTGTTTGATTGGTTGCGAAGTATAAAAAGATTGTCGGAAGTATAAGAATATATTTATTATATATTTTCGTAGATACTTGATGATGGTGGTGATGCAACATTCCATATGCTTGAAAAATATCCAGAAAAGTATGCCAATGTAAAAGGCATAATTGAAGAGTCTGTGACGGGCGTTCATAGATTATACCAACTCTCAAAATCAAGTAAACTGCCTGCTCCTGCAATGAATATTAATGACTCCGTTACCAAAACCAAATTCGACAACCTATACTCTTGTTCAGAGTCTGTGATTGACAGCCTGAAGCGAACAACTGATATCATGTTTGGGGGAAAAAATGTTCTAGTTTGTGGCTATGGTGAAGTTGGAAAAGGTGATTCTTTTCAAATATTTGTCTTTCGTCTCTCATATTTTCATTTGGTGAGGGACATTTCAATCACTGGCATTTCAACCAAAAGTCATTTTATTTCCCTTCAACACCACGTCGTTTATATCTCTTCGAATATCAACTATGAGCAAAAACACGTTCAACACATCAAACTAACAGATCAGAAATTATATAATGATTTTCGCAAAAAAATATAAATTGCGATACTTCTGTCTATTCATATATGTGCTGTATAACTTAAAAACTCTCTACTTAACAATTATTATTATTTAACACACAGCCTTTATTTAAAAAAGCATTAGATCTTCAAGCTTGAATCATAGGTGGGCCGCATAAAATGATTAAATGGACCACGACCCTCAAGCCACGGGTTCGACATCCCTCTACTAGAATATGTATAAAATTCAAATCATTAACGCATAATATTTGCCAAGATATTTAGGAATCTTTTAGTAATTTGGCATTCCAAAACGATGACCAACTTATTCCACGATTAAATTCTTTTCAAATCATTCTTCTCCGGGTATTGATAAATAAAATGATTTTTTCGGTACCCACAGGGTTTAGCTTGGAATTTAGTTAGTTAGTTATTTAATCGAGTTTGTCTTATTTAGTTAACACTTCAAAAGCCCTATTTATTACTATTTATCCTTTAGTTATCATCTTAAATTAGTGATTTCCTCTTTCCATATTCTTTTTATCTCAGTTCTTGGCATTTTTTCTCTCTATTTTTATTCTTTACTTCTCCTACTATTTTATCACCGTAGTAAACCTTAAATTGATTTTTTTGAAATATCTAAATTTAGTTTTGAATAAGCTAAACTAATTTGTTAATTAGTTCTAATATACGAGGAGTCAAATTGGAGGTAGGTAGAATATCCTTGATCGTAAATTCAATATTTCCTATACTTATTTTTTCTGCTTAAGGATGTTGTTCAGCTTTGCGTGGAATGGGCTCAATTGTGTCTGTTAGTGAAATTGATCCGATTTGTGCGTTGCAAGCTTCGATGGATGGCTTTAAAGTTGTTAGGCTAAGTGAAGTTGTGAAAAGCACGGACATCGTAATCACTGCCACAGGTAAATGCCAAAAGTCGCTTTTAAATAAATATTTAGTCATTGCCGCGCCATAAAAAATTGACTTAACCCATTTAAGACCAAGCAAGGCAGACTATATCTAAAAAAACGTAGACGATTTATATTTAAAGTCATTTAAAAAAGCAGACGAAGATGAAATTACTTATGTTCCAAAATAAGAACATTAGTCGTAAATGGGTTAAATTAATTTGAACAATGACTCCTTTTTTTATTTTCCAAATTTTTGGATTATAATATAAAACATAGTAGGCAATATATTTTCATCTCTAAATATCTGCTTTTTAATTCTTTCAATTTTGAAAATTTGTTTGAGATTTCTGTCTTCTGCTAGAAAATTTCAAATTCCTGCTCTATTTGACTTGAAACTTTAAATATTAAAAAAACAAAACCTCTATACAATGTGTAAAGTCTTCTTCTATTTTCTATTCCTACAAAAAAATAATTAAAAAATTTAAAAAAAATGATTGTGTTATACTACAGTACTTTGGGTCAGTGTGTCCATATTCAACTTCTTTTAATTTTCTATGTAGATATTTTCTAAAGGTATATTATCCTACTGTATAAAATATGCTTGTATTTAATTTATGCCATAAAACTGTCAAACATTTATACAATTTCTACCACTCATCATTTTTCCAAATGCTCATTGTGCTTCTCTTGACTAGATTTGTTTACACTGAATTTCTTCGATGTTGTTTCTTTTTCATTATTGCGATACAAATTGTATGATAAATATTGCAGTTCTACATTAGATTCAGAAGATCATTTATTTATTCTTTCAGTTCACGGCGATACTTTTTTTTAGAAACGTATTAAAAAAAGCCAGTTCTAAATCCTAGGGTCTTACAAATTTCTATAGTCCTAAACTACAAGACATCTATTAAAATTTCATTTTGAATATAATTTCACTTCCCAGTCTAATTCATACGCAAACTTCTTTTTTACCAAATGAAACATAATCGAAAATTGTCTTTGTTAACCTGAAAAGCTTTTCAATATAGTAGTCAAAATATAACACAGGCTAATTAAAAATGTTTTTGAAGCCTTAAGGTGGACGCAAATAGTTGATTTTGGAATATTTTTGATTGTCCTCTTTATTAGTATAAAATATCTATCACTTTTGAAAATTAATCTTAACGTAAAAGCTCGATCATTTTATATTTTAGAATATAACGACTATAAAAATAAATGATATATAATAACTGATGCCCGTTCATATTAAACTTCTCACTTTTTTTTATATTTTTTTTTAATTTTGTATTTTGAATTTTTCTTAGGGAAGCGTATATGTTGTTCAATGGATACTAAATATGGCATGGTGTTTGATCATTTCGGTGGATAATTTTTTTGGCAATTATCCTTTTAAGTTTTGTCTTGAAAGCAATCAAAAAATTCCCTTTTATGCTTTTAATGTGTTTCTTTTGTAAACTTTAGAGCTTTGATTCCAATTACTAATGCTATCCGCCTTGAATAAAAATTTGAAATGATCAGTTTTCATTTTTAGTCAAATTCTGGAAAACTATTATTTATCTGAAATAACTTTCAATTTCCCAATTCTAGCGATAAACTAAAACATTTTAAAATTATAAATACCCCGTTTATACCTACTTTTATTTCTCCTTAGAAAGGACAAACTCGTATCTCTATATTAAAACATATTGAATATTTGTTATTTCTTCGTAGTGAAGATGTCTCTCTTAATTCACTGTTTCAATTAGTCTGTAAAGTTTATATATGTGTGATTAGTTTTCTTTTTTCAAAAATAGGCCGGTTGATAGATTCTTTTTACATTTTTCAGGTAACAAAAATGTTGTTAGACGAGAGCATTTGGATGCGCTGAAGAATGGCTGTATTCTATGCAACATGGGCCATTCAAACACGGAGATTGATGTTGTTTCACTCAAAACATCTGATCTTATCTGGGAAAAGGTGAGAAATCACGTTGATCACATCATATGGCCTGATGGCAAACGAATCATTCTGCTTGCAGAAGGCAGACTTGTTAATTACAGTTGTTCAACCATTCCTTCTCTAGTCCTATCAATCACAGCAGCTACTCAAGTAACATTTATCATTCTAATTACTTTTCACCAATGTCGGCGATTTATAAATAAGTTTGACAGTTGATAATTGATCAATTTATAAGCAAAAAATAGTTCATTTGGGAGTCCAAAGTTGCGATTATAATTTATGAGAGTTTCATACTTGGCTAACCATGCCAGAATAAAAAATAATCCTCAAAGTATTTCAAATTTTGACAGTTGCCTATTTTTATCTATATAAGCATGAAAATAAATAATTAAAAATATTTTATGCTACTCTTAATATTTCTTTCCTTACAATCGTAATAAACAGCCAAACTCGTCATATATCGCGAATCATTGTTTTGCGATCCACGTGTGCGTTATTTTTTGCGTGTGTCTTAAAAGTCTGATAGTGATGATGATCTTGAAGATTTCTACCTATATACGAGTTGAAATATTCCTTCTTTTATGTAAATGAACCATAACCCGTTCAGACACAAACGACCCCAATAAGTGGGATAGTGAAGAAGGGAGCTTTTTCACACATTTAGCTTATTTAATTTTCAAATATTTATTGTTAGATAAAAATTTTTAATCGAGATCAGGGCGGCAAAATTGGCATCTACCCCTTGACACTGGAGTGTTGTTACCGCTTATAGGGTTATCCTAAAACCGGTGTTGAAATTATTTTTTGCTAAACCCTTACCTTAAGGCTTCAAAACGAAGATTTTTATTTAATCATCACTTCAATCCCAGCAACTCCTGACCTTTTTTCTTTAATTTCGATAGTATAGATCTGTTGATGACAGCAAGTCAATAACTCAGCGCTACTTCATCTTTCTAATTTATCATTGTGTATTCTATGGGAACCGGTGGCATGGGATTTTATTCTAAAGGTTTTGGGTTCGATTCCTGGTGTATCCGAAATAGAATTTTTTTAAAAAGTCCCACAAATTTGTGTGTGTTGAGGCAAGTCTACCTCTGGATTCGGGAACAAAGGACGTTATACGAACTTTTTATGATGGACTTGATAAAGGATAAATCCAAGAAGAAAAATATTGTGGATTTTAAATAAAAATTTTCTCGTAAAATTCGTAAAGCCTGTATTGTGTATTACTCGAGTCTTATAAAATTTATTTATGAATGTATTCGAAAGTGACAATATATCATACTCATAACTTTAAATTAAAAAAAAATTTTTGTTGGTTAGAAAAGTCATTTTATTTAAAATTATTTTACTATTCTCATAATAAATGAAAAATACTATGGTCTAAGAGTTGAAACGTAAAAACTCTTATGAAACATATGGGGCAGGCATAAGTCAATTTTCCTTGTGTAACAAATAATCGATTTTTACTTATTTTTTTCTCCAGGCTCTTGCTTTAATTGAAATGTACAGTGCTCCAGTTGGTAGATACAAACACGACGTGTACCTCCTTCCAAAGAAAATGGACGAATATGTTGCCTCTCTTCATCTATCAGCGTTTGATGCCCACTTGACCGAACTTACAGATGACCAAGCCAAATATTTAGGATTGTGCAAGACTGGTCCCTTCAAACCCAATTATTATCGTTATTAACCAATTAAACTCATTATACTTGTTTTCAAAGTATATACATATTTCTATACGTTTCTCCATTTCGATTTGCCATTAATATGTGTATATTAATCATTATCAGCAATTTTTAATTGAACATATTCTTCCTAACTAAAATTGAACACTGCGTTGTAAAAAATATTTTTTATACTACTACTTAATTCATATTAACATGCACAGATTAATCTGGCATTCCGTTTTACAAAAATTGTTATGCTCTCTGGTGACGGTGATGAGTGTATTTTATTTTTGCTAGCTTACATAATGATTCCACTAGTATAATTCGTATTTTAATATTTTACACTATGCTCTCCCTTATTTGATGGAATAAATTTAATTTTTTATTTTGAGCGGCTCAATGCTACACTACTTTTTGTATTTCGTCCTCTACAATCTAGATGCTTTGTCTGAATTGGAAGTAACGAATGCGGCTTATAACACCTCTGCTCACTGTGCTTATGAGTTCCTCTATCTGTTGCTGCGTTAATGGATATAAAGAAATTAATTAATTTGTTTTAACTTGATTACTTTGAATACACATAAATTAGATGAGTTTTAGTATCATGTGTGGGAATAAAAAGTTAACCAATTGTGTCTTGATGAACATTTGATAAACAATTATGAATTTTATTTATAATGATGGGAAATTATTGAATTTCACTGAGCTCAAAAGCATTGTTATTTTTATTTTATTAGTTTTTTTTAATATTCATAATTTTTCCAGCTTTTCTAAATATTTTTTGGAACAACAAATGTTTATGGATTAGTGAACAATTCTTCAGAATTCTGTTGCGAAGAAAAGTAATAAATAAATCCAAGTTGATAAAAAACAATCTGGCTACTAAGTTCTGATATCCAGAGAATAAATTCTGAAATGAATATTTAGTTAGTACAAAAATCTAAAGTATATAAAGAATTTTATATTTGTTTTACAAAGTCAATCTATAATAATTGTATTCATAACAGGAGAAGTGATTTTTTTGAAAAAAAATTGATCAGCCATATTTTATTATTAATTCAATTAACATTTTCACACATTTTACAGTTTAATTGCCTAAAGGGAAGCAGAAATCGAATCAGCATTTCCAATATGGTAAAAAAATATTTTTATTTCAACTATATTTTTAAATAGTAGCCATCTTACGATTTTATTTTAGGATGTTATATGTTCGAAGTTGTAGCATTATAAATTATCAAGAATGTATTAAATATATACATTATACATTACAAGTTGTAGGTTATTTATAAATTCAACATTTTATTAAAAATTTTGACTTTGGTTGATTATTTTTTACATGGATGTGTAACCAAATCACCCTTAAAATGGTAGCAAAAGATGCAGGTAACGATTTTATCAAATTTCAAGAGATAACATTAAGACAATTTTATAAAATAAATGTATAATTAATAATAAATGTTAATTAAATAAAATAAATAGATAAAGTTGAGTGTTGTGTTACTTAAATTAAATATGCATTATATGTGCTTAGTATTTCATATTTATACCAATAAATATGCCTAAAAAATACATTTTTAAAATAGTTTCTAAAGAAATTGGCCTTGATTCTTTATGATTTTAACAAAAATCTTTTTCAAATAAGTCTTTCGGATAATTTTTCATAGATAAATTTCTGTGGGATAGGTCTTTGGCTATATTACTCTGGCTATACCGCTGTAAGTTTGTGTCAAGAATGTCAGTAAGTGATGATTGGTTAATCCGACCTCTACGGTTACAGCAATAATCAGGTCGGACTATAAATATTTTAAAAAATACAAAAAATCAATGAATCTTATTATTCACTGAAAAAAAGTGTCGGATAGTAAATTGTCGGATTAGAAGATCATCACGTAAAATATCGAAAACCAGACAACTTTCTACAAGATGTCAACTGGGAAAAAAGTGAAGCTTAGCTGGTTGTCTACTTAGATAGTTATGTATAACCGGTTATCAACCACAGTCGACATATGTCAACTTTACAAAAATATGAATCGTCTGCTTTTATAAATGCTTTTTAATACAAAACTGCTTTACATTAGATATCGTCTGCTTATTGTGGCCAATAACGGGTTAAGTCGGTTAGTTAGCTCGTCAGCCAGCTAGTTAGTCAATTATTTAAGTTAAAAGATGGCCATTTTTTGGTAATTTTTTTCCACACTTTTAACCCAACTCTGCAATTTGCTTGACGAGTTTAGAAAAATGGTTGCAAGTGTTGAATCTTAAATATTTATTAAATATGAAGCAAAAATTAAGAGATTTTGTTTGCGATAAAAAGGGTATGCATAGCATTTAATAAGGATATTAGAATATAACATAAAATGCCATTTTAGATTTAAAAAATTTGAAATGATAGAATTAAATGTACGTGTCAATGACATTCTTCTCCTCCTTACTTAAATTCAAGTAATTTGGATAATATGGGATGTCATCAAATGCAGGAGTAATACTTTTGTCTGCGTATAGCGACTTTTGTGCATACGTTTCTGGCACGCTGTACTTTCTTTCATATGACTCTTTCATGTAGTTGGGATAGTAAGGTATGTCATCAAGTTTCTCTTCATTTTTTTCGTACGCTTCTCCTTTTGTATCCCACATATCTCTACTCACGTCTGGCTCAATCGAGGGTAACTCGTCTACTTCCTCTTCATCATCTGTTTTGTCTTCTGCTTCTTTATCTTCTTCAATAATTCCACCGTCATATTCAGAAATTTCTTCTTCGGGAGTTGTAATGTCCCCTCTCTCAGGGATTTCTTCTGATGGAGTTGTCTCTTCTGAAAGAAAATCTTCTATAACCTCTGGTTCTTCTTCCTTAAATCTTTCTTCGTCCTTCATAACTTCTGTTTCATCTAATATAAGTTCAGCATCTTCTTCTTTATATATCATTTTTAAATCTGGTTTATCCTCTTTCTCAAGTGTAGTTTGTTCAAGTTCATCATCGATAAATTCTTCTGAATCTTCTGCTCCTTCATCCTCTTCGCTTTGCTCTGGTTCCTCAACAACTTCTTGATCTTCGTCTTTTTCTTCAAATTCTTCACCATACCAATTCGTGTCTTCTTGTTGCTTGGTTTCATATGGTTCTCCCCCATCTTTACTCTGTTCTGAAATTTGGGGACCTATAGAGCCTTTGGCTGGAAAATATGGAACTTTTTGCTTTTTAACATCAAATATTGTTTTTAGCGTTGATGATTTTATTGGGCTTGGGGATGTTTCTATCATTTCAATGTCAATACCCAAATCATCACCATTTCCTCTATGCTGAGCTTTGTAGCCTTTTTTCGCATTGTACATCTTTCTCCTTTGGCCATTACTTTTTGGTAGCGGCAAAATATCAACTTCACTCAAATCATGTTCATCATCGCCCAAATTTGGCATCACAGGTTTTTTACTCTTTTTATGCCCTTTTCCTTCATTTTTTCGCTTTTCCTCAAAATTTCCCATATAAAATTGGCTTTCTCCATTTGAAATGGGGTAAGGTTCGAAATTTCCCTTTCCTCCATAACTTCCTTTGATTTCATGTGTCATGTGTTCTTGATTATTTCCTGAAACATCTTGCTCAGGTAAATCTTTTCTACTCTGTTTCTTTTTTTTTCTGTGCCTTTCTGTGTGAAGTTGGTTTACGGGGATCCCAGGACCGTTCATCAGTCTTCCTTGTCTATCACGTTTGTAGCCGGTTCGATCGTTGTTATTGCGATCATCAAAGTTGAGTAGCTTTTTAACCACAATTTTATCATCTCTTTTTTCTTTTTTTCTAAAAATTCAAAAAATTTCATTTAAAATCATTATATTATTAGTTTTTAATAATATCGTAAAAAAAGAAACAATATTCCCTTTCCTGGTTCTGCTTTTTACCAAGTTTAAAATTAAAAAAGACTAAATTTTCAATTAATTGGAAAAGTTTAAATAGCCCGCTACAATTTTTCACATCCTCAAATATCAATTCCCTTCCATAAATAATAATTAATTGTTTGAGGATCTTCTATTTTAACATCTGCAACCCTTTTGTCCTCAACTTTTACAAATTTTGGATTTTAATGCGTCTCTAAATTACCCCCCCCCCCCCCCCCCAAATTTTCTATAAGTAAGAGTTGCTGCTTGTTTATAAAACATGTATGATGATCGCATTATAGGATGCAATGATCATTCGAATACATGATAATTTAAGATAAGAGAATAAAAGAGGGAATGCAGACTTTCGAGTCAAACATCATTCCAAGCTGTTCTGAAATTCCTATCAAAAATATTTTACAAACGATGTGAGAGCTATATAATAATAATAATCCATTGTTTCAATATGCAACAATAAATAAGCAATGTTAGAGTTAAGTTGTTTGTGACGTTCGCACCACCCTTTCAGATATAGTGGCCCGCCCGGAATTCTGAGTCCAGGTCTACCTGAACTTTCCATCCCACTAAAAGCCTACCTACCCTCCTAACTGCGTAGCTATACCTTGTTATATATATTATTTTACAAGAATGTATGTTACAAATATATAAATACAGCTGAGTAAACGATCTATTTTTCTTTCTGTTTTTCTCTTCCGCTTTCTCTGCTAAAACTCAAGCTCTCTTCTCTTGTTTAAGCTCTCCTATCTATATAATTTTTTTCCCATGTGAACACATAAACGAAAGTTTAGTTCACTTCATTTTTCAAACATGAATAAAGTCTTATCTATCTCATTCAGCTCTCTTCTTTCTAATTTGTATTTAGAATTAAATTAAAAATAATTCTAGTTTTTAGCTGAATATAAGTTCAATATTTTTAGAACTTTTTTTCATGATAACAAAGTTCAGCTATTCAAATCAATCACAGAGTCAGGCTCGCAACATTTTATTTAACAAAGGTCACTTTTAATCTTTATCAGTACATTTGTTAAATTTGAAAACTTTAATTTTTTGTAGTCTTATAAATTTAGGTATGCGCTGAATACACTCTATTTTAAAAGGTTTCTTGAATATTTTGTCTCCCGTGGTATTTCCAAATCAGTAATTTTGAAAATTGGAAGAAAAAATTCGCCCCCTCCCCTCCAATAATGTTAAGGATGTGCGCCCCTGCTCTAAATCTATGCATACTAATAATGTTTTTAACCGTGTGCAGACTAATTAACTGCAGATATAATATCTACTAACAAAATAGCGATCAATGTTGGAGTGTGACGAATGTTGATAAAAAATATTTAAAACTAGTATTTTTTTTAATACATTGAAAAAATATTTAAAGCTAGTAATTAGTTAGTTAATTAGATAATTGGTTGGTTAGTTATTTAGTCAACAAGTTAGTCAATTAGTTTAATTAAGTTAAAAGAGATATCGTTTTTACCAAATTTTTTTCGTCGATATTTTATTACACACCGGAATTTATCGTTATTTTATCTGTAAACATTATACCTCCAGCTATTTAGTCTGCTGTTAAAAAGATCATCGGTATTTCTAGAAGGAGATACTGATCAAAATCTCAAATACTTAAAGAAATTTTTTGAACAAAGCTTACTCTTGTAAGGCGACAAAGACAACATTTGTGTAATTCGGGGCAGGATACGATCTGCAGTAATAAAATCCAGTGTCTTCAACTTTAAAGGAATCAATCACCAAAATTCCGGGATCTTCTTTGCTTACACGTGCATTCTTTTGTTCATAGGTTGGCTCCCATTGCGTCTAAAAGAAGGATGGATAACTTTTCTTCCGAGAAAACTGGCATATCCATCATTTGATCTAGAGCAGGAGTCACTAAACTTTTTTTAAAGCGGGCCGGTTTGACAAAAATAAAAACGCGGGCTGGCTAATTGTAAAGTTAAAAAACACTGTCATTATGAAATTCCTATTAATACTTGTTTAAATCTATACAAAGCAAACTTAATTATATTTAAAAATTAAATAAAAATATAAACACCTGTGTAAATAAAATTAAACTCTAAAGTAAAAAATTCGTGATTTATGAAATTGACTTTTAATTTTTAAAATATCTTTAAAGTTAGGTTTTAAATCTCTTTATCCAATCAAAAGTAATGCTTTTAATTAAAGGTTCAGCAGGCATCTTGTTCGGTAAGTTGACTTTTCATTTTTGAAGATGTTTTTTAACAAACATAAATTGCATCATAGAATGATGCCAAACCATCAGCAAATTTCTTCGATTTGGTACTCAGTTTTAGGTAAACAACAATAACGTTTCACAACTTTTTTCTCTATTTTTAGCTATAGTTGTAACCATCATTAAACTGGCACAGTATCTAAGTTGCAATCTAATGGGTTCTGAAACAGAAAATTTTCATTTTCAATATTATCCAAATCCTTTATGAAAAATTTAGAAACAATATCTTTGACAGATATGCCCATTGAGGTGAAATAATTATAACAAATATAAAAAATTGTAAAAACTGGACACTCTTTTGCTGACTAGTTTCGGAGTATAAACTCCTTTTTCAAAGCAAATATATAAATGATAAAATAGTGAATAAAATAAAATTAAAAAAAAAATTTTTTTTCACTATTTTATCATTTATATATTTGCTTTGAAAAAGGACTTTATACTCCGAAACTAATCAGCAAAAAAGTGTCCTGTTTTTACAATTTTTTATATTTGTAATAATTATTTCTGAAAAATGTTTATCCAAATCACTGATAATTTTTTTAGAAAAACCAAGATTAATACTTTCAGTAATTGTAGGTAATTTTGAAACATTGAAAATGAGAAAGATCTATTTTTAATCCTGTTTCAAATAAATGTTTCTTCGAAATCCTTTGATGAGTCTATTAAAATCACAAATAAGATCATCTTTTCCTTAAAGTTTTAAATTTAATTCATTCTTAAGAGATGTAATTTCAAATGAAAATGCTAAATTTTAATAGCCATAGATAGGATTGTAGATCAATGGATTACCTTTGTTTTTAAGTAAGAAAAATATTTATTTCAACAACTGAGTTTTTTCTTTCTGACATATAGTCATCTTACAGCTGTGTAAAAAGGCAAGTCTAAAAATTCTGAATCAATATTAAAAGTTTGAAACTGACAATGACAAAGTTTTCGTTCTCTAATGAAGTTCACAAGAGAAACCACTGCTTTCATCGCACAAGTAAGACATAAGTATTTCAACCGAAAGTCTTTTAATGTAAAAGGCGTGGAAAGAATTGTACTTGGAATTGCCATATAAAAAAATGCCTTTTCCAGTCGTTGTATCATGTCAGACTTGCGCTAACTCTTCTATCATCTAAAAGTCCGAATTAACTCCTTAAACTCACACTCTTATTTGTGATGCTAATTCTGACTTTCAGATAGGCGAGTTATCAAAGGATAGAACAAAGATATAAATCTAAAAATTCAAGAGTGAGAACAACGTATATTTTTAAATAACTAAAAAATAAGTATACAAAAGGATCAGTATTTAACAATCAAATATATGCTAAATTTTGTTATTTTATAGCACTTTTTTTCGGTGTACACTGAATTCTTATTTAAAAGTTTAACATCTCCCTTTGTTTATCATAAAATTAATGGATGTGTTAATTCGTTGAATGAAGTTGTTTGCGATAAAGTTGATACAACCAGGATACATAAAAAGTCGAAATGAACACAATTTATTTCAAAAATACTTATCCTATAAGACCTATTTATGCAAATGAAAAGTTACCTTGGGGCCGCATAAACTTACTTAGGAGGCCGTAGTTTGGTGACCCCTATACTAAAGGAACAGTGTTTCGATTTTCATTCGAGGCAAATTGCTCGAAAGGGCAATTGCTGAGATCTCATATTGAAACGATTTCAACTGGGGTTTTAAAACTTATCCAGCCTGCTGGAATTTACAGAATAAATTACGGGAGTTCTGTCAGATGAAGTAGGTGATGATTTATAAGTGAATAATTTATTCTGAAATTCAGTCTAAATGGAATTTTTAGTTTTTTTTTCTATAATTTTTTTTGAAAAATAAGATTGTGAACAAATATAAATAAAAAGTTTAAAAAATTTCAACGAAAAATTTTATTTAAAATATGAACTTTTTAAGACTTAATTATTATTATTTAATTAGCTTTTTTAAGATTATTCAAAAAATGAGCTTAATAATATTTACTTTTTTCATTTTTATGTCAGCCTTTTACATGCCTGCCTTTTACATAAACTACTTCCTTATCCACTTTACTACCATCCATTTCTTTACCAATGCACAAAACATAATCCACGATCTCTCTATCACACAACATCCCCTTTCCCTCCTTTAAACTCGCTTTCTCCCTAATCAATCTTACAAAACATTTCCACATACACCTATCTGGTGCCCTGCTCACCTAAACATACCGGAAAACTCTCTCGTAGACTACTTAACTTCAAGCTTACACCTAATCTCCCACATCCCTCTCATCAACTCCTTACCTCTCAAAACTTGTCTAACGCACATTCAATTATACTCTCTAGAAGAATGGCAGTTGTACAATGTACATATCTTCATCTCAAAATGCACTAATCCCCTTTTTACCACACATCAACACAATACACGCAACTTTCAAAAACAAAAAATTTACACCACCGCGTTCAACTATTCGTTAGCTATCAGGCCACTGCCCATGCAAAGCATATCTCTTCCAAATTAAAGTTTGCAAAAATCCGTACTGTCGTTTGGAATGCGACGCAATAAAAACGGCATACCATCTCATCTTCACATGTCAAAACTTCTTTTATTATAACCTATATCTTCTATGACGCTGCCTTTCTTTGCTTAATAGAATTCCAACAGCACTCTCAGATCTTCTGTTACACCCAACATTACTAAGATCCCTGCAACCCTCAATGACACCATTGAAAAAGGCTCACCACGGTTGAAAACCCTATGACAAACTAATCTGCCTCCTTTCATTTTCTATATTAGAATAAGATTCCTAACTCCTCCCTATCTTTACCAATATCTCCATCTTCCTTAACTATCTCTC
The DNA here is from genome assembly GCA_030549495.1 of Nectonema munidae. Lineage (NCBI taxonomy): Eukaryota > Metazoa > Nematomorpha > Nectonematoida > Nectonematidae > Nectonema > Nectonema munidae. Next base: position 1,088,807 of record JAUIRK010000894.1, read on the forward strand.
AAGCTTACACAAACATACCAGCACAAGGTAGAAAGTACTTTGAGATATACCTACCTACCTACCTACCTACCTATACTCAAGGGCGTGAGTAGGGTTGGTTAGATGCTGGATTCGATAATTCAAGATCTTGGGTTCGATCCCGCATCAAGCCTGCTTTCCTCATAGTTCGATACAAGCGGCGCAATTGTATCCGAAAGTTATTCATTAACTAATTCAATGAAAGGTACCAGAAAAGTACCATGGGTGTGTTTTCATTGACAAGGCACTGATGCACTGCTTATATCAAACTATGAACAAATTGGTATCGATAAGGAATCGAACCCAGAGGCTTCCGTGCTGAGTCCATCATCTCAACCAACCTGCCATGCTACATTTCAATGAAACCTTTTGATACTAAATAAAATATATTTCGTTACTATGTTATTATTTTTAAAAAACAAAATTATAGATTCTGTTATGAAATTATTTTCATACTTCAATAGGTTTTTAATTCCATGAATAAAATGGAAATTAATCTTTTGTAAAGGAAAAAATTCATGGGAGAAAAAAAAATATAAATTTACTAGAAAAATTTTGGAAACTTTATTATTTTTATTTCTTTATTATTTTTTATCTTATAGGTGCATTTATTATAGCTCCATTTTTGCACAATTTTCCACACCCGCAAAGTTCACTTTTAAATAAAAAGTCTAGAAGGTTGTGTTAAATGAGTAAACAAAACTAAAAAAACCTTTTAGACGACACAATTTATAATAAAATAACTCAGGGTAAAATGGAGAATCATTTTAGAAAAATATTCAGAGGACGGATAGCAATATTTATAGGACCTTTAGAGTAATTTTTGAAAATAAATTATTGAAATGAGAAGCTGACTTATCTCAAAATAAAATTTTTAATTCTCTTCAACAAAATTATAAAGAAACAAAAATATGCTGAAAATTTTTTAAAAACTAGGTTGTATAATCAAATTATTTCAAAGTATCTTAAAAAAATTAAAAATTTAAGTAATCAAATTATATAAAAGCTAAATTATTAAAAAATATATTATTTTAGTTGTCGGTATTCATATCCAAAGTACCCAGTCCAATACGATCTCGACCTTACGCTCCCACCACACGGTTAGTCTAAAATAAGGAAAATATCAATAACATTTAAATTATTAATAAATAGTTTAATAATTAATTTTTTTTTAAATATCCATATTTTTTTTAAATTGTACCAATTCCAAATCAATCAATAAATATTATTTTAAAATTGTATCAATTTCCCTCCTTTTTGAATAAGATGGCACAAAAACCTAAATCGAGTTTTAATGTTAGAACTTATTACCTTTTCTTATAAAAACTAAAGATATTAAATTAACTTAAATTTTTTTTTATAAATTTACATTGAAAGTTAGTAAAGTTATAACACGTCTTCTACAGTGGCACACATTGTCATTATTTGGAGAGGGAAATTTTTTTTAATATTATATTAGATATTTAATATAAATTCTCTGTATAGAAATTGAGTAAACTCATATTTGTTTTCAAATTTTATCATCCATTCTAAAATTATTTTTTTGTTAAATAATAGAAAAAAAATCGTAATTTATATTTTGTTTTTTGAAAGTAAATTTTTGCGTTTGGTTTAACTTAGAGCGTTAAACTCTTAATTTAAAAAAAAAGGTTAATCAATTTAATATATTTATTTATTTTTGTAATTAGATGAATAAGAATAAGTAGTATAAAGGTCTTACCGTAGGTGTTTTCATTGATAAGCACTGATGTACTGCTTATGTCAAACTATGAACAAATTGGTATCGATGAGGAATCGAACCCAGAGGTTTCCGTGCTGAGTCCATCATCTCAACCAACCTGCCATGCCACCTTCGACTTCCTCACATCCCAAAAACAGTTTTAGTTCGACCACACAAGTAAAGAGTTGATTGTTATTTTAATTTAATCCAAATGAAACCTATCTTAATATTTTACATGGCAATTTCATTTCGAATTTTTTCTTTAAAATTTTTTGACTTAATCATAATAATAGAAACAAGTAGATAAAACTGAACTGAGCCTGATATTTATCATCTATATGAAATCTATACTCTTTAAACGGTTCGCATAACTATACTATGTAAACTTGCTTCATGTTTGAATTATTCGGAGTTTAAACATATTTTGACACTTGTTTACTTTCCCCCAACAGTTTTGGAAAAGCAGACGAAAAAAATATTTTATACAAAAATCTAGTATATGTAATCTTTTTTTATATACTATATAAAAATAGTATAGTTTAAAAATATATTATTTTTTATATAATATGATAATTTTACTATGTAATCTAGCTTTTTGGATTCGAAAGGTAGTTCTAAAAAGGAGTGGGGAAAAGTAATGAAACGGTCTTATTTTTATTATTTCATTATGATTTAAATTTGAAGGTTGTCTCAAAAAGCAAAAATTTGACTCCATATCAAGGTGAGAAAAGATGCTTTGGTGAATACCAATGTTATAAATGCAATAGAACATGGATGTCTGGAAATAGTTGGGCAAACATGGGACAAGAATGCCTTCAATGTCGAATTAATATTTATCCTCACAAGCAGGTAAACTCATTTCAAATTTACTTGATAAAATCAAAAGCATACTATTGTGCCTTTTTTTTTTAAGAATTCCTTCGAAATGCCTGACGGCTTGGACGTATCTGATCTAAATAAGAAACATCCGAAAAATTTATGCCAAAAGTGTAAAATCTTGGGCTATTACTGTCGAAATGATTAACAATATAATGAACACAAATCGAAATGTACAAAACAAAGTATTACTAAAGTAGTTTAATAATAATTAAAGAATGTTGCACAAATTTTAATTTATTTTTCAGATTTTTATAAAATTTTGCAATTAATATAAAATTTCCAGTGATATGATAAAAATTTTCATCACATACTTATTTTAATAAAATTGTGCAATTAGTATATATCTATTTTTTATCTATTGATTTTATTAAATAAAATTTATTTTAAATATAAGATTTCCTAAAGTGATATTATGATAAAAGCTTTCATGTGATACGTTTTTTAATTCTATTTTATTTTAAATAAATTTTGTAATTAATATAAAATTTCCAGTGATATGATAAAAATTTTCATCACATACTTATTTTAATAAAATTATGCAATTAGTATATATCTATTTTTTATCTATTGATTTTATTAAATAAAATATATTTTAAATATAGAATTTCCTAATGTGATATTATGATAAAAGCTTTCATGTGATACGTTTTTTAATTCTATTTTATTTTATTTTAAATAAATTTTGCAATTAATATAAAAATCCTAAAGATCATACATATTCTTTTTGCAAAAATGCATTTTATAATTTTGAACACTTCTGTATATTTTTAAATGCCCTTTTAACAAGCCTTGCAAGCATATCAATTCTTTTCGGAAGTGCTTTGATATTCTACCCCTATCTACCTATCATATTGTCAAATAGGCTTATAACTCAAATATTTACTTTGGAGTAAATATGAACGCAAGTTATTAAATTGTATTTGTTTCATGGCATGCATCGTAAAGATATATTCATTTTTTTGCGTCTCTAATATTTTAAGATGCCTTATATTTTATGTCCGTAATGGCGTCATTTGTACTTTTAGTATTCCTCATGGAAAGAGAAGATAACTTAATTGGATAGCAAAAATGTTCTCTACCTTAAAACGAATCGTCTTACCTTGCAATGAATTGTAGCGTTGCAGCTGCACCGAAGAATCACTTTTTCGCCAACTTGGTGCACTTTGTAAAAATTTTCTGGCTCCGTATAATAATCAACTTTTATTCCATTTTGCTCTAAATGATTTAAAATATTTCTCCAAAAAATAAAGTCCTACAATACAACGGATTTTTTTTCAGTATACAGAGTTGTTCACAAAATCGGCGTTAATGAAACCCTCGATTAAAGATTAGCTAAGCAATTGATAACTTAGCTGTTTCATAAAACACCGCAAATGAAAAAAAAACAGATTCAAATCCAAAGTCAAAAACGGGATATTTTTGTAGTTCAAATCCTTTGATCAGACACTCTTTCTGAAAAATGATTAAGTGTTCTACCATTTTCAATAATATATTTGTGGTTATATAATTTCCAAACCGATAAAAATAAAGAAAAACAATCGTTTGGATATTTCGAATCATTCTACTGGCTTTTATTTAACGCATTTCACTCCATTGTCAGTTTTAAATGACTTAGACGTTTTTTTTAATTTAAGGTGATTTGATATTAAATTATTGGATCTCATTTCTTCTTTCTCTGATTCGGTTTAGAGTACCTAAACAACTAGCTTCATGCCTACAATCTTACATTAGCTGATATATCAGATTAAAGATTAATTTCTAGTAAAAATGTTTTCAAACTTAATTTTTTTTTCATTTAAAAATTTTGTTTTATTTTATTTGCTTTGCTTGGAGTTTTTAAAATTAACAAAAATTTTAACATTTTTTATTTTATATTTGTTTTACATGTTTCTTGGAATTGAAATGTTGGACACAACGGAGTTATAACATATGTGAACAGTGTAGAGTCAAATTTGTTATTTCTATTTTTAAGCGAAATATTTTCATTGACAACCAGCTTTGTGCAGTCTATGCCGATAGGATTATGACCAAAGTGAACTTCACGCTAGGTTTTTTAATGTATCAATACACCAATGTGTATATTTAAAATTAAAGATTTGGTCTTACGATGAAAATTTAGGAAATAATCCAAACTTTATTCTCTCGATGAAAATTTTATCCTCTTAAAATTATATCTCTTATAAGTTGAGTGACACTAATTAGCGCCTTTAATTAGTCTTGAGTGTGCTCATCTACTGAATTTTTAATAACTTTACTGTAATTAAATTGTACATTTTTTTTCAATAAATTCTTCTTCTTCTTCTTATAACAAACAGACTATATTGGTTCCATCAAAAATAAAACAATTTTTCTTAAAACTGGTTAAAAAGAAATTCCATTATAGCGACAAAAAAAAATTGATAAAATTTAACCTAGTTGAAAAAAGTGTAAAACATATTATAATTATTCTTAATAATCTTGTTTTCCCTGATGTCAATAAAAAATCTTAATTTTGATCTTGTTTTTGACAATTCTCAAATTTATTTTTTTGACATGAATAATATAAAGAAGCAAAAATTAATCACCAATATTGCTTTGAAACATAGAAATTAGTTTAGTTCAAGGAGCTTCTGAAATAACCGAATGTTATAATTTAAACATAATATATATTTTTCTATTTTTATAATCATTGTAAAAAATAATATAAAATTTCTCAATTTCCAAATAAATTTTACCATGTTATTATACTTTTTGCAATATGTATATTTTTTATTTAATATATATCTGTATTACATATTTAAAAAGTTATGGCCTTTAATTAATTGCCTGGGAAGAGAGGAGTACAAAACTCTTTTTCTGATTGGATAAGAATTATTATTGATTTGATGTGTTTTAACAAATCAAATTACGTGAGATTTGGATTAATTGTGTTTGAACATTTCTTAAATAAATTTTGAATATTCAAATGAACTCAGTAAAAATGCCGGATCTGATTGGCTAAAATTGAATCAATTTTAACTTTTCCAATTTAATATATTTAATTATTATATACGAACAACTTGAGTTACCGGCTATAGCTAAAAATAATAATAATAATAATAAGGATATAGGAAGAAGAATTATTCAATCTGAAAGAGGTAACTTACTAGGTGATAGCAATTCTGCGTAGGCAAACGCACTTGACTCCACGTGAATGCAGATGTACTTGCCGTAGTCATCCAAGCCAACATGTGGTATTGTGAGGACTGCATTATGAAGAATTGCTTTCTCAGTAATCGAACCGTTAACCTTTTTAAGAAGCATAGCAATAAAAACAAAGAGCACGCGTAATTTTTAAGAGACGATGGATAACTGGTTCAACAATTATTTTTATGTCTTTGTCTCTAATACGTGAAAATGATGTCAATTTTCATAGATATGGAGGATCTTAGAATGAAACTTTTAAAGTTAGTTAAAAGCTTTGTTAGTTTCTGATTATTAGCGGCTGTAAAAATACGTTTTCAAGAATTAGAGAAAATTTATGGCTTTTGCTATGTTGGATCATATTTTTGAGAATTGGTTGTGATGATATTTTAGCTTTACATCGCAATTTCATATTCCTATAGATACTCTTTCTTACAAATATTATTTAATATGAATGTTTAAAATTTGGATCAAATTTTTTTGAAATCATAAAATCATCGCACCTATATATAATTGATTTCTTCTTGTATGCAGAGTCAGTCAAAGGATTAGAATATACTTCGGTTGGGGCCTGAGAAAATGTTTTGATATATGACCTAAAAAACGTTTTATCCACAATAAATAAATGGGAATGTAGTTGAAATAAAATAAGTTCTTATTCAATCTTAACTTAATTTTTTCTTCAAAATCAATTTATTTCAGATATTTTGATTGTTACATAAACATTTAAGTATAGAAGTAATATAGAAATGATTTATATTTCTTAATTTTTCGAATTGCTCTTTTTTTAAAAATGGCTCTGATTTTTCATGCTTTCTACCGCTCGTAATTTTAACAATGTTTTTCTTGTTAAATGATCTCATGTACCTGAAAAAGGCCGTTAACTTCCTACGTTCTCCCAAGTTTTATTATGCTATTTAAGTCATATGAATACGTTAAGAAATGAAGATTCTTCGAAACAATCAAAGATTAGTGTGCTGTTTAGTTCAAAAATGGTTGTTGAAGAAATAAAAATACACTATCAAAAAGCAAACATAGGAACAATAGTTAATGACAAAATTTACTAAAAAGTGTTGCTAAAATGAAAAAAATAAATTCCATTTTGGCTACGGTATACTTTGAAGATATAAAATTAAGAAAAACTGATTTTGAAAAAAATGAAATTGAGGATGAGGGTTTGTCTTTGAAAAAAATGATGAAATATAGAAAAGAGGCTTCATATGGAAGTATTGATATTCGAAGTTTCTTAATATACCAAAAAGGCTTAAAACAAAAATAAAATTTGAAACAATGGATGGAAAAAAGTTCGAAAGAAGTTATGCTGAAGAAAGTTGACAAAATGAAAATACACAATGTGTGTGCAAAAAATCTCATAAAAGATGTAGGAAAATTGCAACTAATATATTTTCGCCCCATGATATATTAAAAATTGAAAGATTAGTTACGTTATCAAGAAACAATGTTTCACCCACAGCATTTTCTGCTATTTTTCAATCATTATTAGAAGCGTGTGAGGGCGATGCAAACAAAATAAATATTCATCCTACTCAGGCTTATAATTAAAAATTGAAGTTATAGAACAAATTCCAAGCAAAATAAAAGATTCATGTGGACATCATCAAACTTAATAAATCTACATTGGGATGGAAAGTTGTTACCTGCATTAAAAACAAGTTTCACTATAAAGAGAGAGTACATGTAATTGTTTCAAATAATACCATGGTTAAAATGCTTGCGTCCCTTTAATCAATCCTTATGTAAAAGACAAAGGAGGAAAAGCATTTGCAAGTTTACTTTAAGAATGGAATTATAAGGACTTTGTAAAAAGAATGGTTCTTGACACAACTAGTCCTAACAGCGGACATTCAACTGCAATATGTATTTGCATTCAAAAAAGGGTAAAGAAACCTCTTCTTTGGTGCGCTTGTTGACATAACATTGGTGAATTATTATTACTAAAAAAAGTGTGGGAAGACTTTAAAATATGTACGACATCTGGACAAGAGTATTAGTTTTTTAATAAATTCAGAAAATAATTCAAAAAGTTATATTTAAGTGACCGAACAAATTATACTTTCTATGGATCTGAAAACGATAAAACTAAAATTTATTTTTGTAAAGAAATGTAAAAAGAAAAGTTCGTTAGGTCAGATTATAAAGAACTACTCCTTTTAAATCTGATGTATCTTGATGGTGAGAAAAGTTTTATTAAAATTAGATCATCAGCTCTGTTAAAAAAGCCGGTTGGATGCCTAAAATTATTTATTGTTTAAAAATTGTCATGCTGAAAAAAATACTTCAGGGTATACCCAAAAATTTTTTAACGGTAGGAAAAATAAAAAAAAGAATACTTTCCACAAATATTTGTCTTTAATTATTTGTCATGGTTGTTTACTGCAAACAGTGTTGAAGATAAAGTTGCTAAAGTTTTAAATCTTATAAATTCATTTTTGGCAGAAGAAATGTCAAAGATAACTTCTGCTAAAAAGATTTTTATGAATCATCTTTGGTATTTAACTGAAGATTTCATATGAATATTTCTTTTCAGTGAAAAAGTGCAACTTTATCAAAAAAAGCTAAAATAAAGTAGAATTAAAAACTTTAGTTGAAAGTTCCTCATGGTCTTTTTTTAAAATATCTAAATTTGGATGAGAGTTTTCTGCATTTAGAAATCGAAAATGGGGAAAAAATAAAGCTTTTATCGATAACGGCGAAGTTGTCTTAAATATTTTTGTAGTAAATGATAATGCGGAAAGAAAAGTAAAATTGGCTATTCGGCTTGTATTGAAAAAAGGTGATATTTCGTAATCAAAATTGCTTTAACTAATAAAATATAAAGTATTTCAATTGTAATGTTTTTCTTTATAAAAATGGAATACTCTTTAGCTTTGTCAATACATTTGAGCAAAATTTTAACGCCATCTATCCTAAAATATAAGATTATAAACTTGGTTTGTTCAACACCTGAAACTATCTAAAATTGGATGAAACTTTAAATTCATCCACTTTAAATCATTTTTAAAGTACAGCTTTATCTTGACTATTTTTCAAAAATATGGGGCAACAAGCACACCCTACCCCACATGTGTCGATACTCTTTCGATGCAACATAAATTATGGTATTTTGAAAAATTCTGATGGCTGATTGCGTTACAGGGCTGGATTGATGTCAGTGTCCACTAGATAAGCCTCAGTTGGGTCCTGTGGTCGGATGAATACAAGTAAGACTTACCTTATACCATATAAACTTTTCGCCTCCTGTCTTGTAGCGATGCTTGACAGTGCATGTAAAAGAAGCTCTTTCACCGAGATAGCTTATTCTTTCCACGGGGCAGGACACAATCTTGAAAGTGTTCGATGCTAAACAGTTACAACGAATACTCTGTTTTAAGTGCAAATGTTTAGAGAGTTTGGGGTTTTTAGTGGGTCACGTGCCACTTGTCGAATCAATGATAAAAAATAATTTATCATACTTATGTTACACAGAACGAATACAATGATGAGTTGTGAATAAAGTTACTTACAAAACATTCCATTATATTCTTCTTCTTTTGGGAGTTATCATAAAAGAATGAAATTACTGAGATACAAATAATCTCAATTTAAGGATTTCCTCAAATAACTAGAATATCATTCCAATAATTTTCCAAAAACCCAACAAGATTTTAGTGAATTCAAGAAATCCCTGGTTACATGGTTTTAGTGTAACATAAATAAACAGATCTGAATTTTTATACTTTTTACGACCCCTAGTTTTATATTTGCCTCAAAATTTCAATAAAACAAAAACTTTATTCTTAACATCAAAACATGTGGGTGAAGAACAATGAAACTTTTTTCTATAAAAAAATTACAAAAATATATATCCCATTTACGTGAGTAAATTTGGTTAGATACTGTGCTTCGCTACCACAACGTTTTGTTTTCGATCCGGCATCACGCCTCCTTTTACGAGCGGTTCAATTGTGCTTCGTGATGAATACACGCTACAGTAACTTAACCTCTATATTTCATATTATGAATCTAGAAATAGATTTCCTTTTGTGATTTGTGTTGACGGTTGCATATTGGAGGGCTGTGCTCACATTTTCGACTATGCGTTCTCCTCTGAGGAATTGTGTGAGTGCAGATATATAAAAAGTGAGAGTGGAAGGCTGTTTTTTAATTTGTAAATACACGATTACGACATTTCACGTGATTATTCTGAACTGTGTAGTTATTTACAGATTAATAAATAAAACATGGTGTTTCAAAAATGATATATCCGAATAAACTTTCAATTAACCTTTTTTTAAAAAACCTTTTTTTTTTTTTTAATTTTTAAAATAAAACACGACTAAGGAAAATAATTTTATATCATGAGAATCTCTAAATCATATCATGTATGTTTTAAAGGTGTTGCGATCGCAAAAAACATATTAATTAAAACAAGGTACAGTTGACTACCTTTAACCCAGAAATCACTAATTCGGAGCTTCGTTAATCCGGCACTATGATTATTCCTGAAATCTTTAATTTAGTAAAATTATTGAATGATTGATTCCATTAACAACTGAGCTTCTTGAAGGTTTATAAAATAAAAGTTGTCTTAAATGAAGAAGAACTAATGAGTTTTTATATCTTACAAGAAAAACTCATTAGAGAAAGACCAAAACACATAAAATAATAAGTTTAAAGGAAATGCTCAAAAAATTGTCTACACCCAATACAATCACTACATCTGAAAATTACCTAAAATATGTGAAATTAAAATAAATTTTTGTTGTACTTTTAGTATTAAACTGACATCTGACATTGAATTTTAGTTCTAGTCAAGTTTATAGTGAGAGAAATCGAGCAAGCAAAGCGCGAATTTTTTATTTAAAAAAGAAAAAGAATGACTAAACCCGGAAAATCACTAATTCCGAAAGCCCGAATCCCAAGCCTTCGGAATTAGTGATTCTCGACTGTACAACTATAATTGTGATAACCAGATAAAAATCTTAGTTATGGTTGCATAGCCTGAATCTTCTTGAGTGAGTGAGTCCTTTGCTTCATAAGCTTAAACTATCATGAGCTATTTTCATCAAAGTAACCTTTGAAATAGCGCAAACACGACCGAGCTAGAGTATCTTGAATTTAAAGAAATTACACTTTCCCTAACCTTTGATGATTTTTTTACTCATAAAGATTATTTTGCAAAATATTTAAGAAAGTTGTTACACATGGTTAGATTTATGCATTCGTGGAATTTGGATGATTTAAGAAAAGGTTCCGATTGCTAATTCCATTAAATCTATTTTTTTTAGTTATCTCTATCGCATCTAAGGTAAGAATATTCTTTCAATGCTCGACAAATGATAAGAATAGTCAGTATCGGGAAGCGAATCTAGGATCAGTGGATCTTAGATCCTACGTTTCTACCACTCACTATCTGATGAAAACTTAAATTAATTAGTGTTTAAACATTAGTACGTATAAAAATTATAAATATAAATGTTTACATGTCTACCCTAATAGAAAAAAATAAGACGACTGTTTCAGATCTTATCTTTTTCCTTCTAATGAGCGTCCTTCTTCACAATTGCTTGGATCATAGGATGTGTAATTATTTCTCAGCTCTCTTTTCAACTGACATCTAAACACCGTTTACTGACTTGCTCAAAAAATTTTACAAGGTAAGTTTTTCTGTAAGGTCATTATAAATTTGCAGATTTGAGAAGATCTATCTTTCCTTATCGTGATTGCGGATTCACACCTTGTTATCTTGTTTCCAGACTTCTTGGTAATTGAATTTCAGATTTAAGACTCTCGCATTCACATATAGGTTTTATTTTCCACCATTGTTCCAATATTTTGCATTTTAACTGTGTATGGTCTTCGCTTTTTTCCCGAACTATGACGAACAGAAAGATTTTCTTTTTGTTATAATAAGAAAGATGAAATTACTGTTATTATTTTGGTTACTAATATTATTATATTAAAAAAACTGTGAAGATAAGTCAAAGAGAACTTACGCAAAAGTAAGTAAACAGGCAGTAAGCAGTGTAAACAGAGCAAAAGCGCTTGAAATTTCATTGCCACTTTTTTCGAAAATTGGCGTTATCGTATTCCAGGAAGGGCGAAGAAATAGAGAATTTTTAGTCGGTATCTTCAAGATTGCAGATTCTGCCTCCCTCTCTCGTTACTATTCGAAGGAAAAGATGGTAAATTCTTTAGGATTGTGTTAATCCAGATAAGAAAATTCGATATATCATTTTTTTGATCAGAACCATCTCTAAAGCAGATTTCCTTGGCGCAGTAATAATACTTCTATAAGTCTTGATACAAGAACGAAAACTTCTGCTCCTCTTAATTCAAATGAATTAACGATCAAGGCCAATAAGATTGCTTTCTGCACGCGTTTGTTATTGTGATCACGATTTTCAAATACTTTCCGAAGAAATAGCAATCCATCCATAGCCTTAATAGAAAAGGATTACGGCGAGCTGATTGGTTGACAGCTTTCAACACGTAAATGCCATCGGAAAAGATGGTGAAATAAAGAAAACAAAGGTAGCATGAAGAGATTATTGCGCTTTGTGAGAAAATCCCTTGCTGTTCTCCATTCCAACTAAACGCTGTATTTCTCTTATGAAAAAAAGAAACTTTCGTGAAACATAGCTCTGGCTCATAAACGGAATAAACATTTTTATCGCTCACCATTATATTTTGGAAAATTATTTGTCCGCTTTTCGAATGAATTTTCATGTAACTAGAATCAGACGATTTTTATTTCGCAAGTCTTTGCTGAGTTATTGTATTTGAAAGGATCTTGAAAGTTGTATCGCATCTTTTTCTCTTTTGTTAAACTTTGATTTTTAAAAAATGTTCAATAAATAATTCTAGTATAATGTATAACTTAATTTTATTCAAAAATATTATGTTCATTTCATCCCAAAACTAAGTAATTTTATTTTAAAGTACTTTATAAAAAAGTTTTTTTTAATTTTAAAGTTCTGACGCGAACAAATTCTTGATTTTATGGTACTTTTATATCGAACTCTTAATTTTTTTTCTGGGTCCAAATTGGTTGAAAACATGAACTTGTCTCCGAAAGTTCAAAATGAGAATGGGATCAAACGGATTAATTAAAACACACTAAAACAAAACAACATAATTGATTAGTAGCATTTGGAAGTGTTTGCCAATTTGTATCTTCGAAAAATGTCATTTTATAAACAGGAAATTTGTGATTGAAAAAACAATTGAAATATTGTATATGCATAAATGCCTAACGTTATCTGTATACTACATGTTTGCGGATAATTTCAGCCTCAAAACAATTCGGCCCCTTAAGTACTCTTGCTTAGAGGCCGAATTTTCTTTTATGACGCAAAATTATTTTCAGGTACAATTAACCTGCTTTCTTGTACCTGTAGTTAAAGAGGGACAAAACAGTTAGATTTAATTTTTGAAAAACTTCTTTTTGATTTGATAGATTAAAGTCAATATTTCTCTTCACAGCGTTTTTTTCATTTCCTACTCTTCAGGATGCAGTGTAACGATTTTACAAAACTAGAACTCAAATTTCAAGCATATAAATTTAAGCTTTATCAAATTTTTTAAAACAAAAAGAAGAATGAGGGCATTAAATCGATCCTCATTCACTGAACTGCGAAGTGAATTGATGTGGTAAAACTTGATGTGTTTAAATAATAAATTTACAAAAAAAAATTGGATAATATAAAAGTAATAAGTGTCACACTTAACTACGTTTGAAACATAAAAAACTTTTTAGGGCTTTTCACTTTAAAGAAAGATTGAATCTAAAAATCATCATAATATTTGAGTTCTACGAAAAGAATTAGATCAAGAAAAATTTTCAAGCAATTGGCAATGCAATTTTAGGGGGGCAGCGTACGGCAGTTCCACCCCCCTTTGTTGATTAATTTGATTAATTAATTTTTACTACCGCTTCCTTAGTTTAATTGAATATATTTAACATAATAGAATGGAATATCTTATTAATAGATATCCTGAATGCACCAAAACTATTATTGATTATTATTAAATTCGCCGGTGAAATGGTAAATTTTTTTAAGTTCTAAATTGTCGTAATAGTAATATTCTATTTACTTTTTACACTATGATTAGTTAAATTAACTTAAAATAAAAAAATTAGCCTAAATAAAGTTCTATACGCTATTTCAATTGTTCAATTAAAATAAATAATCCTTCTTTTATAGTTACTTTCTTAATATATTCATTCATAACATAACATAATTTTATTAGCTAAAAAAAGCAAAAAAAAAAAGCCTTCATTGATCATTATTACATCTTAAAGAACATATGGAAAAAAATCATGTATATAAGGTATTAAAAGGGACCAAACATTTTTTCCTTCCAAAAGCCATCTTCTCTATTCTTAAAAACATCCAAGAAAGGAGAGTGAACAATAAATCCTGCAAATGGTTCCAAAATCATACGTTAAGAGAAAAATCTTTTTAGATATGACTTTTTGCAATTAGACTTTTGAAATTTGTATGTATGAAATCTTTGTATTCTCTTAGACTTTAGAGTGACCAGGTAAAATTTCCGGATTTATCTTCAAATTTCCATTTACAATGTTGTACATTATAATCATGTCTCTTCTTTTGAATCTATACATCATGGAAGGCAAATTTATTTTTTAATCTTTCCTTATAACCCAGTTCTTGGTAATAGTCCTTTGGACTCTTTCAATGTTTACAGCATCATAAATATGATAAGGAAACGCTACGATGTTACCATACTTCATTATGGGCCTTATGAAAGTTTCGTAGAGAAGTGGTGCTGTGGTGATATCAAATGTAAAAATCATTTGAGATCTTTATGAAAAGCTGACAAAGCTTTAGAGACTCTCATTGTAATATTTTGAGAATAATCAAGTTTAGAGTTGATGAGACGCCTAAATCTTTTTGTGTGTCTACCTTTTCCAACTTATGAGCTTGAATGAAGAAGGATTGTGTATTTCGCGATCCAATTTGCAAGTGAGTACATTTATCCAGATTGAGCTTCATCCCCCATCTCTTGCACCAATGAAAAATTTTTATCAAGTCAAATTGTAAATTAGATCGAACATCTTTATTCAACACATTATAAATTTTGATGTCATCTGCAAACACTTTTATCTTAGTGTTTACTAAGTTTACAAGATCATTCAGAAATATTTTTAAAAGAAGGGGTCCTAAGACAGACCCTTGTGGGCACCACTGGTAACTATTTCATCAGAATAATTTTCATTCACTACACCGATTTGTTTTCTACCTTTAAGAAAATTGATTAACAAAGTAAGCAAGTTTCCATGAATGCCAAATGATTAAAATTTTTCAGTCAAGTATTTATGCGGTATAGTATCCAAAGCTTTGTGAAAATCAAGGTATATTACATCAAGTTTATCATTCAATTCCATTAGATGAACTAAATCCTTTTGAAACTCTAGACCATTAGTTGTTGTAGATTTGCCATTCATGAATCCATGTTGATTCAAATTAAATAGTTGAAAGTTATCTATATGATGCACAATTTTTTCAGCTATAATTTTTATGAAACTATAAATACTCGAATACTTTACAAAAAATTGGAGTAAGGCTTATAGGCACACGCAAAGTAATTACAAGGAAGTTTTTTATCTCCTGATTTAAATATAGGTTTGATTAGAGCAGTCTTCAATGCACCCAAAACTTTCTTTCCTCTAAAGACTTTTCCAAAAGGATTTTTACTGGAGTGGCTAGAACATCCCAAAGTTTACTGATAACAAAGGGTGTAGATTTTTAAAACCCGGAGATTTAAATTTATCTAAATTTTCCAACTTTGCGCATATTGAGTCAGCACCAAAATTAATACAGTCAATTGGAATATTATAGTTGGACAAAGTAACTTTATTATTATAAGTAGGCTGATTGGCCTTTCAATATCAGTCCTCGTATGAGATTCATTGGGTCCATTCAATTCAGTAAAATTATTTGTTTTTCTTCTTTGCTTTATATAAGACCAAACTTTTTTAGGATTTTGATTATAGTTAGAAAGAAGTTTCTTTTCGTGAGAGATCTTCGCTTTACGCCTTTCATTTCTTAAAGAATTCGATACTTGTCTGTATTTTTCAAATAAATATTCGCACTTAAGTTTGATAAAACTGTTAAATCAATTTTTTCTTTTTTCTAATCAAAATTTTAATCCTGCTGTCAATATAGTCGTCAAATTTTCTATTAGTCTTTCTCAGAGTGAATCTATTTTCTATAAGAGGATAAAGTTTACCATAGAAATGATCGAGTTTGAAACTTTTTACAGCATGCCAGTTAACTTTTGATAAAAAAAAATAATCGTATCATAGTTCCCAGGCTCAAGATGATACATTTTAGTGAAAGTGATTGTGGTACTGGTGTTTATTAATAGGTTAAAGATAATAGATACGTGATCACTATTAACGAGAGGAGATGTAAATCTCAGACTTGAAATTAAATCAGAAACATTAGTAATCAGTATAAGTCAAGAATGGATTTCCACCAGAATTTCCAATTCTAGTTGTTTCGGAGACAAACTGAGAAAAAATAATTTTCTTGCAAGAAAATAAAGAATTTTTGATGTTTACATATAGTACAATTGTGTGGGGTCCAATCAATCTCAGGGTAATTGAAATCTCCTAGAACTATAACGTTACTCTTTGAAAAATTAGAGTGAAGTTAATTCAGAAGAATAATTATTTCATCCGAAGAATCAAGAAAATTGTATTAAGTAAGTAAGTAAGTTTATTTCTCTAAAACACAAAAGGTAACTAATGAAGAACACAAGAAGAGTTTCATTTTTAAAGTACATTAAAGGTCATAGCCGCTAAATGTAGATTTAAAAGCACCTAATCAATGCTTCTACATATGCAGCAAAAGATGAATTTTTTCTTATTAAAAAAATCTCTTAAGGTCAGATATTCAATAAATCTAGGAGTAAAAAAGTCAATTAATATGTTCACTCAAGTAAATATATTTTTATAAATTCCTCTGCTCACTCCGTTTCGCTTTTTAAACTATTTCTCAAAGTATGCTATAAATGTTTAAGTTATGGACATATTAGTACTGGTTATTTAAACGACCCTTTATGCTGATTTTGTGGCTTAAACCATTTGTCACAAGATTGCAATAAAAAAAGTTCTGGCGGTAAATTTTTCTGCAAGTTATGTGCAGATAAAAAACTAGACCCTAATCACATGGCTAATTCAAATGTATGCTATAGAGGTTTAATATATAGTTATATTTTGTGATGAAAAGTAAAACAAAGATACCAGTGATGAAAAGTAAAACAAAATCTGGTAAAAAAGTTGTAGAAGATTGGACATGTAGTCTTTGTTCCTTAAATGTAGATGATATGATTAGATGCTCTTCATGTGCTGCTTGGTACTGCCATTCTTGTTAGAATATTGAAGAGGAATTATGTAGAGTTATAGAATTATGGGAAGGTCGAGGCATTCGTTGGTATTGTGATAAATGTAGTAGAGGGGAAGAAAAACCAGCACAGACTTTATTAAGTGAGTATGAAAAAGAAAATTCTAAGAAATTTTCCAAAGTGAATGACTTACTTAATAAATTTGAAGAGAAAATCTCAAATATGGAAAAATCTCAGCAAAATACTAATGTAGCAATTGAAAATTCAATGGTGGAAATAAATTTAAAGTTGTCTAATATTGAGAAGACAAGTGTCATTATTAAAGATAGTTCTGATCAAATGAAAGAAACATATAGTAATGTTATAGTATCATCAAGTTTATCATCTGACTTTAAAAGTATTGTTAATGAAGCTTTTATCCAACAAAGAAATGTTGAAGATGATAAAAAAAGAAGAGTTATGAATCACGTCATACATGGTGTTGATGAGGTTCAAGACAATGATGGTACTAAAATTGATGATAGAAAATATATTGAGGAATTGTTTCAGAAACATCTTAATTTGAAAGATGTCAAAGTTAAAGAAAGTCGGAGATTGGGTAAAATAAGTAAAGATCAGACCAAAGCAAGAAGACCTTTACGTATTGTTTATGAAAACTTAGAATCAAAAGAGAAGGTGACAGCTTCTTTATAACTTTTAAAGAATTCCCCAAGTAATTTTAGACATATTTTCATATCCAATGATTTGAATCAAGATGAAAGGATCAAGTTAAATGAAATGCGTCAGAAGGCTAAAAGTAAGAACACTGAAATTAACTCTGATTATCATTTCATTGTAAAAGGGGATCCTATTTGTGGTATGAGTATTGTTAAGAGGTATTTTCGGAGAAAAGATTAGTTAATGCTTCTAATAGTTTTGGTTCTTTTTTAAATTATAAGAGTTACAAGTTCTTAAAGATTTTTTATACTAACGCAAATCAATTATTGTCAAAAATAGATGAAATTAAAATAATAATTAAAATTTATAACCTTGATATACTTTTTGTTACTGAATTTTTATCAAAAAAAATCGATATAAAAAATTTTAACTTTAATCTTTTTAACATTGATGGCTTCAAAATGTTCCATAATATAGATCATGAATACTTTACTAGTGATAACTTAACAAATAGAAGGGGTATAATTTGTTATTTTAAAAGCTATTTGTCTGTATACATGCTTCCATTTAATTCAACTGATTTGTTTGAAAATTTGAACATTAGAATGTGTTTTAATAATCAAGTAACAACTTTCAGTTGTTTTTATAGAAGCCCTAATGCAGACAAGGAAAAAACCACGGAGAAAATAATTCATAGAATAGGTGAAGTTAAATATAGTTCTAATTCAAGAAATTTAGTTATTTTAGGTGATTTCAATTATCCTAGCATAGACTGGGATAAGTGTGACGCTCCACATAATTCTCCTGAGAGTCGGTTTTTAAACTTCGTTCAAAGTAGTTTATTGACACAAGTTATTCGGGCACCAACGAGAAGAGATCCAAGTGGTAATGAAAGTTTGTTAGATCTATTAATAACCAATGATGAAAATCTCATACAGAGTTTGACTATACTTCCAAATCTTACAAAAAGTGATCATTATTGCGTGTCTTTTACTTTCTCAAAGGTACATCAATATCGAAAAGCTGTTCCAAAGTATAAGTTCAGTTCTGCTGATTATTTTTCTATTGAGAACAATTTTAAAGAAATAGATTGGAATATTTTACATAAAAATGATATAGAAAGAAGTTCGAAAATTTTTGAAACTTTTTTGAAAAAACAAATTGAGCTTCATGTACCTAAATTAGAGGATAAAAAATCTTTTAAATTGTATATGAATAAAGATGCAATTTTTATTTATAAAAATAAAAAAAGATTATTAAATCTGTATAAAAAGTATGGCAATAAAAATAGTTTTGAACAATATAAAAAATGTAGCAATCATCTTAGAAAATTTACCAGGCAACTTAGAATTGATTATGAGGTAAAAATTTTAAAAGAATACAAGCAAAACTCAAAAAAAGTATGGAAGTATATTAATAGGAAGAAAAATAATTTACCTATTGAAACAATATTGAGTGAAAATGGTAGTATAATTGAAGATGAGTTTTTACCTGAAGCCTTTAAAGAATACTTTTATTCCATGTATAAAAGAGAAGGTAAACTTTTGACTAGAAACGTTGAAGTTAAACTAATTTCACAACCCTTTGATAGAATGACTATAGAAATATCCGAAGTATACCATAAGCTCAAAAGTCTAGATGTTTCTAAATCACCTGGTATTGACAACATTTCACCGCTTTTTTTTCAAAAACTCTGTAATGTTTTAGCGAAGCCTCTAACAGTTTTATATAATAAGTCTTTAGTGGAGCGTAAACAACCTGAATCATGGATTAAGCTGTGTATCACCGGTTTTTAAAAAAGGTGAGAAAAAGCTCATTACTAATTATAGACCAATATCAGTCATTAATATAATTTTCAAAGTGCTTGAATCGATTATAAAGGACAAGGTTGTTGACCATCTTGATAAAAACAATTTGATATCGCGGCAACAGCATGGCTTTCTTCCAAAAAAATCAACAATAACAAATCTAATTGAATTTTCTAATGAATTTTCCCTTGAAATGAATATCAGTAAAACTGTGAACATTATTTATTTGGACTTTCAGAAGGCTTTTGATACTGTCCCCCATGAAAGACTCTTGTTAAAGTTGAAATCTTATGGTATAGGAGAAAACCTTATAGAATGGTTCAGGGACTATATTTTTAATAGAAAATTTATTGTTCGATTGAATGGATTATGCTCATCAACTTCAGAAATAATAAGTGGAATCCCTCAAGGTTCTGTATTGGGACCTGTATTTTTCTCTATGTTTATAAATGATATTTGTGATGATCTAAAATCAAATATAAAAATTTATGCTGATGATATAAAATTATTCAAGGGTTCAAAGGGTGAAGGTACGAAGAATATACAGAATGATCTATACAAAATATATAGATGGAGTAAAGAATGGGATATGCAGTTGAATATAAATAAGTGCTATCACCTTCAAATTGGAAAAAAAGAGGATGCCAGTTTTTATATAGGCGGAACTAAGCTAAACCAAGTTGAAAAGCATAATGATCTAGGATTAATCGTTGATTCAAAGTTTTGTTTCTCTGATCATGTATTGCACGTTGTCAAGAAAGCCTTCACTATTCTACACATGTTGAACAATACCTTCATCTTATCTGAAATCGAAATTTCTCTGTATTTATACAAATCTTTAGTCAGACCTGTTCTGGAATACGCAAATGTAATTTTTGGAAGTTCATCAATTATCAACATCAGAAAAATAGAAAAGGTTCAAAAAGTATTCACAAAGCACTTTAAAGGAATGCAAAATTTATATTATATTGAAAGACTTCAAAAGATTGACCTGCCTTCTTTATATTATCGAAGCCTGAGAAATGAAATGATATCAATATTTAATATCGTAAAAGGAAATATGAAGATTGATGAGAAAGTTTTGCCTGAATTTTCGAAGAGAATTTCCAGATCACACTTGCTGAAGTTTGCACCTGAATCCTTTCAAAGTAAGTATAGAAGCAGATACTTAATCCAAAGAGCATACAATCACTGGAATGGCTTACCTAATGAAGTTGTTAACTCAATTACTGTGAAAGAATTTGAAAAAAAACTCGATGAATTTTGGAAAGACAAAAGATTTGCCGTTCCTTGAAAAATACGCTATATTTGATGCAATTCTCATAGGCTGCTAGCCTCTTTAAATTGCTTAATAAACTTATGTTATGTTATACTCTAGGAAATTTAAAAATGAATCTCTATCAAAAAGAAATTGATACCCTAAACGAAGTTTTAAACAATTAAAATATTTCAATTCTTATGACTGTTGAGTATAAATATGATTTGTTTGATTCAATAATATTTAATGATTTTGATGATTATCTTCTTTCTAACACAAAACTGATTTCACAAGAAAAGCTGAAAAACCTTTCTTCTTTTGGTAATAATAATTATTCTCATATTTTTGCATGTTAATGGAAATTCAGCTTAGGAAACGATGATGCCGTCCTTCTTTGAAAAAGCTAAGCATAAATAAAGCATCATTTTAAGTCAGAATATCTATTTTGCCTTATTGACACTTTATGCATTTCAAAAAAGATACTTCCTGTCGTTTTCCTAATTTCGCTATTTCAGGAAAGGCGTGTTGAGTTGAAAAGAATAGATTTTATGCGAAGATTGAATCCTGAAATTTGATTTTTGAATGACTTCTTTATGGGAAAACAATCCGGTGGAATGTATCCTGAGCAATACTCCATGGGATGATTTGATTTGCTTTTGGCCTTTCAAGGACTCCCAAAGACATTTAGCTTGGAGACTAACTTGACACACAGAACATTATCCCTCTCGTAATAACAATTACAATTATCTCAAAATTAAAATACATGATGTTAGACATATTTCCGAGTTTTTTACAAGAAGAATCAAAGTCACCTCAAATGATGGTGAATACAACTGAGACAATATAATCAGAGGTATACTTGAAACTGAAGTTGAAGTTCGTGATGATGAGAGTGCAGAAGAAATGAATTTGGTAGAAATGTTTTCAGATATATATATCTATATATTTTATTATTACTCTGATATATCTGGCTTAAAAACTCGTTAAAATCACTTTTAAGTTATGCTTCTTTTGCGTTGCATTCACTAGAGAAAAAAAATTAAAGAAATTATGAAAAGTTGTCAATCATTTTATTCCTGGTTGAAATTCTTTTTTTCAAAGAAGGCCATTGAGGAAGTGAGAGCATTGAACGCAAAATCTTCATTGCGGATTTTGTTTTGCGTGACTGCTATAACATTAGGTAGTAGCACCAGTAAACCACATTAACCAAGATGAAGGAAATGGGGTAGAGTCTTCGAGAGATGTAGTCAGAGAAGAGGAAGAAAATGATGTAGTTGTGATTCCTGTGGGTCATGTCATATGTGAGGCAGTTCAAGTCGGTGCGGCTCCACTGGTTACTCTCTTTGTGGATGATGGATGACATGATGTTTTTGACACTTATCGCCATTGAATACTTCTTTTGATGTTCTGCCGGAATTATGCAGTTTTTCTGAAAATGGGCATGAAAAATTAAGCCTCAAAATAAATGCAACATATACAAGGGGTTCTAAGACAAATTCCGCGACGATAAAAGCCCCATGGACAAATCCCTTAGGACAAATTTAAAGTTATCCTTGAATGAAAATGTAAACAAAAATTCAGAGTAGTAATTTTATTGTTAAAAAAAACTTAAAATAGTAGTCATTGCTTACATTATTCTAAAGATAAATGTAATGAAATACTATAACCCTCGTTTGTTGCTTTTGCATTTGTTATAGCTCTTATAGTTACGAGTTACAGTTTAAGTTAACGAGAATATAGTTCTCGTTAGCTTAACTGAATATAGTATTGAGTTAATTCACTAAATCGCCCGTATTAGCTGTTTTCTTCAACCCGTATCCCTCGCGTATTTCAACTTTTGTAGTGTAGGACTTAATCTCAGGGCTTAGGTGTTTAGAATGTCCAATGAAAATAGCAGTTTTTATTAGTGTTTTTCTAGCAAGCCAATATTTTTTACGTACATAGTTAATTCAGCTAAATATTCTTACGAAGCGTACATTTATAAATCACCCTATTTCCACCCGCATCCCCATAAGGCATAAACATTTTCATGAAGAGTTGACTTTAAATTTGTCACAGGGGATTTTGTCCTAGCGAATTTTGTCCTCAGGGGCATTTTGTCCTGGTCCATATACAAATAGTGTGGGTGTCATGTATTGCATTATAAGGATGTTAGAGTTAGGCTTAGTTACAGGGTTAATTTTATTAGCAATAATTCATTTACTAATCTACGTTCTTAAATACGGCTTTGTTTAATTAGCTACATATGATATACGTTTGTTAATTTAAAAAATGGAAAGTTTGTAGAAAAGAACAAAATATAAAAATACAATAATTAAAAAAATAATTACTCTGCATTTTAAGTGATTAATTAGGGCAGTTAAAAGTGAATTTTCTAATAGCACTAATCCCCAAAACACGTTAATTGTTTTATTTTATAAAGTTTGTGTAAAAGAAGCCCACGTTAGATTAGGTCAACAAATTTCAACTTTTTATTAATAGGTCAACTTTTTTAATAGTCCATTTTTTGTAAGTAATCTAGATTTTGTAAAAATTTAATGAGTTTAACAAGTAATTTATTAATTTTGTAATTTCTTTTATATACTGAAAAGTTCACAAAGCAACTAAAAAATAGATTAATCCATTTTTATAATTAATTATTTGACAAATCTTTTTTAATATGGATAAAATTTTTGACTACTATAGATTCTCACATATAAATAAAATCATTGAAAAACGTAATCTCGAATCTTACAATGAAAGATGCATTAGATTTATATAGAAATATAGAATTTGAAGATGATGTATGTGGTATGAGAATAATAAAAATAAACATATGAAAAACAGATGTATATTTACGCATATATATATGTTACAGGGAAATTGCGAATTTAGGAATTTCATGAAACAGCTAAAATTTTTAGTAACTTTATGAAATTACTGTTTCACTTAGGGATTTCATAAATTACCTAAAATTTTCAGGGATTTCGCGTATTTACTAAAAACAAAGGCGTTTTATTACACTAGTTTACTGAATACAATAGTAATGTGTGAGAATATGAAAAAATCCCTAAAAGTGGTTTGTTTATAGATTCTTAAGCATCATTAGTATAGATAAAAGTTAAAACTGAAATATGACCCTTGATAGTGAACCTAATTAATATTTCATATTTACTGAATGTTCTTTTTAAACTACACACAAATCTAAAATAGTTTTAGAACATGAAACCCTTCGCGTTCCTAAAAATTTTTTATATCGCGATTAACTTTAATTTTTTATGTTACTAAAAATTTTAGGTGTTTCATGAAATCCCTAATTTCGCAATTTCCCTGTAACATATATATGCTCTTCTCTAACACAGACTTCAGCGAAAGAAAAGGTAAATTCCAGTGATTAAATCGTTTTTGTCTAAAGATCAGGCATTTTCAAAAGAGATTACTATAAAATATTAGAGGGTATCTTAAAAATAAGAATATTAATAATAAAGGGGACAGAGATTATAGAATTATTTGCCCCTAGTGATTATAAAATAATACGATGCTTTCATTCACTATATTAAAATATAGTAGAAAGGCAATGAATGCTCTTTGCTTTCACATTTTTCATTCATATGTAAAAAATAAATTAACAAAAATTCCACAAATCAAAATCGCTCAAAATAAGTAGCATATTTAGCTATAACATCATTGGAGATTTTTGAGTCGCATGTCATGTGTTTGAAGGTTGTGATTTGTGAAGTTGTAAATTATTTTCCTGCGTATGGCACATATACGTTACATTATTGTTTTGGCCACATTATTCTTTTGAACCGTTTTTTACCTATAAATGCTATCTTTATGTTTGCAGACTTCATAAAAAAATTTTTCGGCTTTACTTTGCTCATATCTGCTTTAAGATGTAAGTAAATAGTTTTTGACAAAATAACTAGGCTCTTAACGTTTTACGTTATCATTAAAGTTGTTCTTAGGGCACATTGTTGATATTGGAATACGTCAATCAAAGCTCATTTTTTCCAATCATAAATCTCAGCTGAAAGAATATACATCTTTTCCAGAATTCAGGCTTTGTTTAAACGCATATAGAAGAATGAGTGATAAATCCTTTTGTTTGTAAAAGCGAATCTGTGGAGGTAAATTTTTAGAAAGAGCTGTTGAACTTTAAATGCGATGAAGAACGGAAATTAAAATTTAAAAAAGAAAAGGTTGAATGGGATTGCAGTGCAAAGAGTAAAAAATGGAAAGACACATACCACGGGCTTGGGGGCAGGAGTTGTGGAGATGGTCTCTTGCAAACGTGACACTCCCACAAACTCGATCAGAGAAAAGAAGACGTAGATAAAGCAGATGAAGGAGTAGACGTCGAGTGCCGTGTAGGAGATGCCTTTGGGCAAGTAGGACTGTGTTGTCCCATAGCTCACCGTGGTCGCCATCGACAGGATCGTTGTTACTCCTAAGCAAAGAACAAAGATAACGAAATGGGGACTTATTTAATATGAGAGTTAGCGCAAATGAAATAATCTTTATTTTCGGGTAAAATGTTTAAAGCATAGCATTTTTACTTTTAAATTGTTCGTTTGAAGTGCTATATTAGGACATAAATACGAACAATGACATAATCCTATATTTTTCAAAAACTTTTCAATTCAGGTGCTATAAGATAAACTTGAATCAGTTGTAAAATTTAAAATTAACCGTTAGACCGTCATGCAAGACAAAAATCTAGAGCGTTGTAGGGACGCAATGAAAGCAAAGTGGAAGCAGAAAGAGAAAAAAGGGAACCTACCGAGGCTTACTCTGGCAGGAGTGGCTTTAGGATTTATCCAGAAAGAGACCCACGACATGATGACGGTTAAGCAGAGAGGCAGGTAGATCTGCACGATGTAAAAGCTGCGATGTCTTCGCAAGAAAAAGTGTGCTTTGAGGATCGAGTATTTGTCTGTGCAAAATAAATGTCATGATAAAAGTTCATTCTTCTCACCTCCGAAATTTGATTCATGTAGGAGTCGGCATTTGTCGATCTCAGTGATGATATTCACTAGTTGCGCCTAGCACTCAGTCTAGAGGAATTTGATCTGATTGTTCCACTGATTTTCTCTCCGTTTTTCGAAAAAAATAGTCTCAGAATTCAAATATCGAATATATTGTATGTGAAAGGACTTTTAGCATTTTCAATTGAGGCTTTGATTAAAGTTTTCTTAAAAATTTTCTTATATTTATAAAGCGGTCTTATTTAATTAAGAAAAAATTCAACCACAGAGAAAAGTTTGGGAAGCAAAGGTCTCATGAATTGCCCAAACTTTTAGAAAATTCGTGAAATCGTAGCATCACTAGAAATTATTTTAATTCAATAAAATCCCTATGATATTTCTTCAAATTAACCCTTTCGTGAGCAGAAAAATCAGACGATATTTATTAAAAACAGAAGATTCATATACGAAACTATTAGAAAAAGCAGGCGAAGGTAAAATTGTTTATGTAACATATATGATACACTGGTCACGAAAGAGATACTAAAATTAAAGAAAAATGACCTATTTGTATGTATCTGTTTATAAATGTGTGGCTATTAATAAGATATAAACATTTTTTTACAAAAACTTGTAATTTTTGTGGGTTTCTTGATGTTGCTCAGAAAAAATATGAAATAAAATCGATTTATTTCAAAAATTAATGATTTAGCCATAAAATTTGTAAAAAAAAGATCTCAAAATGAGTTTCAGAATAAACCTTTGAGAAGCTACAACACTTTCTACTTTATCTGTAAATTTACTGCTTGAATGTAAATTCACAATAAAGAGTTATTTTCATTTTTTTTATAAAAAAAAATAGTTACTAGAAATATAAAAAACCATACTTTTTCAAGCTCAAATTGGCACTAATAAAATTTAAAGTGGTACTAAGATGGAAGCTACAACCCTACTTTTAAATTTGTGGAATTATAATAATTTGTGCTATATGCTCCCTTTGTAAAGATGTTTGGACTTTGGCGTCTCACGCAAAGAAACTATCTTTTCCAAATGCAAGTTAAAAGCTTGAAAGTTTATTTTATTTGAATGAAGATCAATATCATAATTATTATTATTAATATTGTTTGTGATTTATTTGTTAATAATGTATATTTCTAATAATAAAGTTTTTCTTCTTCAAATTGGTACTAAGAAGAATCAACGATTTTGTTTGTTATTTAAAATATCATATGAAGTCCTGAGTATAGACTCTTGACACTAGAGTTAAGATTTAGAAGTCTTATCGAAATTTACATCCTAAGAGAATATATTTGTTCATCGAATCAAAAACACGATGGCAAAGAAGTGTTCCACAAATATATTCTTTTAAAAATGTAATATTTGAAGTTCTTCACTTCATAATGATGATTATTATTATTAATCGAAGATTTTTATCTTTTGATTTCCCACGAAACAATTGTTCTATAAAAAGATTAAGTTTTCCTTTGGTTTATATCTATCTTTCTATCTTGAAAAATTTAAGAATCTGCATCTCAAAATGTAAAAAATAATTTTAAAATGACAAAAAAATATTTTAAGCCTGGATCCTTAAGTTGGCGGCACCTGAATGCGACAAAAAGTGTGAAGAAAAAGATACCCTGATATAAGTGGGAAAGTTTGAGAGTTTTGTTCGATGAAAACATCTTTATGAGGTCGAATTGAGAGAGCTTTAAGCCAGGCAACTTGTTGACGGAGTTGTAGCTTCCATCACTCCAAAAATATCTTACTTCTTTAGAAGGGTACGCATCTAAAATGAAAAGCTTTCCAGATTTTACTGAAGCATTCAATGTGAGTGTCACGCCTCATCAGACTGGCTATCCACTGTCACACAAATGTGTGCATGCAACGGTCAACCGTTACTATACGCAGTTAAATTGTCGTTTTTTGATAAAGGATGCTGATTTTTTATATTTAATTTTTGGCCCAAGTTTTATTTGAAAAGAGTAGGCAATAAAATGCGAGTGAGATAAAACTTTAAATAAAAAAAATTAAAAAAACAAACAAAAAAACTAAAAGCAATACAAAAAGAACTACAAACATACGAATGCATGCATTCATTTTTCTATCTTTTTATGAAGACATTTTTAAAGAAATGTTTCCCTATATTTTGCATATGCTGACTATCTTGTTAACATTGACTTTGTGTATAATAGCTAGAAACAGTGGTGCACAGTTTCTTAATCTTGTTAAAAAATTTATCAATAAAAATTGAGAATCAATGAAAATAATTGAAACAAATCATTTTTATCATTTAATATGGCGAAATTGTTTTCTACCTAATACACCAACAAATAAACTTTGGGAGACGGATACTCTAATTTTACATAATATGTCTTCTCATCTTTATTAAATTTTGTGTTGGAATATATAAGTAATTTATAATTAAATACTAATTATAATTAAAAATTTTTGATTATATTCTTTTATTGTAAAAAATAAAGTCTTTGACAGACATGCGCATAATAGCAATATTTAAAATAAAGAAAAATGAAGGAATTTCATTAATGTTCCTTTATGACATGTGAACAAGAAGAAGATATACTTTTGAAGGCGGTCGTAAATTTAAAAAATAAAGTTTCTGTTGTAAGATTAAGTTTTTTATGAAAAAATTTACACTAGGAACCTAGGCGAACGGTGAAGTAGTGCTGATTAAATAATCTCAATGTTTTAAATAGCATAACTGACATAATTATTTAATCAAATAAACAATATTTGAAAAGACTATATATAATATCGCAATGATAGGTCAATTCAAGGCATTTTTTAAAGTTAGGTTTAGGGCAAGGGTTCCCTAATACTAACACTAACCCTTTGTTTTTATTACTAGACATATACTAACTTGGCGCCATTTTTTCTTAGTAGGAGTGGGTTGGGGCCAAAAAACACAGTGGAAGGCCATGACCCATATCCACTATTAATGTTAAAACAGGCCCTGGGTCAATTGACCCTAATGGCCTTTGTAGATAGTAAAGTTTTTCTGACTTTCTAGGTTGTTTGGTACTTTTTAACCTTCTTACTCTACAATTTTAATTGTTTTTAGTTTCATGGTTGAATATTTCAAAAAAAAATTTTAAAGCACAAATTAGAAATTTTTCAATAATTTTTTTGTTTTTTTAAATCTTAATTTTTAAAGGTAAATAATTTTTTTCTTTTTTTTGCTATCGTAATTTCCAATATGTATAATCTCTTTTTACTGATATCATTCCAGTTTAAATAGGCTGTAAATATTATTCGCCCACTTTCAAAGAGCCTTTTTATGCTACCAGTTTATTTTATCAATGATTAACTTTTCTTCATATGTATAGATGTTTATTAACTATATATATATTATATATGTGTTCATTTATTAATTTATAATATATATATACTCCCAAACATAATTATTATTTCATTAAAAACTTATTTTGTGTAAAATTGATAGTGGCTTATGAGAAATAGAGCAAAAAATTCTTCAACTTCAACATCAGATCCGGTATTACAAAATGGGATCGCAAGTAGCTCTGCTAAAAATCTACTTAATACATAATCCTTAAAATTACTATGAACAACTGCAGATTTGGGTAGTTTGTTCCGACATTTTCACAAATGAATGTTTAAAGCAAAACTCAAGCTCCAAAACAAAAAGGAGAAATTCACAATCTCCAAAACTATATTCCACACATTTTCATACTTAAAGTACCTTGCTATGATATGTTCAGGGTGAATGATAGAATGGAGTGATAAAAAAAATATGGAAAATTAAGATCCATTTTTAAAAGACCAATAAGACTTAAATTTCCATCAGTTGAACAAGCTTATTATACGGGCCAATCCAAATTCATCTATTAGTGAGTCAAGAAAACTTTTAACATGAATACACGAAGTTGTTTCTGAAAAAGACAATAAATCTAACAGTTCTTCTTTTACGTTTATGTCTAAGTGTACAATAATGAATAAATATAGCGAGATGTGAATCATCTTGAATATCCATGGACTCGTCTTAAGGCTTATAAGCTAAATGCAATACGATTTATCAAATCATTGACAAGACTTTTGCTAATTACACTAATACAGCGCTCAGTTGTTCGACGCCGCATGGGAACTTCTGCTATTCTTTTACGCAGTTTTGTATTAGTTGCATCCAGAATGTTTACAATTTCTTGTAAATTTTTTTAATAAATTCTCCTTCTCCATATGGACGCTAAGCGCAAACAATATTCCAAGCTATCAAGTTTAAAATGTCATTTTAGCTTCGTTTAAAATGTTATTTTCATGGGTAAATAAATATAGAAGTCCTTGTTAATTCAAAAAACCATATTGAAAAGACTTAAGTTTTTCTGTAGGTAATTTTGAATGAAGTGGGTATTGAGATGAGAACTGAATATGATTATTATCATAGTGGCGAGGAAAAGTGCTTACTTTGTAGATTTTAATTATGGTATTGCAAATCAAACACTTTCCATTATTATCAACGAAGGATACTTTTCTCTTTAGAGTATTTAAATAAAAAAATACTATACGCTGAAGTTTGAGTTACAAAAAGCTCGCTCCGGTTTCCTTCAAGATATAGCTCTGAAAAATTGAAGAGATTCAATCTTTCATGTTACTGTTATCGACAAATCTTTGCACATTTGGAAGAAGATGTTTTTAGATCAACTTTGTCTCCTTCCTTTAAAAAGATTTAAATTACATCTCATCTCCGAAAAACAACACAAAGTTGTTGCACTTTCAACTGTTCTTCATGGCAAAAATAATGATCCGATAACTAAGTTCTTTCCCCAAAGTCAGGAATTCTTTCCAACTTAAATTCAAATTTTTTCTTCTCCAAGTTTTTATTGGGTGATACCAAGCGGTCATTACGGGTATATAATTTTTTCTCTTATTTATTTATGTATTGTGCATATATTTACATAGCAGAGCTCATTAAGGAGGAAGAAATGCGAACTTACACACAGAAGTCCTTTAGCCCGACTTTAAGAAGCACTGAATTTTACCGAAAAGTGTGTAAAATTGATATGTTTGTTCATCGTTTTATATAAGTTTTATCTACGAAGTCACTATTAATCTAAATATCACCTTAATTTCTCTATAGCCAATGAATAAATGCACCAACTAAATATCTATAAAGGTGATAACGGATACATACATATAGAATAAACAAAAAAACGTATAATATAGATGCTATTCTGGCTTATAAACGGATATAGCAATAACAAAACTAAACGATACGCTAACAATCAAACTAATCATCAATGACATCCTGAATCACCAATTAATTAAAAGATTTATACATCCAGTAACTAGAAAGAAATAATAGAAAACACATTTTCATAAAAAGAAATAGCTTACATCAAGTATATAGATGTATAGACTAATAAATGCGTATATAAAGCGTTTATACTTTAAGTCCGTCCTTTGTTGGCTTTGTTTGCCTGCGTTCATTTGATCATTTTTAGTTTTATCGGATGAATAAAATTAATATGCATTCACAAAAATGGCAGATTAGAGATTTTCTCAAAAATTGAAGTGATTACTATTGATTGATATTTGAAATAATGTTATTATTAGAATTCTTACAACTCCCAAAACTGAGATAACAGTGTTGAAAATCAAGAGGAAATTTGAAGAAGTGCATCCGACAGCTTGCCTTTATAGTCAATCTAAATATTGTATATATGCGTGATAGAAGAAGTTAAAAAATGCTTTTCCCCCCAACTGCAAAAGCAAAGGATGTTTTTGGCATATTTATTATACATTAATTTTTCTACAAAATTTCATGCAATCTTCACTTTTTAAAAGTTTTATCCAAAATATGGTAGTTAAGGAATATTTTTAAGTTTATTTTAGCAAATGCAAAGAAAGTGTTGCTGAGACGTCACATGAATGAAAGTTGAAGGATATAATAGGAAAATAAGTAAAACTTTTATCCAACTCTCCTTTCTCGTGTTCTTTTAACGATCTGTTTATTTAACTGAAGAAGACCAGAGTGGTTGAAAATTAATAAAGCTTTTCAACTTGTTTGAATAAAAGCTTTACTTATTTTCCTATTTTATTTTAGCAAATTTTTAAAATATGAAGTTTGTTTGCGTCTGTTTTTCTTTAACAAATAAAATTTTGGCATACACGCTACCCTCTCTAATCTGAAGAGCTGGGTTTGATTGGAGTATTATTTTTGTTGAGAATTTCCGGTTTAGAGCTGAAAAAATTAAATTTTTAACAAAATTTTAAGTAAAAAATTTTTTTTCCATTCA
This sequence comes from Nectonema munidae, assembly GCA_030549495.1. Taxonomy (NCBI): domain Eukaryota; kingdom Metazoa; phylum Nematomorpha; class Nectonematoida; family Nectonematidae; genus Nectonema; species Nectonema munidae. Next base: position 1,120,900 of record JAUIRK010000894.1, read on the forward strand.
TTAAGTTCAACGTTTTTTTAAATTATATATTTTTTAAATATTGATTACTTTTATCATATACAAAAAAGGTATATTTAAGAAATCAATTTGAAAAGTTTCTATCTGCGTTGATTTATAGATTGGAGATTTTTGTGGACATAGAGATTTCCAGAAAAGAAAATTCGGAGTTCAGAAGTTTTACTTATGTCATTTTTACAAAATGTTTAAAGACAAACCTTAACCCTATTAGTGCTGGGCAAAATTTGTCCGCTCAAGTGCTGGGGGGGGGGGGGGCGTAAAGTGCCCCCCCCCCCTATTTTTCTCAGAGATTAATAAGTTTTTATAAATATTTTTAATGTTACATATATATTTCAACGATGCTGAATTCAGTGGTGATGTCCATTTTTTATCAAAATCAATCAAACCTGTCAAAAATTGATTTATATTTGACAGCTCATCTCAAAAAGGAACTTTTTATCTAAATAAGTATATAAAGTTTTTTACACATGTATACCCATTTTCAAGTATGCTGAATTCAGTGGTGATATTCATTTTTATGAAAATCAATCAAACCTGCCAAAAAATTGATCTAAATGTGACAACTCATCTCAAAAAAGAACTTTTTATCTAAATAAGTATATAAAGTTTTTTACACATGTATACCCATTTTCAAGTAAGCTGAATTCAGTGGTGATATTCATTTTTTATGAAAATCAATCAAACCTGTCAAAAAATTGATCTAAATGTGACAGCTCATCTCAAAAAGGAACTTTTTATCTAAATAAGTATATAAAGTTTTTTACACATGTATACCCATTTTCAAGTAAGCTGAATTCAGTGGTGATATTTATTTTTTATGAAAATCAATCAAACCTGTCAAAAAATTGATCTAAATGTGACAGCTCATCTCAAAAAGGAACTTTTTATCTAAATAAGTATATAAAGTTTTTTACACATGTATACCCATTTTCAAGTAAGCTGAATTCAGTGGTGATATTCATTTTTTATGAAAATCAATCAAACCTGTCAAAAAATTGATCTAAATGTGACAGCTCATCTCAAAAAGGAAGTTTTTATCTAAATAAGTATATAAAATTTTTTACACATGTATACCCATTTTTAAATATGCTGAATTCAGTGGTGATATTCATTTTTTATGAAAATCATTCAAACCTGTCAAAAAAGTGATTTACATATGACAACTCATCTCAAAAAAGAAACTTTTTATCTAAATAATTATATAATGTTTTTTCCACACATATACCCATTTTCAAGTAGGCTGTGTTTACTGGTTATATTCCTTTTTTTTTTTGATTCCTTTTAAAGTTTTTTATACATTTCAAGTATGCAGAATTTAATGGTGATGTTCATTTTTTATGAAATCAATAAAACCTGTCAAAAAATCGATTAAACCTGTAAATCAATGTCAAATATATAAACATAAAAATAACTTCTACTTGCAGTATTTCTCTGGTAATTATTTTCTTAATTTATTTAATAAACCAACTTTAGGTGTTTAATTCACTCAAAATATTTCATTCTACAGTAACTTATGTAACTCGATAGGACCTCCATCTTTTCGGCTACAAATTTGTTATCGGCTTGTAGTCTCTACGTCATATTATAATTTACAGTATGTAATTTTGGTATTCATTCTATGATGATCCTTTTTTGGTAGTTATTTTTTCATTAGAAATTTATATTCTTCAATGTGTGTTCGAAAATTTTTTTATAAGGATAAAATTACTTTTTTCCTCTCTCAAAGCATTCTGATTAAAGAATCTTCTTGGTGATCTTAGACTTTTTTTTATCAGTATCGTGTATTTTATTATCAAGCCTGAATATTTGTCAACCAATCTTATTTCAAAGGATTTTTTCTGATGAATCATTCGTGATGTTGATTGTTCAATTACAAAAAGTTGTCAACGTTCTTCATCTAAAAAATTATCTCTTTGACACAAAAGGAAAAAGATGGACAAATTCAATTTAAATTAAAAATATCTTGATAGTGACTAAATTCTCACATATTGGCACCTGTGCCATTTTTGATAAATCTGACCTATTCTAAATTTTCAGATTTCCTATCCATCTTAGATAAATGTTAACTGTAATCCTAGATGATAGATTTAAATATTTTTCATTTGTAAAAGAGAAACTTTTTTTTCACAGTCAAAATCTTTTTTGAAGCATCTAATATTATATAATTAAACCACTTCCTAGTTCATTAGAACATTGTAGATCTTCCATTTAGTCAAGATACATATTTTTTTTAATTATTTGTTTTGATCACATGTTCTCTTTTCAATTAGTTTTCAACTTGGTTCCTTCTCTCATACAAATTTTCAAAAGATTTTATAATACGTTTTATTTTTTTTTAATAAATATTTCATACCTAAGATGATTGTAGAAAGTATTATAAGCCAAAATACAGTAAAATCTCGCTACTATGCCCCCTCGGTACTATGCCACTCTCGCTACTATGCCACTTTCACTCGGTCCGGACAAAATTCAGTAGAAAATAAACTTACTATGCCACCACCTAATCTCGCTATTATGCCACTATTTATTTGTGTGTTGCGTTTTTTAATTATATTTCTCAACTTTTTTTACAAAATTAATGAATATATTTTTTTAGATTTATTGTTTTTATTTGCGTAAAAAATTAACATGTCAGATATAAAACGCAAGCGAACCGATTTCACTCTAAAGCAGAAAAAAGAAATTATTGATGCCGAAAAAAATGAGCCTAATCAGTCCAAGCTGGCCAGAGAAATAAGCAAGAAATGGGGTATTGAAGTGAAGAGAACTACGGTAAAAAGCATTCTCAGCAAAAAGGATGCAATCGAGGCTGCAATCAAAACTGGATTTTCATCGAAACGCGTTAAGTTGACGCAGGCTCACGATCCAAATCTCGATGAAGGGGTGCTCATGTGGCTGAAGCAAGCGAGAGGACACAATCTGCCTGTCAGTGGAAGTCTGGTCAAAGAAAAGGCAATGAAACTGGCCGAGATAATGCACATTCCGGGATTCATGGCAAGCGACGGTTGGCTGGACAATTTCAAAAAGCGTCACGGCATTACTTTTAAAACAATACAAGGAGAAGCAGGAGCGGTAAATTTGCAATCTCTTTTTGAGTGGCAACAACAGGTTCTCCGACCTTTGCTTGCACAATTTTCTGCAGAAGACGTCTTCAATCTAGACGAAACTGGACTCTTCTGGCAGCTGCTACCAAACAAGACCATGGCTTTCAGAGGAGAGTGGTGCACTGGAGGTAAAAAAAGTAAGCAAAGAATCACTCTTCTGGTTGGAGCAAACATGAGCGGCAACGAAAAGCTTCCTCTTCTGGTGATTGGCAATTCAAAGAAACGGCGTGCCTTCAAAAACAAAAAAATTCCGGTGACATACAAGGCAAATTCGAAAGCGTGGATGACGGCGGAGCTCTTCGAAGAAACATTGCGTGAGTGGAACGAGCGACTCGTCAAGCAGGGACGCAAAGTGCTGCTTTGTCTCGATAACTTCTGTGGCCACCCATCTGATCTCCAGTTCGACAATATAAAGCTGCTATTTTTTCCTCCTAACACAACATCAATCTCGCAACCAATGGATCAGGGGGTTATAGAGAGTCTCAAACGCCACTACAAGAAACTTTTGCTCTCTCGCAGGCTTGAAGCCATAGACGAGGAAAGAGAGTTTAAGTTCACGTTGCTTGATGCTCTACACGTTGCCCGGTATGCTTGGGAGCAGGTTAACAAATCGGTCATCAAAAACTGTTTTGTAAAAGCTAAGTTTGTGGAAGAAGAAATTTATCAGATGGAGCCAAAAGATGAAGAGTTGCTCGAGATTTGGAATGCTTTGCCTACTGAGGAAAAGATGCACAATAACGAGGAGATTGAGCTAACTGACTTTCTCAATGCTGACGAGCGTCTCGCAACTAGTGGCTCTCTTCTGCTAGAGGAGATTGCTGAGGAAGTGCTGAAAAGCAAGGAACAAATTGAAAGCGAAGACGACAAGGAAACTATCGAAGAGGAAGTGGTTCAATTCCAAGAAGCCCAAAGAGCGTGGAGCACTGTTCGAAAATTTATGCAGCATTGTAGCGTAAAGCTCAAAGTGATGCAAGCGTGCGATTGTTTAGATCAAGAAATGCTTGAGATCCGCCATATGAAAATGCGTCAGACAACCATTTTTGAGAGCTTTGGAATAGGACACAAATATATAAAAAAATAAAACTGTTTTTTAATAAATGTGATTTTATTTGAAAAAATAAGGCTATTTTTACAAAACCCTCGCTACTATGCCACTCTCGCTACTATGCCACTTTTGGTCGGCCCCGAAGGGTGGCATAATAGCGAGATTTTACTGTATACAAAAAAAGTATATTTTTACTATATACCTAATATGCAGCCATTTTTTGAAATTTTTTTACAGAACTGTTTTTCAGGCATACATTACTAATTCAATTGCCACTTCGAGATATTTTTTAACCGTATTATCCAAAATCCAGTACAGAAATAAAATAAGCATAGTCGATTTGGTATAAAACAGATATTTTATTTTTTTGAAAATATTTTTGAAAACAGTATCTAGAAGTAAACCGCAAATCTTATTCAAGCTTTCAGATATTTTAAAACCATAAATGCCAAACCTGAGTCCAAAAATGAAACCCGCATCTTCCATTTTGCATAAAAACACATATTTTATTTAAATTTCAAAAATATTTCTGCAGACATTAGACGTAAATCGAAAATTTATTGACACTTTCAGTCATTTAAAACCTCTAAATGCAAAAAATGATTTCAGAAATAAAAATTATCATGGTCGAATTGGTATAAAAACATATATTTCATGTAAAATTAGAGAGAATATTTTGGGATATAGTTTTCAAACATAAACCGCAAATTTGATTGACACTAGCAGTAAAACCTCTAAATGCGAAAACTGTGTTCAGAAATAAAATCATCATGATATATTTGCTATAAAAACAAATTTTAGAACTAAACGCAAATTTAATTGATACTTATATGTATTTTCAAATTCAAACTGCAAAAATTGAGTCCATAAATGAAACTAGCATGGTTGATTTGGTATAAAAACATATATTTAATTGTAAAATTTGAATGAATGTTTTTGGAAACAATTTTTAAAAGTAAACCGCAAATTTGATTAACACTTATAGGTATTTTCACATCCTAAACGTAAAAAAATGAGTCCAGAAATGAAACCAGCATGATTGATTTGGTATTAAAACATATATTTCAAGAAAATATTTTTGGAGACAATTTTCAGAAGTAAACCGCAAATTTGATTAATACTTATAGGTATTTCCAAAATCCTAAATGTAAAAAATGAGTTCAAAAATAAAAACAGCATGATCGATTTGGTATAAAAACAAATATTTCATGTAAAATTTATAGAATATTTTTGGAGAGAGCTTTTAGAAGTAAACCGCAAATTTTGACTGATATTTTAAAACCTCTAAATGTGAAAAATGAGATCAGAAATGAAAACAGCATGGTTGATTTGGTATAAAACATATATTTCATTGTAAAATTTGAATGAATGTATTTGGAGACAATTTTTAGAAGTAAACCACAAATTTAATTAACACTTATAGGTATTTTCAGATCCTAAACGTAAAAAATGAGTCCAGAAATGAAACCAGCATGTCCGATTTAGTATAACACATATGTTTTTATGTAAAATGTGAAGGAATGTTTTTGGAGACAATTTTCAGAAGTAAACCGCAAATTTGATTAACACTTATAGGTATTTTCAAATCCTAAATGTAAAAATTGAGTCCAGAAATGAAAACAACATGATCGATTTGGTATAAAACATATATTTTATGTAAAATGTGAAGGAATGTTTTTGGAGACAATTTTCAGAAGTAAACCGCAAATTTGATTAACACTTATAGGTATTTTCATATCCTAAATGTAAAAAATGAGTTCAGAAATGAAAACAGCATGACCGATTTAGTATAAAAACATATATTTTATGTAAAATTTGAAAGTATATTTTATTAGATATATTTTTGATCAATCAAAATTTTGATTGACATTTTCTAAAAAGTAGCTATGATTATTGAAAAAATTAAATATATAAAGTGTTATGCGTTCTAAACTGTATATAATTATAAATTTTCAGGGTATTATATAATATAGATCCTAAGTTATAAGGTTAAGTACAGATAATGTCAAAATTTTGCTGAAAAATAAAATTTTTTTATTTTGATTGACAGTTTTGGACATGAAGGGGTCATTCAACTACCATGAAAATGGTTTCAAAAGATGCAGCTAGCGATTTTAGGAAAAGTCACAAAATTTGAAGGGATATGATTCAGCCAATTTTCTACAATTAATTTTTTAGCCAAGGGGGGGGGGGGCGTTTTACGCCCCCCCCAGCACTAATAGGGTTAAGGTATTTTCAAATTTGAAAAAATTAATGTCAAAGGAGAGAACTTCAAAGAAGAAAATATTATAGGTCGTTACAAGATTTTTACTATACTTTAGAATAAAAATGGCAAGAGATAAAAATTTTTAAAGTCAATTTTTCAGATTCTATTTGTCATTTTTTATCGCAATTTTTGATCTTTTATTTAATTTTCGGATTTAGTTTACAGGAATTCATGCCTTCTGAAATCTAGCGAGAAAAATACTGTATCTGAAATTTAAGTAGCAAATGTTTTCTTATAACAGTCCTGAACTTTCTACATATGAGCTTCTATATCTGTCTGTCTGTCTGTTTCTATTTTGTTTTTTCAGATATCTGATTTTATCATAATACCTTTTTGTGATTTCTCATACCCAAATTTACCAGTAATTTTTTCATTATAAATTTGCTTTTTTATTACAGGTATAGAAGGTCTTTCTTAACAAAATTAAACGTTTGATGAGTGAATTTCTATACCTTCATTTCCATTGTTTCTTTTATTAGATCATTAGAACATGTCAAATGATAGTTTCCATATTTTGATTTTTAATTTATAAATTACAATTTTTTAGATAGTGGGACGATCGAAGGGCCAGGCACGAAGTGCCGCACAACTGGTCACGATGTTGTACGAATTGATTTTAGGCCAGGATAAACACCTGCTTACCTTTGGCTGTAAAGAAGCATGCCATTTGAAGACAATCTTAGAAACTTGTTTGGCACCGTCATTTCATGCAGGTGAGATTTTCTTCCGTTGAGGAAGTAGGTGTCCGGCTTCCAAATTTTGTCGAGAAACTTTATATTCAAGTTGAAGGAGGAAATGGAAGATAGGTTTTCAAAGACGAGCCTCTTATCGAACCAGGATTGCCGGAAAAAAACGTCCATCGCGTACTGCTGTTGAAATCAAACAAACGGAAGGTTATGAGAGTGAATGCGTGTAAAATTTTCAAATACATTGGAGAAAGGAATTTGTAGAACTTCACATTAGTGATGGCGCAATGTCAAAGTTGTATGATTACGATCTCGAAAAAAGGTGATTCCGATTCTCAATCTTTGACTCCTCCACTTTTGAAGACGCTGACTCCGACTCCTGCTTATACTAATATAACTATTATTAATTAACTTATATTAATATTAACTATTATTATTATTATATACCACGTTAATCTTCAAGCTAGTCAAAGTTAGATAAAAAAAAGGGTAAAAAAATCAAAAATAACTTCTTTTGACGCAAAAAGCAAAGTTAGAAATATCTATTCATTAATATATACATTTTTAAGAATAAAATGGCTTCTGCCTGCAATATCTTCCTTCATTGAGGCCCTTAGATCCGTCTTGATTATCCTCAAAAAAGAGTATCGTCTTTCCACACTCACTTGTGTTGACGGAATAGCTATAACGGTACTACCTACTTCTCTTATCTTCTTCAGGATAACCCTGAATAAGTTCTTCCAAATGTAATGTGCTTTTACAATCATACTTCTATATCTCGTCCAATGCTTTGTAGAAGTCTTTTTTAAATTTGTATAACTTAACACTTCCTGGGCATTATTATCTAGTGTGCTTCTTTGTTTTTACCTTTTCCAGTTATTGCAGACACTTTTCGAAGGTTTCACTATCACTGGAAGGAAGATGATGAGTAAGACTCGTTTTGAAAACTGCGCGTGTCTGATCTACGCGTTTCTAAAGATTTTCTAACTTTTCCTTTCATTTCTATAAGGAGATTACAGAGAGATTCCCTTGCTTTACTAGATTGACTTTCTTTCCAACAATATTCTGATATTCTGATGGAATACTGATGCCAATAATATATCATTTTTGTGAGTTGTGCTTCTCTCTTTTTCATAGACTTTACAATCCACTCAGTAACATAGAAAGGAGACCTTTTTTTTGGTATTTAAAGTACAAAATTATTTTATGTGAAAAATAAAAAACATGAGATTAACTGTAAAGTCCGGCCATTTTTTAAGTACAATTTCGGGAAATAGCGAGAAAAAAGGACAATTTTAGATTAAGATCTGGAAGGAAAATATAACTTTTAAGTTTTGATTAACACAATTATTCTCAGCAAACTTGATTACTGCAATTTCTTATCCTTCGATACACCATGATATCCAAAGAAAAGACTACAAATACTTCAAAATTCATGTGCGCATTCAATTTTTAAAGTAAGAAAACATCACAGCGTGTTTCGTTTAGACTTGATGAGCTGCATTGACTAAATATAGAACAAAGAATTACTTTTAAAATGTTACTTTTATTTTTCAAATGCTATAAACATCAGCAACCGTTTGGTATTGCAAAATACATTGAATCAAGTTTAAATTCACGAGTTACAACTGGTTTCCAAAATGATTATTTTCCGTGCTCTCGTTCAAAAGTTCATGGAATTCTTTACCTTGTGAAATGAGATCTCTCTCAGAAGAAAGTATGTTCTGAAAAAAAAATGAAAGACAATTTCTTTGCATCTTATGATTTTTTTGTTCTCGGTTTAACTTATACACGTAACTTTTTATTGAAAAATATGTTTACTTCAGCTCTCTTTAGTTTAGCGTACAGAATGTATGAAACAGCTGAGGTTTAGGCTTCAAAAAATAATTCATTCATTCATTCATATTCTTACTACGTAAATTTTAAATATTTTAATTTTCAATGTATAACATTTTCATTTTTCTACCGACTGCAAATACAAAAAAATTCTTCAACTCCGTCTCCTCAGTCCTGATTTTAATAAAGACGAATTGATTGATAGGTAAATTTTCGGACTGTATAAGTTCTTCTGAAAATAATTTAATTAAATTGAAATTTTGTAAATAAATGCGAAATTAAAATGAGCAATATCGATTTTTAAAATCAATTATGCACAAAATATCTATAAACACGTTGGCACCATTCGGTTCTCACCCGCTCCAACAGACTCTGTTGCATTCATTTTTTATTGGTCGTGACCTGAAATATGAAATTAGTGCTATTAAATTTATAAGCTATTAAGAAAAAATTGTAGATTATAAAATATAACAGAAAAATTATTACAAGTATGTTTCATTTCGAAACAAAAGTTACGCGCACATATGGTTATACATTCAATATTTTGTGTGCTTGATTGTAGCATGGATCAAATCTTCTTTGCAAGGAGCATACATGAGCAAAGAAGCTTTGAATTTTGAAAAAAATAGCAAAATCAAAGTTCCTATCTTAATATTATTATCTTTAGAGAATTTCAAAAATATTTTAACTAGTCTAGTTTTATTCAAATAATATTATTTGTTTTTAAAAAATAGTAATATTAGTAGTACTAATTAAAAATTAGTCCTGATATTACTATATCAAGAGTAGTAAAAAAATGATTTATTACTTATGTATAGTTAAAAAAGTAAATAAATTGTAAATATAATTTATGCAATATTTTTCAAAAAATCTTTAAGTTAATTTTTTTCAACCTTTATTTGAATTTATTTTTATTAAATTATTGTGTTTAGATGCACATATTATAATATTATTTCGTATATTTGAACGCAAAAATGTTGATTTTAATCATTAAAACTTTTGAATTATGAAAAAGTTTTTACACCCTTAGAAAAAAATGGCCATAAAAATATACGCATTTTTATTGGTTAAAACTTCCAAAAGTTTTTTCCAAGTCATCTATTCAATAATTTTAATAAGTATGGTGAAATAAAAGTAACCATTTTTTTCTCGTTTATCGGTCCCATGTTTCTGACCAATAAGTTGCCAATAACTGTCAAAGGCTCTCCTGCAAATAAAAAGAAAAGAAAATGAAGTTTCCAGATGATAAAGGTAGGGCATGGAGAAGGCACAATTGTGCCACTTGTATCGAACTATGAGGAAAGCAGGCTTGATGCGGGATCGAACCCAAAACCTTGAGTTATCGAATCCAGCGTCGAACCAACCCTACTCACGCCCCTTATAAGGTTATAAGTAAAAGCACTGAAAAAAAATTAGCTCACTCAGCTGATATCTATCTATAAAATAATAGGCTAGCGTCTGTGTGTCTGTCGCTGAAAGTATTCTGATTGGTTGAAATTATTTATATGTTTTGTGTGTATTTTTATATATTTATTTATTTAGTTTAATAGAATCAATAAATTATACTAATCAAATTAATCAGTTAGTAGGCGAACAAAAGCATTAATTAAGATCGATAATTAAAGTTAAAGCGTCAATTTTTAACTTTTTAACAAAGTCATGTAATTAATAAACATTTTAAATGATCATTTCTCTTTGTAAACGTGGACATTGATTGTACCTCGTTCACTGTGCTTTGGGATAAAAAAAAGGCTGAAAACAGTGAACCTACTTGTGGCAAGAAAATTAATCCGGTACACTTTTATAATATTTTTTCTAAAATGAACTTTTTCTAAATATTCGATATATGAAAACACAGGGTTAATTAATAATACATTTATAGGGTATTATTACTCGCATTACACAAGGAAATATAACTGATGTCATCCTACCAATTTGGAGTAAGACGCTTCCTTCACAAAATCCAACAAAATTTGATTGAACTATACACTAATATGCTGAAACAGGATCGATGATTTCCCTCTCCCCACCCCTTCATCAAAATCCGCCACTATGTAGAACTATTGGAAATCTAAGAGAGTCATCAAATCAAACATTTTTTCTCACTTCAGCAAATATTGTATATGAATTACCTCCGAAGTTTGGGCGAAAGTCCTTGTTGTAAGACCTGAGCAGGTTGTCTAGCAGAGTAGTCACTTCTCGCATCGTCTTCTTGATTCTCACTTGCACTTCTGGGTTGCTCGAAGTCGCTGACAAAACGAAGAAATGGGAGCTTGAAATTAAATGTTCGTTTTATGAAATGCAGAACTCATATTTCAAAGAGGATTTGAGAAAGGTTTTTAGGCATCCTAAAGCAGGGGTTGTATTGGGTCTGAAAAGAGTTATTTTGTTCAAGGATTTAGAACTTAAGTTTTCCATTTTAACATCCCCTTTTACAGTCGATGCATTTTCGTAGAAATTCTACATATAATTTCGTAGAAATTATAGACTTACAATGTGATTTGGGGTTAAAAACAAAATTTTAAAACGTAATTCATTTATTTTATCAATATCCATTTTCTAAATATCCGAAAATAACTTCATTGGCTTTAAAAAATTTTATGCATGTTTGGAAAGACTCATCTTTACAAGAAAATAATATTAAGTGATGAATATTAACAAGACAAAGAACAGAATAAGACGAACAATAGATCACATAAATGAAAATATGACAGTTTCTGCTGCTACGAATTTAACTACCAATTTTGATAACATTGTTAAGAAGAGGAAATTTATAGTTTCTGGAAAATGGAAAAAGAAAAATTCCATTTAAAACTTTTTAAATAATTTATTGTGTTATCATTGGTTTCAAATTAAGAGTATTTGTGTCTTTTGAAACCTGGATAATTTTTACGGCCAACAAGAACCCTAACCTTAACCCCTACTACCCTAAAGAATTCTAGTCTAGGAGAAAGAGCAAAGAACGAGAACAAGAAACATTTTTCAGTGGAGCGTGGATGATCGCATTGCTTTACACAAATGAGCAGTAATAAGCGATCTGTATATCTAATTAACTAATTAATCAGTAAGCTAACCAGATGTGTAAGAAAGGAGAAAGAAAGCTATTGATTTGCAAACTATGACAAACTAAAGTCAAAAATCATTATAATAAAATCATGACAGTCACATTGAAAATAAGAAATGTTTAGGTTGAGCCGAGGTTGAAGAGATAAACATACTATCATGTGAAGTTTCATTAAAAACAGAAAAACGTTTAGAAGCCGCTGGAAATAGTTTTTTTGAGTCGGAAGTATAGTGGAACCTAGAATTACGAACAAATTGTCTTAAGAACAATTTTTGACTCATCCCCAGAACTGTTCCACGGATGACAAAGCAAAATATTGGGCCTTTTTAAATTCTTTGCAATCGCTCTTTATTCCTTGATTTTCTATCGTGTTAGTAAGTATATATTATATATTAAATGTATACTAAATTTCGTATATATATATTAAATATATAGGAAGTCAATAATTCATATATTATATTTACTGCTGATATATAGTATACGCTAAAATAAGAAAAAAAATTTTTGGTTCACAAAAATTTTCTGGGAACAAACGCTGGATCAAACTTTTTAATAGGGGAAGAATTAACTCGAACGTGCTGTTCATTCTTATATTAAACCCAGTGTGGGTGAGTGTGTGCTTAACTATAGAAATGCGGCCAATTTGTGTGTTGTTTGTGGCCGTGGACTTCCGCTATGTTCGGCAAATATTTGAGCCCATTTGGATATTTACAATTTACATATATTTTTAAAAATTCTACTTGTCAAAAATTGTATTTTTTTTAATTTTAGGTGGGTTTGAAAAAAATGTCATCTTCTCTTACTCTTGCTGATCTATCTGTTTTATTACATTTGTTATCATATATTCAAACACTTAATAATTTCTATTGTTGCATGAAACGTTTTATTTTATACTAAATAAGTGATATACATTTTTCAATGATCCGGTTTTCATTTTTTTTTTAACACATATGTTTTGACTACTTTTTTGGCATATAAATTTCAAATTTACCAACACTTTGTGTTGTCGCTCCCAACGTTTTATGCACTATGTCTAAAAGCGCTCCAACGAGTATAAGTTTAGTCGCGCTGATCATGCTATTTCAAGTGTAAATTTATCTTTAAAAAGTGAAAGTATGCCGATGGCTTTTTTTTATTTTGAAACAAATGCTATTAAAAATGAAAAAAATTTAATGGGAGTTTTTATTAAAATTAATTTGATTTTTATAAATAAAAAGTAATTTTGTTTCCTTTAGGCCTTCAGTATATAGAAAAGTTCATGTATAAAAAATACCTTTACAAAAGTCATCGTTTTTTTTTAAAATTAATTCAAAGACTTGTTTGATTAGTTCTAATTCAAAAGTAGCAACAATTTAAAGTTAAATTTCGCCTTTAAAAACTGAAACGGTGGATGGTTGCAAGTTCCCAAACTAAAATTGTGGAGCAGGATGGAAAATAGCAAATTACACTGCAGATCGCGTGTGGTAAAATTTCCGCGAGCCATATGTAAGAATCTAGTCCATTAGTATCACAACTGGTGTGCTGCGAAACTAAGGGGTGTTGTAAGATTTTACTGCCAAATATTTTATTATTACATTACACGTATTACTACTTTCTATGGGTTTTATAATTTATAACACAATTATGATATAATTGAATGCAAAAATTTCTCATAGTTATTTTTCTTAGATCTCACTAAGTATTTTTTAAAACAAATGTAAAAATGTTTTTCCTTTTATGATTAAGACTGATTCTAGAGTGGTTCTCAACAGCAGCGCTGAGGTCTATTGATCTGCAAATCCAACCTCTTATTTTCCGGCACATATAGCAAAGTTGAAGGAAAAATAGGCTAACTTTGGATTTCCAATGTTGATTCTTAATTTGGCCCTTTGTAAAAAAGGTTGAGAACCACTGTCTAGATCAGGTGTCTCAAGCATACGGCCCGTGGACCGCATTTGGCCTTCTTAGACTTAAAGTGCGGCCCGCAGAGTATTTTTGACAAAATACTCAATGATTTTAAACTTGAATTTTTCATTTTTACATGGGATATTACTGTGAATACATCAGAATTCATATATCATATGAACATTCAGAATTCAGAAATCATATGAACTAAAATGTGGTTCTCTGATGAAAAATAACTTTTTTACAAAGTAATTAATTGATTTTTATCAATACCTTGTTTCTAAATATCCGAAAATAATTTCATTTACTTTAAAAATTGTCTGTATATGTTTTTGGCACGACTTATTTTGAAAGCAAATTTTTCAGTAATGAATATTCTTAACCCAAAGAACAGAACAAGACTAACAACTGATCAGGTGAATGATATTTTGACAGTTTCTGCTGCTGCAAATTTAACTCTTGATTTCGATAAAATTGCTAAGAAGAAGAGATGTCAAGTTTCTAGAAAATCGTAAATAAAAAATTTAACAAAAACTTTATTCAAACATTGTAATGCTATAAAGTTCGTTTCAAATGATGAGTGTGTGTGTTTTTTAACCCTGAGTTATTTATCCGACCCAAAAGAATTGTAAATATTTAAAATTTGGCCCGCGAGTGATTTAAGTTCGGCACTCCTGGTCTAGATAATGAGTATGATTCTGATTTTAATTCTCTGAATTTTTCAAAAATTTTATTCTGATTTTTCATTTCTAAAATTTCTTATTTTCATTCGAATTTTTAATCCCAAAATATGATTCTAATTCTCATTTAAAAAGCATTATCATTAATAATAAATACCCTTCTTTTTATTAGTAAGTAAACAATAAAATAGTTATTGAAATGGTCAAAAGTAGCTGAAATTACTGAGAGAATCTGATTTTTGTGATTCCCTAGAACTTATTTTTATTATGATTTTATGTTTTTATATAAAAAATGATTACGATTGTAGGATTCTCGGTGATTATAATCAAAATTCGTCACAACTCTTTTTCAATAACTACTGTAGAAATTGACAACTTGATATTTTGTTGTTTGCTAACTAACTACATGGTATTTTAACTAGCTCACTAACTAACGAAATAAAGCAGTGTTATGAAAAAAAATGAGAAGCTTGATCTAAAATCTGGAGCGTGCATATTCTTTGACACAATTTTTGTCATTCAGCGCTTTAGAAAACAAATGTCTTATATTATGTTCCTCCACTTTGGATTAAAATATTTTTGCCTTTTTAGTTCAAATTCCTGTTTCAGAATTTTTCCACGGATCAAGTATTTCTTACACATTTTGAGACAGTGTAAGTACTAGCGCTAAAAATTTATGAATTCAAAATTTTCTGAGGAACTTAATTCCTATTTTCTTCTCAAAGCAGCGTAATGCTGAGATATCCTGTCATATCCACGGATCACCTCAAAAATTCCCCCTTTTAAAATACTAAAAATTAATACTATCACAAAAACATCCATCATTGATTTCTTCCTTGATTGAAAACCGTAACAAGAGAGTTTGTCAACACTTGATTCGTCAGCATCCATAACAAGATTTCGTTGACAACAAAATCTATATTATATTTATAAAACTTACATTTTTTTAATTATTATGCATCTTGATTAATGAGGTTTCTTAATTAGTAATTAGACAGATAGACAGTTAAAGAGGTAGATAGAGAGTTTGTTAATCAGAGCAATGGTGCGTATTAATCTTTCTTTAGCGAATTTGTGTGTCTCGCTTTCTGAATAATACATATAAGAATATATAAAGCAGCTTTGTTTATTTATACTATACTTTCATTGTACAACTCTTTAGAATAATTCAATCTGTCAAGAATTTATTTTAATGATGATTAACAAGATTAAAATCTCGTACTTTTGGCTAAACTTAGTACACAAGTATTAAATCAAAAAAGTGATACCTGAAAATGGTATATATATACAGGTTGGCAAAAAGTGTAGAAATCAGTAAAACTTTGTTCAACATCATGACCAAAGAAACTCTTTCTTAACGTAGGAAAAGGGAGATTAATATAAAGAAAAGCTGTTGGGATTAAATGGATGAAGCACAAGATTTGTCGATGCATATTTGCAAATCTCCCAGCATAAAAGAATTAGGAGTAGAAATCAACGCGTCAGATGATAATGGAGAACCATTTGCCATTGTGATATCTATCACTTGCAATGCATTTATAGACGGAGAAAGCATTTTTAAGCGAAGCAGCTACTAATGCACAGCGAAATAAACGACAACGTTGCTATTTATGTTTCATTTTCACAATGAATGCGTCGCACGCGTAAAACAATGCTTGCAGAGAAAAAGACAAAATTACATACAAAGTGTCATGATTTAGAAGTTTCAACTTTTGTGAAAAATCCCTTCTCAAAATTCGATACATGAAGTTCGAACAATGTTCACACAATGAATCAAATAAAATTTGTTGCTATTATTATGCTTCGGTGTTAATTCTTCTATCATTATTTGCTTATAATTAGCATGTGTTCTTGGTGTTTCTTGCCTTAGCAAAAATGCAAGCGAAAATCAATCTCAAAATACTCTTTCTACCAAAAATTATAACACATTTTGCAAAATTAACCAAGTTGATGAAAAAAATTAAACTCTTTCATCTAGAAGTCTGGTTTGGATAAAAAATTGCCTTGCTTGTGCTTACAAATTTTGTTTTATTATTTTTAATTAGTTCTAATTAACACAAATTTCAGCGCCGACCATTTATATCAATTCAAGTTGTCTTTACTAATTTTTCTGAAGCTTTGTTATTTTTTCCCATGAATTTAAAGGAAAAAATTTTAGATTTCGATTTCCCAGTCAACTATTTTTTAATCTTTTCAAAATTAAGAATTTTGATTTTATCATTTTATTTCATATGTTACTAAGAAAGTAAATACACTCAAATCTTGCTTAACGGCCACTCGTCTATAGCCAGATGCTTATAGCGGCCATTGAAATTTCCCCCGCACAAAATTACTGTACATATGAGGCTTTAAATAGCGGGCACCTACTTTCCTATTGGGACTAGCCTCCACACATTTTATTGTGAAAAAGCATATTGATTACGCGATTAGTGCAAAGAAGATGAAGAAAGCGAGAGAGCGATGCTAATGGGAACAATTTTGTTTAATTCATTCGATCTTACAGTGAAATGATGAAGAAACTTCACGATTAAACATCACTCTTCGTGTCATGAGTTTTGATATGAAACAGAAGTTATGCAGTTGAGTATGCTGTAAACTTTCATTCTCTCTTTATCCAGTAATTTGTTAGATGGGTAGCAGCAGCAGCGATTGCCTACTACAGTGGTTCTTAACCTGGGGGTAGTGACCCCTTTGGGGGTCGTTTGAAGTTTTTACAGGGGTCATGAAAAACTGTATCAAAAAGTGTATCCTCATGAACGTCTTTCCATCAGTTGCAAAACTATTTCTATTTAATGTATTCCTTAATCCTGATTGTATGATGCAATCAATTAATAATTTTGCCCTTAAAATCAAACATCATTTTAAATCTCACACATGTTGCTTGCAATCAAGCAATTGAAAACTATTTTCCGAAGTTAAATAGCCGTTCTAATGACATTTGGATCACCAGACCTTTTTCAGTGAGCGAAAGTAGCATTGATGACTCTGATGTTGCTGCCAAAGTGGAGTTTCTTCAAATAAGAGAAGACAGTCAATTAAAACTCGATTTTTCCGAGCAAGCACTTCCATCATTCTGGGCCAAATTAAAAACCGTTTATCCTATTCTTTCCAAACGTGCTATCATTTTTTTGATACAGTCACCTTCAACTTATCGTTGCGAGACTGGATTTTGTGAAATGATGTCTTTAAAAACAAGTGCACGTAATAAGCTTGCAATTGATTCAGACACAAGATGCCTCTCTGTCGAGCATTACACCATGTTTTGAAAAACTTTTGTCTGACAAACAATACCAGCCTTCGAATTAAATTATACTGAATTTGTTAGATTATATTAATTTAAATAAAATTTTTCAATTAAACTTTCTTTTAACAAGTGTTTGTATTTTAAAATATAACATGTAAATTTTCTTGTTTTTAACATTAAACGGCTGAATCAAAAAGAATTTTATAGGGGTCATAAAAAAATTTTCATAATATTTAGGGGTAAACAGATCCTAAAGGTTAAGAACCACTGGACTACTATCTACTAGACATTATTTGTGAGCGATCCCTTAGTAACAGACATCCTCTTTTTGTATACAATATTCATATAGGTTCTAGGAATAAGGCGTCCATTGGAAAAAGGCGTCCACTTTGCTTTCAATGCATTTGCAGTCAACCATACATTGAGAGAAGCGTGAATATGTGTTTATGAATAGATGTGTGAATATAAAAATATACGTTTGTGAATAGTTATGCATATTTTATATATATTAAATGAACAATGCAAATTAAATGATTAAAGCTAATAACTTTTGATAGAATATAAAATTTGACAAAAAAATTGAATTAAATAAAAAAAAGTAATTTATTTATTTACTCAATTATAATATCTAATATAAAATATCTTGTATAGAAAAAGGATGAGAAATGTTAATTTTTTTAAAATCAACAAATGTAAAATCGTTTTTTTCAATTGTAATTTCACAATCAGAAATAAGATATGAAACTTTTTTCAAAAAGAAGAAAATATTTTTTGATTCTTCTAACTCTTCATACGCTTTATCCAGGAGTTCTTTTTTCTTTATTTCATTAATATTTGCATTTTTCTTGCCAAAAATATTTTTCTCAATTTGAGAAATTTCTAACTTGTAACAGATTTCTTCTTTTCTGAAAAAACTCTAAAACTTCCCATACAGATGGATTTTCCATAGGTTCAAGGAACTTTTTAAACTTAAAATTTTTTTTCAGCAAATAATAATTATAGAAACATCCAAAAGAACGTACCCATTTCTTTTTATGCTTTCTGGTTTTGGTAGAGTTGATCTAACTTCTTCATTTAAAACAGACATGTAATATTCAAATTTAACAGAGAAAGTCATTTCTCTCTTTTTACATTTTAATATAACACTCATTTTAATTATTCTATTTGAATATACTTCACACCCTATCTCTTTCTATTAAAACTTGTTTGGTTTCTTATTTGAATGTTGTCACTATGTTACAAATTGTCCATACACTTATTCATATTTCATTATATATAAACAACCGCTTTTTCTTGTTACATCACTTTGTGTTATCCATTTTGTTGAATAAAAACTCCAGTCTTTCAGTCATCTTCCTTATTCACCACAATTTTATTCAACAATTTAAAACTATGGACAAAATTATCAAACTCAAAGAGTTTAACGTTTCAACCGATGACGAACAAAGCGGAAAGCTGTAGAAGCATTGGTTCAGGGGATTTACTTACTCGGTTGCTTAAAAGAACTTAACCCGTACAAGTTGGAACTCTTGTTCTGCTGATGTTGCAGAGACCATTCAAAACGCCACCAGTTATGAATTAGCTATTGAACAGTTAGAGAGCACATATGTCAAGTCACCAAACGAAGTGCACGCAGGACATCTCCTCTCAACACGCTTTCAACAACCTCTTGAAACTATCGATTCTTTTTTTCAGTCCTTAAAGGTTTTGTCCATAAACTGTAACTTCAAAGCTGTTACCGCCGACGCGCATAAAGATCTTTTTATAAGAGACGCCCTTATTTCCGGGCTAAGAAATACTGCGATTCGAACAAGGCTTTTGGAAAATCCAAAACTGGATCTTGAAACGGCCATCAACCAAACTAGAGCCATGGAACAAGCAATCAATAGGAATGAAAGCTATGCGTCAAATTCATTGGCACTTGCAGCAACCTCAAAAGATGATCCTACAGATAATTCCGTCAACAATCAGATTTGTGCTTCCTTTCTAAAGTCATCAAAAAATGAAAAATGCTATTTTTGAGGAGGCAAGAGGCATCATAAAGACAAAAGAGTTGTGTCCAGCAAAAACTCAAACGTGTTTCAAATGTAGAAAAATTGAGCATTTTGGCAAGGTTTGTCAATCGTCACTCAAGAATGTTTCAAATACCAATACAGGATCAACTCAATCCAACTGGAAGAGTGTTGTGTATCTGAACGGTGAAAAATGCCACGCACTCTTGGATACTGGGAGTACAGACAATTTTATCGATAAGAGAACTGCAATGGCTCTAAAGCTAAAACTCTACCCTTGCAGAGAGCAAGTTAGCATGGCTTCATGTCAGTTCAAAGTTCAGGTTCTTGGTAAGGTTCAAGCTTCGTTGCAAATCCACAATAGGCAATACGAAAATGAAGAATTTCTTGTTTTACCCGATTTATGGAAACAAGTAATTCTGGGAATGAGTTTTTAAAAAAAACACAAAGAAATCAGAATTAGTTTCGGAGGAAAAGAAGCTTCTCTGGATTTTCGGTTCCAATGTTGGGTTTCTAAATCTCGAAACAATTGTGCAATCAACAAGGACTTTTCTGATACCAAACTTTTCATGTTTCTTTCACCTAAGTGCCGACCAATAGCTACAAAAACAACAAAGTTCAACCATAAAGATGGCGAATTTATAAAATCTGAAATTTCACGCTTACTGAAGGCTGGAGCCATTGAAGAATCTAACTCTCCATGGCGAGCCCAAATAGTACTCGTACCTAAATCTAATGGAAATAAAAGAATGGTAATCAATTTTTCTCGCACTGTGAACAAATATACCTTACCTGATGCTTATCCTTTACCTGAGATGAACGAATTGGCGGCCAAACTATCAAGATCCAAGTATTTCATTTTGATAGATTTTTCTGAAGCTTTTTATCAAGTAGAATTGGGAAAAGATGAAAGAATGTATACTGCATTTGAAGCGTGCGGCAAACTCTACCAATTCAAGAAAATTCCCATGTGAGTAACAAACGGTGCATCTGCCTTTCAGCGATTCATTAACAATTTCATCTCATCCAATAAACTTGTTAATACTTTTTCTTATTTAGACGATGTGATTATTTGTGGCAGATCTTTTGAAGAACATAACCACAATCTAAAGTTATTCCTTGAAGCAATTAAAGCAAGATCCCTCAAGATCAACTGGGAAAAAAAGCAAATTCTCCTTAACGTGCATAAAATTCCTTGGATACGAGATTAGCAACGGGCAAATGAAACCAGACCAAGATCGAGTGAAACCTTTGATGGAGATGCCCAAACCTAAAAATAAGGCTGAACTAAGGAGAATGATGGGATTTTTCTCATACTATGCAAAGTGGATTCGTAACTACTCAACTAAAATACAACCCCTTAGTAAAGTTTCATCCTTTCCCTTGGACACAGAGCAAAGAGAAGTAATACAGTCCTTGAAGAAAGAGATCAAAACTTCAACCCTATGTACAGTCGAACATGGCAAGCCCTTTGTCGTGGAGACAGATGCTTCAGAGAAAACAATTGCTGCTTGCCTTCTACAAGAAGGAAGACCGGTTGCTTTTTTCTCAAAAACGCTCAACTCAGCCGAGAAAAATTGCTCATGTTGTGGAGAAGGAAGCTTATGAAGCTGTTTCTTACATATTCGATAGACAAGGTAAGCGATAAAATGCTTCGTTGGCGCCTGGAGTTAGCTTCTTTCTTTTTTGACATCAAGTATCGTCCAGGAATTCAAAACATATCAGCTGATGCATTATCAAGATCCTGCTCTATCACTAAATATGAACTAGATTTGCGAGAACTGCACAACAGATTGATTCATCCCGGAGTCAGAAGAATGTATCACTTAGTAGGGGAAAACAATTTGCCCTTTTCAATGGAGGAAATCAAGGTCCTAACAAATAACTGCCAAGTTTGCTGCAAGTGTAAGCCAAGATATTACAGCTCTGGTAAGCATCACATTATTAAGTCCACTAAACCGTTTGACAGGCTGTCAATTGACTTCAAAAGTCCTTTGCCATCAGAAGGGAAAAACAAGTATATTCTTACCATTATAGACGAATATTCAAGATATCTTTTCGCCTACGCTTGCAAAGACCTGTCATCAGGTACTGTTATTAGTTGTTTACAGGATTTGTTCACAATGTTTGGGCATCCAAAATATATTCATTCTGATAGAGGAACCAAACGCCGCATGATCGAATTTTTACGTTTGAAAGAAATGCGATAAACCCACAACTTCCTTTATGGCTTGTTGATTCCAAGGCTGCTTGGATAAAGAAATTCCCGATTCTTTCCAAAGCAAAGCCACATGTTGAATTGGTGGAAATCCTGGAAGTAAATCCACAATGTGCGCGTGTGACTAGCAACTGGAAACCCACAACGTTTGAGGGATCCAGATATAATACTTCCTTAATGTCTCGCTACGAGGTCGAAATTCAATGTAGCGCACCTAGAATAGTAATAGATTGATCAAGTTGGCTTCTGTGTTTACAGTGTCGTCCATCTTTGTGATAAGTTGCAACATTGACAATTTGTGATATTTTGCTTTGTACGAACTGATTACCCCTTGGTCAAGTGGCTGAATGAGAGAAATAGAATTGGCTGAAAGAAATTTCAATGTGGCAAGAGAAACATTTTTTGCTATTTCATTTCTTTATTAAGCTCCGTTAGCCACTCGGTGAAGATTTGATAGGTCATCCATGCTTTTTATTAGAAGAGTAGGAGACTAGCAACTGATTCATTTTAACACCTCTCATGCATCTTGGTTTTCTTAACTTTCCTATGTTAACTTTTCACCTGTTGCGCTGCAACCAAGCAAGACCGTTGTTGTTCTTTCCAAATCTTTGTGCTGGTGTGATTGCTTGATTTGGCTGCAAGGCTTTTTTGGCAAAGCACGAAAAGGGGAGCCGCCTCGTCACAGTTAAACACATCTTGTATCTCTCATGTATATAAGGAATTCTTTGGATCCCGTCTTCTACTGTTTTTTCGTTTACGTTAGCTTTTCTCCTGAAAGCGAAAAGGATTGTATGGAGTAGCTGGACTTCCAAAAACAAGGCCATCCAACCGAAGCCTTAAAACCATAATAATCCTTGCAGAGTAATTTTTCTCTATTCGACTGTTTTGGCTTGTATGATTGCACCGGAAATAGGAAATTTTTTGGCTCGTGCTTCAGCGAACCATTCATGCATCATTTGGTTTAATGTGCCAAATCTACAAATTGTTTCAGGACGTTTCTTTTTTGGATCTGCGTTCTTTTCAAATAAACTTAGGTATGTGTCGACTTTTTTCCAGTATATCGCATACTGTGCTAATACCAATGCTATACTTTTCGCAAATGCGTTGGCTTAGAGAGAATTCTTAATTCAAATCGAACTTTTTGGCAAATCTAATTCGCGTCTCACCGCTTAACGTGGAAGTGTAGACATCGTGATTAAAAAAATGGCAAAACAAAATGAAAACTTAAAAAAATAAAAGAAATTAACACTTCATACAAGCAGGTTCTTTTGCTGTTTAAATTGATTTGTAACATAATTCAAAAACGAATTGATTAAAATAATTTATACTGGGAGATGGCTAGTCTATTTTGACGTTTTCTCTCAAACTCATTTCTATTTTTCCTCATCTCTTACAATAATGTACCTTTATTATATTCACCGTGACAAAAACATATATCAAATATGTATGTAACAATTTGATTATATTGAAAGTTAATAAATGCTAGATTATTTCTGTTGCTCAGTAAATGAAGAAGCAGGTGTGTCAAACTCAAATCATTTCGAATATTTACAGCTCTTGAGAGCAGGATAAAATCCTAAGGTCCAAAAGACACACATAATCATATTTTGAAAGCAAGAATAACAGAATAAATTATATTTAAAAAGTACTAAAAAGGTTTGAATGAAATTTGTATTCTTAATTTTTCTTTTGCAATTTCCTACAAAATTGTCATCGCTTCTTCTTAGCGACTGTCGAAATATCATTTATCTGATCAGTTGTTTGTCTTTTTCTCCTGTTCTTAGACTTATTATTATTTATTACTGAAAAATTTTGCTTACAAAGGTAAGTCGTGTCAAACATACATAGAATTTTTGAAACCAATGAAGTTATTTTCTGATATTTGGAAATAAGATATCGATAAAATCAATTAATTGCATTGTAAAAAAAGTTTTTTCATTACACCATCACATTCTAAGTCAATGTTTCCCAGCTGAAAATATGATAATTCTGATGCATCGACTGTAAAAGGAGATGTAAAAATGGAAAACTCAAGGTTCAATTCATTGAATGTTTTCTGAAAAATACTCGGCGGGCCGCAATGTAACTCTTAGCGTGCCCAATGCGAACCGTAGGCCGTTGTTTAACACCCCTCAACTCCATTTCAGATAATATGTTTATCTGAATACATTTATATCCGTATATGTATTTGGGATTTATGTGAAAGTTTAACTTGTCTGTGAGGGATTGAAGATGAGAAAATGTTATCATGACTTCTTGCTAATTAATTATGTAATTTCCGGTTTACAAAAAACAAAATTTACGTTTTTCCAAAAAGTTAGGCTCGGTTTGCATATTAAAGAGTATTCGGTTTGACAAGGATTTAAAGGGCAAAATTCGGGACCGACAGTGTCTTTCCGTATATAGAAAATATTGATTTCGTCAGGATTCGGTTTAGAGAGTTTTCACTGTATTATGAAAAAGCAACCTTCAATTTTTATTTGGTACACTAAATCATAAACTTGTTACATTGTCGAAAAAAGAATTATTAATTTTGTTTTAAAGGTAAATGTTACACCTCAAAAGTGAGTTTCAATGAAGTATATTTCAATTTTTGTATATAAAGTAGGTAAAACAGTATTCAAAACATTGATCAAAGTTTTTACTAATTTTTTGAAAAGAAATTTGCCCTCCTCATTAAAATATCCTGGGTACACCACTGGTTCTCGTTAACATCAAACAACATTTAAAAACTGCCCGGACCATCACTTTTTAATCAAATCTCTATCAATGCATCTTATATAATTAAATTGAATTATTATTTTTAAATTTTTGATAAAAAAACTTTACATTTTTTCGCGTATCCTGGGTAGGTCACTGCTTAAAAGACAGTTTACCATAATGCAAAATATAAGCTACAAAGACAGGAGGCCAGGCAGACCACGATGTTCGATTTCTTCAAGAAGGTTTACGTTGGTCTTCTCTCAAAATCCAATGGCCCTTTTTACAGCCAACAGTTACGAAACGGCTCTTTTTAGAGCCAACATGACACCGAGAAAGATACTTCAATCAAGGGAGTGGGGAGTGTCGACTTATCTGTAGGGATGTCCTTCCGTTACCATAAAAAGTGATTTTTTATATTATACAAAAATAAGAGTTAGTTGGTTCGGTCAAATCCTTCACTTACCACACTGTTTTGATGCAACACCATTACCACCATAATGGAGTAAAAAGCCCATATTCAAAATTAATTGTTTTTAAGCATGGTCTGGAATTTTAGTGCCACAATTTTACTTTATATCAGCCTATAATTGTCCTCATAGACTATACTTGATGAATTATCACATTTAAGAAAAAGGGTAAAATTCGAAAGAACACATTTTTTTTTGTGTTTAAAAAACCCTAAAAAATTGAACGCCATCTATTTTAAATTTTTATTTCTAATGCTACAAAGTTTAAAATCCAACTATTTTATGAACAAAAGAATAAAATTGATTCAATATATTATAAAAAAAATTTATTTATGGAAAAACACGAAATGTAAGTCACTATGAACTCAGCAATGGCATGTTATATGCTCTATGAACAGAAGAAGTCTTCCATAAAAACATCAATTTGTACATAGCTGTGCACAGTGCATAATTTATATCTTTCTCCCAGCACCAAACACCTCGAATAACGACCACTAAAGATATCGATCAACTCGTTGTGACGCAAATCTTTCATCATCGTAATAATCAAGATGTGTGAAATCCTGGAAAGAATAAACAATCAGATAAATCTATCTACGGTTTCTCATTGCACGGTTATTGATTTTCATACGCAAACAGTTATTGTTCTGTTTCACTACATCATCTTTGCTAACTTCAACTATACAAAATATGAGTTCTCCATCTTCTTCCTCTACTGAATCCAACGAAGAGGAGCTTTCTGAATGCTCTGAAGATATAGCTTCTGATATTTTTCAAAGTTCAGAAGAGTTTGAAGTTGAAAGTTTTGATAACTCTGATGATGATTTAGAAAATCAGGATGAAATCATACATGATGATAGCCTTTTGGCTCCAGATGGAACTAAATTTACGTGGACCCCTCTAAACCCTGTTATTGGCCCTAATTTGAGCCGTAACAGACGTAATCTTTCATCTACACCATTTGGACCTTCAAATGAAGCAGTGGGAATGAGAAATGAATTTGACATCTTCAAGCTTTTTTTTGATGTTAATCTTATGAGTTATATAGTTGTTATGACTAGAAAAAAAGCTGCAGAAAACTACAGGTAATTTCTTTTGAAAAATTTTCACGTAAAATTTTTACTTATTTTTATTAGTAATGCCAATTGCAAGTGGGAAGAACTAAAGAGATGCTACGAAAGATTTGAAATTTCCGATCTTTTTGCTTACTTTGGTTGTATCCTTCATATAGGCCAAAATAAAGACCAAAAAATTATCACGCGTCAGTTATTTTCAAAAACTGGAGATCCCTTCCTTAGAGCAGCAATTGGCAGACGTATGTTTATTCACATTTTCATTAGGTTTGACGACAGTACTCTAAGGGATAGAAACGACAAAATATCACCAATAAGATACCTTCATGATAGTTTTTTTCATAAGTGCCATAGATTTTGGACACCACTTGACTCCGTCACAATTGACGAGCAATTAATCAAATTTAGAGGTGGTTCGCCTGTAAAGGTTTATGATAGAATAAAACCAGGCCACTATGGAATGAAAATGTTCCATTTGAACGATTCTAAAACTTTCTATATAATGAAGCCTGAGCTTTACGTTACTGGTCTAACGGATAAAAACTATTTCTCCAGTATTACAGTTTGTAAGCGATTGATTTCACAGTGTCAGTTGCCTGAAGGCTGTGGAATATATTTAGATCGCTTCTTCACATCACACGAATTAGCAGAGTGGTCTCTTGGACTACACTTGACTATTTGCGGTACTGTCAATCCAAATCGTAGATTTGTACCGGCTTTACTCAAACCTAAGTATTTAAAAACTCTCAACTTACAAGAGACTGAGAGCAAGATAGTGTATAGTAGGTTTGCATCGCTTTCAATATACATACCATTGAAACATGCTAAAAAAAATTTCAAGCCTGTATACATTTTGTCTTCACAACACACAAGAAGTGTAACCATAACGAATAACAAAAGCAAACCAGAAACAATATTATGTTATAATGAAAATAAATGTGGTGTTGACAGTTTCAACCGAATGGCAAGGGAATATACCTGTTACAAACCGAGTAGGCGCTGGACTATGGCGATATTTACCAATTATATAGACATTGCAGCTTACAATTCATGGGTTATTTTCCAGCACAATTGCTCCGAAAAAGCTATCTCTACAAAAAAGGGAGGAAGAAAAGTTTTTTTGAAAAGCTTGTCCCTAAGCCTAGGCAGACAATCAATGCTAAATCGTTCACTTATTGCTCAAATTTCTTTGCCGATAAAGAGCGCTTTGTCTTACTTCGGATTTCCTGCACCTCCTGCAATCTCAGAAGCTCTTTCTCCAAGCAGAGGATATTGTTTTGTACCCGATTGCAAGCCAAGAACGAGAGGTACGCGCAAGTGTGCTCGTTGCAAAAGATTTATTTGCAAAAAGCATTCTTTTTTAACTTGTCCTCTCTGCAACACTTCTTGAATATAACGCATGATGTTTTTTTATTCTAATAAATTTCATTTAGCTTTGATTTTTTAAAGATTTTTTACGCTGGATTTTATATGGTGAAAAATAAATTCATTCTATTTTTATCATAATCATCATCCTCCTCCTTTTGATACAAAAGTAGTTGCTAAAATTATGATGAAATTTTTTTTTATAAATTTTGTTTTTATCTGAAATAATGAACAAGAGGTAAGTGCAGGAATTTTTGTTGATTGTATATTTTTTTCATTTTGAGAAATGGGACTTGAAAAACACATTGGAGTAAACAGCACAACAGTAGTAAGCGAAGCTTGCTCCGTCATTGTAGCCTATTAAAGGTGATTTTGTCACATCACATAAAAAACCTGAAAGCTTGATTTTATGTAATAAATACAAAAGTGGAGTTGATTATTTCAATAGAGTGCCTAGAGACTTCACTAATTACAAATACAGTAGAAGATGGACGGAAACCGTTGAATTTTCAAGATATAGTGGTTAAAACTCATCAGTCACTTTTAAGCACAGCTGTCCTAGCAATGCATTTCCTATACAGAAATGAGGTAAAAAAGTTTTTTAAAAACTTCTTCACGGAAGCTTTGTTTTATTTAAATGAACGTTTGTGCTAATATTAATCAAATGTCAAGGCCAATCACAAGTTTCTTTTTTATTATATGTTCCCTCTAGGATTCCCAACATTCAAAAGCAGTTCTTCAAGATGATACTGTTCAATTATTGAATTTCTTTTTAGAATGAGGGGTACTAGAAAATGTTTTTACTCTGAGTGAATCATTGTGCTCTAATTGTCATTCAAGTATTATATTTGCTTTTTTTACTGTTCAGCCAGATTTTATCAAAAACAAGAATAGTATCGTTATTCTTATTTTCAGTTTTTTTTTAACTTTTTGTTAGACTTATGTTCTTTTTTGTAATAAACTTTTTAAAATTAAATTTTTGTTTTGTGTTTTTTTTAGTGAAACTGATATTTTTGACATTTCAAAATCCATTTTCATTGAATTGAGTTTTATTTTAGGAAAATATACCAATATTGATTTGATTTTTTATCTTGCACTGTTCTTTTTTTTTGAAAATCTGATCACTTTTCACGCTCATTTTTTTCCTTTCAGAAATTCTCTGTTTTTATAAATTGTGTTCTCAGTTCCTAAAAATTCATTTTTATATAGTTACTTGTAGATACAAATTATATGAAAAACGTATGAAATATGGAATCAGACGAAAACTAAAAATTATCAAACCTAGATGGCGTTAAAATTTATCTTAAAACTGCGTTTTGTGATGGTTAGAATGTTCTTAGACAATTATGAAGTAGGCACTTTTACTTATTATGCATGGAATTTCACTCATGCTCTTTTAAAATCGAAATTTAAAAATTTCAAAAAAAAAGATTTTTTTGGTAGGCAGAAAAACCTCAAAAAAAATGGAGTCTGTGAGATTAGGAATATTTTGAAATTGACATCTACTTATGCCTCACAAAATGAGACAAAATTATATAGTAATCATTTGGTACGTTATATATATTTTATTACAAGAAAAAACACATTGAAAATGCTGAATGGAGTAAAAAGCCTATGTGTGGTAAGCGAAGGTTAAAGAACACTAAAAATTACAATGCAGTGAAGCCTACTTTTTGATTTGCATCAGTTACATTACACTAAACAGTCCGTTAAGCAGTGATAGTGGAAGAAGATTTTGTGTAGGACCATGCTGCTTGGTGCATAAAATGCAAACATCATAAAAATGTCAAACTAATGTTGGAGTGGGTCAACAAGTCTGATGAAGCACATGTTACATGTCACTTGAGATTCATCGCAACCGTGGTAAGGGATGAGGACAAAGAAGATCGCATGTTTGGTATATTCAAATTTGATAACACCTACAACTTTCCAGAAGCTGATACAGATGTTGAATTGATCCTTCTGATGATGCTTCTAGTAGAGGTTCCTATTTCACAATCTGACATATTTCCATAACATCCATAGTGATCAAGCATGGAACATTTTTGCGAAAAGATCTAGTCAATGACGCAAAATTCTCTGCTCTGGAAGCTAGTATGGCGAGAAGATCAATTAAAAAAGCAAAAAGACTATACATTACATCAAACCCCTACATCGCTATTTCGGTGATGCTCTCATCTTATGAACACATGTGCACAACAAAAATACAAATGATAGAAGTTCACTTATATGCAGTATACATTTGTCGAGTAGTATTGTTTTAGGAAAAGGCAAAATTAGTAAGGGTAATTTCGAAGTTAAAAAGAAAAATCAAAAAGATTGGGTCTAGGATTAAAAGTTATATTAAAAATAAGTTATTACAATTTGCAATGCATATTTATAGTTACAATATACAAGCAAATTCATGACAAATATGTTTTTGTAATTTGAATAAAGTATATATGCATTTCTTGTTTTTTTATATATAAATTTACCATGAGGTTTTACAATTACAACATAAAAATAAAGTATGACCCTTGCAAATGTATGGTGGGTGGCGCATTAAACCAACTTACAAATAAATTCGCCGCACTTTCTTGTTCCCCCTTTTCTACGCTATACTACTAGGTGACAGTCTCTATTTCTATCTTGTATAAAAATAAGGATAAACTGTGATTGAATGAAAGTATCCCCCCTTAATACAGTTCACGCCATAAAGTGCCAAAAATCTGATAAAAGCAACCTTTTCATGTTCTGCATAAAAAGTTGGAAACATAAAATAACTAGAACAGCTGATTTCATGTGTTTTTGATTCTTGAAAAATATTGTATTTGGCTTCTTTAGATAAATTTATGGTAGAGTGAGTATTTATGTTTAATTCGAAACTTTGGCTTTCTCTCCATCTTTCTAGCGTTTTTATAGTAGGTAAATGCTTCCGTTTTTTAGAAAAATAGCTGAAAAACCTATATCCAAATTTCAATCCTTTCGTTACCAATACAGAGTCCGCGCTACCTATTAAATTGTGAGGTACAAGCCCCCACCCGCCCCAGCTAATTTTCAAGCTACCCTAAAAAATTTTTCATTACCCTAAAAAAATATGACAAATATCTTGCATTCATGATAATATCTTTCATGAAAATGTAATGTGTATAGATATGGCTTGACAAATACATCATATGTTTTCTTTTCGCCTTGAGGCAGATTAATCTGATAGTTCAAAAATTAGCGCCCCAATGAAGCCCCCCCCCCTAAAATTTTTGCTTAGCGCGGGCATTGTACCAATATCATTAATATGGTATATTAATTAGTTTTTAGACAATAATAAATATTTTTCTGGTAAAATTAAAAGCAGATGTTTCAGTCAAATATGTTTCATTGAAATAATTTTTATAATTAGGGATTGAAGTTGCCAAACTGTGTCTGAATGTCCTTCTGTTAGTGTAGGATTCATCAAAAACACAAAATATTCGTACTTTAGCATTAAATAAAATGAGAAATTTAATGAAATCGCTTAAAAATTTTCAAATATGCCCTTCTAAAAACAGACACACTTGCACAATTCGTAAAGAAGTATTTTGTTAGAATTGTATGCATATACAATCTGGATAATCCATAGCATTTGGCATGAAATTGAATCATTACACTCCTATATTCTTAAAAAAGGATGCAGATGTTAACTTATTTTTATTTTGAGATGCACTCATCCAAAACTAGTTTTAGTGGCAATTTATTTAAAATACAAAAATTGTTCTCACTGGCGGTATAAATTTTTATCTGTGATATTACTAATAATAATTGCTGATACACACTTTTTTTTTATATATATAAGCAACTCCATTTTCTGGATCAGGCCTCAAGTTGCTTAGGTGGTCGTTAATTGGCATTCTTTTTTTTTACTAAATTATGAAAATTTTATAATTATAATTTTCATTAATTATACTATACTAACCAAGTTGCTTAATTTTTGACGTGATTTGATGAAGCCTGAACCTTTATAGCAACTCAGTTGCTTATTATAAAAACGCTGTACTAAAAGAAAAAGTGTTTCAAAAATTTTTGCCTCGGTCATCTAAAAGTACACCTTGAAATCGATCGCCTTGAAGAATGGTTTAATGCTCTTTTTGTGCTCTAGATTTGAAAGGAAATGAATTCGCTTTGAGACTTTTCACAGTGCTTTCGAAAAAAAAGTTACAAAATAGGGATTTTTTATAAACAAAAATACTATGATTTTATCTACAATGAATTTGAATAAAACAAAAACTAGGGGAACTTTAAAGTGAATTATGATGTGTACAAAGGTATTGACAATTTAAAAATAATACGCTTACATTGCAATATAGAAAATAATAGATTTTTGTAATGCATACATTATATTATATTATTATATGTCCAAGAATAAGTGTGGAGATTCGCAAATAAAAAATGGATTAAAAACAACAAAACAAAACTTGCATATGAGCTAGTTTAAAAAAGTAAAAGAGTGAAAATAACAAAAAAGGTGGGAGGATAGCAAGACTAAAATATCATTGGTAAAACCTATTTTTAGTATGTGCGTGTGGTGAAAATCAGAAGAATTAATGCGAAGTAGGGAGTATTTAGTTGAAGGTGAGGTGTGTGTGTGTGTGTGTAAAATTTTGCCGTATCCGTGCCTACAAAATACTAAATACTTGAAAGAAATGCGGAGATAGGTTATGCTTGAGTTATTGTTCTGTTAAGTTTGCATTGTACTCAGATTCGTGATCTTGAGGAGTGTGGTTTGGTTTGAGAGTTTTGACATGAACATCTTGAAGGTCGTGAATGATATCCGAAAAGGATTTGTTATCAGGAGTGAACATAGAAACGCTTTCGATGCTGTCAAAGAGAACGTCTTCAGATATGGAGTCTGGGAGTTTGGTTAGGAATTCTGCTAACTGCGAGAAATCCATTTTGATAAGGACTTCTTTGTGTAAACGCAAAATTCCGATGGACGCTCTAAAGATAAAGACTTCTCCATCCCTAAAGAATAGGTCCCAGATGCGACAGACGACGTCCAAGGGAAGAGATCTACTGAAGAGGGTGTAGATCCAATCAGTCAAGTATAGGTCGGGAGTAAGATTCATTTCTTGGAAGTGAAGTGTCAAGTCAGGCTCGTTCAACTGCAAAAACAGGGAAAATGTGGTGAAATATAGCGCCATTTTGGATCGCATCACCAAAAAAAAGGTAGAGAAGCAGGGAAGGGAGAGGAGATTCGCGAACACCATAAATGCATCGTGGGGCTCAAGATTCAGCAGGATGATGGCGGCGAGAAAGGACATGCCCTGCACATACCCAATGCTCGGTTGGAAGGAAACATACGCGCACAGCAGGTTGTACAACAGCTCGTGGTACGGGCCACCCCTTTGAAAGATGCAGAGCGTGGGAAATGTTCGGGAAACGTCGAGGAGAATGAGTTGCGCGAACTTTTCAATATCGGCACAGTCTTCTTCGCTAGACGGGTAAAAAGCTGACGTCATTGATTTGAAAGAGGTATCACAGTCTGCAGGTACTTGGTTTCTTCTACTCTTGAGGAGGTAGGTGGCGTAGGAGACTTCGGACACATTCAGAGCATTGCCCACCGCCAACTTCCAAACCTTGCCTCTAACGGAGGAAGGCAAGCCATACCACCACAGGCCCAAAACTTTTGGGTGTTGTTTCACGCTCTCCCAACTTGGAATGATTTCATTATTCCAAACTTTGACGCAGTTAGACAAGTACTCTTCTTGCTTCAACTTATCTTCCAGCTTCTTATCATTGATCTGTCGTTCCACAATCTCCTTCTTTTTGATCGCCTGAATGATTAGGTTGTACTGGACTTTGTGTTTATTTTCTTCTTTCATGGACTTGGGCGGAAGGCCTTGAGGTCGAGTTTCCAGAATGAGACCTGTTGTGGACAGCTTGTCTTGCTTGCTGTTACTCTTGGATAAGACGAGCTTATTGTTTTGATTTTGTTGTGTTTTCAACACTTTATCACCACCAGGAAGTTTATTCATGATATTCAGGGTGTTTATGTGATTTTTGAGAAAAATTTTTAGACTACTTTCGGACTTGAAAGATCTGGAGGTGTGGGATGTGGTTGTATTTGGTGAGGGTGGAGGATATGTGGAATCGCCTTGGCCACACTTACTGCGCCAGTGAAAAATACTTCGCGGCAAAATGCCAGAAATGTTGACTGATTTGAGAAGATTTTTTTGATTTTGAGGCATGCTGCTGTTGTCTCTATGGGAAGAAGGACAGTTACTCGCTTTAACGACAAAGTCAAAAGCTGATCCCGAAGAATCGTTATCACTTTTGCAAACACAAGCGCAATTTTCATTGACAGTAAATGCGGCTAAATCTTTCTCATAAGTGCACAAAGAGGAAAAAGAACTAGCCAATGAGGAGAGATTGTCTTTATCTTCGAAAAAGCCTGAAGACAACTGTGATTGCTTTTGAGAAAGGGTTGAACAGGGTGAGTGCAGGCACTCTCCAATCGCAGAACCTGCTTTAGACACCAAACCAAACTTTTGTTGGAGTTCTTCGATGTCGAGCAAGCTCTCGTAAAGCAGGCCAGAATCACAGACAGCCAGCTTGTCGTGGATGGCGCATTGCTTTCGCGAAACTTCGTTACCGCCACCCTCACAAATGATTACGGAGTTATCATCATTTTCTGCCTTGATGCCATTTTCAGTCCGAAGCGCATCCATTAAGAATAGAGGGATCACTTCATTTTAAAAGCATTATATATATATATCTAAAAAAATTTAAAAAATCATTAAAAGTGATTATTTTAACAAATCTATGTTCTTATAGAAACCAGTTGTCTGATAAGTGCCAATCTTTACTCAGTCCGCTCCCACGAATATTTTACCGACCCGAAAGCTTAAAGTAAAAATGGTGAATATTTTTCTCACACGTAAAATATAAAATCATTGATTTTAGCCCTCACCTGGTACCATAAGGTCAATAAGATCCCGGTGGTATAAAAATGGCATAACTTGACTTTTCTTTATTTTGGAAATATGTGAAGTTATGCATCTGTCGCATTATCAGATATATACTTTAATGTTCAGCGAGAGTATAAAAAATGATTTATACAGTTATTTCAACCAATTCATTTTAAAGTTTACCTTTCTTCAATGATTACAACAATCACTGCATGGAGAAACCACAAATTTCACAAGTTAGAGACAAATTTTCGACAAAGAAGGATTTGCACACATGTACAGTTACACATAATATAACACAATGGATGAAAAAAAATAATAAGAAATTTTAAGTAATATTTTTTTACAAGAACACTAATTAATTTACATTTTCCGCTATCTGATTCTAATAAATTATTTTCCCTATTTAATTATCGTAATTAAGGAAGCAAAAGCGTAGGGTATAATAAGTAGCAAAATTTTATTTATATGAAATCACATGATTTTTTAAGTTCGATCATAATATTCACGGGCAGGGGCGGATCTAGAAGTAAATTTACATTGGGCTAATTTTACAACATTCTTAAAAAATCATTGCATATAGAGTATTACTCGTATTACTCAAGAAACATTTATTCATATCATGTTACGGATCGGAAATACAACTTTCACAAAATTAAATGAATTCTTCCGCACTCTGAATCCGCCATTGAAAGTACCAAATACGTAAGTTTTTTCATGGTACCAGGTGAGGGTCAACATTTCAGGGACGAACAGAGGGAAACAACTAATCCATAATATCTCAGGAGAAGGGGCAATCTAAATGCCCTTTTCCCCTCTAATAAGTTAACCTTGACGTAGAGTGAAGTAGCTCTTAATCGATCAATCTTATTTTCCCTTCCCTATCCTAAGATTAACGCGTTCATTACAACAATAAATAACTTATAAAATGAAAACTAAAAATTATTAAAAAAATCCCCCTTTCTAAAAATTTCAAAAATTTGCTGATTTGGTGCACAAAACTTTTAAAATAGGAGTTAAAAATGTTCTGTAAGGTAAATGCTTCCTCCAATTAGCCCAAAAATAAATAAACATTAACCAGCACTTCAGTCAGCAATATGAACGACATATGTCAAAAGATTTTAATCCGGTCAAAGATTAGAAGCTAATGTAAAAATTTTTGCAGAGATGGAAGTTATCTTGAATTTCATAATGCGTGAAAACGAGAGACCTAGGAACAGGAAGACACAAATCCAAACAAACCAATGCTGTAGAGAGAGTTTGATGCTTAAAAGAAGGTGAGTTTAGTGGAGTAGAAGTGAATATATGAGTAGGTGTTACTTTAGAGCTAAGTTGTCGAATTAAAGTTTTTAGAGAATAAAACAATACTACAAAAGAAAGAGACTGTTATAATGAAGAGTTCTCAAATCAACTAAAAATGGATTATTTTATCAATAATAATCATTTGAATAGAACATTTAATATAGATCAATATTTTCGTTGACTCTTTCATTGGGAAACGTAAATTTATTAATTTAGTCGAAGATTTCAGGAAAGAGCTCAAAATAAAAAAGAGAAAAAACTCGCTTTTACTTTTAAGTGATGTCTTAAAGTAACAACTGTTAGTTCGTAAAAGAAGCACTAATTAAAGAGAGTAGGAAAAGAACTTTTTGAAATGTACTTTTATGAAAACTTTGGCGTAAGGGAAAAAGTTTTTTGGTTAAAAACAGATGGGCAGATTATTTTGAAGAACTTCTGAATAGAGTTAATGGTAAAGAAGAAGTCGAAGAAACGGTAAAGGTAGAAGGACCAGAAAAAATAACTGATGAAGCCGAAGTGGTGCAACAAATTATAAAAATGAAGAATGATAAAGCAACTGGACTTAGTGAGATTAGAGTTGATATGCTGAAAGCAAGAGGATATGAAACTCTCTGTGAGATGGTGAAACTACTAGCATAGAAACTACTATTTTAGAATGTGGTAATTGTCGTGGGATAAAGTTACTGGAGCAAGGACCAAAGCTAATGGAAAGAATTGTGGACAAGTGAATCAGATGAGTTGTTGAAATAGATCGCAAACAATTTGAATTTATGTCAGGAAAGATAGATGCGATTTTTGTTACAAAGCAACTGATACAAAAGAAATTGAAGCAAATGCATCAGTGTTTTGTGATTTTGTAGTCTTGAAAAAGCTTAGGACATGATCCACAGAGAAGTAGTATACTAGTGCTTGCGTAAAAAAGGAGTATCTGAAACAATGGTTAGACTGGTGCAAGAAATATACAAAAATTCAAAAACGGCTGTTAGAAGCGCAGAAGGGATATGAAGAGAATTTGAAGTAAAAATGGGATTACATCAGGGGTCGGCATTGAGTCCATTATTATTTACATTAGCTGTTGATGAATTATCGAAGCACTTAAGGAAGGATGGCTTGCAGGAACTTTTATATGCACACGACTTAGCGATATTGGCAGAAAGAAAGAAACATCTTGAAGAGAGAATTGTAAAATGGGAAGAGAGCTTAGAGAAGTTTGCGCTAAAGATGAATGCTAAAAAGTCAGAAGTGATATTATGTAATAAAAATGATGATTTTTAATGGCAAATTGAAGATAGACATGGCGAAAAGCTGAAACAAGTAAAAAAAAACTTTTAGTATTTGGGTACACAAATTTTGGAGAAAGGAAGTTGTGAAAAAGAGGTGTAAGCAAGGATCAATGCCAGCTGATTGAAATGGAGAGAAGTAAAAAGTTAAGATGACAAAAGATGCCGATGAAAATGAAAGCGAAAATTTACACAACAATGGTAAGACCAGTAATGACATAAGGATGTGAATGATGGAGATTAAGAAAAAAAGACGAATGGAAATTAGCAGCAACTGAGAAGATGCTTAGAAAAATTAAGGAAATAAAACTAAAAGACCAAAAGAGAACTGAAGTGAGAGAAAAGACAGGAGTTGGAATAAGTGCATTGGCAGTAGCGGATCGCGGAAAATGAAATAATAAAAACGAAATAACATCTTTTGGCTAATGACTGCCCTTTTTAAAAGAGAATAATTAAAATATTTCATTGTCTTTTATTGAAAATTAATTGATAAAAGCGATTTATTTCACATAATCCAAATTTAAAATTAGATGAAACTTTTAGAGATGTTAAAGCTGCCATTCGAAATTGGTGCAATAAAACAGCGAAAAAATAAATCTATTAAACAAACAAGTGAAATCTAATTTTTTTCCACTTTCGCTTTAATAATTTGTGTAAGAAATAGAAGAACAAAAAGGGTACTTAATAATATAAAAATATTCGTTGATATGATTGGATATAAAATTTTATTAAGATCTCTTTCAACCAATCAATTTCTATGAAGATTGAGCAAATTATTTTGGATATTTCTTCAAAAAATTTTGACTATTCAAAAATTTTGGATGGGATTGCATAGAATTTGACGATTTTCAACCATTCCCACATATTATATTTAATATACACGAGATAAGTGAGCTATCGGTATAGCTAGTTTATATTTTAAAGTTCTTTCAATTCATTCTAATACTGATATTTATAATGTATCAATATACGCACATAAGAGCATGACCTCTTATTAAATCGGATCGTTGATTTGAAGCATGTTTTTTTCGTTCTTGAGAGGTCATTCTTCTCATTATTATTAGGTAAATAGTTAGAAGCTTATTCATTCACTGAAGTTTGTAACAAAAATTATATTTGACAGAAACATCACCCCACGCTTCATTTTGCAAGAGTGCAAAAAATATAATTAGACTGTATAATTGTGACGCCATCTGTGGGTGATACACGGGTGATGATATTCTTTACAAAAAGGTACTTCGTTCAAAGTCCGGTCTTCATAATACCCATACTGGGACTGGACTAGACTGTCTATAGTTTGAACCTGACCAAACCTAACTTCCAAAACTGGATCATCTGAGAGCTATACTGTTGAATTAATCTCGAATATTAGGGCACAATCCTGTATTCTTTGTAAATCATATGACATTTAAATCTGTTAGTGACACGCAGTAAAGAGCAATGGTATCATTTTGCACTGAAAGTCAAACGAAAAAAACTCACAAGTTGGAAGAGATTGAGAGAAGGAGAAGGAAGCAGTGGGGTATGTGGTGGCATTTGGTTAAAGCGAGATAAAAAAACAAAAGAAGAGAAAAAAACAAGGCTTTGGATGATGATGATGATGATGCTCTACGTGCGCGTATGATTTCTCTTTTTCCCTTTTGTGAATAATAATTTTAATAATGAAAGCATATCATTTTGTTGATAAAAAAAGCGCTTTACATAGTGTGAAAATCAGTTCAAGGCACAACACACGAACACAACACAAGAAAAAAACTCTTTCTCCACCACTCTCACTTACATATATATTATATATAAAGTACTATACCACAAAAATGGTGAGAAGGGTAGGGAGATGGATGATGTGGTAGAAAGTTCTTCTCTCAGTGCATGCATGCATACTTTAAACGTGGATATTTCGTGTAATAATAATACGCACGCACACCGCTCGCTACATATGTAAATTAAGCATATATTATTTAATTTAATTAACTACTACACTTCGTAATTAATAAAATAAGAATAACAGATAATTATGTGCCCGCGGTAAATGTCTTAACATGATATTCAGTGGTGGCCCCTTCCTTTCTGTAACAGTGACCTAACTAGAGGGCACCAATATTTAAGGCACTTATATATCTAGTCCGGTAAGGTACACTGGGACTGTTTTCATCGAGAAGGCAGAATTGCGTGGCTTGTATCGAACTATGCCAAGACCTTGAGTTAGAGAAATCCAGTATCTAACCAACCTTACTCTGTTTTATTTGATAAAAAGAAAGAGCTTTCTATTACTTGTTTTAGGAAAAGAAAATAGCTAGAGGAATAAACAAACATCTACTCTTGAAAATGACTCAGCATGGCAAACAGAGCTTCTCGATATGGGGAAAGAGGAACGGCGTATTGTTGTTGTTGTTACTGTATGACACACACACACATTAAATACTTGAAAGGCGAATCAATTCAATCATCTCACAGTGTTAATTTCAAGGGATTATCATAGTCAACGATGATAGGGCGCAGTGAGACAAAGGTAAACACAAAGACTGCCAGCATAATAATTCTTGGTGAGGTATGGATGAGTCAGGGATAAGGTACTATTACAAATCTTCCTAATTATTATTATTAGCAAGTAAAACTTTGATAGCAATTACACGACATGAAATGTTTTTCTCCCTTCAACCACCTACTACTACCACCACACACTTTGTTTACATTTGTAACTAATCTATGTGAAAATGGGGAACGCGAGCAAGTGAGTGTCAGTCTTCTTCACACATGCCGCGTCATATACAAGTGGCGGATTTTACAATTCGCTGTAAGACGTAAGAATTCAATGTACTAGAATATTGAATAAATCTGCCTTCCAGAATAATTCTTATATAAAGTATCATAATGATAAATGAGGAGTTGAAAAATTTAGTCACAGCTCAGACGCTCTGATTGAAAACCGATATCTCTACCCAAAATCCAATAACAAAGATTAGACTGTAGTTGAAAAGCTAAAAAAAACTTTTTCTTAGGATATATTTTGTCTTGAAACAGTAAAAATTCACATTTTAAATGAAAAAAGCAATAAAAAATTTTTTAATCATTTTATTTAACAACGCATGTAAAATTTTGGCATTCTTTTTTGTCTTAATCACTTCCGTTCATTTATGTAGTAACATTTGTTGCAGATATTCTTTTTCTCTGTTTATTTTTGGGCCAGACTAAACACCCCAAACCATAACAAAATGTCATCTATCATTCCAAAGCACTCATAAAAACTTAAAAATTCTCTGAAATGCTTTAAAACTATGAAAATAATTTCAAATTACTTTAAAATTAGCTATATATAGCAGATATATTGCACGCCAAAACACGCAAAAGATTTCAAAACATTTCCTTGTTTTGAGGTGCATAATGTATTTGCTATATATTCAATTGTTTTTAACATATGTAAACATTGTTTTCATAGTTTTAAGTTTTATGAGTGTTTTGAAATGATAGATGACATTTTGATATGTTTTGGGGTGTTTAGTCTGAGCGTTTATTTTTCATAGTGCGTTAAATTTTCATGAAATTGAAAACTCTATATCTCAGGCTTTGGATGTTGTGGATGATTTAGATTTTAGAATGTAATAATCAAATCGATATATGTATTCTTGCACTTATCGATGAAGAATTTTTTGATGAAAAAAATGTGTTATCTTTTGAACGGCCAAATGATGTTTGCAGTGAATTTGACGTAAGTATTGATAATGAAAATACCTTGGAAAATCACAGTGAAAGCAAAAAATCGAATTGGAAAAAAACAAGAAATTTTGATTAAAAAAAGTTGAAAGATGAACCTCCTCTATCAAGCTTGCTGCACTATATCCTGAACTAAACCAAGCCAGTTTTCAAAATATTTTTCACATGTTTTGACTTTTTAAATTTTTTTCTTATTTAGCAAATATGACGAATATTTTTGCTTCCCAAAAGAATGAAATTGAAAATTATCAGGCTAAAGATATTATGCCGTTTGTTGGAATTAATTATACTCAATGGCTCTAATATTTTGAAGAAAGAAAATGATTACTGGTGTGTCAAGATGATGACTTCGTAAATTTTCTCATTCCAAAAGCAAAATGTAAAGAAACTATTTTCATTCAATAAAACGCCATTTTAAATGTGATAAGGATAAAATCGATACAAATAAATTTGCTAAAGTTCAAGTTATTTATGATTTGTTAAATAAAAAATGCCACAATTTGGATTTTACCATAAATGTCTTTCAATCGGCATTGCGCCTTATTATAAAAATTTATCAAAGAAAAACCGATTTCATTCGGGTACAAGACCTTCTACATTTGTTCAGCTAATGGTTATCCATACCAAGCAAAGTTTTATGCTGGAAAAGATGATTATGCTACTCCCTTGCGATATAGATTCACATATGTGCCAAATTTACTCACGAACAAAAGTTCTCATGAAGTATATTTTGATAACTTTTTTTCATCTCATAAACTTATTGAAACCTTATCTGATAGAGGCATAAAGTCTTCAGGGATCATACGAGGAAATTGTACAAATAAATGTCCTATTAAATGAGTTAAAGACATCAAAAAATGAAGAGAAGTAAATTTGATTAAAGATAAAGATGAGATGTAAAAGTTTACGTAGCGCCATGGAATGATAACGCCCTGTTACCATTGCTTCAAAATTCTGTAATCACAAAGTTTTGACCTTTTTAAAAAGTTATTGTAGAAAAGATT
Organism: Nectonema munidae; assembly: GCA_030549495.1. NCBI lineage: Eukaryota > Metazoa > Nematomorpha > Nectonematoida > Nectonematidae > Nectonema > Nectonema munidae. Next base: position 1,162,779 of record JAUIRK010000894.1, read on the forward strand.
AAAAAAATATTTAAACGTTCAATGTCGCCACATTATTGAAAGGTATGGGCGGGGAGTAGATGTAATGAAACAATCATTATCCTCATATCGTCCTCAAATAAACGGGAAAAATGGTGATGGCAATTAGCAAGCAACGCTTTCAATTTAGCAGTTTTTGCAGCTTGGAAGCTGCACTTTCATATAAATCAGAGTTCTAAAGAAAGCTTGACACTGTTACTCATCTAATGCCTAATTGGAAGAAAATCAAATGGACACATTATAGTTACTTGTTCACAAGGAATCTTTAAAAAAACACATCAAAAAATGTAAACAATGTGTTAAAAGACTTCATGAAAAGTGCTTTCAATTTTATCATAAAGAATAATAAACTTTTTCCATTTCTTATAATAAAAGTACGCACATATAAATTATACACTTAAAAAAAAATTTTTTTTAATTTTTTAAAAAAAAAAGAAGGAACAGTGCAAAAAAGTCGCACAAATTTTTGCTTAAGATTTTGTTTTTTTCTTGGTATTTTTATGAGTGTTATTGTTATATGTGAAATTTTTAAAATATTTAAATTCCACCAAACTTTCATGCGAGGTAGGAAACAATGAATGTGCAGAGATTTTTTACATTCTTTTCTTTTCATGTATAACCTACGTACATACACAATTAACCTTGAAAACATGGAATTACCATATCAAAGAAAGAATGACAAAATTCAGTAAAAGAATCATTTTAGTATTCAAAGCACTTCTGGCTTGAAATAAGTAGAAATGATTTTATATATTATATATATATACAGTAACGTAGCCAGAAATTTATATTTGGATGGGCCAAATGGGGCACTAATATACATGCTTAAGGACTGGCTTTGTCTAAAAACTGCTTTTAACAACTCTTCTCTTTGTGTTTATAAGCTCCTCTCTCTTAAATTATCATCATCATTCAACTTAACATCAGTAGGGCAACTTTCTTAACGGGTTGCTTACGAGCCCAAAATAAAAGTTTACAAGTTGAAGAGTTTGTTACAAAATAGATGCTAATTGAATGATCTTTTAATGCTTTCGAATATTCGAAAAAAATGATTTAAAATGGCGCGGGGGTCAATTTTCTTCTAGAACCGCCCTGAAGTAGCAGCACATGGTGTTCATTTACTTCTTCTGACGAAGAATCGGCTAAAGCTGTAAGAAATTACTTTTCAAAACCCTCTTTGGCAGAGGAGAAAAAGAGTTACCATTTTAACTTCAAAATGCGCTCCAAAAATAAACGTTAAAATCAGTGATTGTCCTCCACGTTACGGTTCGGAAAGAAATTTCGTATTTTCAAACTTCACTTTTTTTTCGTACCGTAAAGTCGTATCGCAATATAAAAGCACGATATTTAAAAAATGAATCAAAACTTTGTAAAAAAAATCGAAAACTAATATCGTATTAAAAACATGATGAAACAGATATGTTTTTGCATTGCTAATAAATGCCTCAAATATTCTTTAGTACAATATCACTGCCCTGGTCCCAAGCCTAGGGTGGGAAAGGAGGAGGGTTTTGCGTCAGGAAGGGCATCCGCCATGTAAAAAAATTTGCCAAAACTTATTTACAACTATGGCATCAAAATTACAGGGCGGGTTTCACCAGTTTCCTACCTTAGAAAGAATACTGGTAAAAAAGTTGTGGAGAGGTTGAGAGTTTGAAGGTGGGCAGTTTAGTTAGAAAATCAATAGAAATAACAGAAATGTTAAATAGAAGAAAATTTAATATTATAGGACTTCAGGAAGTAAGGTATAAGAGAGGTAAGTGTAAATGGTTAGATAACTACAAATTATTTTGGTCAGGGAATGACAAAGGTACAGCCGGAGTAGGGATAATGATTAAAGCAAACTTTGCAGACAGAATAGTGAGTGTCAATAGAATTAGTGATAGAATAATTGTTATAGATATCTGTATTAACAACGAAACTTGGTCATTTTTATCTGTATATGCTCCACAAATAGGACTTAGCACAAAGATTAAGAAGAATTTTATTTTAGTTTAGACAAAGTGATTTGGGATAGGAAAGAAAAGTGTATTGTTTTAGGAGATTTAAATGGCCATGTAGGTAAAGTTTATGCCACGTATAGGCAAGTACATGGAGGATACGGGTACGGTAAAATTAATGAAGAGGGTAAGAATATACTTGGTTTTGCAGACAGCATGGTTTTATTTTTAGCTAAAACACAGTTTAAGAAAAATATAGAGCATAGGATAACTTACAAATCAGGTAATGAAGCTTCTATGATTGACTACATTTTAATGCCACAAAATTTTAGAAATTTTTGATCAATACCAAAACTTTTTCGGGTGAATCATGTGTAAGTCAAGATAGACTTATTATTGGCGATTTATTTTATCAAGAAAAAAATTTACACAAGAAAATAAGAAAAAAAACTTTAAAAGTTTGGAGATTAAAAGAGGAGAATATAAAAAACGAGTTTATTAAACAAGTAAAAGCAAAGGGTGTATAAGAAAACGGAAATAATAACTTAGACAAAATTAAAAATAACATGGTAAGAATAGGAGAGAAAGTTTTAGATAAAACTAAGTTTTCAAAAAACAAAAATAAGGTAACTTGGTTTTGGAGTAAAGAGGTTAAGGAATGTATAGATGTAAAAAGAAAAGCATTTAGAGCTTACCGCATTTAGATAAAACTAAAGAGAAACAAATAGAGTATAAAAATGCAAAAAATAGATGTAAAAAAATGTTCAGAAAGAGTAAAGAGAGAATTTTACAATTAAAAGAAGAGAATGAACGCAAAACAACTAATGATGTTTTCAAAATAGTTAAGCAAAACAAAAAGTTAAACCAAGACGTATAGTTGGGATTACTTGTATAGTTAATAAAGATGGATATTTAGTTAGTAATTTAGTGGATAAGTTAAACACCTGGTCGCATTTTTCTAAATTATCTTTAATAATAAGAATAAGTTAAGAAATCTAGATGCGGTCGATAAATTTGAAGGACCTAGCGAATCTGTGTCTCTTGATGAAGTCATTTGTGCTTTTGACCAAATGAAACCAAATAAATCAAGCTGGATGTAGCGGATGTTGTTTAGAAATGTTAAAGTTATTTAAATATGAAATCGCTGAAGTTTTAAAAATCCTAGTTCAAAATATATTTGACAGAGCTTCTATTCCAAAAACCTGGAATAAAAGTTTATTAATACCATTATATAAAGGCAAAGGAACTATAACAAATTGTTCAAATTATAGAAGAATAAAACTACTAGAACATGATATGAAAATAGTAGAAAGAATTTTATTGAATAGACTAAAAAAGAGCATTCAAATTAGTAAAATCCAATTCGGTTTTATGTCGGACAAGAGCACAAATGATGGTATTTTTATTATCGAAAAGAGAGCAAGAAATGGGCATAGTCTGACTGCGTTTTTAGAAGTCTCATGGAGTGTTCTTTGAGAAGAAAAGGGGTAAATGAAAGACTAGTGAGAGCTATTATGGCCTTGTACAAAAGCGAAGACACTTTTATAAAAATTAATAATTCAATTTCTAGTAAGTTTAAAATAAAAGTAGGCTTACATCAAGGTTCGATTTTAAGCCCCTTTTTAATTAATATCATTCTTGATGAAATTCTTAAGGATTTAAAATTAAAGAAGATACGAGTGAGATTTTATAAACAGATGATATAGTATTAATAGGAGAATCTTCTGAAGAATTAAGTAAAAAGATTAGCACATGGTATGAGACACTAGAGAAAAAAGGTTTAAGAATAAACACGAGTAAAACAAAGTGGATGAAAATTAGCGATTCTTTTAAGGGTACTGAGAACACAGTTTCCAAAATAGATCCATGTGGAGTTTGCCGAAAAAGAGTTAAAGTAACTCTGTTCTTTGTGTACATTGCAATAAGTGGGTACATAAAAAATGCTCAAACATAAGTGCAGTTTGATAAATACAACAAATTTTAAGTGTAGGTGCTGTTTAAGTTTCAACCCAAATACCGATGTAGTATTGGAAGAAAAAGTAGTAGTAGGTGGCGTAGAATTAGAAGAGGTTAAACAATTTTGTTATTTAGGTGAGGTTTTAGACAAAACAGGTGGGTGTAAGTAACTGTGTAGAACATAGAATACAACTAACTTGAAAAAAATTTAAAGCGTTAAGTGGTATTTTATGCAATAGTATCTTTTCGTTAAAATTAAGGGGTTTTCTTTATAAAAGTTGCATTCGGTCTAGTTTAGTGTATAGCGGCCAAAGTTGGGCTTTAAAAGAATCTGAGAAAAATAGACTAAACACCACAGAGATGAGGATGTTAAGAATCATGTGCAAATTTAATTTAAAAGATAAAATAAGTAATGAAAAGATAGAAGTTTATGTCAAGTAAATGAAATAAATAAGGTATTAGAAATTTTCGTACGTTTGGGCATGTAAATAGAAGGAAGACCTTCTGGTGATCTAATTAAAGAAGCTTATAAAAATCAAACTTTAGGTAGGAGTAAAGGCAGGCCAAAGATGACATGGATAGAAGTAGTCAAAAAAGACATGAGCAAAAGACATTTAACATTAGGGGACGAGCAAAATAGAAATGAATGGAGACGCAAAATAATGAGAGATAAAATGCCATAGTGGTAAAAACCAGCTAAACCTCAGCGTGCTGGGAAGACTAGCCGTAAAATTGATTATTATTATTATTATTATTATTATGTTTTGATATATTACTGATTTTTAAAGCTGATTTAAGAAAGTTAATTTAAAATAATTTAGTTTGTTAAGTAAAATTCAAAAACATTAAATTTCGATATACAATGTTAAATAACAATCTTATGTAAAATTAGATAAATTCATCACTTGAGACGTATTGCAAATCAAAAAAAGTCATAATTTCAAAATACAGAAACAGTTTGAATAAATACTTTCCTTTTGTATATAAAGTAAGCAAATAAATTAATTTGCTAATCAATCTTTTATATAATTAGATTGAAGTGAAAAGATAAATTAAAAAAGCTTACTGGATTCTGTAATCACCAAAATAACCGGCTGGAGAACGAAATACCGAAATCGTACCGAACTTCGATATTTTTCGTATGTTATTTCGAATCGCATTTTTTACAGAAGGATATCGTATCGCGACATAATTTCGATACGTAACGCACCATATACCAGCACTTGGGAGGTTTTATCAATGCACCATAAAAAGAAAAATCGCCTACACTCTTTGCAATAAGGGGGCCAGTGATTACAGTAAATATTGTCATTGTTATTAGATATAAAGTTAAATAAATATTTAGTAGGATAAAAAATTAAAATGAAAATAGATTACGTTAATCTTTTACAGTCCAGGTCATGAAAATGGAGTGAAATGTGTTAGTTCAAGTAAAAATACAGAAATAATTAATCGGTATGCAAGAGAAACACAGCGTGGCCAAAGTCCATATGCTTTTAAGAAGGATAGGGAATGCGGATAGATAACTCTGATAACACCAGTCCAGCATATCTAGTAAATACGACACCCCGTAATTGAGAAGATATTAGAGTGCACTGACAATGAAATGTTAAGTCCAACGCAACAAATCGATCTATAAAAATGAGCAAGGATGATAATGACTTTTAATGGTGAATATGATAAATCACAAATATTTATCGTCCTATTTAATTATGTTATGGGATATAAAGGCAATGATTGCATAGATCAGTGTTTTTCAAACTTTTTTAGTCCATGACACCTTGTAGCAGTACCAGATCTGCCATGACCCCCTCATTTATAAGCCTTATAAACATGTACTACGATGACCTTGTTCAGGCGCGAAATGGAAGCCACATTACCCCTTTCAACTTTCCTCTTCAAGAGAGCTAACTTGTCGAGGAAAGCCTTAATGACATCGATGTGCATTATGATGGTGGTATCTGGCCCCTGTAGTTGCTGGTTGAGTCCGTTCAAAGCTTCGAATACATCTGCTAAGTAAGCAAGACTAAACTTGAATGGCCCCTGGATGTCATTTAACAGGTTCTCCGTATTCTTCCCTTGGGCTGCCAAAAATATCTGCAACTCATCAAAAAGTTCAAATATACGAGCGAGAACATTGCCCTTTGACAACCACGAACAGATGTGTAAAAGAGGAGGTCTTGGTGAGCAGAATCCACGTCGTAGCATAACCTACGAAGCCACATGGTGTTGAGTGCCCTTCCTTTGATATGGTTGACGAAGCGAATCACTGTTTCTAAGGTAACTTTGAGAGAAGCAGGAAGCGCCTTGGAGGCAAGAGCCTCACGGTGGATCAGGCAGTATGTTGTAATGATGCCTGGATTCTTCTCTTTGACCAGAGTCATAAATCCTGACTTGGAACCGAGCATGCTGGGTGCTCCACCTGTACTGACACCAACCAATTTTGCCCACGAGAGTTTTTCCTCTTCGAAGAAGTTGGACACTAAGTTCATGATATCTTTAGCCTTGGTTGCTGTTGTTAGTGGTCAGCAGAAGAGCCTCAACCTGATTTTCAGCGATGAACCGATCATAAACCAAAAGTTAAGGAAGATGTGCAACGTCTGTTGTTTCATCCAGTTGGATGGCTAAAAATGGAGAGAGTCCCTCCGACATGTCATCGATGCGTTGTTTAACTGTGCTGTCCGAAAGACTCATCCAATTAAGCTTTTTGACACAGTTCTGATCAAGAACAAGATGAGCAGCCGCTGTCATGCAGGGTTTAACAAGTTTCTCTCCAATTGTGTGTGACTCCTTCTGCTTTGCATTAAGAAGAGAGATCTTGTACGATGCCTTGACGACATTGCTGCGTTGAAAGAGAACTCATGTTCCATGATCCAATCTGATAATAAAGAGCTGATGTTCCTTGATTTTGAAGTATGCAAATCCTTGTTGTTCGGTTCCGGGTGAACCCTGATGAGGTGTTCCTTCAGATTGAAAGGCTTCATGCTCTCGTTAGAAAGTGTTTTCTTGCAGATGACCCACTGTGCTCACTATAAATGAGAAGCCAAAGCTGAGAAAACTCTCGTTGTATGTGCGTTTCTTTGACATCTGCAAACAAAGTTATCAAGCATTAGGAATGAAAAGAATCTTACAACAAACTAAAACATAAAAAATAACAAAATTGTAAAATATAATGGATGTGTTCATCTCTCATACATTCACACTGCACCCACAATACTTATTGTATATAAAAAGGATAAAAAAAAAAGTATCTTAATTTCAGATGAATGTCTCCATGCACATCACATCCCTCCAAGTTGGCGTCCTAAGAGTTAGAAACGCCATTAAGTTTTCGATTTTTTTATCCTATTATTATCTCATTTACAACGCTAATTAACTTATCATGTTGTTCCCTATTTCATACTAAAAAAGTACATATATAAATTAGTTAATGACATGCACTCAAACCCTATTAAAATATCAGAACAAGTCACTGACTCACTGTGGGTTGGGGAAATGTTTTGTTTTGACTTGTACTTGGTCGAAGCGGCACCCGAGGGTTTTGGCGCGTCTCGGGAGCACTGCCGCTTTGTAGCAACACATTATTAGTTCTATGTTTAAAGTGGGTGTGCCCGCATTTTGGAGCGAAAGGGTTAAAAGAGCTCAAGAAGAAAAAAATTAAAAAATCACAATACGGAAAGATATGAAACAACCAACCTTCAATACTCGCTTCAAACAAATTGAACAACAGTGAAAAAACCAGAACAAATTAAAGAGCTGTAAATTTACGTGTATTTCACAACACACGGAAAAAAAATCTGGATTAATCTTTTTATGATTTTTTCCATTGAAAAAGACAATGGAGTAAAAAGAACATATGGTCCTCTGAAAGTATTTCCACAAAATCGAACTTCACCGTATTCAGAAACTTTTCATTGAAAGTATGCCAATTTTAGGAACACTTTTTTCTACACGAGAGCTCTTCAAAAGGAGGCGGAAAAGTACACTTGGGAAATAAACGTCTTATATTTGTATTTACTATCAATTTTAATATTTTAACATTTTTTAGTTGGATGGATTATCGTCCACGAGGAACATGTCCTATGTACGTCACAAACTAGTTTGCAAGTAAATTAGTTACTTGGCTAAGTTATTTAAAGATACAGGTCATTAAATTGAGTCATTATGGTTGATAAAAATAAAAAGAAATGCCCAAAACCGAGATTGAAAAATGAAAGTTACTTTTAAAACATTTTCTCTGCCAAATAAAATAAGGTGTGAGAGATTAATTTTTAAGTTTGGTTCAATATTCATGAACTACATGCGATCTGCAGCGATCATTTATTTGCTTGAAAACCTGGGCTGACGAGTAAGAGGATTTTCAGAAAGAAGTATATTTGTTACTCCATTCATTACTCACCATGATTGATCGAATGTATCTATAATATTCTTGGGAGCTAACGTGATTTGATTTAATGTTTCATATTATTATATTCTAGATTTTATTTCACTTAGTCCTTTTTTGTTTTTTTTTACATTCAATTAAAATTTGATTAGTAATTATCACATAATGTAACTAAGTTCTTAAAGTTTGCTTGATGATTATTGATTTTTACTTCGCAATAGGAGTAAGAATAATTCTTAAATTTCCACTAGCCCCATTAAGACCTGCGGGAAACACTCTTAAGAGTGGCCTAGGAATAATCACTTTTTTTTGAGTAAAATATTTTCGAATTTACTCTGATCGATTATTATTAGTTTTAATTTTCAATTCAATGAATGTTAACTGAAAAATGTTTCAAAGAATATAGGAAAAATGTTTTTGAGGGTCCAGAAACACGATTACTCAGTGAGAGAAAAAGGCCAGCTCTATGTAGGGGCGTGAGTAAGGTTAGTTAGATTCGATATCACAAGGTCTCGGGTTCGATCCAGCATTAACCTTCTTTGTTCATAGCTCGACACAAGTGGTCCAATTGCGCTTTATTTATGAAAACACTCCAAGTTACCTTTATCTTTATATAGATTTAGAAACTGTTTGTTAGAGTTTACTTCTGATGTGAAGCTGAACTTTGAAATGAAGTCATCTGGAGCGTAAATGGAAAAACGTTGGAAAACACGCAATTCTGCAGATAAGGACAGTGCCTTGAGGCCCGCCAAAAATGAATCTATTGTAAGTCTCACAAATTAAAAATTTTTAGAAGGCATAATCCTATCTCATCATTCACAAGAGTATTTCTCCCCTTATCATAAATACCTCGTGTGATATTTCCACAAACTTAAACTCCAGAGTTTCGAGTTTTTCATATGAATTTTAATTAAAAAATATCTTTTATGATGTTTGCAATCGTTTGTATATAAAATAAAAATCACTGCACTTTTTCCCTAAATATATCTAAAATTTTAGAAATGTGGATTCACGAAAATAATGTTCTTTACAGTAATATAAATTTGTAACTATTTGTCGCCAGTTTAAAGTATTTGGATCAGAGTCTGATTTTGTAAGTACTTGTATTGCGAATCGGCTATCTTTTCTTCGAAACCGCAAGCCAATTTATAGTAATATTTAATTAAATACAGCTGACTACATCTAATCCAAAAATAACTCGTTCGGAGCTTCGTTAATCCGGAACTTTCGTTATTTCGGACATCTTTAATTTAGTAAAATTATTGATTCAATTAACAACTGACCTTCTTGAAGGTTTAGTGAAATCGGGGTCCGAACAAAATCCTCCCTCCCCCTGGACAAAATCCCTTCTCTCAAAATGAGAAAGAGGACAGAACCCCCCTCTCTTTTAAACACAAAAACTTGATTTTAATATTAGAGTTCGTATTAACACAAGCCATAAATGTGACTTTAATATTAGAGTAATACAAAAACTTGATTTAAATATTAGAATTAGTGTTAACAAAACACAAAAAGGACGTGTACAGAAAAAAGACCTACCTGACAAAATCCCTCCCTTCAGAATGAGATAGAGGACACCGCCCCCCCCCCCTCGCAAAATCATAGCATAATTGAGCGTGTATATTACATAACATTGTTTTTTAGTACACATTTAAAAAAATTCACTTTTATTCTAGCAAATGATACAATATTAGGCAAAATTCACATTATTGAGTTTAAAGGTAAGAAAGAATCTCTTCCTCATGAGAAAGGGGGAGGGGGGGGGGGGGATTTTGTCAGAGGGATTTTGTCCTACACCTTGTAAAATTAAAAGTTTCATAAATCAAGAAGAATTAATGAGTCTTTATATATTGCAAGAAAAACTCATTAGAGAAAGACCAAAGCACCTAAAACAATAAGTTTAAAAGAAATGTTCAAAAATTGTCTACAACCAGCAGAATCAGTACATCTGAAAATTAACTTACAAATTCTAATGCGCAATAATTTTTTGTTGTACTTTTAGCACTAAATTGACATCTGACATTGATTTTTATTTCGAGTCAAGTTTATTGTGAGAGAAATACAAATCCGGGAAAATCAATAATTCGGAAAGGCCGAATCCCGAGCATTTTGAATTAGTGATACTCGACTGCACCCTCATACATTAAATAGCCAAATATAATTAAGGTAAATATTCTACAGCAATATCGGCTGAGAATTTTTCTTCACTGACTTACCAAGATTTCAAATATCCTGGAGAATTTGAATGAAAACAAGCATTCAAGTTCTGACAAAATAGCGGTGCAATTAAAATAAGCAAGACTGAAAAATAAATGATCTAGGATTGATTGCTTATTGATTTTAGTCACAATTTCAAGATCATTTGTTTTATCTAAAGGTTGTGCTATTCCTTAAATGAGAGTGATTTTCTCTCAATTGACGAATTGTTAGCGCTTTTTATGCCTACCTATGAGTTGTAAGACAAGGTTTCAAATATCAAACTTACAATTAATGCAGGAGAGAATGAAATAGCGATAATCTATAAATAATCTCAACAATGACTGCCTCTTCTTTCAAACTGGATTATATGTGTTACCTAGTTTCTCAGAGTGAATGTCAAGAGCCTAACCCTATCTTCAAGGCAATTACTTTCAAAAGACCTATAAGTTTCAGTTATACGCATTCACGAAAGCTCAGCAAGAACACTTTTAGTCGATAATTAATATTATTAAAATTCATGAAAACGGTTTCATGTCAAAGGTTCTTGCATAAGAAAAGAAATTGCACACAATTAAGCATGCTATTTATTTCGTGCTTAGCAACCATCACGCCTCATATGGATTTCTTGCTAAATTTTAATTAGTTTTTATGCAAATTAATTAAAAAAATTCGTACTATGCTTGAGATGGTTAATCAAAGTTTTGTGATTTTGATTTAAGAGTCGGCTTGGGGATCGAACCCTTGACCTTCAACTATTATGTAGGAGATACACCCTAACAACCATTGAGGCTCAGTAGATTAAGGTAGAAATAAAAGAAAAGGGAAAAAATATATATATACTACAAAGATACAGAAATACGTCATAAGGGCATCAATATTAAATAAGCAGTATAGAACAGGGATATCATTCCTTGGTTTTAAATGAAGATCTTGATTTTTTGAAACAATCATTGGTTTCCATGTTTCTTACATTTTAATCTTGGGTTTTTTTCAAATATTTACTAGTAGTTTTTAACCCTTCAAAATGTGGATAAAAGGAAGTTTAATGATTCAAAAAGATTTCTATCAAATTTTTTAAATTTCTTTACTTTCTTCGTGGATAAAAGCATATGGCGCATGGATTTCGTATTTCCATAAGTCTAAATCAATGTCAACGAAACTTTAAAGTTTAAACAACAATGGATTCAAGAGACTTTAACTGCAGAGCTTCTAGGCTTTACTTAGGTAAACTAAATCATTTGTCAATGTTTAAAGTTTTCTCTTACTTTTTTTAAGTAAAATCTTTAAAAAAATAACGAATTTTAATTATGATGAAAATTTAAAAATAACAGATTACATGAAATTACAGACGGTTTAATAAATTGTTCCAAGTATTTAAAGTATTCTAAATCCATGAAAATATTAACTCATTCTGTTGAAAGATATTTTTCTCAAATGAACATTACATGTTCTGCCAAAACAATACATAACGAAAAAAATCGCTTCAGGTGTTGCTTGGAAACCAAAAAAGGATTAAGGTCAGATTTACGAGACTGAACAAAACATAAATAGAGTGGAAAAAAACAATCTTGACATTTTTAGCAAATGAAATACCCTAATTTTCTTATTTTTCAATATATTTCATTAACCTTGGCTTTTCTTTACTAAGTCTAGGTTTATTTTTAATCTAAACGCGAGTTTTTCCAAAACTCATAATGGCATCACTCGATAGAGGAGAAGCATATTTGATTTTTTATTATAATACGTGATATGCTTAAAAAACAAGGTGTGTCTGAAAAATACAAAATTCCGCGCCTTGGTTAGCAGGCAACTTCTCTGCCTGCCAGCATTCTCTTTCTTTTCAGACTCGGTGCGAAATAAGATTTTGGATGGGAATAGTTAGCATGGTTCTAGGCGAAAAGTTTCCAGAATACAAAAAATCAAATACAAGTGTGAAAGGGAGCGGCTTAGGCTTCACCAATGCACCACCAACAAAAGAACTTAAAGAGACTTCTTATTGTTATTGTTATACCTCAACAACGCATCACAAAGGTAATGACAACATGTGCAAAGGTGAAATAAGAGATATAGTGGGGTAAAGAGACGGGGAGGGAGAGAAGATAAGAACAATTATGTAAAAGTAGTAGTAATAGATTTTAGTTCTTGTGCTGACCCAGAAAAGAAAGACGAAACACGTGTAAAAGTGTGCAATCGACGCCATTGCCTCTACCAATGTATATAACATAAAGCTATTTTAATTAAATAGTGGTAGAAGATAGAGAGAGAGATGGGAGTAAGAATAAGTGAGGCAAAGCGATAATCCCTGCGTTCGCAGTACGAGGGCTTTCCTCGAATCTCGTTTTTTTCACACAAATTAAGAATGATGATTACACAGCGCAATTCAAATGTATCTTCCTAACCGTTTAGAATGAAAAATAAATTTTTAATTTGTTTTATAAATTTTTTGATTTTTTAATTCCAACTATTATAGTTAAAAACAGTGATGTTATTTTTAGTTTTTTTTTTAAAAAAAATCAAAATATCGGATCATATGAAGAACAACCACCCCAACAATTGTGGGTTGGCTATTCTTCAGAAGAGAAATTTTTAGGATATACACTTTGAAATGTGTATTGTATAATTAAATTGGAGCGTATACTAAACAAAGTGTTTTTAATCGGATTACACTGATACTGATTTCCTGAAACATACTATATATAATCACTAGTATATGTTTAATCTTATAACACTGTATAATCTTGAAACAATATCCTGTTTTGCAAGTAAGCTATATAATATTATAGATGTATACTTATTGTTTATTTTTTTTAATTCTTCTCACAAAATGAATTTTCAAGATTTTATTTCGCCTTTACTAAATCAAAATTCTTTATATGTTATTACTTGAATGAAAACTCAAAAACTTTTGAAAACAAAGTGTTTTTGCTTAGAATGCAATTGTGAAATGAATTGGACAAAATCTTCAAAAGCTATAGATGGTTTTGTATGGAAATGTCAAAAGAAAGCTTGTCTTAAGTTCAAATATACAATTTCAATTCGTTTTTCATCTTTTTTTTAATAAATCAAAAGTTTCTCTTCAAAAATGGATTCACATAATGTATTTATGGACTCAAAATATTGGAGTAACAAAAACATCTCAACAAACTAGAATGAGTGAAAAAACACTAATTGATTATTTTTCATTTTTTAGAAAAGTTTGCTATTTGTGGTGGTGGTTCTTCAAAAGGGTCAGGGGGTGGTTGTTTTTCACTTTCTACTAAGATATTGTCTTGGGGTGGTTATTCTTCATATGATCCAAAATATCTATAAAAAAATCTAAGATTTCGCTTTATTTAGTTTTTTAATTAATTTGTTCAAAAAATTAGGATTTCGATAAAAAGTCGCACTCGTAGGAAAACCGTATTACGAGAGTTTGCAATTTTTAGGAAATTAATTTTCCTTATTTTTCACAGTAAGGGACTGGTTTAATAATAAAGGGTACTAGAAATTTTATTCATGTTCGGATACCCGTAGAATTGCATTTTTAATACGTTTGTCTTAGTTACACTCATTTTTTGTTTCTTCATTTAATTAGTAATTTACTCACAAATGCTGATTTATAAAGATAATTTTATTTTAGAATGAGACCTTTTGACAACAAAATCATTTTTGGTTTTAACTTACCATTGCCTTCTAGCGAATAATAGTGTTTTGCAAAGAGGCGCCAGGAAGCCATCCCCGACGAGATATATTCGATATATCTATGATATATTGACAATCGATCATTATTATTATTATTGGTCAATTTGATGCATCGCAAATTCAAATCAAGGAATCATATGCGTCCTTTAAAAATGGGGGTTAGATAAAAATGTTAGTTGTTTATGTATGTTATTATGTTAGATCAGGGCGTCATTATTCTTTAAAAGGGCAAATCTAGGTCCGCTAATTCTTCAAAATGGGCAAGTAGGAGTCCTTCAGAAGCTTCGGTGAATGTGAATATTCAGCTAGGAAATACAGTGGCAACATATCCTCAGGTGGACATACTTAGGTCATAATGCAATAAATCTAATGTACATCCCATTCCAAATGTATGTTCAGTATTCTATAAAAGTTTTCTTTATATCAAGTATAGTCAAACCTATGTTAGGAGATCACCTCAAAAGTGGTCTTTCTGAAGGGAATGAGATTGGTCATTATTGACATGTGGTCGTTAACGCTTTTCGTTGCCATAATAAAGAGCATAAATTATTATACATTTATATTTTATTATAAAGATTTGGGGTACGAATCTTCATGTGTAAAATTTGGCACTGATCGATTCTTCAGATAAAACCTTATGGTGGAGTATCTTCATATTTTAACGGTTACGAAAAGAAAAAAAAGCTGCTCTAGACCAGACAATGGACAACTCAGTACGATACTATTGCCCATTCTGACACGATGGAACTGAACTAAGTTTGGTCAGGAAATAAAACTAGAAAAACTCTCGCATAGGTGAAACATCTTATATGGGATCTACAAATTTTTTGGACGCCATTATAAAGAAATCACGATTCAATTACAAACACAAGATGCAGCTGGATGATAAGTGTGCCTACTTTTACTTGCGAGAACTGTTGCTATTGAAATGAAGTTGTCGCAATGCCTAATCTAGATAAATATATACAATGCCCTTTCTTAACATTAATTATGAAAAGAAACATGTTCAAAAATGAGAAAGTAGATTCACATGAGGGACAACATATCAATCCAAGGCTTACAATTTTTTCTTCACTGAAGACTTTGTGCCATTGTTGATTTTGATGCCTTTTGCAAAAGTTAGTATGTTATCCAGATAGTTAAATTTAAATGGATCATTTAGCTCAGAAAATCTATCATTTTCGAAGTTTTTTTAGATCTTTTGAACAATACACGTTTCAGTTCCCTTTTAACTAAAAGAAATCCCAAATAAAAAGAGACCCACATACTTCAAAAGCTCTCAAATTACATACTAACAAGAGTACCATGATATATCAAATAAATGTATTTTACCTGTAACACATTCCATATAATAGGATGCACCCTTATCTTGCAAAAGTTTAGATTTAATAATTCTCCAACAGAGTGAATTCGAAGATTACAAAAAATAATTGTGCAATAAGATGAATTGTTTTTTACAGCAGTGGACGAGAATAAAAGAATGTTTTGTTTTAATAATGAGAGATTTTTCGCGTCATTAGTGGGCAACCATTGCATTATGAATATGCATAAATATGTATGGAATGTAAGATATCACAGAATATGAAAAAGCTATATAAGCTGGTTTTCAAAGATTCAGAAAGAAAAGTGCTCAAGCAAAATACAAGAGAGTTTATTAGAAAGAAAGGAAAAAGCATAGTTTTCAAAGGAAAGAAGATGGCGACAAGACATCACTCACGAAGGCAGGAAAGTAAGAGAAGGAGGTTTGATTTTTGAACAAAATCAACACTTTTTTATCTTTAATGGCAAGCTTTCTTTGGGTGCGAAGTAGATTGATGAAGGTTACAAGTGGGATGCACGCATACGCTATGCCCTTGCCTTGAAAAATAGAGTAGCCGCCACGAATCACGTATCCGATGATGGGGCGAACATTATACGTGAGCAAGTCGTTATGCCTGATCAAGGATAGCCTCTTTGAGTGCTTCTTCTCCACCAAATCAAAAGAGATGTGTCCTTCACCGCCGAATATCGCGGTTATATCCACGTTGTAGGGAGCATGCAAGGAGGCAACATCTTGAGGTACTCCCCTTTTCAAAGCTTCAATTTTGATCGTGATGAAGGCAGAATGAGTGACGCCAAAAGCATCAATCCTTTGAAGCAGGGAGTTAGAAGCAGAATTTTGTAAGTCATTACTGGCAAAGGCTAATAGAAGGGCTGCGAGAATATTGGTGATGTTGGAATTACGAATCACGTGGAAATTGGACAGAGTTTTTGAGTATGTGTTCAAGACGAGTTGCCAGTCAACGTAGAAAGAAGCGTTAAAAGGAAAGTTTCCTAGCACCAGAAGATTTGGCGTATGGCATGGAGGTGTTTTACGCTTACGAATCTCTTTAATCGATTCTCCTTGAATCGCTGCTTTGTACGCGAGGGAATCAATCATATGATTTGGGAAGGTTAATAAGCCACATTCAAAATGAATCTTTTCTGCATTTTCTAAGCCGATTGGAAACGAGCCATTGTATATAAGGGATATCCAGAAAGGCATAAGCCAGTTTTTTGGAAGAAAAACATCAAAAATGCGGATATGATTGTGGTTTTCTTCAATCTGTGCGCGTAAAGATGCTTTTTCAATGAGAATCATTGGAATGAAGGCCTCATTTTTGCCTAAAAGTTCGCTATCATCATCATCGATGTCCTTCTTATTCTCTTTAAGGGTATTAAGGTTGGCACTGGGTAAAAAATTTTCGTTGGAAACACTGGACCTAACATCACCACAAAAGAGGGGAGGAAAGGAAGTGTCGATGAATTTATTGAAATCAGTGCTTTGTCCTGGTTTTAGCAGTGAAGCACTCAAATCATCCAATTTGCCAGAGGCTTTCTTGGTTCTTGGCTTGAAAAGTCTTGGATCTTTAACAACCAAACTAAGCGGTACATTGTACATGTGTTTAGAATGCAATTCATTCAGCAATTGATGTTTGAATTTGTCCTTAAATCCTTTCAAGAGATATGCGTTTTTTTGTAGGCATAGAGCAATCCGTTCAGAGTGTGGTAGTTGGAAAGAGCCAGAAAACTGGCCAAGAACATTTGTGCCATAAAATCTAATGCAATTCAATTGAGAACTGATATCCTTTACCTCTGGAAGAAAAGCTTCGTCAACTCTTTCTCTCATTTCAAGCAAAGTCATAATCAAGTCGTGGATAGGGCCAAAAATTGATGGGTGCATAGAAATCCACGCAACAGCATGATCGTTACCTTCATCCATGTAAGAGAGGATATCTACGCTACCAATGAAAGCCAATGAAGAGGGCAGATTGCTTTGGTACAAGAAGACTCGTTGAGAAAGTCCGTGTAAAACCCTAAAAGTGCCACCATCTTCAGAGAATGCAGAGTCCTTGAGGAGACTTTGAAATGAGTGGGGCTCCATTTTCACTTCGAGCACACGAGAAAATGAGATGTCTTGGATGAGACAGCCATTTTTAATGCTTGCGCAGATACGTCTCAAGCACTTTTGGGTGCTCACTTCAGCAACAGCCTTGCCAAAGTACTCGCGCATGTGAAAGCGTTTAGCATGCCACACATGACTCTCAAGCCAGAGCGTATCGCTGCCTTTTTTCAATCTCTGCTTCTTCTTCACTCGTTTTGCAAATTTCTTTTTCGTTTGTTGCCAGGTTCTGCGGCCTCTAGCCCTATTTACAGAAGAGTAGTATGCCTTGACGCTTTTCAGGTCTCTCAAGCACTTCGGAATTCTCCGAATATCCCAACTCGCAGCCCTTCGCATCATTGAACGAGAGAGGATCTGAAAAAGATTTTTTGATCCGCCCCGTTTCGTCTTATTCTCTGCGAGGTAAGTTTTCAAAGAATCAAATTCATTAATCCGACTCAGCAAAAACTTAGCCAAAGAAACGTTTTCATAGTTTTCAGGGTCCACTTCTTTCGCTTGCATATTTAGCTATACTTTAAATAAAATGGGAGAAGAGAAAATATTAGAAAAGTAAAAATTGGTACAGATATCTATTAAATCAATTCATAAGACCTTTAGAAATCACATTTTAAATTAGCATATATAAAAATCTCCAACCTGTATACTACAATGATTCATCTACAACCTGTATACTACGATGGTTTCAAGTCAAGTGGGATTTTGGCGAAAAAATGTTCAACACTTATCAATTTTTAAGAGAATAAAAATGGAGGGCCTAGTGAAAATGCAGGGGCACTGCACCACAGTTACCGTCCTGGCTACGCCACTGACTGTTGTCATAACTTTGGATGCCTTGAAGCAGTTGCATTTGAATATTTTTTAGCATAGAATATCAAATAGTGAAATATCTGAAGAGATATATATTCGAAAATATTTTTTTTATAATTTTTTAACGGATGCGTTATGAATAAATTTGCATACATATAATAAATATATTACAGAAAAATAAAAAGATTAATAGAAAATTATTGCATTCTTTTTTTGTCTTTTTTATTTAGAAAAAAGTACCAAAAACTTAAAATAATAAACTGTTTTGTCTTCTCTTATTTTTGTCTAGAGTTAGACAGACAATAAATTCATAATTTAAATCAATGTTAATTTATCGGGTAATAAAGTTAATTGTGCTATTTCAATTTTCCGTCAGTCTCAAAATTTTTTCAGGAACGGGTGGTAACGAAAAAATGCGGCCTAACTGTATAACATATATCCCGCCTTGTACATGTCGACTCCAAATAAAAGACGATGTCCCAAAACTACTACAAATACAGTCAAGCCGAGAAAATCTGTCCTTCGAATATTATCGTCTACCTCAACATCCATCATATTTTTTGAGAAGACATTTCCTTATGGCAGTCTATAAGATGCGTCAAAAATTTTCAGGAAGCGAATGTGATGGAAAAACGCGGCTTCACTATCAAGTGAAAAAGAGTGGTGTTATTGAAGTAAAAGTAGCTTCGCTATCAAAAACGTAAAAACGCTGCTTCACTATCAAGTGAAAAATACAGTAGACCCTCTTTAACTCGGATATCGGATAAGTCGGACCGTGAACGAGAATACAAATGTTTGCCGCCGCCATAGGCTTACAAGGAGTCATTTTATTTGACTTTTTTAATTTCGCTTTGGCTTACAAGTAGCCATTTTATTTTTTTACAACATAGGTAGTTCGCGGTCATTCTAAATTTTGACGTTATTCCAAAGCTTATTGTAGCTATAAATTCGTCCAATTTAAAATATTTTTTAGTAGACCCTCTGTTATGTCGGACACCCTTTCTCCCCCCCCCCCCTTCCATGTAGTCCGACTTAACGAGGGTCTACTGTAGTGTTATTGAAGTAAAAGTAGCTCGAACACGTTCTCATTGATTGTAGCTGAAATTCAATTCAAGATAACCCTTTGAGGACCAGAATTTTGAAGACTAATCATCTTTATTTTTCAATGCAATTTTATATATCGAAAGCAGACTATTTCAATTTTTTGGAATAGCAGTATGCCACCGGTCCTCAAAGGGTTAAAGAGTATTTTAGCACTTAAACACCGTCAGCAAAGCAAATTACGCGACACCTTGCTGTATCAGGCGGAAAATGGTGATTTACGATAAAGGTAAAGGTAAGGTAAAGGTACCCCGGGGTGTTTTCATCGAGAAGGCACAATTGCGCCGCTTGTATCGAACTATGAGAAAAGCAGGCTTGATGCGGAATCGAACCCAAGACCTTGAGTTATCGAATCCAGCATCTAATCAAACCTACTCACGCCCCTAGTATAGTTTTTTTACGATAATGTAAAAAAAGATATAAGAAAGAAGAAATATAATGGAAGATTAGAGCGTTGTTGTTTAATAGATATAAAAGTCAAAAATGGAGAAGAATAGGAACGGAAAAAGACTTAAATGTTTGCTAACCAAAGGAGTTGTTTACCAATTTCCATAATTACTGTCTTATGAATGCAGTTATATCACTACTTTTTAACTCAACGGTTTCCAAAATTTTAATAATCTAGACACAATAAATATCCAACAAAGACTCCAAATACTACAAAAAATCTAACTCCAACTCCAAACAGATGAAAAAATCCAAGAAGAATCCAAATATTTGGAAAGACCTTTTTTAAAAGTTTCAGTTCAACAACTATTCGAAAACCGTCTTTAGTGCTTCTAATTAAAACGTCTGCAAAAAATGCTTAAAAGACTTAAAATTGTTTTAGTCTTTGAGAAACTATTTCCTCCAATCAATATGATATGGAATGGAGGATAAGGCAAAGTTGCTTGGCATCGTTAAGCTAGGCGTGATAGAAATTATACACGACTTTATTAAAATTTAGATAACATTCTGTGTCACTTGCACTTTAAATTTACCTTTAACACTCACCAAAGGCACCAAAATGTCTTTGACTTTCATTTAATACATTAACATATCATTTCTTTGGTAAAACTCTAGATAATGCTTTGGTTAAACTATTAATCATATACAGAGTTATTACCATATATCTATAAAGCTTGCAATTCTTACACTAAAATACGTTAGTCACTGGCTACCTGATACTTTTGATAAATTAATCTCGTATAATTACGAAAAACAAAGATGCTCACCTAGATTCACAGAAAACATGATAGTCCCATCGTACAAACGTTCTAATTCTAAGCAAGCTATTGAGTATAAAATGAAACAATTTTATAATTCAAATATAAATTTTTTTCGCATTAACTTGTATTCTATCAAGGGCTTTAAAAAACTTGTGCATGACACACTTTTATCTGATTATAACAAAGTCTGTTCGACTATTAATTGTTACTCATGTAATAAATATTGAGTTAAATGTTGTAACCTATAAATATCTGCCATACAAGCGGTCATTTCTGACTATTTGTGCCGTTCTTATCTTAATGTTAAATGTTACCTACATCTGTTTCAATATATACATTGTTTTGTTGTAATCTGTTCATAGTCTTAATAAATATCTTAGTCTTATAAGGATTTGTTTTAAAACCCTATCATTAAATTTATATGCTTGAAATTTGAGTTCTAGTATAGTAAAATCCGCCCCCCCCCCTCTAATGCGAATTTCTAGATCCGCCCCTGCTAGTGTTTTAACGCTTCCCATATTTCTTACTAGTGATTTAAACAAAAAGAATAGTGGTAAATAATGTGTAGTCCAAGATGAAAAGTAGATAGAAAGTGAAGAGTCTCCTCTACAATTCCTATGCACAAGCTTATTTATAATGGTAAATTAGGGCTTATAAAATAAATTTGGGAAAAATGGAGAAAATTACTTGACTATGATGTTGTGACTCTCTGAAATGTGTGTAAATAGAGTAAAGAGTTCGGGATTTTTGATTTAGACAAGTAGTCAGTCATGCAATTTTTTGAGAGTTAGAGCGAGAAAGAATCTGTCAGAGGATACAGTTGTTCAGTTTCAGAATAAATGCAAGAATGAATAACATCGAATTGTGAACGCGTGGAAATGTTAAACCACAGGGCAAATGAGAATACACCCATTCAAAAATGATTACAAAGTCTCTTTTTTATATGAGAATGATTTAAATTTCTAAGAAAAATGGCAACGTTTTTCACAGACAGAAAAAAAAATAGTGTTTATGGAGAAAAAAGTGAAGCAAGCTCTTTGTGAATATGACGTCTAACAAGCAGGCAAAAAAGAGAAAAATGGTCTGAAAGGAAATTTTTCACGAGTGTTGTTGGACACCAGCAAGAGAGAGCAGAGCTAACTAATTCAGAGAAATATTGCATCACACGAAAAGAGAATAGTAGACGATAGTGTGTAAGAGATAACGGAATTTTTCGAAGAAAGTACTATGTTGTTTTGCACAGGGGGATTCTTGATACCAATTTATACTCTTAAATTTTCCCAAACCTAAAAAAGGAGATCTTTCAATCAAGGACGATTTTCCACAATTTTATATAACATATAGATAGACAGAGCAGATGTATCGTTTTGAACAGTACAGTACCGCTTTATATCATAACTTCAATTATAACAAAACAATAAAATTTAGAGTTGTTTTCCCATTATATAAAATTATAAAATGAAATAGGAAAAGCACAAGTTTATTCTTATTGCGTAAAATTGCTTAAAATCAAAAAAATAGGATTAAAAGTATATTTAAAATATAAAAATTCAGTGAAAAATCTTATTAGAATATTTTTTATACGTACTATGCACAAAATTCATTTTATTACAATATTACATGTAAAGGTACCTTGGGGTGTTTTCATCGAGAAGGCACAAATGTGCCGCTTGTAACGAACTATGAGGAAAGTAGGCTCGATGCGGGATCGAACCCAAGACCTTGAATTATCGAATAACGGTATTTAAACAGCCTTACTCGCGCCACCTTTCATACTTGTATATTACAATATTACATATACTAATTATAAGTCTGTTTTGAATTTACATAAACTTCCTTAAAAATGTTGATTTTTTGTTGGCAATTATTAAAATGTGATGTTTTTATTACAAAAAAAATATGGCCAACCTATATTATTATTAGAAGAAGGGGGGTATACAGCTGATTTTGAGATTTAAGTATTCGATTTAAGCTTAATTTTAGATTTAAGCTGATTTTGAGATTTAAGCTTTAGATTTGTCTCCTCACTTATAATACATAAAATATTTAATGTTTAATTATTAGAGTAAAATAAAATTTTGCATATATTTTATAGCTAACTTTTATGTTAGGGTCGTATATAAAGCAAAGTCTTTTAGGTCCAAAAAAGTGGGCTTTTCTAGTGTTTAATGCGTGACATAAAAATACCATTACACGATTGGTCTGTCGTATTAGCACATTATACACGCAGGCGTGAGAGCATTTGGTTTGATGAAGAAAGTGTTTGTGCCGGAGTGTGAATTTCAGAATATGCAGGGAGAAAAGGGAAAATTGGTCAACATTGTATCGAATAGGGGGTTGTCGAATAATCGAGTATCGGAAAAATGAGGTCTGATTACCAATGAATTTTTTCAAGGTAATACAAGTTTTTTCATACGGTTTTTAGAAAATAGACATTTTTGACCTTCAAACACCAAATACAGAATCGCCTGAACGAAAAATTCTGTTCTCGAAACATTTACAAAAGAGATCGTTTTTTGAGTCGTGGTATAAAACCTTAACTTGATTAGGGCATGGCATATTTCTGGCTCTTTGTGCGAATACAGTTGTCTCAGTACTAGAGCATCTAAATTCTAAATAGTCATTTGTGACCATCGCTGTCAATAACTGGTGAAAAGCAATAATGAGGGATAAGGGCTTTATCACAAGGGATGAGTAGTGATCACTGCCTCTCCATGTACTAAGGAAAAAGTTTCAAACAAAAAAATCTCGCGTAACCTATACTATTCATTCAATATTAGATAGTGTTTACTTATCAGTCTATTTTCGTCAAAAACCGTAGCTGTTTGAAAATTTACAGAATTTGAATTCTCCTATTCCTGTCATAATGAAACTGCTGATTCATCCAACTCTGGTAAATTTGATGAATTTATCAAGCTCATGATAGATGATATAAATCCCAATTTCAGTGAAATGCATGATGAGTTTCTGGAAAAGTATAAATCTTGAAATCATCTGCCTTCACGATCATGTGAAGAATTTGTTTTAGCTCAAAGCACTATTCAGGTGATTAGACGTGATAGAAGAATTATCAATTTGTTTGTGACTCCATCATACATGAATGATTTTGTTATCTTGATAGCTAGACACGGCAAGTGATGCGATTACAATTACAAACAGGGTAATTCAACTTGATAAAATCGCTGCAGTTATCCGCAGTTATGATGGCATTGGGAACTGAGCGTACAAGTGTAATGTCGGGTAATAATGATGGTGTGTTAATTGGACAAAATTCGTTTATAACAAATTTTGGAAATTATAAAAAATAAGTTCGCCCCCCCTTCCAATTATGAGGATGTACGCCTTTGTTAAATGTTGGTATGCACGATTGAACTAAACCTAACCTAACTTAACCCATTAAGTCCCAATGTTCACATTTGGGAACATAAGTAATTTCATCTTCGTCTGCTTTTTTCAATGACTTTGAATATAAATCGTCTGCGTTTTTTTTAATATCATCTGTTTTCTATGGTAGTTAATGGGGTAAACTAATGCTAAGTATAACTCTAATTCTAACCCCGGCAATAGGTCTCGAAGATCTTAGACATTAAGGCCCATTTAGAAAATGGTTGAGCACGTGTCAAGTATTATGCAAATTGAGGAACAAATTTGAATGGTCAAAATCAGCGATAGAGTGACATTATGGAATCATAGTTCCTTTTTTAAATACGACAGACCCTACTAAGAAGGCACAGCCAGATTATGGTAGAAATTCAAAAGCATGAAACGCAAATATATAATGAAATGATGCTTAGGCAAAATCAATTTGAAGATCTCAATAGCAAAATCGATACCTTCATTTGAGAAAGTGGGAAGCAAGAGTTTAGAAATTAGACAAAAAGAATGAACAAAAGCAAAGACACAGATAGCAGCAGTACAAAGAAAAATGTCAAAATTCGGAGAAACGAGAAAACTGCTTTCATTAATGCAAACGCGCACACCGAAGCAATGAAAAGTGGTGTATGCAGGAGAAGGAAAAGAATTTAACACTTGAAATAATGAGTGATCGAAGGATAGCAAAATTTTGTACTATTTCGATTGTTGATTCAAAAATTTTACTTCGAGCTTTAAACAGTATGCAAGTTTATCAGAGAACAGTGCTACACTTTATAAGAGGCTATAAAAATAAATTTTAAATAAAAGATTTTTTGAAGATCAGACATCCACAGCATTCATTAATTTCATCAATTGTATATTTATGAAGAAATCAAGTCATCACTGTGCATTAATTTACATGTTTTTACCAGCTAAGAATCTGTTATTTTTTCGAATCTAAATAAGACTTTACAATTTTCATTAAATGTCTGACGACATTGTTTAAAACCAATTGTGTAACTAATTTATCTTGAGCAAGGTTAAGATAAATAAGCAATCTATGATGTGTTCTAGATTATTGAATATTTTGCATAAATTTCGTAAAAATACCGACTCCAACTCAGACTCTTGTGTTATTGCGACAATTGGTCGAATGTGACAATTCGTTGAACATATTTTTTAATTTACGAGATATTATAATTCTACTCAACTAACTCTAACATTAATCCTAAAAACTAACACAAACTCTAACATTAAGCCTAGTACAAATTCAATGAATTGTGAAATTCACCAAATTTTGACATTCAACATAATTGTGCTTGGTGTTTCTGAATTTTTGTCTTTTTTGTCTTCCAGGAAGAGTCATTCCCTGGAAAATAATGGAAAAATTATTAGTTACAAGTTCTATTTTTTAATCTTACTTCAAAAATTAGAGCAATTACGATTATAAAGTGTCTATAAATAAATGAATATCAATCTGAAAGATCTTAAAATATCCCTATGTCTATGCGACTAAAAGTTAACGTAGAAGTTCAAACGAAATTCTGACAGCTTATATGAGGAAATAGGCATTTGTGATTATGGCAAAAGATTAATTTCGATTAAAGATAATTTTTAGAAATATATATACTTCTTGATCGAAGGAATATTAATTAAGATGTTTGTTTATAGATACTGATTTCTTATAGATGATGTAAGAATATAGAAAGAAGGTTGTAAAAGATGCAGAAAACCATTCTTTGATTAGTATAGCTTTAACGATTAAAAAACAAATATGTAGTATATCTATTCAAAAATAATTTTATTTTTTAAATAATTAAATTAAAGTTTGATAAATCGCCGAAAGCAAGTATATTCTAGGTAGCAAAACTTGACTAAAATTAGTGCGGAATTCTGGGAAAGAAAGACTAATTGTGGTGACGCGATGATTATACTACAGCTCAATCTTAGTATATCAAAATTGGTTAATTTGACATGCTCGATCATATCAAAAGGTTGCCTTGGTTTGGCTAATTTCCTATGCATAATATTGAGAAGGAGATATCGACATAATTTTGAAGGCCCTATCGACTAAAGCGTTATTTGCATTAAAAAGCCTTTGGGTATATGGAAATTTTAAAGCACATGAAATATGAAGCAACTAAACTCATAGGTGGCAAACGTTTTATGGGATATGCGCCAAAGATAGTGCTTTCTGATGATGGCAGCGCCAAAATTTTTTATTCTTCATCCACCGATTAACCATCAGAATAATCCAATCATTTGCATTAAAAAGCGTTTGAAACACGAACCATTTGTATTCTACTAAAGTCCACTTGAATAGTTAGAGGAAATTTTATTTCTAAAAATAATTTATTAGACTAACAGGTATCAAAGAGCTCAAAAAAATTAAATAATTTTTAACAAAGAAAGTCATCAATGCGCCATTTCGGATAATATGAAGGCATCATGCAGATCTGCGTGTATGCGCGCAAAAAATCAAACGTGTGCGTTTCAGGGAATCAGCGTTACTATGATTGTTAGCCGCCTTGCACAATTAAAGCGCTAAAGTAGAGGAGGACTGTAATTTTCCTTCTTCACTACAATTAGCGCATTCTCGGAGTTATGATTAATTGTTATTAAATAAATAGCCCTAAAGGGCGCCATTATCTTTCTTCATTATTAATACAGATTGCTTACTTACTACATGGAGATTAAAGCCTAAAAAAAGGTTAGAAGAGATTTTCTTTGATTAATTAGTTAAGATGATAACAAAGCGAAAGGATGTCTTTATGGCAGTGTTTCGCAAACTCTTCTTAGTAACTAGAAGACATTTTTGAAAGAAATGCGCCTTACATATAAATATATTTTCTTTCAGGCAAGGATTTCGATGTGGCCATTGAGTTCAGTGTTTATCTTGCAAATTTAAGTGTGACTGAAATTAATTTGGATATCACCACCCTCACGCTATCATTGATTAGAGTCTGGATTTTATTTACAGCAGTAGCTCCATTTTTTATCCTACAATCTGTGAGATGTATGGTAAGATGCTGTAGTTCAAATCTGCAAGCCATCAAAGCATACCGATATCATCGACTATCATCCCATCTGAATCGCAAAATCATACCATGTCTTTGAGTTCTTCTTTTATCCCATAATGGTCATTGGAATATATAGTAGTGACAAACACAAAAATTTTTCAAGAAAACAAGAATTTGTTTACAACGAAATTCGGATGTATCGGAATTTTTCAATAGCTCTCGTCAATTTTTACAGTAGTTTTTTTAAAGGAAATCACGGAGGGTAAATCCAAAATGTAACTAATCAAAATATATTGATTTTTTAATGTTTCGAGAGAAAAAAACTTTGATCGAAAAATAGTTCAAGACAACTAAGAAAAAAGAAGTGTCACTTTTTCCATATTCCTCTGAAAAATTAGATAAAATAATTTGACAAATGAAAATTTATAACAAATATAATTCCTATTTTTTCAAAAGCACCATAAAAAATAAATCTACCATTTTGCAGATTAAAAAAATTGAGCTCTCTCCTCTTGAAACTCTCCCCGATGAAAAAGACACTTTGAAAGCCGTATAACTCATAAAGAAATAAGATTGATTAGAGTTGTCTTAGATCCTACATGCAAAAATGTCAAAGAAGGATATGTGGAATATTTTCACAACTTCTTTGTGCAATTTCGAGGAAAAAAACCTGAAAGCTTTGAATCAAACCTGAGACCCTTGAATTGAATATAAAAGCAACAAACTAGACATCTAAAAAATTGACCGAAAAATCTACTTTAAATCATTTCAAATATAATAAGTATTACAGAACGTTTGAATTGACGCATTTAAAAAGGGAACATTCCCATTATTTCAAAAATAAATAAATCAAGATTCACACTAAATTTTCTGCCTTTTTTGACCTAAAAACTTTTTCATGACATATTGACCTAGAAAAAAAAGTTGAAAATAGTATACTTAAAATAACCATATTTGACTCTATCGATT
Source organism: Nectonema munidae (assembly GCA_030549495.1). Classification (NCBI taxonomy): domain Eukaryota; kingdom Metazoa; phylum Nematomorpha; class Nectonematoida; family Nectonematidae; genus Nectonema; species Nectonema munidae. The sequence continues at coordinate 1,190,837 of JAUIRK010000894.1, forward strand.
ATTATTATATGTCATAATTAAAAAAAAGTAAACAATGACTTTCATTGTTTGCAATGAGGAGCATTTTTATCAATTTTATGCTGCGCTAAAAGAAGACAGAATTTACACTGAAAACAATAGCACAATTTGTATGGATTAAATATGAGGTATACATAAATGATATAGACATCTCCCCCCCCCCCCCTCCTTGCCCGTCCTTATCGACAGGTCTGGTTATAGAAAGAATCTATTATTATTAATTGGTTAAAAACTAAGCCTTTTAATGTATTAGTTATGTTATTTAAAATATGGGGCATATATGTGGGAATTTTGATGGTGCATTATTATGATTCTCGTCATTCTTTTTGATACTTTTCTTTATCTTCTTGCGTTCATGATTATTTCTTTTACGGCAGCCTTGTTCTCATTTATTACCAAATCTTACGTACACTTTTATAAATGTGTATGGGTTTTATTCATATCAGCAGGCCTTAAGGCCTTTTTGAATATTTCCCTTAAAAAAAACTTTCTTTTAAATTTGTAAACATTTTGTCTTACTGATGTCACGAACTGTTCTTTTTTTTTTATAATTGTATGAATAAAATTTTTCTTTCAATCATTATTATGGCTTTAAAGCTATGATGCTTTTTTTGCAAAATAAGACCTTTTAAAAATTAGTTTTAGTGTTTATTTTTTGGAATAAACAAACAACACTAATTTTTAGAGAATATGTACAAAAGAGTTAAAGTATTCCAAAAAATAATTAAAGTTATTGGAAAAAAGACAATCCAAAAAGTTTTTTTTATTCAACTTTTGGCACATATTGCAAAATGCATGTTTTACGATATTTTAAGTCCTGGGTTATTTTCATTAAAGTAAATTTTATCAATAAATTTCATCAAGTTTACAAGTTGTCTGTACTGGTATACATTTCACTACTTTTGCAAAATATTGCTTTTACTGTAAACTTTGGAGGAAGCAATAAATACAAGGTATATAGAGGTATGCTTGTGCAGGGGACGTGTTGCGTTTATTGAAGAAACAACTACATATGTACATTGAATAAGGAGGTGGCGAAAGTCTAGAATAGTGAGACTACAATGACGTAACAGGCAGTAAAGCTAATTTCCATAGGACGGCATAACCGATAGGTATTTTAAGGTGTGTTTGTTGTCCTATATTTTTGAAGAAAACATCAAGCTGTAGCTTTTTTAAGTGATGAAAAACAGATCGAATATTCGAAAAATTAAGAAATATATATCATTTCTATATTACTTTGTATACTTTAATATTTTATCTGAAATATAACTCATTTTTGATTTGAAAAAATACGAATTAACGCCATCTACAACAAATTTTTTGACATGATTTGAATTTTTTACTCGTGCAACACCTAAATCTTGGAATTTTGAAGTGAAATTTTAAAATACTTTTTTAGACCAATACACAACACCAAAAAAAGTAAGAATAATTTCAAATATGTTGCGGCAACCGACACATCCTAGGATGCTTATATAGAAATAAAAAGAACGAAGCAAAGACTGAGACGATATTTCCAGTATGTTTGCATATTAATTATAGGATGACATAGCTGCGAATATAATTGAGCTTAGGTGAAAATTGTACTGCACAAAATTGAGGCATATTTTCAATTCATCATTGCTTATTTATAACATACATGATGACGTCACAAATTTTATAAATTAAAATACACAGCAAAGCATGTATTAGCTAAATATTGCAAAGAAAAAGATATTATTATGTTAAAAATATTCAAAAAAAACAAATGAAAATAAGTAATAGAATTTCAAGGGACTCATTACGGTATAATTGATTTCAGATTGTTACTACTAAAAATAACTTTGTTATAGTTAAGGTTATTTTGGACAAAAAAAGTACTACGTTATTTTTTTGTTGAAATAAAAGTTTTTTTTGTAGTTTTTGTTATCGCTATCTTAAAAAGTTTTGCTGATTTTCATTATTTTTTCGAAAAAAATAGGGATATTTCAGAAAATAAGAGAAAAACTACTAAAATTTAAATATATGAAGTTTTGTAAGTTTGAAGGATCACGTGTAATTTGCTGAAAGTCCATTTGCTGAACTCTTAGATATTTTATTTAAATCAATATCAAAATTAAATAAAAGTTTAACAGAAAGCCAAGATATAAATAAAAACAAATTTGTCCAAATTTTGAAACAAGCATTGAGATATTTCATAAATACACTAATGTAAAATAAAAGTTGCAAAGATTTTTATCAAAATTTTAAAGTATACAAATTTTTTTTAATGTTACCTTTTACATTTTATTTATGAAATAGAAGAAATTTAAGTGTTTTCTCTAGCGTTTTTTCCTAAGAAGATCTAGGGTGTTTATTATAAAGATTGATGATCAATTGAAAAAAATAATAATTGAGTTGGATTTATACTCCTTAATGTGACCAGTGTATCATATATATATGATACATAAACAATTTTGCCTTTGTCTGCTTTTTCAAATAGTTTTGTATATGAATCTTCTGCTTTTTAATAAATATCGTCTGATTTTTCTGGTAATGAAAGGGTTAACAATAATGGGTGTAACAAATTTTATCACGAAAATTATCAACATAATCGTAAGCATATAAATATATCACAATTTTTAAAAGAACTATTACTTGTTTGAAAGATGTAATTTTCAAAACTAAAGTAACAGATTAAAATATATCTACAATACAATATATATACTAATGCATACAAAAAGCCACATTTTTTCAAATTAATTTTTTTTAGAAGCATTAATAAAAGCAGACTATTTTATTTTTGTAAAGTCGACATATGTCAACTGTGGTCGATAGCCGGTTAATATAGCTTGTTATATGTTTAAAAAACAGGAAAAAAGTCACTTACACTGGTTTAGTTCAATCCTTAGGACATAACCATGTGGATTCGATATTTTTTCCAAAATTTATAAAATTTAACATTTTTTTATGATCAAGAAACTTTATTTTGCAAATTATGAAAAAAAAATAGTAGAAAAAATAGAAAAGCTTTCAGTATTATGCATGAAAATCCTATTTAAAACTGCAGCATAACATATTAACGTGTAGATATAAAAAAAAGTAATGAAGTAATGTCACTAAATTTGAGTTCTATCTTTACACTATTTATTACAAAGTCCATGAAAAAACAACAAGGAAATAACTTCTTAGAGAAGAATTCGCTAGATAAACCCCTCTGGGAAATAAACCACTACCAGATTCTATTTGATGCAGAGAAATCTTAAAAGAAATCTTAGTTTTAAATTTTAGTAACATTTATTATAATTATTTAAAGCCAATAACAACCTCTATTAGCGCTCAATGTTCCTCTAGAGCAGGGGTTCCCAAGTCCCAACCCTGGAATCCGACCCCACGTGGGGTCGGCAAGTAATTTTCTTAGGGTCGCAAAGACATTATAAATGATAATGATTTATAAGGGATTTGGCTGATATCAATGGATTAAGCCTGAAGCGGTATATATAGGCCTAATTCTAAAAGACAAAGGATAGAATATACGTTAGGTCAAACTGAACTATTTTCCTTTTTAATGTCATGATTAACAGGGGAAATCAATCGTACAGTCGATTGTTGTCTATCCTCTTTCTCAGGACCTTTTTAATCCTATGATTAACTTGCGGGGATCACAGGTTCTTGGCTATTTTTACCTGTATCCATAGTGCTTCGGATATGTATATATATGCCTGTCTAGGATCATTTGGAGTTTGCATCTGGCATGTCTGCATGTCATTGTGCTATCAGTTTGCTTAAGCCAACACTGAATTTCTATTTGGAAAGTTGTAAGTATGGAGCGTTTTAATATTTGAAAATTTGATTTATCTCTTGTGTTTTAATAGTTAGTATTTCAAAGACTAATTTTTTTTGGTGCGATTTTTTTTCTTTTTTTTTGTGTGTGTCTGTGTGTAATAGAAGGTTGTCTGATGTTTGAATTTTCTATTTACTACGTTCAAGATAATGATATTCACTGAATGTTAATTATAATTTCACTGCAAATTACCAACCTTAGTATCAAGTCAAATATACCGAATATATTGATGTTTACAAACCAGCAGTAAGCTGCAGGAAGACATGCGGATATATGTAACAAATAATAAATTAGTTGTTGGTGAATAATTAAAATTCAGATAAATGAAAAAATAGGATCATTTCTAAAAGAACATGGACTAAGTGGGAAAATGTTGGCGGCATATGTACTGATGGTGCACCGTCTATTCTAGTCTGTGAATCTGGATTTCAACAGATAGTAAAGAATGTTTCTCCACAAGAACTGTTATGCAATCAGATGTTAAAACAGTTAACTTCATAAAGTCAAATGCATACAATCGCTTGTTTGCTAAACTGTGCCAAGAAATAGATTCCAAGCATGAAGTTGTTCTATTGCACACTGAGATAAGGTGGCTGTCAAAAGAAAAATTATTTGAAGAGATTTTTGAGTTGAATGCTGAGGTGAGAGAATTCCTATTTCAGCAAGGAAGAACAGAACTTTCAAATTTCATTGATGACATGAATATTTTGGTAAAAACTGCATACTTGATAGATTTCTTCACAATTCTAAATTAACTTAATCTTTCATTTCAGGGAGAGAATTCCAACACTTAATTTTGCAAAAAAACAAAATGCCTTCCAAATGAAGCTGGATCTTTGGCTGTCAAGGATAAAAAAAAGAGAAATGTTTACATGTTTCCCACAATACATTTGTTGAAGAAAATGAGACTGTGATGTTCCATTCAACAACAGTTTTCAATGTTTGCTGATCCAACACTTGGATACTTTAAAAGTGGAGTTTAGACGATATTTTCAAGAAAAGTCTCAGTTATCCCATAGCTTACTTAGAAAACCATTTGCTGCAAAAATTATAGATGTTGCTGAAATATATCAAGACGAATTCATTGATCTTATCACATCTGTCTGTGCAAATACTGACTTTGAATCCCTAGCGGTGAATCAATTTTGAATCAAGCAAGTACTTCGATATCCAAATTTGGCTGAAGCTATGCTGAGAATTCTCATGCCTTTTCCTTATCAATATATGTGTGAAGTGACCTTTTCATGTTTACTACTTATAAAATCGAAGCTAAGAAATAAACTCCATGCTGAAGATGACCTACGTTGTGCTGTATCCAAAACAACATCACGGATTGAGAAGTTGGTGATAGAAAAACAGTAACAAACATGACATTAAGAACATTATTGTTTATTAAAGCTTGTATTACTCGCATCAGTAACATCAAATTATGTTAATTTGAGCTAATTATATTGTATATAAATGTATATTTTTGTTCTTGCTATAATAAAATAAGTTACTACAGTTATGTATCATTCTTATGTATACCTTAATCAATGAATATAGCCTTGATCTTTGGGTGGGGTCGCAGAAAGTCTGGTGAGGCTTAAATGGGGTCGCCACTAGAAAAAGGTTGGGAATCACTAGAGGAACATTCAATATATCACATCTGGAGAATTAGAAAACGATATAACATAAATTTTTAGTTCTTTCATACACACTTGAACTGATTTACACTTCATTTCAACTTGTTACTCAATTTTTAGTTGTAATGGTCATTAATGGCTAACAAATGTATCTAACACGATTTAATTACTTCACTTACTAGCCAACTCGCTAACTAACTTTTTTATTAAAAATATCATTTTAAATTTATAAAAATAAAAGGATTTTTTTACTAGATTCTTTCCTTACGGGTGTATTTTCTAAGGGATTTTTTTACAACTTCGAGAGCCTTGAGATGTATTTTCCGATAGAGGAAGGCTCAATAAAAAGCAATAAATGGATTGGAAACCGATTTTTCAACATCAGGACACAACTTGTGAGTATCATTAGAAGCCAAATTGTTAAAACTTGCAACTTAAGAAAACATTAAAATAGTCTATTTGTACTGCTGGTCTAGCGTGCTATATATTAAAGCTAGAGATGAATATTCTGAACTGGTTGACACAACCGTAAATACGCTTTTTTCATTTGCGTAAACATATTGCCGCTCATCTGCGTATCGTGTCAAGGCTCGATAAATTGACGAACAAAAATTAAACATTATTTTCACTATGGCATAAGTAAACTCATGATTTATTTATTAAGATGATTTATTTGCTCTATAAATTTGAAATTCAAAATATAGATGATTGGATAATGTGGTATTTTATCTTTAAAATTGAATGATATATTTCATTTTCATGGGTTGGGGTCAAAAATAATCTCATCAAGTTTGTGGTTTCAAAAAATTTGAAAAGCCATGTTATAAAAATTTATAGTACAAAATTTCAATTTCAAGAGATTTAACAAGGGTCTCAGAGAAGTATTATAGGTCAAGATAAATAGTTATCTAGGTGTGTTCGAAAAATTGTAAGTTATTTTTTATTAAATACAATGATTATGTCATATGAATTTAAACTTCGTTGTATCTTTACATGTGATAATTGTGTACAGAAGCGTGGCCAAGGATCGGGTAGGTACTTATCTTACCAAAAAAACTTAATTATCTTGTGAGCCTCAACATTTTTATTGACACCATGACAATAAAAGCCGGTTAAGCTTCATATTGTGTCATGTCTATTTATACTTTCTTGTAATCTAAGGGTTAAAATAAAATAATTATAAATGTAAACTCAAAGGAATACATCCTAAAACAATTAAATAAGATTTTAGGAAAATTAAAAATAATAAAAATCACTTTAATAGTAATTAGTGGTAAATCTAATGAAATTTTTTAATGCTTTTAATAATAATTAAAAATAAAAATTTTATTATTACAATTATTTTATTATCTAACAAGATGAAAAAATATTTTATTATAAACAACCTCGAATAAAAAAGTCTTTTTATTTTCAAAAACCATAATGAAAATTTTTAAATTAAATGTTTGGTTTATATTCTTTTAAATTATAATAAGAAAGGTTAATAAAATATATACATACTTACGCAAAAAATAAAATTAGCAAAATTAATAAAAATTTATTTTTATGTCCATTATACAACTATAACCAAAGAGGCATTATAATTTTTATAAAATATGAGAAAAATTATCGAAAGAAAAAGTTATGGAAAAACTTTAGTTATATTTCAAGCTAAAAATAAATTATTTTGAGATCATTTTTACAAATAAAATTAGTATTTTATTAAGTTAAAAAATCATACTTTTTAAAGAATAATTTTTTTTGATTAAATTTTGATGGTGTTTGCAACATTTTCATATCCTTTCTTTGTACTAAGTTCATTTTTACTTAAATCATGCCCAACATTGCTGCTATAAAACACACAAAAAATTTCAGATCGTCCAAAAGTATCCAAAAGAATATGATTATCTATAAAAATAAGTTTTTTGTATTTTGTGTAAAACAACAGTTAGTTATGAAAAAAGTTTTTTCGTTGAAAAACACAGAAATACAAAAAAACACCAAAAGCCAATATATTCATCTTCAAATACCTTAGATATTTACAATTATGCTGACAAAGTTGAGAAAAATTTTACAAAAAAGATAGTGAAATGTTTTCTAGAGTCGAATATCCCTCTACATAAATTGGGACATCCCAGTCTGAAAACTTTTTTCAAAGACTTAGTATAACCTGCCTTCAATTTCAACAAGTAGACTTATTGTTGATGAGCTAGCTGATAAAAACCTTCTTCTTGCTTTAAAAATTATTTACCAGAAAAAAGTTTTTTTATGATGGATGAAACTAATATTTCTCAAAAATCTTTTATTAATGTATTAGTTGACAAGAACTAAGTAAAACTTTTCTGGTGAAATCATTTTTCATTGATTCGTCTATCACTTTAGAAAAAATAATAATTGTAATCGATGACTTAATAAAAGAACTTGATATAGAAGGAAATCATTTTTGCTTATTTTTTGACTGATGCAGAAAAGTAAAACACCTTACCTGGGAAACTATTCAAAGCCTTTTATCCTAACTTGTTCCGTGTAACATGTTTTGAGAAATTTTCAAGTTTCTTTCACAAATGTTCAAAAAATTCAAGAAATATCCTCTCGCTCCAATTATTACAAGATCGGGAAGTTGGATTAAGGCTGCTTGCGGGTGCGTCTTTTACCCCAATCTACCCAAATCCACCTCTAATCTACTCAGTTCTCTTCTAAAAAAAACTATATTTAGATTTATACATCTAAAATTACATAAATTTTTTAATTATACGAAAGTTATTTTAGTCGATTTCAAACGAAAATTTAATTTTTACAGTATAAAGCCAATATTCTATATAACAATTTAGAATATTGTATTTATTTTTACAGTATAAAACATAAAATGCAATATTTTTACCTGACTGTTACCTTATCTCGAACAATTTATTTACTTTAAAAAATCTCTAGGTAAGGTAATAAGAGTGTTAGATATGCGATAAACTTATAGATAAAGCGATTTAATACTTTTTAAAAGGATCATAAAAAATTTTTATAAATACATCTAAGAAAAACATTTTATCTAAAAAAAATAAAGTGAATAATATAGTTAAAAAATTATAACTAAAAAAAGCCTTTTAACGACTATGTTGCGTCTTTACAACGTAAAACATTTGAGAGAAAAATTATTCAATAAAAAATTGCTTTAATATAAATCGTTAACTTTTGTATAAGTTATCTAAAAAACTTTCGATATTGAAAATATTTTATTAAAAAAAGTTAAAAAAAATAATATCGCAACTAAAATCAGATCTTCTGATTAGAAAAGATATATAAAAAATTCAACTTAAAATCATTCTAATAAAATTTTGCTTTTTTATCATTGATTTAGATATTTCCAACGTTTATTTAGGTAAGCTGGGATAGATTAAGGGTGGATTTGGGTAGATTGGGGTAGGTTGGGGTAAAAAGACGCACCGGCTGCTTTGTATTATTTTGAAAACTTAAGTGAAGTTAGAAATATTTTGGATAGTTTTGAAGAAGATCGTGTTCTTGTGGAAAGAGTGAAAGAAATTGTTAAAAAGAAATGTTTAGTTAAATATTTTATAGGTATTAAAAGAAACTATGGAAAATTAGCTGAACTAATTGAAATGGCAGAAAGTTCAAATTTCTCCATTAGAACAGCCTTTATTTTTATGTTTTGAAGAGGATGAATGTGGGTTGAAACAGTACTTAGACCTAAGAATCAGCTCAAAAGATATAGTGGAAATCATGCTTGT